>CM046657.1:218095690-218695690 GCA_025594165.1 Tamias sibiricus | reverse complement strand
CACGGGGCAGCCCCACGTCCTCTTGCTAGGCCAGTGCTCACCAAGGGCTTGCTGTGTGTCAGGGATCTGGTTTTAAAAAACAAACAAACAAAAAACTCCCACAGCGAAACCCAGACATTTCTGAGAAGTCTAAGGAGAGCCCCGAGGTGCAAGGTGCCCTCCTGCTCTGGCCAGAGCCTCCGGAAGCATTTCCCTCTCCACAGGCAGCCCCGTGGCCTCGGAGAAGAACAAAACCTCCAACGCGCTCAACTGTGAAATTGTCTCAGACAGGCCAGGCCCTGAGGCCCAGCCCTGCTTCTCCAGGCAGAGGATTTCCTGGTGCAGCCCAGGGTGGGGGCGGCTGGGAGCCTTGTCCCTCCAGGACCGTCTGCGGCTGACAGGGAGGACGCTGGCTTCTTCCTCCCAGGGCTGCAGGTGGGGCCTGCAGACTGAGCTGCGGAGAGGAGACTACCTCCCCCAGCGACCCCCTACAGCTCCTGCACCTGCAGATCCAGGTCAGGGACAGTAGTTTTACGGGGTTTGTCACCTAGAAGCCGGCTCTGAGGTGTCCCTGTGAAGGGATGGGGAGGGAGGGGAGCCCAGGGACCAGTACCTGCAGCTTTGCACCTGCTCTGAGTGAGAAGGGCGAAGTGAAGGGCAGTGGGTGACAAGGGACACTGGGCAGGGAGAGGGTGGGAGGTGGGGGTGGAGAAGTGCTTCCCTCCCTCCCTCTCCCAGGCTCTCCTGAGCATCCAGGCGGGAAGGGGGGAGGAGAGCTTCCTCCTGTGGCCCCGTCTCTCATCTTGGCTGCCAGGACCGTGACCCCCCGGGCTGCCAGTCATGGCTGGGTTACTGGGAGGCAAGAGGGACTTTGTCGGGGACCCCCCCACACACCAGAATCCCTCCATTTCTGCTCATGATGGTCTCTCTGGAGGACTCTGCTCCACAGGTGGGTGGGGCTGGGAGGGTGACTCAGTCCCCAACACCTGCATGGCTCCGGGGAGCTCAGCCAATATTTGTGACTGAGCGAGTGACCATGTGGCGGCTGATCTGGGTCCCTGTGGTGTGGACAGTGCCAGGCACTGTGCAGGTGAGGCCCCTTCAGTCTTGAGGGAAGCCAGAGAAGGGCTGCAGGGGACAGCGTGCGGCCTGACGGGCTTCCAGAGAGGCAGCGAGTGTCGGTCCTGATGGCACTGGTCACTCACGGGTCTGGGCTCTGGAAGAACAAGGGCCGCGTGGCCTCAGCAGGAGCCTCCGCTTCCATGGTGTCCCGTGAGCACGCAGACTCCCACGGGCGCCTGTTGCTAGGTGCGTGCCGTGGAAGCCCGGGCACCGCCAGGCCAGCGGGATCAGCTGCCGTGATTGCTGTCATTGTCATCACAGTCGCGGGGCCAAGGGTGGAGGTAGCGAGTCCTCTTGGGCACACGTGTATTTCATATATGGGTTTTTTTTTCCTCTTCCTGTCACTGCCACTGGCTTTGGGTGCCTGGTCTCCGTGGTGCCCAGGAACTGGTGAAGCTCCAGTTTACCCCAACTCTGGAGCCCAGTGACTTCTTGTAGTGCACCAAGCTACCCCGCAACTTAATGACACAGAATGATGACTAGTTCCTGGTTTAGTGGCAGGGATCTGGGGCAGGGCTGTGCTCAGCACCGAGGTGGCGCAGATGGGATCACCGGGGAGCAGGGCCTTACCTCTGCACCTCAGTCTGGGTGTCCAGCTGGTGCTCTGGTCTGTCGCACGTTGCGTCTGCTGGGGCTCGGGTGCCCCGCAGACTCCTCATTCCCAGCCTGGCACCTGGGCTGATGTGCTGGGATTGGCCAGCCAGGCCCTCTCCCTGCGGCCCCCAGCTGGCTGGCTTGGCTTCTTCACGGCCTGGCAGCTGCAGGCCAGCACCTCCTTACTTGGTGGCTGGCTTCCCAAGAGCCAGCATTCCAAGGGGTCCGAGGACAGCAGGGGTGAGAGGCGCTGATCAGCCACGAGGCTCCTGAGGACCCAGCCTCAGATGCAAGAGCAGGTAGTTAGCCCTTCCTTCTCCGTGAGCAGGGTAGCAATGAAGGTGTGGCCATCTGGAGTTCGCCACACCAGGGAGGGCTTGGTCTGAGCGGTCCAGGTTTGCTTGGGATGCCCGTGGGGCACATCACAGCCTTACAAATTCTTAGAAGCTGGACCTCTGCCCACCCAAGACCTGAGAAGCCAATTCTGTTCTTTTCAGAATGGATTTTTTAGTTGGATTTAAATGTAAACTCCAGGCTAATCCAATGATAGCTGGGCAGCCTTGGGCAAGTCATTTCTTCTTTCTGTGCCTGTTTCCCAGTCTGTGAAGGGGGATGCTATCACTTCTTTTGTAGGATTGTTATGATGGTTACCTAAATGAATATTTGTGTTGGGATAAATGCATGCTTAGACCAGAGCGGGGCTCCGGTGACTGTAGCACGCACGCTCGCTGCGTAAGCTCGTCACTGTCTTCTCCATCCCAGAACCCCAGGCTCGCAGCGCCATTGCCTGCTTTCCCACAGTGGCCCACTTTCTTCTCACTGATTGTCTTGGTAACAGCATCCTGGCTGCTTTTGAGATGTAGGAGAAATAGCCGCCTCTGAGCCCCACATTCATTCAAATGAAGGGGAAATCATGTTCCTTAAATTCTGCAGTGTAGACTGTTAATACAGTGCACCCAGGGCAATCCAGTTCACGTGTACACCACTGTCTTCTTGCTTTCCCAGAGTCTCTCAATTCCAATGAAAGAGGTAAAAACGCATTTTGAGATAAGTATAATTATCAAGTTGTTACACACTGTGTGGCTAATGGAGCTTTTTGTTTACTAAGTCGTATTCACTTGCTAAGTGCTGCACCAGTTATTTATAGAAGCACGCCCATCTTTGAGTGGTCTTTTTTCTCATCTAAAAGTTCATTAAGCTGAGAAACTGAGACCTCCGCTGTTGGGCAGCTCTGCTATAGAGAGACGGCGTGCCAGTGCTGCGTGGGTGCCTCGATGCTGTCTGTGCTTCTTGCACAGATGCGGCCAAGGAGGGGGTGGGAGAGTGGGCAGCCACTCTCTGAGGGTGAGAGTGCAGAGGGCCCGGAACCAAGAGCCCCAGGCGAATGTCCTGTCCTAGACTTGGACAACTTCAGTATTAAAGCATTGTTATTTCTTGGCACTGTTTTCTTTCAAGCAATCCCACGTGCCATTATGAAGAAATATAGACGTTAAAATACAGACCTTTGGAAGGCGGCAGCAGCCTTAGAAGCCATCTATTTAATCTTGTACCTGGGGAGTCAGGCCCAGCGGGACAGGAGCTTGTCTGGGGAAGAGGACCCAGTTTACCAAGGAGGCAGCTGGGGCTGGTGGGCTTTTGCCTCCTGCAGAACTGCGCGGTGTGGCTGGTGGGCCAGCAGGTTTCTCAGTGTCTCCCTTGCAGGTCTGGAGCTAGCTGGTCCTTGCAGCCTGGGAAATGCTCACCTGGTGCAGGCTCCCTGATCGGCCAGCAGGTGGCAGTACATAACAGGCAAACAGCCTTGCTGGCGGAAGCCCTGGCACCTGGGGCCCCGCCACCCCCCAGGTCCCAGGCTTCCTGACTTCCGGTTGCAGCTTGGTGAAGGCTTTGGCCTCAGCTGCCAGGAGTCAGTGCCACCCAGGGAGTGCTTGTCTCCCAGAAATCCCTAATTTAGCTCTCATGGAATCACAGTGATATTAAGCAGCGCCCTGAAGGCCCAGCCAGCCTGGCACAGAGCTCCTAGCGTCTGGGGAAGAGACCCTGGGTGGGGGTGTGACCCCTTTTCTTTGAAGTATCAGGGTAATTACGTGGAAATTAAAACAAAAACAAAAGCAGCCCTTCCTCCTCCACAGCCCTGCTCCTTTTCTATCCGGCCCCCTTCAGGAGCAGGGCCAGCCCAGGAGCTGTGCTGGGGTGTGCTGGGAAGGGGGTCCGATCCTGATGGTGTCCCTGGACCCGACACCACCTTCACAGGGACTTCAGGAGGGCTGGAGGAGGGGAGGAAGTTGGAGAGTGAGGGCATGTGAGGACAGGAACTGTGGGTGAGGCGTGGGGTGGCGCTGAGCGGAGGACACAGGTGTGGTCTCTCGTGCATGGGTGGCCTGGGGTGGGCAGTGTCTGTGGTGCACCTGGGCGTGTGTGTGTGTGTGTGTGTGTGTGTGTGTGTAGGGCCCTGGAGTGAGCTCATGGGTAGGAGCTGGGCGTGCGTAGTGTGCTTAGGGGGACTGTGAGGGCGTCGGGGTGTGAGCAGGGCTGTGGGGGGTGTGTGGGGAGGTGCCCAACTCTTCCTGAGTGGCCCCAGGGTGCCAAGGAGGCCCTCGTCAGCTGGCGGCCCTTTACCTCCAGGCGCTGGCTGGGGGAGCCCTTTCCTTCCCTCTGCTTTTCGTCCTGCCTTTCTGAGAGCCCCAGCGACCTGAGTGCCCCTCGTGATTGTGTCCCCCAGCCCAGCCCCAGCCCAGGACACAAGTGATGTACAGAAGCTGTGGCCCCCAGGGCTTTGCGGTGACACAGACAGCGGGCAGCCAGGTGCAGGGGGAGCTGGGTGTCCAGGGCAGGCTCCCAGCAGCCTGGTGTTCTCTGGGGCTCCCCAACTCCCCCACCCCGCTGTCGGAGCAGAACCTGACTGAGGATGACCAACAGATGTGGGACCAGACAGCCGGGAGGAGCCAGTCCCTCCTGCTCCATTTCATGGGTCGCCAGACAGGAGCCGGAGCCGCTCGGGTCTGGAGCACCAAGTGGAGGAGCAGGAGGGGCTTGACGCGGGCCTTGAGTCTGGCCTTCACCCGAGAGCTCCGCCTTTGAGACCGGAGCCGGGCCAGGGCTTGCGGGTGGAGGGGTACCTGGCAGGACTGCAGGACCTAGGACAAGCCCTCTGGAGCACGCCTCCCCATCACCCTGCGCCAAGCTCCCCGCCAGCAGGGGTTGAGATTTTAATAAACTCAAGGCCAACTTGAGGGCTGCCATCTTTCATGGAAGAGCTTGAGGGAAAAAAAAAAAACTAAACTAAATCGTGGCGTGGCCTCATAAAAAATAACGGGATACTTGTATCTTGCACTTTGCTGAGTTCAGGGCTGACAGGACATTCCAGAGAGGGAGCCCTTGGCGTAGCTTGTAGGAAGGGTGAGATGTTAACTGTCAAGCCCAGCAATCAGGCCCGAGGCATCTGACTTAATGGCGAAAGACTTCAGACAGCGCTGAGAGGTCTCTGCGCGAGGAGGATAAAGGGTGAATGGACGGTTACCGAGGGGACTCTACACTCTGGCAGCCACAGCCGGGAGAGCTGGCCCGAGCAAGCCCACTGTTGCTGACCCGGCAGGTGGAGCCCACCTGGGGAAGTGAGCAGGCAGCCCGCAGGAGGAGAGGGCAGGGCAGAGGGACAGGGGCACGCAGGAGGAGAGGGCAGGGCAGGGGGACAGGGGCACGCAGGAGGAGAGGGCAGGGAAGCCCGCAGGAGGAGAGGGCAGGGCAGGGGGACAGGGGCACGCAGGAGGAGAGGGCAGGGAAGCACGCAGGAGGAGAGGGCAGGGCAGGGGGACAGGGGCACGCAGGAGGAGAGGGCAGGGCAGGGGAGGACAGGGGGGGACACACGCAGGAGGAGAGGGCAGGGCAGGGGGACAGGGGCACGCAGGAGGAGAGGGCAGGGCAGGGGGACAGGGGCACGGAGGGGCCGCCTGCAGGCCGGCGCAGACCCCGCAGGGTTTGTGGTCTTCGGGGTCCCCTTCCCCTGGACTGCTCGTGCTGCTGCCCGCAAGAGAGGCTGCCTGGGCGAGGGCAGTGGCTCCACGGCAGCGGCCCAGGGGCCTGTCCTCTGCCGCCTGGCCGGAGCGCTTGCTCCCTGCCCCGCTCGCCTCCAGTGTCCCCAGAGAAGTCCTGCTGCGGCACACGGGGACGGTGCCGGGAGGGGACCGCGTTCCTCAGCCGCGGCCTGCAGGGGCCTCCCCGGGCATAGTCCTGAACTGCGGAGCTAGGGAGGGACGGGCCAGCACACCCCAGTGCCCCCAGGGCGGGAGCCGCCTCCTGGGCACAAGGTGGCCTTTGCCTGTGGAGTGGTCTCTCAGCGGCCAGCTCCGCCCCCGTTAGGCACTGGCTTCCTTTGTGGAGAGACAGCTCCAGGGCTGGGCGCAGGGCTCAGGGTGGGCTGCTTATCCGGCTCTCAAGGCCGAGTCCCGACCCCAGAACCAGAGCGGGCAACGGCGACGTGCTTTTCAAGCTGATTTTTAAATTCCGATTATTAGTATATAGTGATCACACAAAATAATGGGTTTCATGTGAGAGTTTCATACATCTGTGTGACACCTCGATCATATCCACCTGCCCTGCTACCCTCTCTCTCTCCACTGTCCCTTCCTCCTTCCAGTCTAGTCCCCTTACAATGTTCATGTCAGCTTTTTTTCTAGGTAAAACATATGATAGAAAACATGTGATACTTGTCTTTCTGTGTCTAGTGTTTTGTCTACAGCTCTATCCATTGTTCTGCAAATGACATGATTTCATTCTTTTTTATGGCTGAATAATACTCCATTGTGTGTGTGTGTGTGTGTGTGTGTGTGTGTGTGTGTGTGTGTGTTGCTGGACCTTGTCCATGCTAGGAAACCCCCTGCCATTGAGCTTTTAATTGATTTTAAGTCAGGGTCTTGCTAGGATGTCCAGGCTGGCCTTGAATTTGGGATTGTCAGCCTCCTGAGTAGATGGGATTACAGGCATGTGCCACCTGCCCAGCTCATACAACATTTTTTTAAATAAAAAGAGAATTACCTTCCTTTGGAGACCCATGGCCAGCATACTGAACCCACATGGGCTCAAGGCCACCCCTGTTGCATCTGGAGCAGCCCCCAACCCCAGAGACCCCCAGCAAATCCCAGGCATCAGCAAATTTCTCTCAGCTGCTTCTTTAACTCAAGAATAGGTTGCTGTTAAAGCCAGGCGCGGTGGCGCATGCTTGTCATCCCAGCACTTGGGAGGCTGAGGCAGGAGGATCGTGAGTTCAAAGCTAGCCTCAGCCATGGAGAGGCACTTAGCAACTCAGTGAGACCCTGTCTCTAATAAAATACAAAAAAGGGCTGGGGAGGTGGCCCAGGGGTCGAGTGCCCCTGAGTTATGAAGGTTGCCCAGTGTAAGCTGTCCTCTACTGAGGGACGCTCTGCCCCAGTGTCACTATTGTGTCACCACTGTGAACACTGCTGAAGCAGGTCTTTTACACACCTCTTTTGTCTCTGTCCATCAGCGTGTAGGTGCGAATTCTTAGACTAAGGTGGCTGGGTCAGAGGGCGTGTCCTTTTAAATCCTGATGGGAATTGGACATTTCCTCCAGGGATCTTTGTTCACCAACAGGCCAAAAAAAAAAAAAAAAAGAAAGAAAGAAAAGAAAAAACAAATGAAGTCTCTGGGGGAGGAAAGGAAGCCTCTCTGGTCCCCACTCTTCCCCAGCTGAGAAACCTCTCCGTACTGGGCTTTCCATGAGCTGAGGGGCTCGGGAGCTCCAGGCCACTGGCCAATGAGGCACCGGAACAGCCAAGGGCTTGATGGGAAGGGTCACAAGCCCTCTGGCAAGTCGCTTTAGCCACGACCTCGTCAGGCCTCAGTTTCCCAACTTTGAAATGTGGGAGGTCCTGGGGATGACCTTGAGGCCCTCAAGAAAGCTGCAGTGCAGGCGCCAGGCCTCCCTGGGCCTCCCTGGGCCTCCCCGGGCCTCCCCGGGCCTCCCTGGGCCTCCCTGGGCCTCCCCGGGCCTCCCTGGGCATCTTGGCTTCCAAGATCTGGTTATTAGAACAATCAGAAAATATTTGGCCCCACATGGTCGTCACCACTGAATAGCGAGGCCTTAGTGGGTCTGGGGTGTCTACGTTCGGATCTCAGCCAAATGAGACGGCGCCAGAGGCCACCTCGGCCCAGTCAGACCAACAGTCTCCGTCGTGGGCTTCTTCTCTTCCTGGTACTCGCGACTCTCTGAAGCGGTCTTGCTGGTCTGCCCCGCGAGGACACAGCGGGCAGAGGACAGGCCCCGCACTCTGCCTGACGTCAGAACAGAGCCGCGCCCTGTGCCCGGCACTACCCACGTGCCGATAGCCGCCCCCGGAGGGAGCCCCGGAACCTTTTTCTAGGTGAAGATACCCACCCACATTCCGGGGTGCCTAGGCTGGAATGGCCCATGGCAAATTCTCGCCCTAGTGAGTGTTCCTAATCACAGGGTTTCTAGATCAGAGAGCTGAACCATTATGTGAGCTGGCTCCCCACGCCCAGCCCTTCAGGGGGGAGCCCTGATCTCCTGGGCCTTGGAGCTTTTGGAGGTGCTGACAGCGCCGGCCACCTGACCCTAGAGTGTGCACAACCCCTACTGGGGAGAGGAGGAGGTGGCCAGGTCACAGCCCTGGAACGTGAACAAACCCCTCAGCGAGGCCCTAAGTCACGTGGTGGTCTCTAGCTTCCAAGGCTGGCTTGTGGTCAGCGTCCTAGACTCGCTGGCCACAGAGAAACCAGGAGGATTCTTGCAGCACTGCTCCCTGACACGCACCTCCTGGATCAAAACTAAGCCCCCATCCAAAAGTGCCTGCCGCATGCCAGAACTTTATACGAGCTGTTGACCCACCGCAACGGACCCCTGTCCTCTGTGGCAGCTGCAAGCCGTCGCCACAGGCGGGTAGAGGCTGGTGGGAGTCGGCAGTCAGGGCGGGCCGGGCCCTGCCTTGTGAGGGCCGGAGCCCATGCTCCCAGCCTCCACTGCCGCTCCCGGGCTCCCCGGAGCCGGTCAAGTTGGGCTCCTTGGGTAGCTGCAGTGATGCTTTGGAAAGGGAGGCCTCCTGTCCGTCTGTTCCCATCCTCTGTGTGCCAGGCCCCGTGTTGGCCACACAAAAGGTTAATAGGCCCAGTCCTTTGCCCTTGTGAGACCACTGTCTTTGTGAACAGCAGACATTAACTAAAGAATTCCCCAGAACAAGGGAAGGAGGATGATAAGTACAGGGAAGGGAGGCTACAAGGCTCCTGGGGGAAGAAGGCAGGGTCCTCGTGGCCAGGGGGCTAATTTTTTTCTCAAAGCATTGGAAAGCCACTGCCAGGAAAGGGGCAGCATTAGCCAAAGCGACTTTTCATCAGGAGAGACAGCCACGTGTTCCTGTCAAGTAGAATCCCTTTTCTGTTCCTTCCTAGAAACTAGAGAAGAAAGGTTGAAAGACAGGAGAAAAACCAAATTTGATGAGATGCAAATTGCTTGGGATAAGGTTTGCGGTTCTTTGGTGACAAGGGTGTCACCCAGTGTGTGCTGGCACAGAGAAGAGCAGCAGTCAGGATTCACCGCTCACCCCCATGTTCACTGGCTGTCAGCTGGGGAGCCTTGGAGGCTTCACATGTGCCTTAGGGCCACTTGCCAGGCCCACGGATGTTCAGTAGGTGGAGAACCATGCAGAAGCTTCCAGAGAAACTGCGGAAAGCTCCGTCACTGTTGCTCCTGCAAACCAGCCCACTTGGGGCCCACCTTCACAGCAAACAGTGGTAATATTTACCAAGTATTTCTGGGAAAATGAGTGCAAAGTGCAGGAAATGCAGTGCAAATTGCTAGGACGCAGTACATTAGCAACATAGGACATTTAATGAGTCTGGGAAGAGAGGTATGAATTTCAGGAAAATGTCAGTCGCCACAATGTAAACAAGAGGTTTCTCAATATCTCTTCTCTGCGGGGCTTTATTTCAGTCTCCAGTTACAAATGATTCTTGAGAGAGGCTCGGGTCCCAGGATCAAGGAGGGGAGAATCAGGGACAGCCACGGGCAGGGATGCTTGTGGATCCAAATCAGCAGAGAGCAGCCAGGGCACCAACGAGGGCCCATCTGAAGAGCACTAAAACTAGACAGGGCTTGGTGATCTCCCAGGAAAAGTGATTGCTGCAGAACTGGTCCTTGTGGGGCGCTATGACCTGAATGTCTGTGTCCCCCTCAAAATGCCTATGTTGAAGCCTGACCGCAAGATGACCGTACGAGGAAGTGGGGCTTCCGGGCGGTGGTTAGGTCACTAGTGATAGGGGAGCTGCCCTCTGCAGGAGCCCTGTTTGGGGAGATGGCTCAGATTGCGGTTGACTACGGGCCAAGGAGATGTTTGGCTGTTGCCGCCTTCCGTAGTCTCACAGGACTTGGCCCAAGATCTCGCGGGACTTGAGCGAGATTGCTGATAGGGTCTGCGCCATTTTGGTGGTGTGTGTGGTGCATGTGAAAGTCGTTGTTAGAGCCAGAGAGAAAAGTTATCAGAATAAAAAAGCTGTTTGTTTCCAGTTCGCCTCTGAACTTCTTCCCGCGGCTTCGTTGCTCCAAGCGGCCATCGCTTCAGGCGGCAACAGCCCTCATGTCTTTGGAGGCCTGGGAACTACCTGGCCGCCCATGGTGATGGTGTCTTGCCTAGGTCAGGGAGAGGTCAAGGTCACCCAGGGCGTTCCCCATCTCAGGCAGACAGGTTTCCTCCACACCTCTTATTGCCGGGACATGGAGAAGCTGGAAACAGGAGTCCACAACCGGGTCCGAGTGGCTCCACCTACACCCACCTCTTGGCAGCTCAGCCAGGAAGCCGCAGGCTGTGGGCCACAGACCAGCAGGCAGCGCACTCACTCGCCCTCCTTTCTCTGCAGTCCCCGACAGCATCGTCATGAAGTTGGTGGCCGAACGCCTGGACCAGCAGGACTGCGTGCAGAAAGGGTGGGTGCTGCACGGCGTCCCGCGAGACCTAGACCAGGCACAGAAGCTGGACTGCCTGGGCTACATTCCCAACAGGTGAGCCCCCTTGCCAGAGCTCCGGGCCTGGCCATGCCCTGGCGTTCTCCCTCGGGCTCAGCGGAGCGGGTCCCTTTGACAGGGTCCAGCTGATAACAGCTTCTCGTGTCCTTGGAGCAGGACGGCGCAGGTCCGCCGTCCCCACCTGCCCACCCCACTTGCCCCGCGTGCTAGGAGCGGGCTTCCATGCTCCTTGCTGGACCGATTTCCTCACCACAATTGGGAATGAACTCCAGACTTGCCTTCCCCGTGAGATCATCGTGCAGATCAACTCGTGCAGTTTCCTTCTACTAGTTCAATAGGTTTTTTTGCATTTCAATCTTTGATACCCTTGGTATCTGTCTTGACGTGGGTATGCAGTACTAGTCTTCTTTGTCCCAAAGGGTCAACATTTGTTCCAAAACCATGTTGAATATTGTTGGATAATCTAGCCTTCCTCCACTGGTTGGGACTTGAGAGGAGCCACAGTTGTAGGTAGTGTGGAAAGAAACGAAGACCAGCCAAGGCCAGGACTACTTAATCAGAGCTCGCGGTAGCAGGAGCAGGCAGGCAAGGGGGCGAGGGCAGCTTCTCCTGGGTGCAGGCTGTTGGCCTGGGGAGCTGGGGGTGCTGACTGGAAGTAGGCCTCCTGCATGATTGGGAGCATATTTGGCTTCCTCTACATTGGAAGTGGTGGCAGAAGTAAGGGAAGCTGGGTCCTGACTTTTGGGGGCTGAGGGCTCCTCGTTGGGCTTCCTGGGCAGTTGCTGTGGATTGTGGGTTCCTGTTCTGTTTTTTATATATGGTCTGGCCATCGTCCATTTGTATGTCCAACCTCTTGAAATACTTGGGTCCACTTCTGAACTTCCTGTTTTCCACGTTTCTATTTCTGCAGCAGTGCCACATGGCTCGGCTACATTAGCTATGTCATGTGTTTCAATATAAATGCAGGACAAGGCCCTCTCATTACTCTCTTTATTATCTGTTTTATATGCTTATTATTCCTGGTGAAGACTGTAATACTTTTAAGATGTGTGAGGGGAACCTGCTGTGGGGATTTGGATGGGACCTGCCTTCCGTTTGTAAGCTGGTGCGTGGGGTCTAGCGTGGCAAGTGTTGGGAAGACTGGCACTCCTGGGGTCGCACTGTTAAGCAGATTTCTGTGCGATGTTATCTGTGGTGGTTCTTGTTGAGACTATGATGAAGTAATTTCTCCTCCTTATTTTCTAGGGTTTTTCGGGAGAATAGAAACGGGGTTGATTTTCCCCTATTGATTTTGTGCTCCGGCCTCCTTCTAGAACTCTCTGCCTGTCCCTGGAAGTTTTGCAGTTGGTCCTTCTGCGCCTGCCGATGGTTGCCCTGTAGCCCTCCTTCTTGCTCGGGCGCCTCATTGGCTGGACAGTGCTTGCAGAACCAGGGCCGGGGGGCTCTTTTCCTGACCCGAGGGCCATCCTGGTAGATGGTAGGCAGTATCACTCTGCCACAGGCTTTTGGATGAGGAGCATGCTTTTTTTTTTTTTTTTTTTGGTACTGGGGATTGAACTCAGGGGCACTCGACCACTGGGCCACATCCCCAGCCCTTTTTTGTATTTTATTAGAGACAGGGTCTCACTGAGTTGCTAAGTGCCTCGCCATTGCTGAGGCTGGCTTTGAACTCGCGATCCTCCTCCTCCCAAGTGCTGGGATCACAGGCGTGCGCCACCACACCTGGCCTATGGGACATGCATTTTTTTTTATAAAGTTACAGAATTAGGGCTCCATGGGTGTAAAATGTCTGAAGGTGATATTGAATTTTATAAAGTCCATTTTAAGAAACTTAGAATGTTTTTTCTCTTTTCGACACGTTCATATAATAACTTATGTCAATGCGTTTTCTAACAGTGAGTCAGGGTTTTGTCCTCGGCTGGGTCGTGGCATATTAGTCTCCCGATACTGCTTGTAGCAGATAGACTTTGACCCTCATGACATTTGCCCCCAGCTGTCATGCTTTTGAGTGTTATGTGACAAAAGGGATTTTTCAGATATGATTAAGGTTACTGGCCAATTGACCTTAAAATAGAGAGGTCCCCCTGAAATATCTGGGTGGGACAAAATAATCACAGGAGCCCTTAAGGCACAGAGGACAGAAGAGGAAGCTGGAGAGAGTCTAAGCAGAGGAGGATTTGACACACCTCTGCTGGCGCAAAGATGGAAGTGGGGACTGGGGACAGCTGGTGAACCCAGGAGAGAACCTTGGCCCGGGCCCACTTAGATCCACGTAGATCTCTGACCCACAGCAACTGTGAGATAATCAATGTGAGTGATTCCGAGAGCCAGGTTGTGGTGACACATTACGGCAGCATTAAGACACTAACCTGCTGCAGGCTGGGATGGCCCGGGTGTGTTGTTATTCAGGGTTTTTTACATTTATGTGCACAATACAGGTCTGAATGTCCGTGTTTTTGTGCTATCAGGCTTTAGTGTCAGCAGTGCGATCGCTCCCCGGGTCTCCATGCTTGCTCCTCATCGGAAAGAGTTTTTACAGCTTCACAGTCACTGTTCCTTGGAGCGGGCACTTTGGAGCAGAGGTGGCTTGTTAACAACTTGATTTTGTTCACAGTGTTTGTTCTATTTTAATTTCTCTCTTTTCTTATGCAATGAGTCTTTTCCTGGAAAATCACCCCTTCTCCCCACCCATGTCTTTAAGTGCATTGCTAACATGGCTTTCACATTTCTTCTGTACCAGTGGTCATTTTTTCTTTATTATTGCTCGTTTTTTGTTTTTTTGTTTTTGGTACCGGGGATTGAACTCAGAGGTACCCAACCACTGGGCCACATCCCCAGCCCTTTTTTGTATTTTTATTTAGAGACAGGGTCTCACTGACCTGAGTTGCTAAGTGCCTCGCCATTGCTGAGGCTGGCTTTTTTTTTTTTTTGTATTTTATTTAGAGAACTCACGATCCTCCTGCCTCAGCCTCCCAAACTGCTGGGATTACAGGCGTGCGCCACCGCGCCCGGCTTATTGCTAGTTTTATGTATTTGATTTTTCTTCTTTTTTGAGGATTACTTTAACTAGTAGCCTGTTTTTTTTTTTTTTTTTTTTTTTTGGTACTGGGGATTGAACTCAGAGGCACTCGACCACTGGGCCACATCCCCAGCCCTTTTTTTGTATTTTATTAGAGACAGGGTCTCACTGAGTTGCTAAGTGCCTTGCCATTGCTGAGGCTGGCTTTGAACTCACGATCCTCCTGCCTCAGCCTCCCAAAGTGCTGGGATTACAGGCGTGCGCCACCGCGCCCGGCTTGTTTTTTTTTTTTAAATGTTTTTATTTTCTTTTTCTGTTTTGTTTGCAAAGAAAGCTTGGCAAACAAAATGTTTATCAATTCTACTGCTTCACCTGTATTCTACGTTCATGAATCTTGACTAATGACTTCTTTTTTAAAAATTTTTTTTAGTTGTTAATGGACCTTTATTTAATTAATTTATTTATATATGGTACTGAGAATCAATCCCAGTGACTCTCACATACTAGGCAAGTGCTCTACCACTGAGCTACAACCCCAGCCCGTGATTAATGGCTTCTTTTTATGTTGGGTTTCTTTTGTTCTTTTTATAAAATATAATCTGCTAATTTTCTGTGTTTCTGATTCGGTGCTAAAATGGTGAAGGCTTGAATTGTCCTCTCTTTGCAACTGTGGCCATATCTCCTATTTTTCATGTATGATGTTTTCATTATTTTAAAGGTATTATGAAGGTACAGCTGAGTTTTCTTACACTTGAGAGTAGTTTAGGAGTTTGAACATTTTCATGTCATTGGAATTTTGTTGTTATTATTTCAACTTTTGTTATTTTTCATTTTACTATAGAGTATGGGGAATTTAAGTATGGCCTCAAAAATTTTGGAACTTTTATTCTGTGGATTACTCCTTATCGAGAAGAGTTTTTACAGCTTCAGTAGGCTGTAAATAGGCACTTGAAATAATTGTTCAATAGGCACTTGAAAATAATATGTATTTCTAATTTAAAGTTATATATATTACGTCAACCTTGTTAATTTTATAATTTGGACCTTCTGTCCCCTTACCTCCTTGTTGTTCCTCATGGTGGTAGTAGTCTATCATCAGTCCATTGAGGACTAAGTGATTTGTTACCTTCCCTTGAATATTGTGTTCCTTTTCCTTTTCATTGTGTTTCTGTAGTTTTTACTTTGCATGTTTTGGTGCCGTATTGTTCGGCACATGAAGGTTCATGTTAGCAACGTGTTCGGTGTGGAATGTATTTTTGGTGGATGTGCCTGAGACAGGTGGCTGCTACTCGTCCACTCCAACACTCATTCTTTCCTTTCTCTGCAGTAACAAAACCTGGATTTTCAGAGGAGCACATCAGTGTATGCAAAGAAAAGACTCCATTTCCAGTCTTCTTAATAGCTCTAGGGAACAACAACACTAAGTTCTGGCCAGTGGGCTACAAACATATAGCTTGTTGTCCTTCTAGAAAGCCTACTATAAGGGAGCTACCCCAGCTGGAAGGAGTGGATTTTTGTCTTTCTTTTCTTACCTTTTGTTTTTCCTAACATGGGGGGGGGGGGGTGATTAAGGTAGTTACCTTGCTTTTTCACTTGATGAGTTTTCTGTGTGCCTATTTGTTGATAATTTCCACATATAACAGCCTCTCAGAACTATTTTCCACAACATCCATCATAGTATGTGATCTGCCAGTTCCAGTTTTTTCTTGGCAATTCCCATCACTCTCCTGTTTGGATTGGGTTTTCTCTGGACTTACTGCCTGGCTGATCTTCTAGGACTTTTCCTCTCTAAAATCAGAGGGCCTCCCTTTACCTTCCTTCTGAGTTGGAGCCCCTGTTTCCTGAGCACACGTCTCTTTTTTCCATACTCCCCTGGTTGGACAGCACATCCTCCAGTTGCCTTCCAGGTAAGAGATGGATTGACAGCACCAAGCTGTTGTACCTAAGACACAGGTGTGCCAATGTGAGAAGGGCACCCTCCACCCGGCACACAGTGCCACCCTGGGATTCCCAGTCGCCAGGCATCACACTGAAGGTGAACTTCCCCCAGGTTCGATATTATGCGTGTGATTTTGCTTTTGGTTTACTACATTGTTTTACTTGAGCACATCCATCAGCAGCTTCCTGGGAAAGGTTGTATGGAAGGTAAATTTTTTTTCCTTGTCATCTTTTATGTTTTGTTTTATTTTATTTTATTTTTTTCTCTCTTCAAACTTGTTGGATAGTTTGGTTGGGAGGGAATTACAGGCTGGAAATCATTTTCCCTCCCAGTGTTGAATCTCCAGTGACGCTGTTAAGAAGTCTATTGCTGGGCTGGGGTTGTGGCTCAGCGGTAGAGCGCTCGCCTAGCACCTACGCGGCCCGGGCTTGATCCTCAGCACCACATAAAAATAAATGCATTGTGTACAACTAAAGCAAATAAATAAATATTAAAAAAAAAAAAGAAGTTCATTGCTAATGGGTTCCACATACTTTTATCTTTTCCTCTCTGGGAGTTTGTCTCAGGGTTCTGAAGTCTCAGAATGAAGTTTCCATTATGACCTTGGTACAGGTCTAGTGTACTCCATTGTGCTGAACTTGGGCAGGAAGCCCTTGTCCTTGGGGTCTGGCCCTTCTGCTTACTCGGCTGTCTCTGGAGCGCCTCTTGTGTGGGCACTCCATCTCCAAGGCTCCCCGAGACCTTTTTGCTTTTTCTTTGCTTTTTTTTTTTTTTTTTTTTTTTTTTTTTTTTTTGCAATGGTGCTTCACACACGCTAAGCATCCTTCTATATAGTATTTTTTAAATATTTTTTTTTAGTTGTAGGTGGACACAATATGTTCATTCTTATCTACGTGGTGCTGAGGATTGAACCCAGGCCGCACACACGCGAGGCGAGTGCTCAACTGCTGAGCCGTAGCCCCAGCCCCTTCTATATAGTTTTTTAGATATATTTTTCTCACTTGTGCTCTGTATTTTTGGGAATCTTTGCAGAGTTCTCTTTATTTTCGCAATATTCCTTTTATAGTTTCTTGATCTTGCTTTATGGATTTTTTTTATCTCTTGAAAATGTCATCGACAGGCTTGTTTTGGAGGAGGCTGAGGGAAGAGAGGTTTCCCCTCCTACATAATGTTGATCTTGCCTTTTTCTTTCAAAGGTGTGTTTCCTTCTTCCTCAGTAGTCTCCCTTCTCCCCCAGCGTCGGGTTCCCCTCGGCCCGAGGCTTTGCCTCCAGCGGAGGGCCATCTCCTGGACCTCCCGGGCCTCTCTCCTTGGGGTCTTCCCTCTGTCCCTCCAGAGGGCGCCTGGTCTCCTGCTGGAGGGCAAGGCCTTGCAGGACCAGTGGGAAGCGGTGGTGAGAGCAGGCCTCTGGCTTCGCGGGGTGGGTGTGTTTTTAGCTGACTCCCTGTTTGGGGCTCTCAGCTGTGCTCAGCCCCTTCGGCCCTAGGAGCGGCACAGCATCCTCTCTGGAGAATGTACCCTTCACTTCTGAGGACAGCGGCCCAGCAGGTGGAGTGAGGAGGGCGCTGGGCTTACTGCTCCAGCAAGCCTCAGGCGCTCCTGGCTGTAGCCTCAGGCGCAGGTGGCGCCCACTCTGGGCCCTGGGGGGCTCCTGCGCAGCTGGGTGGATCCTCAGCTGTCCCTCTGCTGACCTGGAGTCTTGGCCTACATGGTGGCCTTCCTCTGCCTGGTCCCATCTGCAGAGTCTCTATCCCTACATTTCCTGTGCAGTTTTGGGAGCAAACAGAGTTTGCTGCACATTCCAAGAAGCCCTCTCTGCCCACCCTGCAGCCTGGTGTCTGTGGGGTCCTGAGTCGTCTTCATTCTCAGCTATTTCTCGCCCTTTATTTTTTGCTGTTGACATAACTCCAAAGCTATTTGGAAGCTCTGTGGGCCTGAGTGAAGCATAGACTTGTCTCCACTGTAGACCAAATGAAACTGGGTTGGATTTTTTTTTTTTTAATGCAATCTGAATGCCTTTTTCCTTGAATGGTTGACTGTTTTTTACTTATTTTTACTTGTATTGCTTTATTGTGTGCTTCCTTACGGTTTCCTTGTTTCCCCCCTTTTCTGTGCTTCCTTTTGGTCTTGTCCTTGCTGTTGTCAGCTTTCCCTCCCCCGCTCATTTAGAAGGTCATCGGTCAGCATCATGGAGCGCCCCTGGAGTCCAGGCACTCAGGAGGCAGAAGCAGGAGGACTGCAAGTTTGAGGACTCATCAGCCACTGAGCAAAGCCCTGTTTCAAAGTAAAAAATAAAAAGGGCTGGTATGTGGCTGGTCTGAGGGCCCCTGAGTTCAATCCCCAGTCCTGAAATTAATAGATAAATAATCTGTTCCTAGTTCTACCAGTCTTTCAACGTGATTCGGTCAACCTATATTTCTCAATTTGTCAGTTTTGAAGTGCAGCAGAAGGCCTTGACCCCTTCACATGAAAAATGAAAGAAAATGATCCACTTCACGGTGAGGGTGAGAGGCAGGGATGGGCACTGCCTGGCATTTTTTCATGACAATCTATTACAGGCAGATTATTGTTTTCAATCTGCATTGATCAATCTTTTCTTTCAAGAAATATAACAGTTCATCTTCCGTTTTCAGGTGTGATGACTATGCTTATGAAGTTCCCACTGTCTCTGAAACTAGATTAAGATTTCAACACCTGCTGTTTACATGATCCCTCCTCTCTGTTTATTGATTCTGGCTCATCTTTCATTTGAAGGATTATGTCTTGGAGTCATTTTCAGCAGGGCTACATAAGCTCGCTTCCTGAGTCCTTGCTATGGAGAAGGCGCTATGTCTTCGCTGGTAAACAACATCTGGCAGGAGTTCTTTCATCTCATCCTCCACCTCCTCGCAGCTCCCTCTGCCGTCTTCAGGGCCTGGAGGCCAGAGTCAGACAATGTGCTCCCTGACCAGGCTCACGGGGCAGGGACCCCCTCCCTGTCCTCTCTCCCTCTCTCCCCCGCCCTCTCGCTCTTCTCCCTCTCTCCCTCCCTTTCTCTCTCTCCATTTCTCCCTCTCTCCCTCCTTCTCTCCCTCTCTCCTCTCTCCCTCTCCTTCTCTCTCTCCCTCTTTCCTCCCTCTCCCCCTCTCTCTCCTCCCTCTTTCCCTCTCCTCTCTCCCTCTCTAGTCCCTCTCCCTCTCCTTCTCCCTCTTTCCCTCTCCTTCTCCCTCTCTCCTCCCTCTCTCCCTCTCTCTCCTCTCTCTCCCTCTCTCCTCCCTCTTTCCCTCTCCTCTCTCTCTCTCTCTAGTCCCTCTCTCTCTCCTTCTCCCTCTCCCTCTCTCCCTCTCCTTCTCTCCCTCCCTCCCTCTCCTTCTCTCCCTCCCTCTCTCCTTCTCTTTCCCTCTCTCCCTCTCTCTCCCCCTCTCTCTCTTAGTTCATTTACATGCACCAAGCCATATCTCAGCCGCAGACCTAGTTCTCTCTCTCTCTCTTTTTTTCCCCCTCCACTTTTCTCTGGACCTCATGAATCCTTTCCCCTTACCATATCTGAGGAGAACTTTCTTCTAGTGGAGACATTAATACTTTTCTGGTCACTTCCCTGGCTTGCGTCTTCTGGAAGGCCAGTCACGTGCTCATTGGCTGTTGGTGCCTGGTTTCCACAGCTGTGGCTTGTTTCTGCCGAGTTTGTCTTTTCTTTCTCCCGTCTGCCCTTCCTGACAACCTCGCCTGTTTTGGTTGTCATTGGTCTAGTTTTTCATCTCCGCAATGCTTTTATCTTCTCCTTAGGTTTTACCCTTCACTTTCTTCTCATCTCTTTTTTAAAAATCTCATCATCTTTATTCTGATTTCTTACATCACAGAGCCTGCCCTCTCTGTTATTTTGGGCATATTGATAGGGTTTTGCTAAATAGTCTTATGTTTCCTGGAGTAATTCTTTTTTTAGAATGTATATAATGTATTCACTGTCTTTTTCCCTCTTTCTTTCTTTCTTTCTTTCTTTCTTTCTTTCTTTCTTTTCTTTTATGACCGTCGCCTCCCCTTTCGGGTGACATCTCTATGAAAGGTAGATGTTCCGGGGTCACTTGTCCTGGAAGGTCTGTTGCTTCCCTGTCATCACAAACAGTGGCTGGCCACAGCCCGAGCCTTTTGTCCAGCTCCAGCTCCGCAGGGCTGTGGGCGAGGTGACAGGCTGCTCTCTTCTGGTGGCCCTGGGGTCTGTTTCCTGCCTTTCTTTGGCTTCTCAAGGCAGTCGCGCTCCTTGGCAGTGGCCCCCTCCTCCTACTTCCCGTCCTGACCAGAGCCAGGCGGGTGGGTTCTCGGGTGTCAGGACCCCTGGACCAGAGACGCCCGCCCGCCCGCCCGCCGTGATCTGGGCAACCTAAGCACACTGAGACCCTTGACCTGATCCTACGCACTGAGCCCTCGGCCAGTGAGGCAGGCCGTGCTCGTGTTGTGGGGACTAGGGACTGGGCACGCGAGGCGCAGGCTCTTCTTCCCTCCACCCCGGCTTCTCCTCCCCTGTGGGCCAGGTCCCTGGTTTGGGCTGGAGGACTTACCACTGGAATGCCACCCATTACAGCAGGGACACAGCGGTCTCTGCCTGAGTGCCCCCCACTTTATTGCCAGGGAACGTCCTGTCAGTACTGGGGGCCCTGCTGTCCCTGCCCACCCCATTCTCTCCCAATGTCCTCACCCCTCAGCCAACCATGGATGTCACAGGCTCTGAAAGAAAGCAGCAGTGGCGTCATTGACACTGGAGGGAGGGAATCCAGCACTGGTTGTCTTATTTATTGACCTGGACCCCTGTGCCCAGCACTGCAGCCAGTACCCACAGCCAGGCGGACACAGGGCAGGGTGTTCAAGAACCAGCTTGATCTGGGGTCGGGAGTGAAAATCGCCTCCTCACAACTTAGCAGACAACGCTGATTTATCCGCGCCTAGGGCAGAGGACAGGCAGGAAATGCTCTAAGAGATGTTTGTTGGCCATGTGGGTGGGCAGCCTGCTGCTGTCGACCCTCTGCCCCTCCCTCCTGGTCGAGGGCAGAGTTTCTTTTCCTTCCTCCCTTCTCATCTCTCTCTTCCACCTTGGTTTTCAATTAAACATTCTGGTGATTCACTCGGAATTCAGCCATGGCCTGGGAGTTCAGACTCAGGCTAAGAAGGAGAAGGTTCTAGACGGAGCCCACCCAGTGCCCAGTGCACACCAGGATGTGATTCTGGCTGGGTGGCGATGCCAGTCGTAAAACACGCCAGCCGCGGTGTCGCAGGTTTGACACCAGGAGAAATCCTGACAGAATTATAGCCTCAGAATCAATCTGGGCTACGATACAGAAATCCATAATTCAGATATGAAAGCAATCTCCAAAGGCCCTTTTTTAAGGAGGGTTCCTTGAAATTAGATTAAAATAAATTTACATATATATCAATTCTATTATTAAAATATATTCACACTAATAAATAGAGTTATTGGGGAAGGGCAAGCTACTCCCTGTGTTGGACACAAAAATAGACCTCTTTGGCTTATCAGAAAACAAAGTTATTGTCTCCTTGCCAAATATAAATCTCTTCTTAGAGCTAATAAATGGTGAGTGCTCAAATGCAATGTTTTGTCAGACTCCTACCTCATAAAACCCAGGGCACATAATACTAAATTATATTCCACAGAGTAGTATCAATCTCCTGATTCCAACATCACACGAAGAGGGAAACAAACCAGTAATTGATGTGTCGAAAGAAAGGAGAAAAAGTTATTTGAGAACAAATAAAATGGGCTATAAAGTTTGTTAAAATGTAATAATAATAGTAAAAAAAAAAAAAAGAGAGAGAGAGAAAAGGAAGAAGAAAGAAACAAAGAAAGAACTATCCCAGGCTGCATCCAGAAGCCGCCCTCGCCTGGCTGTAAAAATAATTCATCTCATGCTGCAAGTTTGCAGTGTGGTATTTTCTTCTAAAATTAATGTTTACTGCAGAGAGGAAGCGTGGGATTCTGACTGATGCCGGGCAGTTGGCAGCGAACCAGACAGAGCTGGGTGTCTCACCCTCCTTCCCCTCCTTGCACAAGTGGGCAGGCTGTGGCCTTCACCCCCAAGGCCTGTCGGGGGGGATCCTGGGAGAGGAGGTAAAAGGGCAGACCCCGGGGGTCAGGGCAATGAGATCTAGCAGCAGGGGTGTGCTGGGTGGTGTGTTCTGTGGCGTCTCAGTACTCTGATGGATGAAATTGTAGGGCTATGGAGAAGCCACCAGGAGTGGTGTCCCCCTCGGCTCCTTTGGGCAAGCCGGACTCTGCTGTGCAGCTTCCTTTGAAGGTGTGGCGGTTTGGGAAGTTTTATGATTATTATTGGTTAAATATGACGGTCAGTGCTGTGTATGTCCTGCATCCAGGGGAGTCCCGAGGGGCCTGGTGGTCCTGGGAAGGTAGAGAGGGGCCTCCTTTCATGGCTTTGGCTCCCGTTGGGCCTGGGTGTGTCCTCTTGGCTGCCGTCGGCTTTTGCTGGACAGACGTTCCTCATACGGTCATTTCCTCCTCCGGGGAGCCCAAAGCTGCTGCCTGACTCTGCAGCCGCGTGGAGGCCGCACAGCCCACCCCAGGGCAGCCTGCCTAGCTGGCCTGTCCCCTCCAGACCAGTGAGCCTGGAAGGCCTCTCTTCAGACTTCCGGGGCCAGGCCCTTGCAGGCCCTGGCAGCTCTGCCTGGCACGTCCCTCCTAAGTGACCCTCGGGTCCCAGGCTGGGCTGGCCCAGAATGTTAAATGCGGAGCTCGGTGGTGGCACATGACTGGAGGGAACCCTGCGGATAAGGTGGGCTGGCTCGGGGCTCCCCACGGAGCCTCCTGCTGGGCCAACACTCTTCCCTGTGGAGGCCGTGCTGGTCCTCCCTGCTGGTCCTCCCGAGTACAGTGCACACGCCCTCCCTCCAAACAGGTCTGCTGCAGGTCTGTATGTGAAGTCTGTATGTTAAGTGCAAAACAGTTGTTGACAGTCACCCTTGTGCTTGAGTTCTTGCTCGATAGAGGCCGAGGTGGTACTCACTGGATAGCTTCACTCTGCAGGGTGACCTTCAAGGAGTGTTTGCTAGGTCTGCTCATCACGGGTTCATACAAACCGCTTACTGCTATTTTAAAACATTTTTTTTCTCTAGCTGCAAACTGCTTACTTTCCTTATCAATGGAAAACCTTTAAAAAACTTGATGGGGGACTGGGGTTGTGGCTCAGTGTAGAGGGCTTGCCTAGCATGTGTGAGGCACTGGGTTCGATCCTCAGCACTGCATATAAATAAATAAAGGTCCATCTACAACTTAAAAAGAAAAAAAAAAAAAAAAGGATTGGGCTAGAGAACTCACTGCAGGAGGCCCTGGGCTCCATCCCCAACTCTGCTAAAAAGATAAATACAGACTATTGGGTCAGAATCAAGGAAGATAGCCTATTATAGTCACCAGGCAGCATGTAGGGCAAGAACAAAAGCCAGCTGCCCCTTTATTCAGGACACTACTGAGCCCCAGCAAACTAGAAATTTTTATAAATTATAAATTTTTATAAATTATAAATTATAAATTTTTTATGAATCATAAATTATAAAATAATATTATTTTATAATATTGATAAAATTATTCTGCTAAATGCTGGTTTGATTTCTTGATTTTAATTCTGTGAGATTTTAAACATGTTCTGGTACATTTGGAATTAATCACAGAACAGGTGTATAATTCACACGTGCAAGCTCTCATCTGACTTATACATTGGTCCTTTTCCATTCCATATGACAATTTCTTCCGGGGGGTGGGGGGGGAACAACACAATGAAGCCCTCGGACAATGACTTTGCCATCTCTAATGGTTCCAAAATGAGGAGGAAGCTATCATGTCTGAAGAGGACAGCAGCAGGGCCAAAGAAGAATTAAAATGCAAAACAGGGAGGGTTTCTTGCACGCGAGTGTGCGCGCTCTCTCTCATTATCACCGGGTCCTTCCAGGAAGCTCTCATATTTCTGCAGCTGATCCTTGTGTGGATTAGGGATAATAAACAGCCCATTAATGGAGGCCTGAACCAGGAAATGGAGTTGGAATCAGCAGCAAAATTCAGTGGCTGGCGGAGGTTAATAACTCCATTACTGCAGCTCCGCGCCTGAGCCGGGGACGCGCAGGGTGTTAGCCTTCTCTTACTCCTCATTAATTGAGCTAATAGAACCCGAGTGACCCTGCCTTGCTGCCGCCATCGGAGAGTTTGCAGACCGAGGCTGGAATACATAGCACTGCTGCGCACCGGGCGGCTCCACCGCGGGCAGGAAGCTCTTTCTTGGGGTCGGGAGCCACAACCCGTCCACATGGGATCCTGTCGCGTGAGCAGCGGGGCCCGGGCAGACGTCCACCCTGGGTGCGAGGGCTTGAGCTACAAGGCGGAAGGCTTTGGAGGAGGCGACTGTTGTGTCGAGTGTCTGGGGTCAAAGGTGGAAAAGAAAGCGTGGCACGCGTTGGGGAGGGGAGCAGGGCAGGCCCGTGGCCTTGCCTCTTCTGGGGTCTTCTCCCTCCTGCAGGCAGCGGTCTCCTGCCCCGGGGTTCACGACCTCGTTCCACAACCCTGCTTGGCGGCTTTTTCTGGCCGAGGGGCTGAGGGCGCTCGGTTTCCTTGACCATCAAGGGAGCCGTCCCGGCCCTTCTCACCCTTTGGCTGGCGGAGACGCGGGTGGCTTGATGAACTGGAAAGTGCCCTGGTCAGCCCCCATAACGCCATCGACAGATCAGAAATGAAGCCCTGAGGTCTCTGCAGAGACGCTCTCCTGGTGGCATGGGGTGGCAGATAAGGAACACCAGGTGGAGTCCGAGCTAACTTCTGGGACCCGCCTCTCCTTGGGCGGGTCACTTCCTGTCTGTGCCTCAACTTCCTCAACTGAAGAATGGGCAGGAGCAGTTGGGACACTGGGTGGACGAGTGGTGTTGTGGCGAGCGCTGACCCAGGGCTGGCCCAAATGGGCTCCGTGTGTGCCACCCATATTTACTCCCCGCGCACGGGGGACGCTGCACCTTCCGGTGCAGGTCGGAACTTCTGAAGGGCAGCAGGCTGACCCCCGGCCCGAATACCAGGTACCAGCCGCAGGGCGCTGTGGGCCATGGCCCCTCTGAGCAGAGCAGGTGGGAGCTGGGGGAGGGGGCTCCCCTGCAACCCCGGGGGCAGGAGAGTGATCCTGCAAAGAGGAAATGTCACCTCTGTCCTAGGCCCTGTGGAGCCAGGCACACAGGACAACGGTCCTCATGCCAGAGCAGCCTTGCGTGTCACGCAGGAGCTCTTGATGCCAATCTTTGAAAAAACGAGTCTGTTTCACCCCGGCCTCTGGAGGATAAGACTTAACAACCTCACATGGTGGCCGCCGTGACGAGGGGCAGGACTCTGTTCCTCACGGCTCCCAGGGAGAGGGGCTGCTGGGGGCGAGGCGGGACCATGCCCAGCACTGGGCGGCAGCAGCTGGACTGCAGATGGCAGCTCTGGAGTGGCGCGGGCTGGGCTTAGCTCGGCTTGCAGCTCCTCGTGGATTGGCTAACTTAAATAATTCCTGGGCTCCAGGGTGTCAGGGCTGTCCCCATTGTCTGTCACCTGGCCCCAGCGTGGCAGGGAGGAGCCTGATAAGGGAGTGGTCAGGCTGGAGGGGTCGGGAGCTGTTAGCCGTGCCTTCAAGACGGGGCCAGGACAGCACGGGTGTGGGCTGGCTGACCCCAGCTGTGCATCCTGGACCCTGCCATGGCCTAGGGACACTTTTGGAGGTAGCCTCAGAGAACTTAAGCTCCATGCAGAAGCCTGCCACCCTGCAGCCCCATGACCGCCCTGTGTCCCTCTGTGCTCAGCCACCATGTGTGTCCTGGGGCCTCCTGAATAACTGCTTGTCTGTGCGTCTCCTCGCTGACCCCAGGACAGGCCCTGTGCGGCACAGGTACCACTGGCCAGTGGCTGGTTACCTCAGTGCTCCTCACGGCCATGTGAGCTCAGTGACAGCCCCGTGACGTGACTCTCAGAGCAGGCGTAGGTGCCCTAGTGACTGGACTCAGCAGCAGCCTTGGGCCAGGTCGGGGAGGTGGCCACTGGGTGGCCTGGCCTGGAGTTCCGGGAGGTGCACCCCCTGAGCCGCAAGCCCAAGCCGTGGCCAGTGATGGTGGTGCAGGGCCATGGGCCACAGCCCTGGAGTGGCAGCATTTTAATCTCTCGGCAAATAAGAATGGACTGGGGAAATGAACGTATTCCCATTATTTTTCTGGCAAGGGACTATTGACATTTTACCACTTATTTCCAATGTTTGTGTAAGAAAACGTCTGGAGAGGATGATTCTGCGCCCGTGGCAAGGTCGCACCGCCTTCTTCCTGGGTTAAAACTCGGTGTGTGGCAGGCTGCTCCAGGCTTGCTGTCTGTCCCTGAGAGCGTGAGAGCGATCACTTTTGAAGCAGCAACAGCAAAAATGTCCATTACCTCTGTGCCCTCCCCACAGCCACAGGGTCTTTCAGAGTATTAAAATGCCGTGGACCCCAGACCCAGAGAGCCCAAGTGACCACAGCCTTAGCTCTGCAGTCTCAAAAGGGCCGCCGAGCCCTGGGCGGCCGCGTGGGACTGCCATGGGAGATGTCCAGTCGCCTGGGGAACTTCAGCCTGAGGAAGTGTGGGGAGCCCCACGTGGGGGATTCGTGTGGTGTTTTCTTGGTCAGTCATTTTGTTGGTTAAGAACGGACACTAAGGGTCTTGGTGGCATGTTGGAATTCAGTTCACTAATTACCATTCAGTGTTTTTTCCTAAGAGTTTTCAGAGAGAGGCACCCAGGCCTTTCCTGCCATCTCCAAGAGGTCCAGGAAGGGTCTCCAGGCCCATTTGCTGTTCCCTAGTCTGAGCACACCATTCTGGGTAAATGTGTCGCTCGGAAAGGAAGGGGAGATGCTCCTCAATTTCCCCGTCGGTGCCAACAAACCTCACAGCCAGGGATCCCTCCTGCTCAGCTCGGGCCTCCCTTCCCCTTCAGGTTTTCTGTTCTCACTGGCAAAGCACATCTCAATTCTTCTCCCCGTGGGTCCCAAGCTCTCATTAGGGGCCCAATGGACTGCATCCAGCTGGTGACAGGGCGCCCCAGCCAGCGGTGAGTAAGACGTCGAGGAGACGAGCGCGTCTCCCCGCTGGGGAAGCAGATACCCAGAGCAATCGCCTGCCTCGGCAGAGAGTGACAGGTGACCTTTAGCAGGACGGAGCCCGGGGTGGTTGGCATTTGAGTCAGCTCTGATGGAGACGCCCCCATTTTTGGCAGGTGCAATGCTCGACCGCTAACTTAAATTCATTTCCCAGAGGCGGGCGAGAGCGCGGAGACCTCGACCACTTGGAGAAATGGTGTTTGTTTTTCTCTACCTGGAGGAGACTCCGGGGGACATCAGAGTGGACTTCAATTTCCATCTTCCTCAGAGGCATAAATAAAGCGCTGAACTGCTGAACCCGGCCCTGGGCAGGAAGCGCAGGCCTCGGCCAGACGCGGGGTGCGCGGGGCTGAGAGCTTGACGCGCTCCTCCCTAAATATCACGGAAATCATTCCACATGGAAGCTTGAAGGACAGTCCTCCCCAGGCAGGACTGCAGTGTGGCCTTCCTGAGGCTGTGTCTCCTTGCGGGGCTTCTGCAGGGGCTGCCCCACAGGGCTCGGCGCCAGCCGCCTGCTGGGCAGAGCTTCCCTCTGGAGGTTGCAGTGTGCCTCTTCCTTCCCGGGCCTGTCTCGGGGCACAAGGAGCCGCCTGGCATGGGCGGGGGGGGACGGAGGCAGAGATGTATTTCTGACGGTGCTGGAGGCGGACATCCAGGCCCAGTCAGCAGAGTTGGTTTCCTCTGTCCTTGGCTTGCAGATTCCCCCCCCATCCCCACGCCCGGGGCCCTCTGCGTGTCCAGGCTTCCTCTGGTAGGAGCACACCCAGGCAGATTGGATCCGGGCCCACCCAAGGGCCTCCTTTAACTCAATCGCCTCTGTAAACAAGGCCCAGTCTCTTCAGGCCACCAACCCTGAAGTTCTGGGTTAGGGCTTCAACACGTGGAGATATATATATATATATATATATATATATATATATATATATATATATATTTTTTTTTTTTTTTTTTTTTCTGGGGATTGAACTCAAGGGCACTTGACCACTGAGCCACATCCCCAGCCCTTTTTTTTGTATTTTATTAGAGACAGGGTCTCACTGAGTTGCTAAGTGCCTCGCCATCGCTGAGGCTGGCTTTGAACTCGCGATCCTCCTGCCTCGGCCTCCCAAGTGCTGGGATTACAGGCGTGTGCCACCGCGCCCGGCTTCAACACGTGGATATTGCAAGGGCAAATCCCAGCACCTCACAGCCAAGCCCCGTGCAGTGTGGGCAGCAGACTCCAAGTCTGCAGTTCAGGGAGAAAAGCTGGGGAGTCACGAGGGAGTCAGGAAGAGCGCGCCAGCCTCCCGAGCTCTCAAGGTGGCCCCTGAAACCTGGCTCATGCCTGCGTTGTAGGAGCAGAGATACCCTGGGCTCAGAAGGGAGTCCCCCCAGCCAGTGCCTTTGGGAGGAGCTTGACAGTGGCCCTGGCTGGCCACGATGAGGCACTCACCCCCACAGGAAGGTCGGGGCCTTCTGAGGGAATTCCTGTCCTTCCAGCTCAGCTCTGTCACCTTTCACAAGTTCAAACCAGTGACACTTCTGCTCTTCCTTCAGAGGGGCCCTCTCAGTCTTCCAGGAGGGGCTTAAGGAGGGGATGGTGCGGGGTGTGCAGTGCTGCGTGTCTGACACAGGCGGAGTCCCTGTGTGGCTCTGATGACAGGGACGTGCTTCTGCTTGGAGGGTAAACCCAGCGACCCTCTGCTGTAGCGCTCCCCTCTGCCGGCCAGGCGCTGGCCAGCCTACCTCATCTCACTGAGCCCTGCTCACAATACACAAGCAGGGCCCACACTTGTCCGCTGAAGCTCAGAGAGGCTGAGGTTTCTGCCCACATCACACAGCAAGTCTTTGCAGAGGAGCAGGGCTCAGATCCACATCTCCAGCCAGAGCAGCTGAAGCCTGCAGCTGGCCCTGCGTCCACCCCCAGGGTGGTCCTGTGGCCTGGCCTCAGCACAGCCCTGCAGTGGCCCACTGGGGTGAGCCCCAAGGCTCACCTGCCCATCGGCCCCAGGGTGTCCCAGGCACCAGGTGCTGGGCGTAGGCAGGGTTGGAGGCTAGGGGCTCGGCCCCAGGGCTCACCTTGGGGGGTGGGCCATCTGTCACCCCATGCCTTTCCTGGCCCTCCATGGTGCATCTGCTGGAGCAGCCCACAGCCCCCACCTTGGGCTCAGGGGCCAGAGTGGTCAGTTACCTGAGGCTGAAACAGGACCTGCGGTCCAGCTATTTAGATGTGGAAGTAATCGCTTACCCTCAGCCTGCTGCTCGGGCTCCAGTTACCCCAGGGCCTGTGTTCAGGGGCCCAGGGCACCCCCAGGGCTCCCTGCCCCCCAGCTTGTCCATCGGTCCCTCCCTGCCCTGGCCGGGACTCCAGGCTTTCATTGTTCATTCCGAGATTCAACCCATGAAAGTCACACCCAAGGGCCCAAACGTCAGTCAGTCCATCTGCCTGGTGTACAGAGAAAGACTGAGGTCCAGAGAGGGCCAGCCACTCAGCCAGAGCGAGTGGCAGTGAGCGCCTGTGACCACGGGCCTCCTGCCCCCGGGGTCTGGCCTGTTTCCCCTTTCTCTCTGAGATGCCATATCCTGTGGGTGCATGACAGAGAGAAAGTGTGTGTGTGAGTGAGTGTGCGAGTGTGTGTGGGGGATGTGAGTGTGTGTGTGACAGAGTATATGTGAGTGTTTAGGTAGGAGCGTGAGTATGTGTGTGATGTATGTGTGTGAATGTGTATATGTGAGTGTTTATGTGTGAGTGAGTGTGTGTGTGATAGTGTGAGTGTGTGCTGGGAATCTAACCCAGGGCCCCGGGAGCTAGGCCAGCTCTATCACTGACTCGGTCCCCTGCACCCGGGTGGGTGGCACAGCTGCCCTCCCTGCCGTGATCCTGGGCCAGGGCCTTCCTGGTGTCCGTCTCCTTCCTCGCCTGCCCTGCACCAGCAACGTGGGCATCAGTGGTGGCGAGCCCGATCTGCCCCGTGCAGCGGATGGTTGCTTGCGCCAGATGCCCGTGCGGGCGGAGCGCGGGGAGAGCCACCTCCCCTCTCAACAATAATTAGCCTTGTAAGACTAATGGACGAAATCGTGTCTAATTACCCTGTTGAAGGCCCAATTATGCGATTAACATGCGTGGGCTATAAGCTAATGATGAGAAGAGCCTCTCATTTGCATAGCATTAAGGTAATTGCGCTGCCAGCGGAGGGCTGGAGGGCGGTGGTGGCGGGATTGTCTTGCTGAAAGGATACTAATGACCGGAGAGGACCATCACCTAACAGCTCCATTAATTAACCGCGATCTGGTTACCAGGCAGCAATGGCCAGTGGCTGTCGGCAGGACAGGACGGCTGGCTTCCTGGAGACGAGGGAGGGGCCTCGCTGCTGGTCTCCTCCGGCCACTTGGCTGGGCTGGAGGCAGCTCACGGCCCCCTCCAGCAGCCGCTTCAGAGAAACCTTGACTCTGGCCCCTGTGCGCCCTCGGTGACCTGCGCCCCGAGCCCTCGCACACGCTGGCTATGCTGGCCATTCACGGGTGCACCACCGTGTCCTGAGACTCCCTTCTGCTGGGTCGCCCCGTGTGCCCCAGAGGCTTTGGGTTCAGCAGCGAGCCCGCCTTGCTCCTGGTCTGCGTGGCAGAGAACGCAGGTGTGGCGAACCTGGAAGGATCGGTTAGGACGGCATTCCATCTGGGGGAAGAGCGGCTGGGCCTAGAAGTCAAGGTCACCTGCAGAGAGCATCAGGGCTCTGCCTCCTGACCCTGGCGGATGTGATCAGCAACCTTGGTGCCCTCTCCAGGAAGCTGCCCCACCCAGCCTGTCTCCTTGTCTGTGCTCACCAGCTAGTGAATGGACAGTAACCAGCTAAGGAACTGTTTACCTCGGGCAGCTGGGACTAAAGCCCAGCCACTGCCTGTGAGAATGCTTAACAAGCAATAAGATTGAGACAGGTCCTCTGTCACTTGCACTCTCGCCTAGTGAAACTCTGCGGCCATCTCACCCTTCGTCACACAGAGCCACAGCTGGCCTGGTGCTGGGCTGTCTCCAAGCGTCATCGTGCATGGAAAGGTCTCTGCCATCAGACCTCCATTTCTAGCGCTGTTCTGTTAACATGGTGCATCAACCAGCGTCCGTCCATGCACACGTGCATGTCCGCACTTGTCCCTGTATCTGTGTTAGTCACTTTCTGAGGAAACGTTTCTAGGAATGGAATTGCTACACCAATAAAAAGTTAAGTACTTGTTTTAATTGAAAGGAGCTGGAAATTGAAAGGGTACAGATGGGTATTCAGTGAAAATAAATACCAAAAGAACAACTGAAGATCAATCATTTTAAGCCTCTGACTTAAGTTAGAAAATAATAAACCCAAAAGTGGCAGAAAAGAGACCATAATGACAGGAATTGGTGGGATAGAAACTGAAAACATGGTCACAACAGGCCAAAAGTGGTTCTTTGACAAAGTTACTATTAAGTTGGCAATCTCTAGCAGGATTGGCCAATGAAAGAAGAAAGGAAGCACAGACAATATTTGGAATGAAAACAGGCATGTGACCATAAACAGAGAAGAAATTAAAACAAGGAAGAATTTCATGAATAACTTCATCACAAAAATTTGGAAACATCAACAAAATGCACAAGTTTGCAGGAAAAAAAAAAAAAAAGTCTTACCAGTATTGACCTAGGAATTAGAGCCGGGCACAGTGGCAAAGGTCTGTGATCCTGCAATTGACTCAGGAGGCTGAGGCAGGAGGATCCAAAGTTCCAGGTCAGCTTCAGCAACTTAGAGAGGCCCTGCCTCTAAATAAAAAATAAAAAGAGCTGGGGGGTAGCTTGGTGGTAGGGCGCCCCTGGGTTCAATTCGGGGAAGAAGAAGGAGAAGGAGAAATAGAGAATCCAAACAGTATCGTAACTGTTTAATAAATGGAATGATACAAATAAAATCTTCCCCCTTCCCAAACACCAAGCCCAGATGGCTTTGACAGGGAAAATCTACTGAAATATTCAAAAAGAACTGACCATCCCTATCAAGACAAACTCTTTTTATAAAATAGAAAAAGAGGGAACTACCACAACACGCTTAATAAGACAGAGCATTGACACAAACCCAAAGACAAAGTAGGGAAGAAACTTGGAGGCCACAGTAGTTCAACGTCATTTCATAATACAGTTGCCGAATCCTAAGCAAAAAAATGACCAAATCCAATCCGATGGTGTCTGGAGGCATTCCAGGATGATTCGACATTAGGAAATTAGAGTTGAATTGGTCACAGTAACAAATTAGAGGAAAAGCTGTATGGCTATTTGAACAGATGGAGACAGAGCGATTGATGAAGTTAAATATCCATTCATGATAAAAAAAAAAAAAATCTTGGTTATAAATTGAAGGGAATTTCCTTAACCTGATAAAAGGTATTTTCCAAACCCACTGCAAACACAAACCCCGTGGTGAAAGGTTGGAAGCCCCTTAAAGTCAAGCACGGAATGATTCCCACTTTTGCCATTTCTGTGAAACATTAATAAAGAGTGCAGTAAAGACAAGAAAAGTAAATAAAAGGCATAAGGCTTGGAATGGAAGAATCAAAAGTCACTATTTGCAGATGTTATGATTGTCTACATTAAGAAAGCCCAAAAAAACATACGGGAACGCTTAACAGTTTTGGTAAGAGTTTAGCAACATGAATAAAAGGTCAATATCTAAAAATTCATTGCACTTTGGCAACAAAGAAGTGGAAGACGTACGATTAAGAAAACACTCAACAGTGTACAGCAGAAAAGAGGGTGCACTAAAATAAATATGATAAAAGATGTATAAAACTTTCCATAAAAAAGTCATAAAAAGCCGGGCGTGGTGGCGCACGCCTATAATCCCAGCACTTGGGAGGCTGAGGCAGGAGGATCGCGAGTTCAAGGCCAGTATCAGCAGTGGTGAGGCACTTAGCAACTCAGTGAGACCCTGTCTCTAATAAAATATAAAAAAGGGCTGGGGATGTGGCCCAGTGGTTAAGTGCCCCTGAGTTCAATCCCCAGTACCAAAAAAAAAAAAAAAAAAAAAAAAGTAAGTCATAAAAATTTTGTGGAGGGCTGGGGTTGTGGCTCAGTGGTAGAGCGCCGGCCCAGCACATGTGGGGCACTGGGTTCGAGCCTCAGCACCACATAAAGTAAATAAATAAAGTTGTTATGTCCATCTGCAACCAAAGATGTTTAAATTCATTTTTGTTGTTGATAAACATGAAAGAAAGCATCCCTTAAAGGGACCCAAGGCTGTTCCTGCCGGGAGGGCTGATGCCATAAATACGTCACCTCCCCCAGAGTGACGCAGAGACCCAATGAGTTGGTGCTGGTGTTGCTGGAGGTGTGACTCTCTGAGCTCATTCTACATTTTGTACAGAAAAACAACAAGTTGAGACTAGCCAGGTCATTCCCCGAACCCAGGGGGAGCTTAGCTGTGAATGATGCCGGGGCCACTGGGCACCCACATGGGGGGAAGTCCAGTTAGGCGAGTGCTTGCTCTGTGCGGAACAATCCAGTCCAAGAAATCCCCTAGACGTGCAGGGCAAGTCTTCTAGACCTCATGCAAGAACACATAGAACCATCTTATGGCCTTGGGATAGGGATAAAATAAGGTGCAAAGAACACAAACAACAGAAGATTGATGAATTTTACCATCTTAAAAGTGAAAACTTTTTTTCCAGTAAAAAAACATCCACACATAGCCAGGAACAATAGAGCACGCACCTCAAGTTCAAAGCCAGCCTCAGCAATTTAGTGAGGCCCTAAGCAATTTAGCAAGACCCTGTCTCAGAACAAAAAAAAAAAAAAAAAAAAAAACCAACAAAAAGGGCTGGGTATGTGGCTCAGTGGTTAAGAGCCCCTGGGCTCAATCCCTGATACCAAAAAACAAACAAAAAAAATCCACATAGCCAGGCATGGTGGCACATGCCTGTAATCCCAGCACTTGGGAGGCTGAGGCAGGAGGATCGCGAGTTCAAAGCCAGCCTCAGCAATGGCGAGGCACTTAGCAACTCAGTGAGACCCTGTCTCTAATAAAATACAAAAAAGGGCTGGGGATGTGGCCCAGTGGTCGGGTACCTCTGAGTTCAATCCCCGGTACCAATAAATAAATTTTAAAAATAGGCAAAATATTACATATTCTTCTTACCCCAGACATTTACTTCCTTCCCCAGAAGTAACCACTATACATAGTTTCTTGAGTATTATAGAAAAGTTCTCTGCGTAAGTAAGGAGATGTGAGTATATGTGTCTATTGTTATCATAGGTGGAGGCTTATGAGCAGGTACAGCTTGACTCCGCCTTCTTCTTGGTACTTCCAGAGCTGATACCCTGTGATTAGACACATATTTGTTTCACCAGCTCCCTGCTGAAAAAGGTTTAGACTGTTTCATTCACTTTGCAAACAATAAATGCCCTGCCTGTGTGGCTGTGTGTTCAGAAAACTACCTCCCAGATTATAATCCTGGAAGTGACAGCCAGGCACAGTGGCACATGCCTGTAATCCCAGTGACTGGGGAAGCAGAGGCATGAGGATCACAAGTTTGAGGCCAGTGTGGGCAACTTAATGAGACCCTGTCTCAAAATAGAAAATAAGAAGGACTGAGGATGTAGCTCAGTGAGTGAGTGCTCACCTAGCATGCATGAGGCCCTGCGTTCAATCCTCAGCATCAAAAATTTTTTTCATTGAATAAATAGAGGAGCTGAGCCTGGTAGCTCATACCTATAATCCCAGAGCCTTGGAAGGCTGAGGCAGGAGGATTGCAAGTTCAACGTCGGCCTAGGCAATGTAATAGACCCTGTCTCAAAATAAAAAAATAAAAAGGACTGGGGGCGTAGCTCAGTGGTAGAGCACCCTGGGCTCAATCCCTGCCCCCACCCACCCCCCACACACGAAGGGGAATTGTTGTGTTGTAGTTGCGGGTCTGTTGTCCAGGTAGCCTCCAAGTGCCCGAGAGCTCCTGACCATGCTGGTGGAGATGCAGACAGATATGACCAAAGGCGCTGCATGCCCTGGGAGTGGCTGGGGCATCCACACAGCAAAGGCTGCAGTTCAGCCTTGGGGACAGGCTGAGCACCAAGGGACATCTGGACAGTAGCCAGAGTGACAGTCCCTGAAGCCAGCAGGTTCAGTTCAGAGGAACTCCCGCCTACCTCTTCAAGCCATGCAGACCTCCAACACATCAAAGTTGAGTTTCAGGGAGCACATCTCTCCTTAGTGTCAACAGTGGGTTTAAAACGTGCCTAAATGTTTTCTTTGAAGAACGTCAGTGTCACCCACAGTAGTTGTTCTTGACGTCCGCATAGACTGTTTAGGTAATGACAAGGATTTCCGGTTTTAGCGCTTGGAGAGAGTGGTCACAACCAAAACGTGACAGGCTCATGATTGCCGAGTCCACCAGCAGAGACAGGCGTTCTGGCCCTTCTTTCCGTGTCTCCTAGGGAAGGCGGAAGCCTGAGCCTGGAGGGGTGGGCTGCTCCCCAGGGGCTCCGCCCCTCCCTCTGCTCTCCCCCTGCACCTGGTGGGCAGTGGGACACTATTCTCTGCGAGAACAGACGCACCCCTGGGAAAAGCCTGGATGTGGAGTTCTCCGGACCTAGGCTCTCTCTGTTCCCTGGGAGCCACCACTGCGGCCTTCCCATGGCATCACGTAGACATGGTAGTTTTGGCGCTAGGACGGGAGGTTTAGCATCCAACAGGCCTGAGTTTGAATCTGTCAATCAATGAATATTTCATGGCCACATGCCACGTGCTGGGGCAGCTCCCTCTGCACAGAGCTCCTCAGGGCGAGTAGGACAGGTAGCCCCTACTCTCTACTCAGGCTCCATGCTGCAGGGACAGTGTGAGGCGGTGACAGCCACACGGACAGCTTGAGCTGCCGGGCCAGGGAGGAGTGGAAGGTGGCACAACCTCAGTCTTCACGTGCAAGGTGGGATTAGCAGCGCCCGCCATGTAAAATCAATGAGGCCACGCAGGTAAATGTGGATAATGAGTTGTGGCATCTCCCATCAGGAATTGGATGAACCTAGAGGCCCCAGGCATAGCCCGGATTGTTCCACGGGAGACCTGCACCACCATCAGAGCCCAGGCGGCAGTTTTCTCTCATCGCATTTCTCCATCTCCCAGAAGGGTGGGCCAGAGAGGGTCGCCCTGGAGAGAGAGGGTGGGAGAGAGCCCTCTGGAGCCTCACCCTTTTGCTCGCGAGCCCCCCTGACCACGCCGCGGAGCGCAGAGACCGCTACCGCTGGTGGCGGTAATCACCAAATCCCTGTGGCTGCTCTGGATTGAAATGTCACTCATTCTGGCTGCCCCTGGACAAACGTGTTCAGTTGTCATCTGTCGGGCGCCCACGGCAACTGCTGTGGCATAATAGAGACAAATGTAGCAGCAACCTGGAATATGATGGGTCCGGAATTGTGTGTTTAATTCGCAGTTTGTACAGAGTGCTCATAAAATCTTGATCATGATAGAGAGGCTAATAAACATTTGAGAACATAAATATTTGGGGAGGAAATGGCTCGGGGAAGCATTTAGTTGTGGAGTAGTTAGAAGAACAGAGAAAATCAGCCAGGCGGAACTCTCTAGATACCAATCTGCAAGTTATATGTGTGGCTTGATAGCGATCTGAGTGAGCTGTTTTATGGGCGTGCAGACGTTGATCCGGGAGGCGCACACCAGGCGGCTCCGCCTTCCCCGCATCGCCCTCCGGCTCTTTGCCCTGCGGCGCTCTGAATCCGGGGAGTCTGGATAGGCTGCCTGGGAGAGGGTCAGACTGGCCTTTGCAGGACACTCCAGCACTTATTGGACATTGCTGGGGACACAGAGCACTGGGTCCTGCCTGGCCGGGAGCCTCGTGTGCAGGGTCTTGACCACAGCCATTTCCTCCGGGCAGCACCGCCCCTGGCCAGGCCGATCCACCGTTCCTGGCTGGCGCTTGGTCAGCATCTTCCCTTCCAGCCGACAGGGTCCAGCACTGGCTGTCCGGCCAGGATATCTGGATACCATGTCAACCACTTTCCTCTAAGTGGTTGAAGAAAAATGGAGTCAAATCGGGAGACGTTGGTCCATCACGGAGACGGGCGTGGCTGAGGGAGGGCAGAGGGGAAGTGGCCCTGCGGAAGGTCCCCGGAGGGCCCCATAACCAGGGGTGCAGTGCAGGGGAGCGGGGTGACAGTGGCCCGCATCACAGAAGCATGATGTTAAAGGGGCTTCTGATTCATCCCACAGGCAGCCAGACAGGGATGGGCTGGCTCCTGTCCCCTCGTTGCAGCCCACTGACCTCCAGGAGAGCCCGGTCACCCAGGAGCACCTGGAGTCCAGGCGGATGTCCCATGCCGGGCCGGCACTCTCTGGTCTCTGAGGCCAGCTCCAGGTGGCCTGGGGCTGGCGAGGCAGTGGGTGGGGTTGGCTCCCTGTCCTGCCACAGAGAGTGAAGTGCAGATAGCCATTCCATCCAGACCCAAAGGACATCTTGGTGCTCGTTTGTGGCCGAGGTACCTGAGGAACGTCAGAGTGCAAAGACTCTAAGCCTCTGCGCCCCTCTTCTGTCTCAGAGCTTTCTCTAAGCTGAGTGGAGACTACAAACAGGGTCTTACCCACAGCCATCTCCTCCACTGAAAGTGCTGTCCCACGCCATGTGGCCAGCATAGCCCGGCCTCAAGACTGATGGTCACAGGCATCCCCGCGGGAGGGCCCCAGCTCATGGGTGCAGCGTCACTGCAGCAAGACCTTGGTCTCGTGAGGGCCTCGCGGGCAGGGCCTGGGCCCCCACAGGAACTCCAAGTGTGGTCCGTCCTGTGAGGAGGAAGGCGCAGGAAGTCGACTGTGGGAAACGAAAGGAGATTCTGCCGAGGTGGGGGAGCTTCGAGACCCAAAGCGCAAAGCTACCTGAACTTGAAGTTTCACATTGCAAACTGTGTCCCGGTCCTGGAGAAGGAAGCGCTTTCTGTAGAAGTTCAGGTTTCGCCTCCAGGTAGGTAGGTTTGTGCCTAGTGCAGCCCAGGGCTGCACCCCAGCTGGGCCGTTTCCGGAAGGCCACAGGGCCGTCTTGGGCTCAGGCCTCCCAGGCCATGTCCTTTTCCTCCAGGTGGAGGCGGAGGCAGCAAGTCAAGGCCAGTGCCATCGGACCTGATGCCCACCAGTATCTCTGGGCGCAGGCTGAGGCGAGGGCAGGCCTCTTCCCCAGGTAGGGAGGGCTCCCCTGCTGCAGTCAGGGCGGTGTCTGCCAGTCTGCAGGTGAGAGCGTCCTGCAGGTGGGCGAGTTCAGGAAGGACTGGCTTTCCTGGGAGGAAGCTCTAGGGGATGTCCTCTGGACGTGCGGGGGCGCCACAGGCTGTCCCCTGCGGGCCCCGCCACCTCCATGCTGGATGGCACCTGTGGTAGGAATGGAGGTGGCAGTGGAGCACAGCTGGCTCAGGGGACGCTTGAGGGTGAGGAGCCTGGCCCACCAGGCCTCCTGGACAGCCGGGGCCTCCACAGACCCTCAGAAGAAGGGCATGCAGGTCCTGCAAGGAGAGGGAGGCGGAGGAGCAAGTGCAGCAACGGCAGTCACGGCAGACGCGTGCCCCGGCCCGGGGGCCTGCCCTGACGCCCCCTGCAGCGAGGCCCCTGGGCCGCCCGGGCCCCCAGTGTGTGGTCCTCTCTACCCGTGCTCAGGTGGCCCTCAGCTCCTGCCCACCCTCGTAAGAAGCCCCCTCCTGAGGGTGAGGTCCCGAGGGCAGCGCTATTCAGTCCACAGGCGTTGACAGAGCACCTCCCAAGGCCAGTGTGGTCTCAGGGGCCGACAGAGCCGAGGAGAGGGCGACACCTGCTGCTGCTGCTGCTGCGCCAGTCCTGGGGCAGGTGGTGGACACCAACAGGTCCCCTCGCGCCACCTCCCGGGGGCTCAGCATGGAAGCAGGCACAGGAGCTACTCTCTGGGCGTGGGGGTGGAGTCCTGAAGGAGGGGAGGGGGACGCGTGGTGACCTGGGGGACAGACGTCCCATTGGGGGCTGGCCTGTGAGAGCGTGGGCCAGGGGTCACGATGGGGGTGGGTCAGTGTCCCCTCTCTTGCTGTTGACCCCAGGTCCGGGCTGAGCAGTCGTGAGCCTGGGCCACTTCAAGTCCCCCTTGAACAGCCTTGTGTCCAGCAGGCCTCACAGTGTCTGAGGCAGGAGGGTGGCAGCCCTGGACTCGGGCTTGGCGGGAAGGTGGCTCCACCCTGGCTGGTCTGGGGGCCCTGGACGGTCCCTTCCTGCCTCTGAGCTTCCATTTTCCCACCTGTAAAAGGGGCCGGTCGCAGGTGGACTTTGTTCACCTCGCACACACCGTGCCTGTGACCAAAGCGGTCACCAAACCTCACTCTGCGACACCCTGCCGGTGCCAAGCCCGGAGTCCCCGGAGGCAGCCAGCAGAGTTGGCTGCCAGCAGGGAGCGGGTCAGGAGGCGCTGCTGCCCAGACACCTTGGCCCTCTTAGGGTGATGGAAGTGTTTTGGAACTAGATAGAGGTGATTGTTTTGTGTCACTGTGAACATACTTGATGCCACTGATCACGTGCTTTATCATGGTTAAGTTGATGTCTCATGAATTTCACCTCAGTGTAAAAAAATTAGGTGATGAAGAAACCTGCCTGAGAAAAAACAAGAGTAAATACGGTAATGCAGGTCCAGATGCGGCACTTAGAAAGCCACTGCCTTTGGTAAATGGAAATGTCACAGTGGTCACCACCTGGATGCTGGCCCAGCAGCTGCAGGGCTTAAGACCTCCCCCAGCCAGTTACAAAGTGATTTGTGCATCTGATCCCTTGCTGGTGCCAACTGGTCTTTCTATATTACATATTTTAATCTCCAATCGTGGCCTCGACCCAAGTACCAAGTACCAAGTACCTCAAGTACCAAGTACAAGGTGGTGTATACATAGGCCTAGTGACCCCTGTGAGGGCCAGAACGTGTCTGGCTCATTCGCCACTGAAGTAGTGCAGGGGTCTGGGGCAGCCAGCAATGGGAAGGGAGGAGGCACTGGGCAATTTTTTTTGAAATATTTATTTATTTGCTTTAGTTGTACACAATGCAATGCATTTATGTTTACGTGGTGTTGAGGATCGAACCCGGCCACGCACGTGCGAGGCGAGCGCTCTACCGCTGAGCCACAACCCCAGCCCCTGGGCAAATATTTGTTGAAAGAACGAACAAACCTAAATTGATTTTCCTCACCCAGAGGCAGTGCTCCAAAAAGCAGGGCACAGTTTCTCACGGAGCCCCTCTCGCATCTGGCACCTGGGTAAGAGTCCTCCTGCCGCTGGTCCTTCCTGGTGGCCAGCAGTTGTGTCCTGGCCTTCGGTCTGCCTGCTCCTCTTGGGCAGGTTGCTGGCTGCATGGCGGTACTGGGGGTCTGCTGGGAGGTCCTGGCTGGTGCCCCGACATTGCGTTTCAGTCCTGTGCGTTGTGAGCTCCCAAGAGGTTGTGGGCGAGGCCTGGGTCGCTGCCATTGCGTTGGTCCTTTCTCTCCTCTTTTAAGTAACACTTCTCTTGTGATCTTATTTATTTTTCTCCCTATTTTTGTCAATACATTATAATTATACATAATGATGAAATTTGTTGCTACATATTTTACATGCATACAATGTAACAAAATAATTTGGCCAATATCATTCCCAGTACTTCCCCTTCTTGTGATTTTGTGATTAGTGTTTTTCCTGATGGTAGAAAAGTACCTTCTCATTGTAAACAAACAAACAAAAACCCAGTGTGTACAGAGTTGAACGTCCCTTCTGTTGCCCCGGGGGCTCCCTCCCGCGTGACCTCTCAGACCCTTCTTGTCATACACAGGCAAGCTCGTGCCTTACATGTCATGATGTGTAAGTTTAAAAAACTTAAGATGGTGTCTTGGACTTCTCTTCAGTGCCAGCGCCACTGAGCTGCCCTACTTCTTTGAAAGCTGCAGAACTGAGAATGGCGTGGTTTGTTAAGGCTTCCTGAATCTGTGGGCATAGACAGGTGTCTCCTCTCTTGCTGTTGGAAATACTCCAGCAACGGGAAACTCGCCCACAGCCATTGGCATTTGCACAAGTATCTGCTTAGAAGAAATTTCTGGACTAAGATGCTTGGCTCCCCCGTGCCTCAGTTTCCCCCCCGGGCATGGAGAATGCGCTTCACCTTGCAAGTGATGTAAAGCAGCATTTACAAAATATCTAAGGCAGTTGCACCTGATAAATTAGTATTTGGTTTAACTTTAGGCCAGATGCATTAAAGCCAACCTGACTACCGGTGGCTGGTCACACTGAGCTGAGGCCGCGTTGACCTGCTTTCTTTCGGTTTGCAATTGGCCTGTCTTTCCTCCTCGATGTTGTGCTGGGTGCTGTTCCCCTGGGGCTTCTAGCTTCCTGCAGTCTTTCGTGTGGATCTAGTCAGACCCCTGTGTGTGTCACTAGAGAGCCCGCTGACTGCAAAAGGCCAGCGCTCTGTCCACTGGGTGGAGCTGGCCCCTGCCTTCAGGTGCATTTGTGGAGGACAGTGGTGCCTTAGCTGCCCGTTGGCCAGCCCTGCTCTCCCAAGAGCTGCCCATCAGCTTTTCATTTGCCAGCTGTGATAAATACCCGAGAAAAACAGCTCGCAGGAGGAGAGGCTCATTTGGGTCAGTCCATGGTGGGCCAGCTCCTTTGCTTTGGGCGGAGGCAAAGCAGAACATCATGGCAGCCAGAGCATGTGGTCGAGGAGGCCACTCACCTCAGGATGGCCGGGAGCAAGACGGACCCTCCCGGGGCATGCCCCAGTGACTGCTTCCTGCAGCCAGGCCCTGCCCCTGCCACCTCCCACTCATGCCATCAAACTGCTAATCCAGCAGTGGCTGAGTCACCCGTGAGGTCAGAGCCCTGATGATCAAATCATGTCCCCAGACCTCTGACCACACATGAGCTGTGGGGACCTTCCATACCCACCTGTCACACAGGGCAGTAGTGCCCGCCAGCATGATCCCGGCAACTGTCACACGCCGAAGGCCCAGGGTTCGCTCCTTTAGTCCTCATCCCCACCGCCCTCGTCACCCCACATCACGTGGGCAGCCTGGGGCGTCCACATGCATCAACAGCTCTGGGTAGCACTTGAGAAGGCGTGCCATTGGCCAGGTGTGAAGGCCCCCGGGCCCAGTCACTGGCCCCGGCCTGGGCTCCCCTCACGTCAGTGGGAGCAAAATGGGAGCAAAAGGAAGTCTTTGCCATCCACAGGGGGCTTGAGGTTGGCGACAACAGCGTTGGTTTTGTGTTTGATTTAATCTTGTTTTTTGAGTTGGGGGGGCCTCACTATGTTGCCCAGACTGGTCTTGAACTTGTGCACACAAGCGATCCTCCTGCCTCAGCCCTCTAAGCAGCTGGGACTATGGGCTTGTCACCGCAGTCACCTTCCCACAGGGTTTCTGGTGTGTGTGTGTGTGTGTGTGTCCATAGCTCATGAGAAAATCAGTCGGTAGCTTGGAAGCCAGAGAGGAGAGGAGAGAGACAGACCAGTATAAGGACAGTAGTTGGCCGCATGCTCCTAGGATTGGGAGAGAGAGAAGCCCTCTACAGGGGGAGCGCTGGCTGGTGGGAAGGTGGCATCCTGCTACTCCTGCTGGGAGGAGGGCCACCTTTGTCTCCTCCTCCTTTGGCTCAAAATGGGAGGCCACCTCCCTCTTCCTGGCACTCTTCTGGGGTGGGGCGTCGGGCTCTCTGCAGACTCTCCCTCACCACACTCCCTGGAGCTGGCGAGAGATTCAAGTTTGGGTCCAAGTTTGCCGCTCACTGCATTTAATGAAGCTGGAGCAGCCCTCTGGTGCAGATGGACAAGGTCAGGCCTGGAGGTGACCTTAGCTTGGGGAGCACCCCAGGAGGGCTGCCCTGGGGGAAATCGGGCTTCTGGGTGACACTCTGGACATTGGCACACAGAGCGCGAGCCACCAGGGGCTGGAAATTCCCCCCCTTCTCCCCTTCTCCCTGGCTCCCTGGCTCCCACTGGTCAGGCCCAGCGTCACCATGGTTGGGAGGTCAGCTTCTGGAATTAGTGTCCCTTAGTCAAACAAAAGGTGATCGCATGCTGAGCCCTTTTAATCACTTAATGGCCAGGGACACCCGACTCCACTGGGGGGCTCTGGTTTCCGGTGAGGCCCGGCGGGGCTCTGTAACTACATCCAAGTTTGGCCCGGCTTCTCCACGTTACAGCCGTGACACGGACGCAAACAATTGAAGTATTTGAGAACAATGAAATATGCATGGCTATCCGTGACAGCGCCGTAAAGCCCAGCAATTAGCAGCGTAATTCGAGAGAGGGAGCCGGCCCTCTGCAGCCGGCGGCTCCCCATTAGTTAAATGCATTTTGTACGTCCTCATCCCATCAAATCAACTAACACTTCCTTTAATTGGTTCATGAATTATACAGCCGCCCACATTATAATTTAATCGCCTGTAAACATTCATAGGCCCCACCGTAAAGCGGCCCGCGCTCATTAATTCGTTAATTTCAGCAGATGGAAGGGGAGATCGGATGAACAGAGCGCCTTGGGCAATGGAAGAAGGAAAGAAAGGTGGGGGGCCGTTTAGGTTTTTTAAGGGCTGTCAGAAACTCAATCTGTGAGCTGTCAGCAACCCGGACCCGTCCCCACCCCCTCGCCCGGCAGCCGGGGAAGTGACTGGCGGATGTTGGCGGAGGCTTGTCAGCCGGCTTTAAACATCAAGCCGGCGGGTAAACCGAGCCCAGTGTAAATTAATTCTTGTCTTACGGCCCCCCTCTCTCTGTCCCCATGAATATTTCATGGCGGGCAGCATAAATATTAATTCTAATAGCTCTGCACAGTGGTTATTATTTCTGTTTTATGACAAATATTCATAAAATATTCAGGACCCTTTTTTAGAACATTTACACACTTGATTGTGAATTTTCCCAGTTTCCCGGGGACACTGTAAACATATTGGGGTCCTCTTGATGGACTTTCCCCCTTAATTAATACCACTGCTTATTAATATTTAATCAGCTTTCGGTTTTTTCCAGAAGTAAAGCCTAATAGATCGGAGAGCTGAGGGCATTTTCCCCTTCCATCTGTAAAATGGGAGGTTTCTGCCGTCCCGAGACTCTCCTCCACCCCTGGGTGATGGGACGAAGGTCGACCTCCCTGCCTGGTTTTGTTTTTGCATGTGTCTTCTAGTTTTTACTGAGAGCTCTGGCGACAGCCCAACTTGCAGTAATGAAATTCCTCAGAAGATGCCACTGCGATGTTTATGCAAGGGTTTAACATAATTTTGGAGTAATTAAAGTGTGGGTTTAACAAACACGGTGGCAGCTTCCTCAGGCAAGGCAGCTGTGGCGGATGAAGCCTTTTGGAATCTGCGTGGTCTCTGGCCGAGAGGCAGCTGTCCCTGTCCTTGGTGAGGCAAGCTGGGGAGTGGGTGCCCCGTTGGGGGAGTCGGGGTGTATGGGGGCACGGAGGAGTCTGAGGGGGGCTCCCGTGAGCCTCGAGGGCAGGAGTGCATAACAGGACCTAGCCCTACCCCAGGAGCTAAGGGGCTGCAACGCTCACCGTCCGTCCCTGACTCTCTCTGAGGCTTCTGGAATGTTCTAGCAACCTCTGGGCACAGGAATGTAGCAGAGACTCCAGGGCATGCTAGGTAGAACCCAGAGTGGAGACAGCACCGACCTCTGGGCCAGGGGCTTCCCGAGGGTGGGGAGGAGGCAGCACGTGTGTGGGGCACGCTTAGCGCAAGTGCAGGCCTGTGGTGCACACGGTGCATTGCCACAGTGGTCATGGTGGCGTGAGGCTGAGGGGAAGCAGGGGTCAGAACAGAAGCCAAGAAGCCAAACGCCTGGGAGGTCAGGGCCAGGAGGGTCAGAGCGAAGGCGCCAGGCTGCCCCGAGGGAGTGCGTGGGGAAATCAGGCAGGAGGGAGGCGGCGGGCGGCACTTCCCACTGCGCGGGCTTCAAGGCAGGTTTGGAGCGTGGTGGAGACTGGCCCCGAGGAAGGAGGACTCAAAATCAGTCCCCTGACCAGCCCTCGGCCCCGTTTCTGGTGGCCAGTGACGAGGAGATGCACGTGTTCCCAAGTGTCACAGGTCCTGCACCCCCCACCCCAAAGCAGTGTCCCTGGGGGACCCCTGGCAGCTCAGGTGCATGGGTGCCCTGGCAGAGCCTGGCTTCATTTCCTGCCTCAAGGCCTTCCTGCTGATCTGTGCCAAGTGGAGGACGGTGACTTTGACCCCAGGTGGCTCCAAGGCCACTATGCAGCTAAGCTGTGTGGGGCGCAGGGTGCCGTCTGTGCGGGGCAGGGGACGCCCTCCCTCGCTCCTTCCCTGTCCCTCCAGCTGACTCACAGTGCAGTGCCACCGTCGTCGTGCATGGACTCTGCAGCCGCCTGGGCCGGGGTCCTGGCTCTGCCACTGCTGGTGGGGCCCTGGGGCAGGTGGAGGGCCTTGTCTGTCCCTCAGTCTCTCCACCTGCCCTGGAGGCTGTGAGGAGGGTGGCATGTGTGGGCCCACACGGGTGTCCTGCCCCTGAGACAAGCCGGGCAGGTGCATGGGCAGGTTCTCGGGAAGCAGACTCCGGGCGGTCAGGGTGAAAAGGGCTTTGCGCGGAGGTGGCGCCTGGCCCAGAGACGGGGCCAGAGCAGGAGGGCGTGGCGGAGCAGACCTGGAAGGAGGGCTGTGCTGGGCAGGGAGAGGTGGCCCCGCTCCGCCACTGTTCAAGTGCTGCCACTTGTCTGGAAAGCTGGGGTTAAAATGCCATCGCCTGTGAATGGATAACAAAGTGTGCCCTGTCCTCCCAGCCCAACGCTCCTTGGCATTGTGGAGAAATGACGTCCTGGCGCACCCTGCGCCACGGGCAGCCCTTGGAAACCGGGACGGAGTGAGGTGCCAGGCGGGGTGGCGTGCAGCCTGCAGAGTCGCACGCTGAGTGCTTCCCGTGGAGCGTGCCGACCCCAAGATGAGCCCGTGGGGTTCTCCTGCTTCTCCTGGGAGACGTGGGGAGCACAGGCCACGCGAGTCACTCAGATGTTCGGGATGAGAAACTCCGGGGAGGCGGAACACACAGCAGTGCTGCTGGGGCGGCGCCGGGGATGGGGACGGCGGCTTTGGGCTCAGGGTCTCCTTCACAGTGGTGAGCACGCGCTGAGCTTAGGTGGTTCTGATGGTGGCGCAGCTCGCAGCTCTGGGAGTGGACCAGGAACGGCTCCCCTGGACACGTCAAAGGAAAGGTGCTAGGAACATGGAGGGTGGAGTCCCGAAGGCCCTGGGGCGGGAGGCCAGCTCCGTGCTCCTTGCAGGAGGGCACGGGCTCCTTCCTGGGGGCCGATCCGACTGGCCTCTCCTGAGCCTTGGCCATGCCACAGGGCACTGGGGAATGTCCACTACCCCGGATGTTCTTGGGGGCTGTTGCTCAGACTCTCAGGTCGAGGCTTTGAGGGGAGCAAGGGCAGAGGAGGGGGTGCAGTCACACGAGGGACCCCGGCCGAGACCGTGGTCAGTGCTCTGAGTGCCGGGGGCAGAGGCTCTGGCTCTGGCCGTGCCCGGGAAACAGGTGGGTTTCCAAGATCGTGCAGGTGCTGTCTCTGAGCACCAGGAGAAGGAGAGCCCGCTGGGAGCCAGCCCCTCGACGACCAGCAAGAAAGGAAGAGGTGATCCGGGGAGTTCCCCAGAGCCCCCAAGAGGGACCGTGGCTGTGCCAAAGTGTGTGTCCTGCTCTGACCGCTGGCCTGCCGAGGTACCTGGGCCTGACGGGGTGAGTGAGGGGTAGGGACAGTTTGGCCGAGTGCTGCGGAGCTGCAGGGGACCTGGCCAGGCTGCCGAGTCTCCCTGTGCCCACACCTACAGGCAGGAGCCCTGGGACAGGTGGCACCAGGGCCCAGACTGGCCTGTCTGCAGAGGTGGTCTCAGCGTGGACCCTCTAGAACATGGCGGGGGGGCAGTTCCACCCTGTGGCAGAGGAGGCTGGGGCTGCCCGGGGACGGTGATGAGAGAGACTGTCCTCGGGCTGGGGCTGGGACCCCCAGACCCTCAGTGTGAGAGAAGGACAGCCCAGTGGATGCCACCTCTGAGAAGGGCCTCCCCTGACACCGGGGCCCATCAGCCCTCTGCCCAGCCCGCCCAGCTTGGCAGCAGACGAGGCGCCAGGGCCCTCAGTCACCACGCATCGCCTGTGTTCCAGGGCCGGTGGGTGCACGTGAGGGGTGGGTGCTCCCAGCTCTGAACTTGACCAAGGCCAGAGGCACACAGGTGTCAGTCCTCTAGCCCTGAGTGCAGGGGCGGGTGGTGGCCGAGTCCCCATCCTGGCTTCCTCCCGCTGGTCCTGCACGTGCCACAGTTTCCCAGGGAACCCACCTCCCGGAATGTCCGGCCCACGTCTTCCACACCTGGAGAGGGCGCAGCGTACAGCAAGTGGCACTCCGTCCACGAGGGCTCTGTGACGGGGCCAGGCGGTTGGAGTGGACAGCCCTGCGTCAAGTGTCTGCTACTTTTTCTCTGCACAGGGCCCTGCTCTCCTGGGCTGTGGGTTTCCTCACACAACAGTCAGCACAACCCCAGGACCCAGGGCTCACAGGCGTCGTGAGGGTCAGGTCGGACAGCGCCTCCCTGGGGCCCGGACAGTCCCTGCCCAGCTCAGAGGGCTGCGTGTGTGCCAGTGTGCTCCAGCTGCCAGTCCACCTGTGCCCTGGCCTCCCCACTCCACACTCAGTGACGTCACCTCCGTGGCTTGCAGGTGATCATGTTGGGAGCATTTACACCAGGGACGTGGGCATGCTGCAGCTCAGGCAACCACAGGAGGGCCAGCCGGTGCGCGCCCCACTGACAGGCTGGCTTTCTGCCTCTCCGTGCGGCTGCACCCCCCACCTGCCCGTGCTCCCCTCGGGGCCTTGACCTGGCTCAGAGACGCCCCGGCTGCTGCCTGTGATGGAAGCACAGAGTGTAGCTTTTATGACGTTAGTAGACGCCGACTTAAAAACCTCTGGTTTGTTTCTCTGCATGAAGTCACATAAGGTTATAAAAAGTTGCTTAAATATAGCGGAGCTAAAGGGGAAAATAAGGGTGGACACGGTGCTGCCCTCCCATAATCCCAGCTACTTGGGAGGCTAAGGCAGGAGGATGGCAAGCTCAAGGCCAGACTCAGCAACTTAGTGAGACCCTGTCTCAAAATAAAAAAACAGAAAGGGCTGGGGGTGTGCCTCAGTGCTCTCCTAGCACATGCAAGGCCATGACTTCAATCCCCAGTAATGAAATGAAAAAAATAAAGGAGAGAAAGAACACAAAGGTCACCCACAATTCTACTCGTAGATAATCATCCTTAATGTTTCAACCTTTTTTTTCCCCCTTCAATACTATTTTGTATTTGAGATATCTCGCTCTGTCGCCCCGGGCTAGCCTCTAACCCTGGGACCCAGGGACCTTCCCACACCATGGGGCGCTGGGGCTACAGGTGTGTGCTGCCGACTCAGACCTTTTTACATTTTTTTTTCACACTTTTAAAGTGGGATCCAACAACAGCGCCTAGCTTGTGATCTGACTTCTTTCAGTCAGGTCCTGAGCGCACCTCCGCATCGCTGTTCATTTGTCACGATGACGTTGACAAGTCACGGTGTGCCTCTGTCTTCACCCTGCACAGGAGGGCCCCCACCCTTCCACACTGCTCCTACAGGAAATGCAGAGCTTGGTCAGGCGGTGAACTAGTAGTCAGAAACAGCTAGGGCTGTGAAGGACACACGTGTTGTGGCCAAATTCTACTAATCAAATAGAAGGAAACCCCCAGAACTTGGTTTGAAATGCCAGTACTGATGATAATGACGGAGAGAGTCTGAACCGTCACTGGGAATGGCTTGGAGGACGCGGCGATGCTCTTTAAGACACTGAGAACTCATGGGACCCTCAATCGCTCAGAGCAGGTCTGTGTCCTGTTGGCGTGGCCTCCTGGTCCCAGGGACGGGCGTCTCAGGCAGGGACCCTGTTTCCTCACCAAAGCCACCCAACAGCTGCACATGCTGGCCAGTGACCTGCCTGGGGGGACCTTACCAGAAGCTCCCGCTGCACCCCCCCCGGGGCCCTCCCCCACTGCCTGCACCCCCAGGCGCAGGGATGGCTTAGCCCCTGGGAGATTCTGCTCTAGGTTTCCCGAGCTCTCCACTTGCCTGGGTCACTTTTGCCTTAAACTCCTTTGCTTTTCTCTTTGGGGAAAAGTTTGCAGAACTCCAGCAATTTGCCTTTCCATATCGTCTGGAGAGCACCTGGGTGGCAGGCAGGGAGAGATGGTTTCCTTTCTTCCCAGCGGTGAAGGAGGCGAGCATTTGAAGACCGCGTTGAAATGGAGGCAGATTATGCAGGGATTTGATTCCTGGGTCATTCTCCTTAAACCAGACTGCTGCTTTTGGCGAGGCACGTGGTGAGCCACCAGGAGTGCTCACTAATTTACCAGTTAATGACAGTTGGAGAGTGTTTTGCTTGCCCCTGGAGAGACGGCAGGCACCGCCAGGGTGCGTTTGCCACTTTCAATTATGCACAGTTTTAAACAAGAAATGGCCAGTGGGAGCCCCTTTGCTTAAGGAGTGGGGAGCAGCTGCCACCGGAGGGCGGGAGGCGCGCTGCTCGGGGCCTTAGATGCGGTGGAGATGTTTGGCCTTTAGTTTGCAAATTGTATTCTTGACAGAGTAAAAAATAGACATAGTCAACATTTTAAAATCTTGGCTGGGGCCTTTCCCGGGCTCCAGAGAGGCCTGGTGTCCACGTCTCCCCACGCTGCCGCCTCCCTGACAGCTGTTCGGGGAATCTTCACAGTCTGCACCTGTGGCCGGGACCTGCCAGGAGGAGCAGGGCGCTGGTGGCACCGGTGGAGGGGGCTTTGCTCTGAGGCAGACGGAGGCTGCTCGGTTCTCTCTGGGCCGGCACCCACCCGCTGGCTCTCGGCACGTTCCTTCACGCCTTGCACGTGCCAGGCAGGAGGGACGCGGCCCCTGAGGGGCAGCCCCCGTGAACTGCAGAGAGCTCTGGACCCGCTGTGCCCCAAAGGCTCCCGAGTCGGAAGCTGGCCCAGTGAGGCCAGGTGAGGAGGTGGTGGGACCTCTAAGGGGTGGGGCCAGGCGGGAGGTGCTCAGGTCACCGGGGGCGGGGGCGTTCCATCTGCCATGAAGCCTTGACCAGAGCCAAACAGAGGCCAGCACCGTGCCTTTGAACCTCCAGGACCGTGAGGCAAATAACCTCTCCTTTATGAATCACCTAGTCATAGGTGTTTCATCACAGTCACAGAAAGCAGACTAATCAGGAATACTTTGCAGGTGACTTGTTTTAGATCTGGTGGTCTCAACATGATTCACTAACACTGCTGTCCCTCTGCCCAGTCTCCCCAAGTCCCTTTTCTTCCTCCCACGCTCAGCTCAGCTTTATCTCCATTCTGATTGGCTTTCTCTGACAGCTTGCCCGCGGCTCACTGCCATCCCCAAATGTAGTCATCTCGCAAGACAGCTCTGCCTCTGGCCTTTAGACCAGATGGAGAGTTGTCCTAGCAAGTCTGTAAAAAACCTCATCACTCCCGTGTTGTGCCTCACGAGCACCACACAGTTGCTACTGCACCTGCGTCACCATCTCCTCTCTGATGTGTCATAAGCAGAGCATTCTAGGTGTTAGTCTGTGGCCTTGTTTTGTGTTTCCGTTAGTGACTCTCTCTGATCCTTCTTCAGTGGTGGTCGTCGCAGAGTCCCCTTGAGAGGAGTCCCTGGATTATACCACACCTGGCGTCAGCAGCAGCCCCCCGCCTGGGAAGAATGAGCACTGGGTGTGACTCAGCCCCCAAAAGGGACTGAATCTTCATCTAAGGCCCAGACAGTGTCCCTCCTTGGAAGGAGGGGCCCACCTGAGCCTTTTTCAGAAACTGGTTTCCTAAACCTGACTTTGCCAACAGGGGTGTCGGGTTTGAAAACTGCAAGTTACGAAGGGCTCTGTTTGTGCCTCCTTATCTGTCGCTTTCTGGGCGTACGGTTTACATTTTTTACATATTCTGGATACAAACCATGGACCAGATCTGTGTTTTGCAAATATTTCCTCCAATCTGTGGCTCATCTTTCTTTTTTTAAATGTCTTTGAAGAGTGGGGTTTTTAATTGTTAGACATTTGATGAAGCCTAACATTATTTTTTTTTCTTTTATCAGTCATTAATTTGGTGTCCTGTCTAGGAAAATTTTTTAAAATATTTATTTATTTGCTTTAGTTATACACAATGCAATGCATTTATGTTTACGTGGTGCTGAGGATCGAACCCTGGCTCCGCACGCGCTAGGCGAACACTCTACCACTGAGCCACGACCCCAGCCCTCTAGGAAAATTTTTAACCCAAAGAAAATCACATAGATTTTCTCCTAGAAGTTTAATAGTTTTAGGTTTTATACTTCTGCAAATGTAAATATACATTTTTCCATTTGTAGCAAGTCTTTTTTTTAAATATTTATTTATTTGTTTTAATCATACACAATGCCTTTATCCTTACGTGGTGCTGAGGATCAAACCAGGGCCACACACGTGCTGGGTGAGCACTCCGCCTCTGAGCCACAACCCTAGCCTCTGTAGCAAGTCTTGAAATCAATTTGTACTTCCTTTTTAGTATTGTTTTAATAATTCAAATTCCCTTTTATTTCCATATAAAATTTAGAATTAACTTATGTAGAATCTTTGGTGGGGGGGAACCTTGTTAGAATTCTGATTGGGATTGCACTGAATCTCTAGATCTGGCTGTGGTTCAGATGTGAGGTGTCCCCCATAAGCTCATGTGTGAGAAAATGCAGGAAAGTATAGAGGGGAAATGATTCTGTAATGAGAGCTTTAACCTAATCAGTGCATTAATCCTTTGATAGGGATTTACTGGGTGGTAACTATAGGCACATAGCTTGTGGCTGGAGGAGGTAGGTCACTGGGGGCTTGCCTTGGGGGTTCATATTTTGTGAGCTGAGCTCAGTCTCTCTCTGCTTCCTAGTGGCCATGTCCTGAGCCACTTTGCTTTATCACACTCTTCCAGTATGATATTCTGCACACCTTTTGTACAGAGCAATGGAGCTGGGTGTCTGTGGACTGAGACTCTGAAACCATGAGCCCCAAATGAACTCTTTCTCCTCTAAGATTGTCTGTCAGGTCTTTTTTGGTCAGAGTGGTGAAAAGGCTGACTAAAACAGATCTATTAGGAGCAGAATTGAATTTTTCAATATTGTATATCTGAATCCATGAACATAGTATAGTTTCCCCATTTATTTGTCTTCTTGGTCTGTTTCATCAGCACTTTGTGATTTTTCAGCACACAGACCTTGTATTGTTTTGTTAGATTTATACCTAAGTATTCTGGCTTATACTAGTATATATGGTACTCTTTAATTTCAATTTCTAATAGTTTATTTCTAGTATCTAGAAAGTCAATTTATTTTATGTTTATTGATCATGTATTCTGAGAATTCACTAAACTTGCTTACTAGATCTAGTAGTTTTATTGAAAATTATTTGGAACTTTTTATCAGGTGATCATGCCATCTGCATATAGAGACAGTTTTATTTCAGTATGTATTCATGTTTTTTCTTTTCTTATTGCATAATCTAGGACTTTCAATAGTATGTTGAATACGGGTGGTAAGAGTAGACTTTTTTTTTTTTTTTTTTTTGTGGTACTGGGGATTGAACTCAGGGGCACTCGACCACTGGGCCAAGTCCCCAGCCCATTTTTGTATTTTATTAGAGACAGGGTCTCACTGAGTTGCTAAGTGCCTCGCCATTGCTGAGGCTGGCTTTGAACTCGTGATCCTCCTGCCTCAGCCTCCCAAAGTGCTGGGATTACAGGCATGCCCCACCACACCCAGCAAGAGTAGACATTTTTGTCTTGTTCCCAATCTTAGATGGAAAACATTCAGTCTTTCACCATTAAGTATGAGATTAGCTGGATTTTATTTCATTTTGTTTTTTTTGTTTTTGTTTTGGTAAATGCTCTTTATTGTGTCAAGAAAATTCTCTTCTATTTCTAATTTGCTAAGACTTTTTTTTTTTAAATCAGAAACTGATGTAAATTTTTCAAATGCCTTTTCCACTTTTATTGAAATGATGACATACTTTTATTTTCTTAAATCTAATGATACAAGGCTGGTGATGTGGCTCAGCGGTAGAGCGTTCGCCTAGCGCGTGCGCGGCCCGAGTTCGATCCTCAGCACCACGTAAAGATAAATGCATTGTGTACAACTAAAAGCAAATAAATAAATATTTTTTTAAAAAAGTCTAATGATACAGTAAATTGCATTAATTGATTTTCTAATATCAGTCTTCCATTCCTAGGCTAAATTCCACTTAGTTCTAACAGATCATTCTTTTATGTATTGCTGGATTCAATTTGCTAAAAATTCACTGAAGAATTTTGCATCTATGTTCATGACAAATATCAGTAGTTTAAGCGTTTGGTGTTTGGTATCAGGGAAAGGCTGGCGAATACAATAAGTTGGGAACTAGAGTAACTAGAGTCCTCTTCTATTTTCTGAAAGAGTTCATGTAGCATTTACATTAGATTTTTGCAGAATTAGTACTATCATATGATTATATCTTTTGATTAATTCATTCACTTGCATACATGTTTGTATTCAGAAACAGGTTAAACTGTTAGTTCATTCATGATCAGAGGAACCCCTACACACACACACACACACACACACACACACACACACACTGCCTTGGCCATAAGGGACAGTCACTGCACCTCCGCGTGTTGATAAAGGCAGCAAAACGTTCACTAGCCGTCTTTCAGCACTAAGCACAGGCACCTGCTGTGCAGCCAGCACCACCACTCCTAAACACTTTCCCCACCCTCCACGGAGGCTCTCGCAGTTAACCACTGACTCCCCCATCCCCATGGCCCGAGAACCCCCAGGCTGCTTGCTGTCTCTGTGACTTTTTTTTTTTTTTTTTTTTTTTTGGTACCAGGGATTGAACTCAAGGGCGCTCAACCCCTGGGCCACATCCCCAGCCCTTTTTTGTATTTTATTAGAGACAGGGTCTCACTGAGTTGCCAAGTGCCTCGCCATTGCTGAGGCTGGCTTTGAACTCGTGATCCTCCTGCCTCAGCCTCCCAAGTGCTGGGATTACAGGCCCAGGGATTGAACTCAGGGGCGCTCAACCCCTGGGCCACATCCCCAGCCCTTTTTTGTATTTTATTAGAGACAGGGTCTCACTGAGTTGCCAAGTGCCTCGCCATTGCTGAGGCTGGCTTTGAACTCGTGATCCTCCTGCCTCAGCCTCCCAAGTGCTGGGATTACAGGCGTGTGCCACCATGCCCGGCTTGTGTCTGTGACTTTGACTGTTCTAACCCTCACGGGAGCAGACTTGTGCGGCACTTGTCCTGGTCTGTTGTACTTCCCCCAGCACGATGTTCTTCCTCCAGGTCCCTAAAGTCCTCGGAGTGTGCAGCGCATGTCCGAGCTTCACGGCTGTTTGAGGCTGGCTGGTCTCCTGCAGTGCGTGTAGGCCACATAGTTCATCCACCTCCCCGTGACAGCCGTGCTCCCACCTTTTGCCAACTGTGGACAGTGCTGCTGTGAGCATGGGTGTGCAAAGCCTGTGCACGTCCTGCTTCCAGTGCTTTGGGGTCTATACCCAGCGGTGGGGTGGCTGGGTCTTACGGTCATTCTGTGTTTGGCTTTTTGAGAAGCCACCATGCAATTTTCCAAGTGGCTGCACACTTTGCCTTCCTGTCCCAGGGCCATAAGCTCTGATCTCCCCACACCCTTGCCTACACTCGTCCCTCCCTCCTCCCTCCCTGCCTTGTCCCCTGTGTGGATGTGAAGTGCTCTCTCACCACGCTTTCACAACCGTGGAGGTCTTCCTGTTGATATCAAGGGGCAACAAGGCAGGCCCCGTCTCTGGGCAGGACTGGACATCAGACTTACACTCAGTTACTGTGGACCATGACTCCCAACTGACCGAGTCTGCCCTGGGTGCAGTCAATCCGTCTCCAGTGACTCTGGCTCTGGAACACATGAGTTTCGGGGCCTTTTAAGGGAACTTCCTTTGCTCCCCAAACTGAGCCTAAGGTAGTGGCTGGAGGAGGCGTTGCAAGGGCCTCTGTCATTGATGTCTAACGCCAGTGCCCAGGATGACAGTGTGAAGCTCCTTACCTCTTTGTGACTCAGTTTCCCCATCTTGACACAGTAAATTGGATCAGAGTGGTGGTCTTCAACCCTAGCTACACCCACAATCACCTGAAGAGCTCTGAAATATCCCCATTTGTGGTTGGTTGTGGTGGGGCACACTTAGGATCCTAGTGACCCGGGAGGGTGAGGCAGGAGGATTGCAAATTCGAGGCCAACCTCAGCAATGTAGTGAGGGCCTAAGCAAATTAGTGATACCCTGTCTCAAAAAAGACTAGGGATGTGGCTCAGTGGTAAAGCACCCATGGGTTCAATCCCTAGTGCCCTCTCCCCTCAAAAAATCCCATTTGCAGAACTCACCCTTGGGCTAATCACTAATCATGGGGCTGGGGCCCAGGCTTGGTATTCTCAAAGCTCCCTAATGGTGGCATGTGTGGCCAGGGATGAGACCCGGGGTTAGAGCCGTGCCCCCATAGCCGCCTGGGCGTGAGAGTCCCTTGAACTGCTGATTTATAGATACAGGCATCCTGCCCCTCCCTGGAGGTTTTGTCAATGGCTCTGGGGGCAGGGCGTGCCCAGATCTGCGTTTTAGACAAGCCATCTAGATGTCCTCAGCATCAGACAAGGCTTGGGAACGTGGAGCAGAGTGGCCATCCTCCAGCCTTGCCGTGCCTAGGAATCACGTGGTCCTTGTCAGACTGGGCAGTGGTGGGCGGTGAGGCTTGAGATCTGCAGACCAGTGGCTCCCAGGCCCAGGCAGTCAGGCTTGGTGGGACCGGGGCCTCCAAGGCGCCTTCCATGCCCTGCCCCCAGGCGGGCATCCACCAGCTAGAAGGCAGGTGTGGCCCGAGCTGCTGTGGCTGCGCCCCTGCCGCGCTCACCGCGGGGTCCCCCGTGCCCAGCTCTGAGCATCTTGGCTTCCACCCTTCCCGGGTTTCTGGCTGTGCTACTGTGAAGGAATCTCAGGAAACAAAACAAGGCGTGGGGGCAGGGCCGTGCCCCCGGAGGAGCCGCCTGAGGCCCAGCCTGAGGAGCAGGCGCTGGCAGGTGCGTGCAGCCTCCCCGGGGGCTTCTCCAGAGGCACGTGCCAGTCCCACCCGGGGCCACACTTGTGCTCCGGCAGCGGTCACAGGCCCTCCCCGAGGTCTGCTAGGCCAACAGCTCTCAGCGGTGCTGGGTTGTGAAGCAGCTTCCATTACCAGGGACCTCCACGCTTCCTCTCTGCAGACGTGGGCATCAGGAGCGGCACCGCCCACGCCAGCCTCGGGACAGCCCTGATTTGGCATTGCGGGGGCCCATGGTTCTGGGGCACAAGGGGCCAGTGGGAAGGACGACAGCAACGCGGAGACACCTGTGGCCCGGTGTCCACACGCTGCCTGGGCTCCACTTTTTATTTGATGGCTGTTATTTTGTGGCACCTTGTGAATGGAAGTGGTTACGGAGGACTGGTGCAGGGGACAAGTGGGCTTTCCTGGTCAGGGCCCTGCCCGCTGGGGGGACACAGCTGTGCTCACTGCAGGAGGGGCCGCTGCAGCCTCACCAGGGCCCGAGGGCTTTCCTGGCCATGTGCAGTGGGGCTAAGTGAGGAGGGTGAGAGGCCGTGTGAAGGGCTGGCCTCAGGGACTGTTTGTTTTGTTTTTTTAAATATTTTTATTTATTTGCTTTAGTTGTGCACAATGCGTTTTATTCGATGTGTTTTATTTGTACGTGGTGCTGAGGATAGAACCCAGGTCGCCCACGTGCTAGGTGAGTGCACCACTGCTGAGCCACAATCCCAGCCCTGTTTTTTTGTTTTTAGTTCACATATTTGTCAGGAACAAGTGGCCTGGAAGAGGTGTTAGGTGTCATATTGCAGGAAACTGAAGCGGGAAGAGGTTTGTGTGTTCCTGTCAGCGAGATGCTGAGGGTGGGCTGGCCTCCGGCCCCCTTGACCCAGGCCCCAGACTGCCCACGACTCTGCTCTCAGCGGGGCTCCCCCGGGGGACTGGACTTGCAAGCCATCCGTTTTGCAGCCTCAGCAGAACCGAGGCTCCCTTCTCTCTGGACAGCCCTCCGTGGTCAGCCTGGCTTGAATTGGCTCTGCATCCTGAGCGGCATCCCGTGGCCACGAGGAGCTGGCTGTCACGCTGGCCACCTCTAGGCCTCCCTCACGTCCAGTCCTGCAGCCCTGGGCAAGTCAGCTCATCAGGCCTCGGGAATGATGGGAGCGCGTCTCCCCAGAGGGGCCTGGAAAAGCTGTGTCCACAGCCCTGGGAAAGGGCAGGTGTGGCCTCGCCTGCAGGCCTCTCTGAGACGGAGGCTCGCTGAGAACAGCAGTGAGGAGCCTGTTTAAACCCTGGCTCCCTTGGAGAGTCCCCACGTGGTCGACAGTCCTACCTAATCCCCAGGGGGGTCGCAGCACCTGCAGGCTCCCTAGCTCAGAATCCCACCCAGCCGTTGGCCAAGGCAGCGATCCCACCGCCGGGCAGAGCTGGCTGCCTCCCACCCTCCTGAGCTGGGCAAGGCTCCCGTGTTCCCTGCAGGCAGCTGCCCCACAGAGTCTGCTGCGCCCCTGGGACCCCATGTCCAGGGTCCCTCTAGCCCTGTGCTGGAGAGCCACCAGGATCATGGCCAGGACGGGAAAGCGCCACCAGGAGGCAGAGTCTTCCTCCCCGGCGGGGTTTCCTGGGCACCTGCTGGTGTCAGGACCCTGGTTGGAGCCTGTTACTGCTCTGGCCGTAGCAAGTGGAGTCTGGGCCCAAAGCGTGTGGCCCACTCGTTGGGTCTGGAGAACTCTGGGGTGTCCGTGGGGGGCTTGTGCTCGTCCCTGGAGGGGCGGAGGGTCAGAGAGCGGAGGTGAGGTCCCCAGCGGCTCCCTGCCCTGGGAGGCCTCTGGCCTGAGCCCACCTGTGTGAAAGTGGAAAGAACTCAAGGCCGCGGGTGCGTGGGCGTGTGGGTCGTCGCTGACATTGTCCCCATGGGGAGTGTGCGCCTCATAGACCCCAACACCAACAGTGACTGCTACCCAGTGTCATGCTGAGAGCTGGCGTGCGCTGGGCCGGCAGCGCCTGGCACCGGGCACGCCACACTGGCCTGAAGGCAAAGGGGCGGGCGGCAGGGAGCACAGGCGTCCCAGCAGCTGCTTCGGGGGGCAGCACGTGCTGAGTACCAAAGAGCACCGATGGTCCAGTGAATCTGGTGTTAGCTTAGCGTTTGAGTGGGAGTCGCGTTTAATGCTGTAAGTGTCACAGACATGTCCTGTCCTGTCACAGGCTGTGGCGTGTACAGTGAGTATCCATAGTAACGCCTGAAAGGCCCCCGCGCATGGAACCCTGATAACAGTGTGTGTGACCCTGACAGGACGCAATGAGTGACGTAAAGGCCTAGCTAGAAATAGTATATAAACCGAGTCCCCAGCTCACTCGACGAAGCGCCTTCAAGGCGACCAGACCCTGTCGCGCTTCCTGTCGGACTGACTTCGCTGATGGTGCCGGCTGCTTGCGGAGTTCCCGGACCAGACTTCGCCTGATCCAGCGAGCGGCTGAGACATCCCTTGGTGAGGCCCTGGGACTCGGGGTGATAGCAGCTAGTTAGGACTGTGTGAATTTGGCCTTGAATTTGGTTGTGACTAAATCCCGGCATTGCAGAGACACACCTGCCTCTGTCTACTTAATGTGCTCGGGCCACAGCCTCACTGCGACACCTCCCTGCGGGCCACAGTGGTGACTCAGGGCATGCGCAGGGTGCGCAATGCCCACCTCAGGGGGCCAGTCTTCCCTGTCCTCAGACGCGGTGGCTTTTATGTGCGGGAATCTCGCACTCTTCTGGTCGTTCTGAGAAACCCCGTGGCTGGTTTGGGCTGGTGGTTGCTCCGCTGTGCTGAGAGCCTGCAGCCGTGCCCGCCCTGCGCCTGGCGGGCGTGGGGAGCTCCTCGTGTTGGCGCCGGCTCTGCCCTTCCAGCCCTGGGAGCGCCTTCCATTCTGTTCCTCTCAAGGTTCCTGAGACCACGTGGGCCTCGTCCCCGTGTCTGGCTTGTCCCACTTACACAGTGACCGCAGGTTCCACCCACCTGCTGCTTCTCCCTCGCAGCTCCAGAGGAGGACGGGCCATGCCACCCTGCGCCCTGCGGGAACCTGGGGTGGTGGGGCAGCGCGGGGAGAGTGGGCCCAGAGCCTGCACTGTGGCCTCCGCGACAAGGACCAGGTGAGGCAGGGCAGGGTCACAGAGAGCCTCATCCGGGCAGTCAGGACAATTCAGGTGGCTCCAGCTGCCTGGCACCTGGCCCGGGGCTGAGGCAGGCGGGGCACGTGGGCTGCGAGCCGTGGCTGGGCTGGGTTGGTGCGGACCTGGAAGCGTGGGGAAGCGGGCTGCTCTCTGTAGGACTGGCCAGGGAGGCCCAGGCCCCGGTGGTCAGAGCACTGTAAAGTACAGGACGGGGCGCCCTGACTAGTGTGGCTTTTCCCCGTAGGGTGTTTTTTCCTGAACGTGCCATTCGATTCTATCGTGGAGCGGCTGACCCTGAGAAGGACGGATCCAGTCACGGGAGAAAGGTTCGTGCCCTGTTCCTGGTAGCTGGCCACCCAGGGCTGCGAGCAGCCAGGCCCACCTGGGGAGCCCTTTCCTATTGGTGACCAGTGCCTTCATGGACCTGCCCCAGGGAAACACCCACTAGCTCTTCCGGGCATGCCTGGTGGCCCTCTCTGTAGGCAGGAGAGGACTGTCCAGAGCTCTCAGGACACTGGCACTCTGTCATGGGCCAGCAGCTGTGCCCAGCACGTGCCAATGGGTGGGTAGGTGTCACCTGTGCCCACCACTGGCCTTTGCAGGAGGCATCCCAGAGGTGGCAGCTCTGCTCACGTAGAGGTGCCCCTGAAAGTCCCCACGATCCAAAGCCGCAGCCGCTCTCATCCCCCGTAGCCAGGCCACGTGTCCTGGGAGAGGCCGGGAGGGGGAGGGGGAGAAGGAAGAGCCAGAGAGGGCTCCTCTGAAATACAGATCTGCTCTGTCCTCCTGGCTCTGGGACAGTCCTCGGCTGGCCCATCTGAACGGCAGAGGCCGTCTGGGCGCTTCCTGCCGTGCCCACCAGGGTTCCTGTTGTAAGCCCCCCCCCACCCCGAGGTCCATGAACACAGACTCTCCCGCTCTGCTGCCAGCAGCGGGCGTGATGCCAGGCGTAAGGTGGATGCTTAGTGAAGATCCTCTGGAAGGAAACAGGCAGGGAGGTGGTGAGGGGGGGGGTCCGGCCCTTCCCGGGCTCGGGCTCTGCACCGCCCCAGCGGGGGCCAGACTTGGGTCTCTCGGTGGCTCAAGGCAGTCGAGGGTGTACGTGCAGCCTGTGCCCAGGAAGTGCCGGGCTGGTGGGGATGGCGGCCAGTGCCCAGCAACGCGGTCAGCGTGGGACGGCCAGCCTGTGGGTCACCCGGTCCCCTCCCTCGTAGGTACCACCTCATGTACAAGCCACCCCCCACCATGGAGATTCAGGCTCGCCTCTTGCAGCACCCGAAGGATTCTGAAGAGCGGGTCAAGTTCAAGGTGGACCTGTACTACAGGAACTCCGCCGAGCTGGGGCACTTCTACAAGTGGGCCATCACCATCAACGGGGACCAGGACCCCTACACCGTCTTCGAGTACATCGAGAGCGGCATCATCAATCCCCTGCCCAAGAAAGCGCTCTGATGGGCAGCGCCGCGACCCCGCCCCGCCCCTGGGAGACCTGCACCCAGCCAATAAAGAGCGCTGGTGCGGTCTCCTGTGTCCTGCAGGGACAGTGGCTGGAAGGTGGCCTTGTTTGGGGTCTGGGAATGCGGGCAGGGAGCCTGGGCCAGGCCTCGGAAGCGTCCTGCACACCGCATGTCCCCTGGGGACTCGGCGCAGTGACGCGCAGCTCCTAGTCAAGCAGCCCGGGAGGTGTGGCGGCCAGCAGCTTGCCTCCCCACCCCCGGCCTGTCAGTCCAGCAGCTCCGGCCACAGGGCACCGTGGGCCACCTGAAAGGTGGCTGGGGCCACTGAAGGGGGGGTTTCCCCTTGTGCTGAACCTCCACGGCGAGGTGCCCTCAGGGGCTGGTGGCTGCCGTCTGGGGCAGTGCAGCCGGGATAGACAGCTGGTCCCCAGACTGCCCCCGCAGGTCCCGCTGGGTGGGAGAAAGTGAGTCCCTCTGGGGTCTTCGAAGCCTGTGGGGCCAGGAGGGACGTGGGGACAGTGACTAGCCTTCCATGCCCTGCCATGGTTGTCCTTCCCACCGCCACAGTCTCTGGGGTGCTCCCCTGGGACGCAGATGTGAGTGGCCTACTCAGGTCACCTGCTCAAGCTAGAGCGCGCTCCAGCCCCGGGCCCTGGGAGGTCAAGGACTGTGGGCCCATGGCCACAGCCCCCCACCCCCGGCCTGGCGTGGCCCAGAGCCCCCGCACAGCTCCCGGCCTGGCACAGCTGCCTGTGCCGGGCCGAGCCGCTGGGCTGCCCTGCTGTGCCAGGTGAGCTCCAGGCCCGCCCCAGCCGGGCCTCGCGGGCCGGGCCCCTCTTGGGAGCCCCTCCCCTCTGCTGCCAGCCATGTCCCTGCTCGGACACGGGGCTCCCTGCCCAGGCCCCAGTTCTCCCACCCCCAAGCACCCAGGAGGGTCTGCTACAGACTGCTCTGCAGGTGACACAGCTGTCCCTCTGAATTGTGGGAGACAGCAAGGAGGGGAGCGGCCAGCACCGGCCTGCCTGGGTCGCCCTCCCCACCTTGGCCCTCCCGGCTGCCTGTCTCGGGGTCGCCCGCTCCGTCACTCCTCCTTGCCCTCGCCTGCCACCGGCTCAGCGGTGCCACTGTGCTGAGCTGCTGGGTGCAGCACGCCAGGCGGGAGGTGCCCTGCCTAGAGCAGGCCGTGGAGCCTGCAGCCTGGCCCCGAGCTGCTCTGTGGCCTTGGGCAGGTCACTTTGCCTGTTTGGGGCCTTGTAAAATGACACATGTAGTGCCTCCTGGGAGCCTCGGGAAGTGCAGTGGTCACTAGGCGTCGCGGCTGCCAGCAGACAGGGCACGACGAACGCTAGGTCCCATTACAGCCTCATCTGCGTCTCTACTCCCAGAGAGGCCAGCTGTTTTCATCCCCTGGTGAGGAAATCTGGGCTCTTGGAAGTAAAATGCCCCGGCTGCACACGAGGGGACAGGAGAGGGGACAGGACCCAAGACCCTAACAATAGTCGCTGAACGGCTCCGGACAGTGGGCCTGGGCACCTGCCACACCACTGCTCCATCTGGGCTGTGTGGGGCATCCTGGCTTCGGAGACCGCTGGCTGCCTCAGCCCCGCCATGCCTGGCCAGGGCCAGCTGCAGGACGCCTGTCCCCCAGAGGAGCTCCCCTGGGACAAATGTCACTCGTTTCAACAGCTGCCCCTGGCTCCGAGCAACTTTGATTGCTGGCCTCCTCTGTGAGTCCTCCAGGTGCCATCACAGATGCAGGGACCATCGTAGGCCTCACTGGGTGCTGGCCCGTTGATCTCGGCGGCGGGTGGGGGCTGCAGGTCGCTCCTGTGGGGTGAAGGCCGCGGTGGCCTTCCCTAGCAGCACGCTCCCGCCCTCCCTGGCTTTGCAGGGCTGCGCTGCGCCTGCTCGGGCTGGGAGGATGCCCAGCGAACCGGGCTCCTCTAATTGGAGCTGCAGCCTAAGGGGGCGGCCGGCTGTGGTGATGGTGCCGGGGGCGTCCTGGTCCAGCGAGGCCACTCCCGTGGCTGCAGGGCAAACATCTTGTTAATTTGCTGATGAGCCGCTGTGCTGAAAGAGCCACCGAGGTCTGATTAGCGTCAACTTGCAAGAGACAAATCACTCTGGCGCTGTCCCCCGCAGCTCCGCAGCCCCCTGCCAACCTCTTTTATCCCACGTGGTCAGGGCACAGGCTTCCGCTCAGCCCAGCACACCACCCTGGCCGTGTCTGTCTGTGTGGTTCCCCTCCCGCACCCCTGGCAGTGGAAATGCACAATGTGTGAGGGGCACAGGGAGGTGTCTGGCCGCCTGCCCCCACAGCCTCATCCCAGGCTACGGAGGATGAGGCCAGGATCACCCCTGCCCTGAGATGGGCCAGTTGGCTTCTCTTTCCCAGAAGAGAATGAGAACCCCGGTCACTGTCCTCTGGCTTGTGGGAGAGGGACACTGGTCTGCCTGGCCAGTGTGCAGCACAGCAGAGCAACAACAGTTAATGTGGGGAAAAGTGACGCGGGCGCATGCCTCCCTCCCGCATCCCACAGCGTTTATTGAGGACCTGTCACATGCCCAACACTGGGGACATAAGCAGAGAAAAAAGGGACAAGATTTCTGCCCTTATGGGACTGATATCTTATAAAGATGCCAGAAATGAGAGAAAGAAAAGGACCTTCGGATTTTGGGTGGCTCCTGATACCCTTCCCTGCCTGTAGCTCGTGATGCCCTGATCCTCGCGGCACTCCTGCCTTTTTCGTCTAGGGCTGCTAGCAGGTGGGAGGGATCCAAATGGGGCCACAACTCACAGGAGAATCCTTTGGGAGGGCAGAGGTGACTTGGTAGCTGAGTTCTAAGGCACATAGGAGGGCTCAGGGGCAAGAAAACAAAACAAAACATGGTATATTAGTTGACCACAGAACACACTACCATTAAAAAAATATTGTGATTATTGAAGTATGTTCCTTGTAAAAAAATCAAAAAATCATGACAGAAGCACATCAAACAGGGAGTGAAACCCTCCAGCAAAACCCTTAATGTCATTCACTACAGATAACTGCACTTTTGGATGATGGATGATAGATCAATGGATGGATGGATGGATGGATGATGGCTAGATGGAAGCATGATGGATGGATGCAAGTATGCATGGTGGGTGGATGATGGATTGATGGATGATGAATGGATGGATGAATTGATGAAGATGGATGACAGATGGATGGAGAGATGATGGATGATGATGGATTTACGGATGGACTGATGGATAGATGAATGGATGGATGTATCATGGATTGACAGATTAATGGATGATGGATGGATGATGGATGGATGGTTGATGGATAGATGGAAGGATGGATGATGGAGGATGGAAGGATGGATGATGGAGGATGGATGATGGATGACAGATTGATGGATGATGAATGGATGAACAATGGAAGGATGATGGATGGATGCAAGCATGCATGATGGATGGATGATGGATTGATGGATGATGGATGGATAGATGGAATGATGAAAGACAGATGATGGATGGATGAATGATAGATGACAGATTGATGGATGATGAAGGATGGATGGATTATGATGGATAGATGAGTGATGGATGGATGACAGATGGGCAGATGATGGGTGGGTGGATGAATGATGATGGATGGATGGATGGATAGATGGCTGATGATGGGTGACAGATTGATGGATGATGATGGATGATGGACAGATGATGGGTGGATAGATGTATGATGATAGAAGGGTGGGTGATGGATGGTTGGATGGATGGATGATGGGTGGATGGGGATGGATGATGGATGGATGATGGGTAGATGACAGATGATGGATGGAAAGAACATTTGGGGGATTGTACTATATTGAGTCCTCTGTAACCTTTTTTAAAAAAATGTGGTAAGAACCGTCAATATAAAATCTACATTCTTACACATTGAAGTGTGCAGTCCAGCACTGCTAACTTGAGGTCTCTGGAACTCATTCTTCTTGCATAACTGAAACGGTACCCACTGCACAGCCCCTCTCCACCTCCTCCTCTCCCCTGGCTGGCAATCACCACTCTACTGTGGTTCTATGACTACGACTGTTCAGAGACTACGTATAAATGGGATCATGCTGCATGTGCCCTTCACCTGGTTGATTTCATCTAGCACGGTTTCCTCTGTGTCCCAGCAGAGGGGTCTGCTTCCTTTTCAAGGCTGAGTGGTGTCTGCTGAGTGGACAGACCACACCGTGCACTCAACCATGGGTGGACACCTCGGTTGCTTCTGCATTTGGCTGACATGAATAACGCGTGGTGAGCGCGGGGTGCAGGTTTCTCTGCGAGATCCTGATTTCGGCTCTTTGGTGACCTGCTTGGTCCCCCTGGGTGTGATCACCCTTCCCCTGTGCATGTGCCCTCAGGCATCTATACCCTGGCTTTCACCCCTCAGGTGGAAGCCACTTGGGCCCGATGGCCACACACCACGCCTTGTGTTTGGAAGGACTGAGCTGCGCCACCTGCCCGTGGCCTGCTGGAAGGAGGCCTGGGGAGGGGCTGAGCAGCAAGAGCCCGCGTGCGTGCGTGTGCAGCCCCACGTGGGGGTCTTTGCCCACACAGGCGTATCTCACCCACCTAGTGGGAAAGTAGGGACCTACTGTCCCCATTCTACAGGTGAGACAGCTGTGGCAGTGACGTCCTGAGGCCACACAAGCAACGGGAGGCAGGCCCGGGTGTGGGCTCCACCTTTCATGGCCAAAGGTAACAGGGCCACCCAGCCTGAGAGAGCACTCTGGCTGGGAGACCGTGGGGACAGACCCGCTCCCACTACAGAGGAATATGAGATGGCAAGTCACCTTGGAGGGCACCCCTTGAAGGCGACAGTTAAAATGGGAGATGCACAAAACACAGTCCTTTGCTTCACCCTCAGCATGGGTCAATGCCACCTCTGGTCGCTGCGCTTGAACTCCTGCACCTGTGCACAAGTAAACACACGAGGACACTTGTTGCAACACTTTGAGACAGGAAAGAGGAGAGAGAGAACCCGAGGTCCCCTGATGGAGAGGCAGACACTGATGGCCGCTGTCCATTTTCCAGGGCCTCCTCCTTGCCCTCAGATAGGCTAGGGTAACCAGCTAAAATCCTGACTTCCCTGGCAGCCGGGGTGACCGGAGGAAAAAAGGGGCCTTGCCCCATGCCTGGGGTGTGCACCTCAGTTCTCTGGAGCAGCTAAGGCCCTGGCCCGAGCCTGGGCCCTGTGCTGACCATGGGGAGGGGTGCTCAGGCCGCTCAGAGGCCCAAGCCGTGTGCAGGGAGGTGAGCGCCTGAGGCAGAAGAGGAGAAGAGGGCCCGGCTGGGAGAAGGGAGAGGGCAGAACCGAGGCCCCGGCTTCCTGCCAGGCTTCTCCCTCCCTGGACAGGTCCCTCCTGTGATGCCACTTCATGGCGGGGAGGCTGACAATTCTGTGGCCAATTCTGTGGCCATGCATTTTGTTTATTTTATTTTTTGGTACCAGGGTTGAACCCAAGGGGGCTCAGCTACAAGCCACATCCCCAACCCTTTTTTTTTAATTCTGAGACACGGTCTTGCTAAGTTGCTTAGGGCCTCACTAAGTTGTTGAGGTTGGCTTTGGATTTGCAATCCTCCTGCCTCAGCCTCGCGAGCCCCTAGGATTACAGGCGTGCACCACCATGCCTGGCTCCCCAAGCATTTAAAAAAGGATCCCACGTCCACTCCTGACCTCAAGGTCATCATTAAAGCCGTCACCATCAAGTAGAGCAGAAAAACATGTTAACGAGTTTCGGTTCTCGGGTTCACACACTGCACAAATATTAACCAAACTCCTGCTAGGCCTGAAGCCCCTGTTGTTTCTGGGGCTATAGTAGGTGACCAGATAGACGAGGCCTCACTGGGGCCTGGACCAATCACCACACCTGCTTGCAAGTGCGGGGGCTCAGAGGGTCAGGCCTGGACACCAGCTCATGCAAAAGAGCCGGGCTTGAGGTTCCCGCAGCAAACCACAACCTTCTCCCTTCTTCAGTGAAACACTCCTCAAGTCTCGCCAGTGCCCAGGAGCCTCAAGCCTCTGCACAAGCAGTCTGGCTGGGGCCCCTCCCTGGGGCCAGCGGTCCAGCTTCTCAGCCTCCACTCTGCTGAGCCCGGGTGCTCCCCATGGTGCCTGGGTGCTGAGCCAGTTCTCCCTCCAGACTCAGTCTTCCTTCGTGAATCTTCCCCTGGCCCTGGGCCAAGAGGCCAGAATGAGGCGCTGACACCAGCTTTACATATGAACAATCACTGGGCTCCTGCTCTGCTATTCTAGAAACAGCAAGGCCCTCCACTGAGCCCCAGGTGGAGAGGAAAAAGCAGAAGAGGGGACCTGCCTAAGGCCCAGGTGGGAGGCACCCATCTGTTCCCGACTCTGCGTCTGGGGGGCTGTTGTACACCCAAGGGTCAGTATCTTGGTTTTTTTTTGTGTGTGTGGTACCGGGGATTGAACTCAGGGGCACTCGACCACTGGGCCACATCCCCAGCCCTTTTTTGTATTTTATTTAGAGACAGGGTCTCACTGAGTTACTAAGTGCCTCGCCATTGCTGAGGCTGGCTTTGAACTTGCGATCCTCTGTCTCAGCCTCCCAAAGTGCTGGGATTACAGGCGTGCGCCACCGCACCCGGCTTCAGTATCTTGTTTGCAGCAATAACTTTGCTCTCTCTACAAAGCCACAAGACAGCAGAAGGCAGAAATTCCATCATGACATACAACGGAGGGGAATGAATGATGTGTCTGAGAAGTCCTGCGGTGTGTGCCGGTTTTCCTGGTGAGAGGATTAGCGAGCAGGAGTGCTTTGTGAGAGAGATCTTGGGAGGCATTGGGAGGTTGCTGGGGAGAAGGCAAACACAGGCTCCAGCAGCCGCTGCCTGTGAATCTGCAGGGACACCACAGGTCCACAGGCAGAGATTGTGCTGCAGAGCTAAACCCAGTCAAAAGACAGAGGTCCCCCCAGATCAGCCACACTCACACGTCAGCTGTTCTTTACAACAAAAAAAAGGAGAAAAACACTGACTAATGACCAGTCCAGGTAGGAACAGCTAGGGTGGGCCCTGGAGCCCCTCCTTGGATACCCACTTCTAGAGGAAAAGCAGAATTCACACAAGGCTGTGGCTATCACACCTACTAGGGTGTCCCAACACAGATGACTAGGACACTCTGGCAAGAGCAGACTGAGTCCTGAAAAGGCCCACACCAACAGTGGAAGAGAAATTCACCCCAATAGATGCACAAACCCAACACAGGAATACCAGAAACGCAAACAAACAAGGTGACACAGCGCCTCCCAAGGCTCATAACTCACCAGCAGCCGACTCCAAAGATAATGAAGTAGATGAAATATCAGATAAAGAATTCAAAAGAAGGAATATAAAAATGATCCATGAATTCCAAGAGAACACAGAAAAGTAACTCAATGAATTAAGGAAGTCAGTATAGGATATGAATCAGAAATTCAATAAGGAGACAGGATATTATAAAAGAACCAAATAGAAATCTTGGAAACGAAAGACACAGTAAATAAAATAAAATGTTCAGTTGAAAGTCTAATAGAGTAGCCCATGCTGAAGACAGAATCTCAGAGCTGGAAGACAGAGTGGCCAGCCTTGGACATTCAGACAGCATTAAAGAAAAGAAAATAAGTAACCACGATCAGAATATACGAGAACTCCAGCACGCCATTAAGAGACCCAACTTAAGATTCACTGGAACTGAAGAGGGTTGTGAGATGCAGGCTAATGGAATGGATAACCTCTGTAGGGAATCCAAACCTTGAGAATGAGATGGACGCCCAGGTAGAGGAGGCACTCAGAACCCCAAATAGACGAGATCAAAAAAGACCCTCTGACACGTAATAATTAAAAACCTAACATGCAGAACAAGGATAGAATTTTTTAAAAGCCTCAGTGGAAAAATGCCATGTCACATCAGTGATAAGCCAATTAGAACTCGGACTTCTCAGCACAAACTCTTAAAGCCAGGAGGGCTGGAACGTGTTCCAAGTTCTAAAAGAAAACGACTGTCCACCAAGATGGCTATATCCAGAAAAGCTACCCTCCAAAACTGAAGAACTAAAACCCTGCCAAGATAAGCAGAAATAGGGCCTGCATTTTTGGGTAAGCTGAACACTGGCCTCACTGTCCACCCCATTCCTCGCTCCTAGGGACACCACGGCCTCTTGGCCACGTCAGAGCCCGCAGCAGTTGTACTGCTGGGCAGCAACCACTGCTACCTTTCTTTAGCAGTGCGTGAGGGGCCACCACTGGCTTCTGTCACCCTGGAGTCCTGTTGTCATGGACATGAGGAAGTCCTACCCTGGGCTCATCAGGGCTAACCTGCTGTCCCTCCTGGACACCAGTGGTTTCTCACTGCCTCCAGTGCTCACCTGGGCCTTAGCCCGGGTACTCTGGTCTCTAGGGAAACAGCAGCCAGCCTGGGCCTCCCATGGCAGTTCCAACGAATGCCTCTTAATTCTGACCAGGATCCCGCCCTCCCTCAAGGCTGTGGAGGCATAGGGACATCCTGGTCACTGGAGCAAGGGACACAGAGCCTGAGCTTCCTGAGCAGGCCATGATTACCCAGAGAGAGCCGTAGGGTCCTTGCCCGCGCTAAACCACTACAGCAAGCACCCCCACAGGGACAGATGGCCACCTCACCCAGCCTGTGTTCTCAGCCCTCAGCCCCAGCCCCAGGTCCTACAGCTCTTTAGTGACAAGCCATGCCTTCCCTCCCAGGGCCACTGGGACTATAACTCCCAGTGAGATGGACTTGGTAGGGGTCTCCTAGTGAGGGGTCCTCTCCTTCCTGCATGGGAGGGAACCTCATCTGCTGTCCAGTGGGATTGAAAGGAATTGGGACTCAGTTTTCAAGAGCACCCACCCAAAGATCCCCACCCTGGTTCTCCGTGTCCTCATCAAGAATCCCCCTGGGTCTAGGAGGCCATGATGGCACTCACTCTGCCTTCCTGGGACTGGGCACCAGCTCCGTGGGACCACCTAGCCAGGGAACAGGGTCTGGAATCCAGTCCTGACGACTTCCCAGGGCTGCCTGTGGGACCAGTGGTCTGTTTAATACTCCCCTCTCCACGTCACGAAATGGGGACTTGGATGCAGGTGACCCAGAGAAGTGAGGGGAGTGGGATAGGGCAGGGGAAAGGCCGCCTATGGTGGGGGACGGGGGTGCTGCCTGAAGGTGAATCTGGGGGGAGGAAGATGAGCACGACTCAGTGAGGAAGGGGCCAGGCCCGTGCTGTGCTCCTGACACAGCGAGGGCGGCAACACGGAGACCGCACTGGTGCTGACCAACACTCCCCGCGTGACCGCGGCAGGTACCGCGGGTGCTCAGCAGGAAAGCGTGGAGCGCCAGGTCCCAGGCTCCAAGGACCCACAGAATCAGGAATTCTAGGGTGGGGTTTTTAACTTTTTTTGGTTCTGGGGACCAAACTCAGGGTACAGGACCACTGAGCCACACTCCCAGCCCTTTTAACTTTTTGAGACAGGGTCTCACTAAGTTGCTTAGAGTCTTGCCAAGTTGCTGAGGATGGCCTGGAACTTGAGATCCTCCTGTCTTAGCCTCCCAAGTCACTGAGATTACAGGTGGTGCCCCCGTGGTGGGCCCACTGTCTGTGTTTTAACAGGTCCTTCTGGTCTGAGGGGCACAGATGAACCAGGAGGGGACAGTGCCCCCACCCCCAGCACAGACAAGGAGCAGCTCAAGATGCTGGCACACCCTCCAGGGTTGCAAACAGCACACACTGCCTCGCAAGTGTGCTACCACTGAGCTACATCCAGCCCTGAACCTCCGTCCTTTCCTCTTATATTCCTCAGACTTTTTCTGGAATAAAACTGAAAGACAGTTCAAATTGTCACTCAGGCTCTTGTGAGCAGTGTCCCTAACATCTCCCCAACACTTCTTTCCCTCTCCTCCGTCCCTGCCTGTGCTCAGCCTGGCTGGAGGTGATCAGGCCTAAAGAGGTGGCTCAGCTTCATACAAACCCCGTGAACCCCATCAAAGAGACACACATATACAAATATTTGTTATTTATTTTGAATAGAAAAGTGGCCAAAATAACAATGCTAGTGGCTATGCATACAAACACAACATATTTGAGGTTATTTCACATTTACAAAACTGCCATTATGTATAGCACTACATATTCACAGAAACTTTATTGGACTTTAAGTACTAAATCATACAAACAAATGAGGGGGGGTCCAAAATGAGTAAAAGCTAAAATTCAATTGTCTTTCATTAACTATATCAACAGCCAACCAGCTGATAGGCATAGAAACTGAGGATCCCTTCCCCTTTCCTTTAACAATAGCGAAAATAAGATCGCTACACAGGGTTGGATACCAAGGACGCTTCTCTCCGAATCGCCATTTCATTTTCTCTATGATTTTCCCCATTTCAAAATTTCCCAGGAGCCTCAGACCTAATTTTAGATAAGAGCTCAGGGCTGGTTATCTCACCTGCAGGAAAACCAGCTGAGTAAAGCTAAGGATGTGGCACAGCCTGCTTCCCCGGGGCGAGCCGGGGAGACCAGAGGAGCTCTGCCCTCCTCCCACACGGCCATGTGGTGCTGGGCACGCTGAGAGGAGGAGGCAGGCCGAGCCCAGCACAGCACCCGCCCAGGAGCTGCGGCCTAGGTGAGGCCAGCTGCGGATACGCGAGGGGAAGGCCCCGGGTTCTCTGGATTTGGAGTTATTCCAAACGAGATGTGTCATTATTCTTAAGGTTTTTTATTTTTAAACACTAAAAGTCTAAGACACACCATGTGACAAGATGGTAATGATTTAAAAAAAAATCTTTCCATGACCTTTAAATTTTCCTTTTTATTTAAAAAAAGTCAGGTGTGAATATACATATAATTCAAAGCCAAGCACAAAGTTTAGCACACGTCACTATACACAACACAGACTCATCTTTATACAGCCTTACTTCCGTACAAACAAGCTGATGTTCACTTTCATATATCAAAGTACAAATCTGAGTCAAAGCCTTGAAAAAGACATGATTCATGGACATTTTGCATTTAATTTTGCATTAGTACCCAGAGAGAGGGGCGGGGAAGGGAGACCAGAGCTGGCCCTGAGCCTACGACCCGCATGGAGACTGGCCAGAGCGCAAGGACCCAGAGCTGCCTGCCACTGCCACTCACACACCCCACCCCACCGTGTCCCAGCACCTTTTTCTCTGATTCACAGGTTTCACGGTGAGATGCAGAATGCTGAGGGTTATTTCTCCCAACCCAGGTGCAGAGCTTCCAGCAGGCGGCCATGTGGTGACGGTCTCCCTGGGAGAGTGACACCTCTCCCCCTTCTCAAGTCTTTCTTGAGAAAGAACAAACAAGTCCTCAGAGGCTGCTGGGGACCCGGGGCCTGGCTCTGCATGAGCGAGGACCCCGACCTGGGTGTCCTCTCCCCTAGAGCACAGACGAGCCCCCGCCCGCAGGTCGGGAAGGAGGGACAGTGAGCAGCGGGGGCAGTCGCCTCCACACCAGAGGAGCTGACGCCTCGGAAGCCCCGTCCCTCCGCTAGACTGGCCCGTGGCCACCGCACCATGCAACACAGCAGGGCAGCAGGTGTGAGGTGCGCCCCCCACAAGACCACCTGGCCAGTGGCCTGAGACTCCGTCGGTGACCTGGAAAGGCCCTCAAGCTTGGAAAACCCTGCTGGGCGCCAGGACGGCGCTCCAGTGCTTCCCACGGAAGCGACGCTGCGTGCACTTACGGACAGCTTCACGGGCTCTGCGTCTAGGCTGAGCAGCAGAGGTCACAGCAGAGGTCACCGCCAGGACTCTCAGCCTCCAGAAAGAACAGCCGCCTCAGGAGCTACGAGAGCCCTGAGACGTCTCCAGTCTGAGGGGCCACTGACGCTTTCACTAAAAACCAAAGCCATCTGCCGCGACTGCACCCTCAACCCGGCAGCCGGGGCGCTGCGCAGGTGTGCAAGCTCGCCGTGGTCAGGAGCCCGGCAGCCCCGCAGGCTCCAGAGGGCGCGGGTGCGCTGGCCGCAGAGCCGCTGCCCCTGGCTGGCGCAGGTGCTGCTGAGCACGACCCGCTCAGCTGAGCCTGAGCCAGAATTTCTGCTGCGGAAGGAGAACACTGGCCGCGAGGCAGGGCACGGGGTGGTGAGGGGCAACCCTGCACCCATCAGCCCAGGCCAGCCCAGTCTCTGGACTCTGTGACCAGGAATTATACGTTTTGAAGAAAACCAGACACAACTCACCCTGTTGTTAGCAACTAACACTGTCACCTTCCAAAAGCAGGATGACAGTGTCTCTCAGGAAGGGAGCCCACCCATGGCCGAGCAGTTAGGAATTCTCACTCATCCATTCTTCTTTCAAAAAAGAAATGTCTCCTCTGCACGTATCTCACAGCCAGGGAACTAAGGAACGGAAAGCGAGAGAGGTCGGGGCAGAAAGGGTGCAGTGACCAAGGCCACGGACTCCTGCTTCTGCTGCAGGCCTCGCGGCAAGGCTGGCTTGACCACTGGAGGGAAGCAGCGCTCACAGCTCACAGCACCAAGCCGCCTCCTCCCCGTCCAGCACTTCACCTGAGACCCCGCAACTGAAACAATGTTTCAACATTTAATTATTAACCTTTAACATTCTTTCAACCTAATTAACCTGTTAAACCTGCTCATAGGTCCAACTGCACTTTCAACATCAAGATCCTCAAACCTTCCTGGAGGGAGAAGCAGAAGGTGACACTCCACCACGAGCTTGGCCAAGGTTCTAATAACTGCCGACACTGAGAGATAATTGGTAGTTTTGACAGATTCAATAGTAGCAGAAATAGCCTGAAGTCTGGGTGGTGGACACAGGAGGATTTCAGCACGAATTTCAAGCATAACAAGCTAAAAATTTCTTATCTAGAATAACAGGAACAAATTAACTGAGGCAGAGGTGACACATAAATGGAAGTCAGACTCAGAAGATGCAACAGTGCTGTGGCTTCGAAGGTCTCGCTGCACAGCACCTGCCTCCTGCCCTTCAAATGCAGGGCAGCTGGCCTTCCTCCCATTCCTGACACTGTTAGTACAGGTACAGCTAAAATCAACCTGAAAGCCACCAGAACAGCCCAGGCAGACTTCAGGGAGGTCTAGAGAGGGAGCTAAGTTTAGTGGAAGGGGCCTGCACCACCCGCGCCACTCTCACCTTCCAAGGCTGCACCCATCACCACTCCAACGCCAGACACGCTCACCTTTCCAGAAACTCCATCCGTTTGTGAGGCTGCCATTAACGCCAAGTCTCCTCTTGTCTGCTCAGTACTGTGGCTAGGGGAGAGGGTGGGAGAGGACCTTCCTACTGGGCATGTGGAGACTGGGCACAGCCTGGACCTGAGCCGTAAGAATGCCCCTGTAGAGAGAACCATGTCTAGGAAATCAGTTGCCACATTTATTCTTACAGACACGTACTAAATTCCACAGATCCTTTCTAGTTATCGCAGTAATTACATTTTCTCAAAAATGCACAACTGCTTTAAATAAAAACTTAAAGCTTTAAGTTTTTAATGGCAACAGTACAAAATTCCCCAATAAAAAATGAATTCCTAGAGTTGGGCAGGGTGGCACATACCGGTTATCCCAGAGGCTCAGGAAGCTGAGGCAGGAGGATTTTGAGTTCAGCAACTTAGCAAGGCCCTAAGCAACTCAGTGAGACCCTGTCTCTAAATAAAATACAAAAAAGGGCTGGGGACGTGGCTCAGTGGTTAAGTGCCCCTGAGTTCAACCCCTTGTACAAAAAAAACCCAAAAGAACAAAAACCCCACAAATTCCTATGACTCTAGTCTGGAGCAAAGAACCAGGTGAACCTATGCCTGACAGCCACAGCTGCGCTGTCCTCAGGTGCTCACCACGTTCACGTCGCACGCCCTGTGAGCTGGAGAGCGCAGGCACCAGTGGCTTCTCCACCACTCTGACCTGTGTGATGCACGCCCACCACGCTGCTGGGTTCTCCGCCCTGAACATCAACTTAACAAGCTGGTCCCTCAAGTCTGGACAAACATGATGCTCAAAATCACCACCAAAATGAAAAAAATAAGAGTCCAGCAAATACACGATTAAGCTCAGGAGACAAAGCGACACCTTGAACAGCACAAGACACTCTGGGGCAGTGCTGGGGAGCCTGCGGGCTCAAGTCCAGGACATGCAACGGGGAAGAGCTCAGCACAGGCATGGCCGTCTCTTCCGCAGCAGCCAACGAGACACTATTTCTGAGTGAGGCAAAATGTCTTTCACTGAGGATATAAAACAAAAGCAAAAAAACACAAAATAAGAGTGAAGAGTTCGTATTTTGAATTCCCATCCAACCTTCCAGAGCTATGCACCACTTCAAAGTTCAGTCCAGCTCATCAGCTCCGATCCCTAGGACACTTACTCTAAAAACCCAGGAACACTGTGATTCCAGAATGCCTAAATCAAATTCAAGCACAATTAATAGAAACTGGCACGTGATCGCTCCTCTTCACAGGCTACAGAAGCCCATATTCCCAGCATCACGGAGCTCTGCAGAGCAGGAGCCCCGGGCTCCGCTCAACTCACCGCACATATCTGCGGCACTGCGGCAGGGTCTCCACCTCCACACTGCCCTCTCTCCAGGACTCCCGGGACAGACGCTTCCCTGTATACTCAGTCACCATCCAGAAATGTCAACACTAAAAATACTTAAGTTCCAATTAATACCAAAAGAAGAAGATGCTTTCTTCTCCACACAACACTCACCTGGGCTGCAGAGAGAGGCCGGAAGCAGGGCTGAGGGTGAGGCGGAGCACCTGTCATCATCACAAATCTGACAATACAGGAGTCAGAAACACACCACAACTATTAGCTCCCAACAGTCACCTGATTGTGTGATGCGTTAAAACTGATTTTAGTCTTGGCTTCAACTTCTTAAAAATATAGAATTTTAAAGGAAAATGTTATCCATATACATGAGAAACAAGAGTCAACTGGACAGAGACCTGCAGTTGTTCACTGAGAGCAAAACATCAGCCCACACGTTGTTTTAATACTTTTAATATCTGTTGGTGCGTGGAATGCACGTACCAGGCAATTCAAGCCCTCTAGAGTCACGGACAGCCTCAGACCAAGGAAGGATAAGACCTAACTCAGCCCAGGAGGTCCTCACACAATACTCTAGCAGAGACCACGATGTTCCTAGATTCCAGAGGACAATTTTTGTTCAAACTGTTTCATCAAGACACTTGAAAAGTAAACGTTCCTCATTGGATAAGGAGCTGGGGGACAATGCCCATCTCAAAATGACACCAAGCCTTCAGTCACTTGAAAGATATCTTTTAGTCCTGGAGACGCTGCGCTGCCCTCCCAGAGAGGTGCGGGCAATGTCGGGAAGAGCGCCTCTCCGCCGAGGGCGGCTCCCTGCAGCACACTGCTCCCCAGGCTCCGGAATGCTCCCCAGCCCACGCCCTGCCGCCCTCCACCACTGCATTCAGAAGACAGGAGAATCACAGAAAGGGCAGGGGCTCTGCAGCAGCCTCTTAATCCAGTCAGGATCTGTGGAAGGAAGACAAGAGGCGTCAAGCACCAGCCTAGAGCAGGCCCAGACAGGATGCGCACTGCACGGCAGCACGGAGACTGTGTTCTGGCCCCAGCTCTTCAATGACCGTGTGTCCCTGGACTAAGCACCCCACTCCTTGAGCTTCAGTTTCCAACATTCTACAAGCCCTGGTCAGTCCGCAGTGACACAGCAGTGGCCACAATCCACTTTGCTTACAGTGAAGGCAGTGTGCACTTAACACCCACACTCCAGGGACCATTTCCTAATTAGTGCCGGCTTCACGGCAACACTGTGAAGCGGGCCCAAGCCTGCTCTGTCCCTGACAACAGACACGGAGCAGTGTGGAGCCCAACCCAGCCAGGATGTGGGGTGCTGGCACACAGCCCGCCCACACCTCCTCGCCCCATGGATGGGAAAGCACTCACCTTCTGGAGCTGGGTGCCGAGCGATGCTGTCGTGGAGCAAACACCGTCTATATATCAAGCTCTGGCAGGACTGGTAGGTTAAAAAGCACCTGAGAGAAGAGGGATCGCACTGTCAGGGCAGGGGCATGCCGGTTCCACCAACACTGGGAAGGTGGCAGGGGCTGAGGGCAGCTCCAGCATGGTCAGGCAACAACATGCCCTACCCTAGCCCCCCACGGGGCAAACCTGCATCACCCGCACTCAGCAGGAGGGAAGTGGCATGTCATGTCACTGACCGCAGAGACACTGCCTCCAGGCCAGACAATCCCTGCAGCGGCTGTGTGACTACAGCACCAGCAAGGATTTCGTCTGTCCATCTCTGGCTACATTCAATTCTTACTATGTTCAAAAATACTGATCACACTATTATACTGAAGGTCATTCTCATTAGTTACTGCTATGATTAGGTAGAAGCACTATCTTTAAAAACCTGACAGTACTGTGGGGAAATACCCAAAGGGCACCAAAAATGAAACTAATGGAACAAAAAAAGAAGGGAAACCATCCAACGCCCATGGTTCAATTCCACCCAGCAGATCCTCAACAAGCATCTACCGGGACCAGGCCAATGGGGCAGGTGCAGTGCATGAGGTGGCCAAGGGTGCAGGTGGGCCCTGGAGGAGGTCTCCCCAAAGGCAGTAGTTTTCCCTGAGCAACTAGGGAGCCAAGAATACAAACAGGAGAGGGGTTAGGGGAGGGGCTCCAAGCAGACTGACCTGGAGTGAAGACTTGAGCATATGGGGGAACAGCCTACTGAGAGAAGCGAGCACCAACCTCATGTAGAGAGACTATGCTCTGGTATTTTGGCACTAACTTTAATCAACAAAATGGAAAATAACTTTTGTGAAAGAATGTATCTAGGAGGCATGAACACGTAGTGGTTACACATGGACTCTAGAGACACAGGCCACAAACCACTGGTGTGAATCGGGGCAAATCTGTTCACTCTTGCAGCGCCAGTGTCCCATTTACAGAAGTGAGTGATGTGGCGTCTCCTGTGTATGGTTATTAGGAGGAACAGTAATATCAAACATGAGCGTTGCTGAGACTGTGCCTGGAAGGCTGACAGAGCTCAAGACGTATTCTTTTTACTACAAACCAAAAGTCTATTATAAGCTTGTTTCCTATTCTTCTGGAAAAAAAAAAAAAGAAAAATGAGAAAACCAAAAGTCTGAAAAGTAAAATCAGAACAAAACAAAACACCTTCCAATAAAGGAACAAATCACAGAGCATTCACACAATGGAAAATCCCAGCACCGTTACAAGTGGGGTCACTGTACCAATGCTGAAAACACGCACACGAGAGCTTGCGGGCGAGCTGGCCCGCTGCTGAGGCGGGCTGGGCAGCACAGCCCTGCTCAGTTAAAACTAAGTCTAAGGTGTTTACTGAGTGCCTGCCACGCACCAGGCACTGGTTTAGCGATAGCTGTGAACAAAACACCAAAGTCCCTGTCTTCATGGAGTTTCCTTGTCCAGAGGAAGAACAAGGAGAAGGAGACAAACGTGCACACACCACGTGATAGTGACCGTGGAGGAGCAGGCAAGGCAGGGAGGAGGAGCCGACCACGGGAGGGAAAGCGGTCAGCAGGTACCTCAGCTTCAGCCACCATGTGGAGGGCCGAGAGAGGGACAGTTGAGGAAGGCACGGGGTCTGCAGGAAGAGCCCACAGGTGGAGGACCAGCCCACAAACGACCCAGAGCAGGTATCCCTCACATACCGAGGAAAGAGACCAGGTCACCTGGATTGCAGAGAGCGACAGAAGAGGTCAGAGCGAGGGTGCCAGGAGGAGTGCCCTGGCTGTGTGGAGCACGTGGGTCACTGAAAGGAAGCAGCCCTGCACATCAGAACAGGCAGCGACGGTGCAGTTCTGTGCAGAGGGCTGCACGAGCTGACGACGTCTGGACAGGATCACGATCACCACTAGGTGGAGAAGACTGGCGGGGCAAGCAGGGAGGCAGAAGACCAGGTGGAAGACGGCTATGATGGGTGGGCGAGAGACAGGGCAGAGGTGGGGCAGTGAGAAGAGGCTGGACCCGTGTGAAGCGCCTAGTCAGCACCCCAGGGAGGCGGAGCAGCAGTGACGCACACGTGTCTAGATGGAGGGACCGAGACACAGGCTCATCAGGCGTGGCTGAAGTATGGGCCTCCAGAGAATGCAGAGAGGAGGGCAGGCCCCAAGACCCACGTGGAGGAGAGGAGGCAGGAGAGCAGAGGAGACCCAGCAGGGGCATATCCTGGAGCCAGGTGAGGAAGCAATGACTGTCAAATGAGGCTCACAGTTGGTACAGACAGGTGGTTCAAGCTTATGACCTCACTCCATAAAATAAGGACACATGAAAGTCACCTCCCACAGTGAGACTATAAGGATGGGAGGAGGAAGGCTCCTACCTTTCATTATAAAATTTAACAAACAAAAAATGACTCCAGGCACACACATGAACTCATCCACTCAACAGACATTATTTTGTAATAATTCCTTTAAGAACTTCACATACTTTAAAGGAAAACAGTACAACCAAAGCAAACTGGAAACCCCTATAAACCAGGCAGCAAACCTGCCCTTCAAGGTCCTGCTCCAGTCAGACTGAGGAGGAGGCCACACCAGGCTTCAGCCCGCAGCTCTCCTCCAATGTAGTGGCGGGCGACACGTGATGAGGTCACCTACTCTTGGTCACAGTGGCTCTTGCTACACAACACTGAGAGATGAGCAAGAGCAGGGGTGAGACAACTGCTTACCGGAGCCAGATGTGCCCATTGGAGCAGACGGCCTGCTTGCGATCTGTGAACGGCAAGATCTCTTTACACAGGCTGCAGTGTTCAGGGAAAGTCTGTTTGTTCATCTTCTTTGAGATGTGTCCGATCAGCACCTAAAAAGACAAAGTGGTCAGTGATCAGCAGTGGCGCAGGCGTCCTGGAGCAACACCCGCTATGAGGAGACAGACACACAGGGCTGCATAGGAACCTGCACTTCCACACTAGCCAGGCTTGCTGTCCGGCAGGAAAGCTGGACCTTGGACCATGTCGACTGGCTGAATAAAACAAACACATGCAGGCACCTTGTGACAACAGGGTGACCCAGGACGGTTAAGGGAAAAACTGTTGAGGACCAAACTCACACTACTTGCCTTACTTTAGTTGTTCCTGTCTAAAGCAAGTAATTAGCTGTTATTAATAATGTTTTGACATTAATCTCCATATGCAAAATATTGAGTGATACTGCTAACTTTATAGAACTATACAAATGTCTAGTCTTTGAGAAAGGCTTATGAGTACAAGAATCAGGATTAAAAAGTAATTGTCCTAGCTGGGCGTGGTGGCGCACGCCTGTAATCCCAGCACTTTGGGAGGCTGAGGCAGGAGGATCACAAGTTCAAAGCCAGCCTCAGCAATGGCAAGGCACTTAGCAATTCAGTGAGACCTTGTCTCTAATAAAATACAAAAAAGGGCTGGGGATGTGGCCCAGTGGTCGAGTGCCCCTGAGTTCAATCCCCGGTACCAAAAAAAAAAAAAAAAAAAGTAATTGTCCTTCTGATGGCCCCAAGACCCACAGCAGAGCCAGTCAGGCAGGCTGCATCTGAGGTCCAGACACCACAGCAGAGGCGTGGCAAGACCTGCCCTGGGAGGGCAGGGGAGCGGTGGTGAGACAGGAGACAGCTCTAGGCCTTGCCCCCACTTGAGCTCTGCTTTCCTCTACGGTGTTTATTAAGATCAAGCTCTTTAAAACAAAATCTGAAAAACACAAATCTACTTCATTATTTTTTTCTTTCCTTCCCTTTTTTTTGGGGTGTCGGGGGTTAAACCCAGGCCTTGCACATGTCAGGGAAGCACTCCGCCACTAAGCTATAATAATCCCCAGCTCTTTTATTTTGAGACAGGATCTCACTAAATCGCTTAGGCTGGCCTGGAACTTAGAGTCCTCCTGCCTCTTAGCTGGGATTACAGGCATGCAACACTGCCCAGCCATAATTTTATTGGGAAAAAAATGAAACAAAACCTCACTTCTATCTCATTGGGAAGCACAGGATGTATCAACCCTTAAGAACCACCTTCTCTAACTAGCATAGTCCCCTTCCAAATTTTGAATCCATTTATACTTCTTGTGAAGAATCTGTAAGGTTCTGGATTAATTCACTAAAATTAGTCCACTTACATTTCAAAGTAGCTCAGTTGCAAACTGCTTGCATAGCACCTACGAGGCCCTGGGTTCAGTCCCCAGCACTACCAAAACCCAAAAAGGATCTAACTTAGGACGAGTCAGACACACCAAACAGCCCAAGGGCGAAAAGGCAAGCCTGCCCAGAGTTCCTGCAGTGGAGACGCACCAGAGGACTATTGTGGGGTGCTCTCAGTGGCTTCCATCACGAAGCCCAACTGTTTCATTCCACTCACTCTCAGAAGGGCTCACAGTTCTTCACAGAAAACAAATATTTGTTCTTGAGGGACAAAATATCTGTAAGTTGTTTTTTTTTTTTTTTTTTTTTTGCTATCAGGGATTAAATCCAGGCACTTAACAACTGAGCTACCACACCCGGCCCTTTTAATTTTTTTTATTTTGAGACAGGATCTCACTAAGTCGCTTATAGCCTTGCTAAATTGCTGAGCTGGCTTTGCACCTACAATTCTTCAGCCTCAGCCTCCTGAGCAGTTGGGATTACAGATGTGTGCCACCACGCCCAGCCTTAATCTTAAGTATTAAAGTGCATAGAAACATACAGCATGGAAAAACACAATATATCTGTCATATTAACATTTCATGGGCAGGAATAATCGGAAAAAAAAAGAACACTCCAGGGGAAGGTGATAATAAATGAAAGGTTGACAAGCACAGCCTGCCAGGCAGGAATCCCAGAGGTGGTTTATGCCCACTGGTAAGAACAACATCCCAGGAGGGAGGATTTTCTTCCTGGCCCCTAGTGCAAACACTCTGGCACTGAGCTACAACCCAGCCCAGACCTTCAACTAGAAAGGTCTTCAACTGAAGTACACAGCTAAATTTTAAGACACACAGTGCACTGCAGTCGCAATGCAGTTGGTATAGCCAGGTAGGTACAAACTTTCCATTTTTTAGACTGGCTTTGCTGGAATCAGCCAGCTAGACACAGCTTCCCAAGTCCACGCAGCATCCAAACTAGAATTATGAACTAGTAATAATGAACTTCATTACTCATTCTCTAAAATGCTTTTGCCACTGATAATCCTAACTAGTCCCACCACACGATGACAACCAGAACACTTTCCCAGACAATTTAAACAAAAGGAAACAATGCTTGAAAGTTGACTTTTAAAGTAGAAAAGTCAGTTACACAACCAGTGCACCTTGGTCACTCTTGAGGGTCACTGCAGTCATTTCAGGAAGTACAAGTGTTACTGCCAGCAAGAAAACACAACGAATGATTTCTGAATGATTTAACATTAAAGATGAAGATATTTGAATTTATTATTATTATTTTTTTGTGTGGGTACTGGGGATTGAACTCAGGGGCACTTGACCACTGGGCCACATCCCCAGCCCTTTTTTCTATTTTATTAGAGACAGGGTCTCACTGAGTTGCTAAGTGCCTCGCCATTGCTGAGGCTGGCTTTGAACTCGCGATCCTCCTGCCTCAGCCTCCCAAAGTGCTGGGATTACAGGCGTGCGCCACCGCGCCCGGCTCTGAATTTATTATTTTTAATCAATACTTTTAAACAAGACTCGAGGCAGTGAGAATAGTGCCAGTCTTTAGAGTGAAAGGGCAGGCTGTGGTTCTGAACGCCTGTGCACACAGTGCTCCCCGGAGCTGAGTGCTTAGTATCGCAGCACATGTTAGCTGCTGGGATGCTTCCCTGGTGGAGACACCTGAATGACAAAAGCACACTTCTCTTCTGTAAACCTCCAGCATGGCTACCTGCACAGGGTCCCTTAAGAGGAACAGAGAGTACGCTGTATCCCCAGGCTTGGATCCTGGTGTTCTCTCAGGGACCCCAAATGCCACGGAACATGTTTTAGATAACACTGCAAGACTGTTCCAGAGCCAAGAAAAAGATAATACTCGGTTTTTGTAAAAAAAACGAAATATAAATATTTCCTTTGGGTACTTTTTTTTGGCAAAACCAGAAGGCCTCTTCAAGTCCTTTAAAACCGAAAATATGCCCCCCACCTAGAACTTGTGTAAAACAGGACAGGCAGGGAGCAAGGCATGGAACCTCCACCACGCTGCTCTCTGCTCACACAGGCTCCCCAAGCTCATCCACAGCCTAGAAAGCTCCTCTGGCAAGCCCTGTGCCCTGCCCAGGCCACGTGAGGAAGAACCCAACATCCCTGTATACTAAGAAAGTGTCCTCACATTAACCCCTATCTCCTCTGTTCACCTGACTTTATCCCGATCAATCACCTAAAAAGTGCCAACATGAGGGCTGGGGTTGTGGCTCAATGGTAGAGCGCTTGCCTAGCAAGTGTGAGGCACTGGGTTCGATCCTTAGCACCACACAGAAATAAATAAAATAAAAATTAAAAAAAAAAAAAAAAAAAAAAGTGCCAACACGAAAGCTGAGCTTTAGTGACCCAATCTGTCAGGTGCCCCTGAGGAAGGAAGCACCTACCCGAGCAGTTCTGTCGTCATAATCTTCGTCAGACATTAAGAAGTTGCAGAGTCCTCTGGTGGGGATGCTGGTGTTCTCCGTGATCCAGGTGTGCAAGTACACTTCTCCCAGGACTCGCTTCATGTGCTCCCGGGTCAGGTGCATCTCCACAGCCTCGATCTTCCCCTGGATCTCGAGGAGCTTCTCCTCCATGGCCTCGTGGGCTCCGTCGCCCGACGGGGGCAGCGAGTCGTCTGTGGGCTCCTCTGCCTCGCCCTCCCTGCTCCTCTCCTGCAGGCCTGGCTTAGTCGCCTGCCTGGAAGAGGTGCCCTCTTCCTGCTGCTCATCCTCGGCATTGCCCACCCCAGGAGAGTCGACTATCAAGATCTTTGAGTCCTCATGGGCGGGCTTCCATAAGGCTTCTGAAGGGGTTTTCTGCATTGACTGGTATAAAATCCTCAGGAGGAAGAGCTTAAAACGCCAAAAATAGGTGACCCCACTGCTTTCAATCTTTTTTTCCAAAGCTTCATGTAAAAACTGAGGGATATGTTTATCTTTTAAGATCTTCCAGCGCACTAGGTCTATCAAATCTACCTGCTTGAAGAGATTCCTCACTGAAGACTCCAGGAGCTGGGCAGCTGCCTCCTCAAAGGTTTTGAGAGTGACGAACTGGACCTGGTAATTCTTGTTAACAGGATGCAGGCCATTGACCATGCCCTCAGTCGTGATGATGGCCAGATACGCACCGCAGGGGCTCACCGCTATCCCATGAGTCCTCACCGAGCCAAACACGTCCGAGAGTTTAATCAGCTGGTGCTCAAACTTCAACGCGACGTCTGTGAAGATGGGAATCAGCTGCCTCACCTTTCCATCGCTGGAGCACGTGTACACGGTCCCGTTCTGCTTGTCCGCAGTCATGGAGACGATGGGCAGGGAGTGAAGGCCTGTGACGTGGGAATTGTGAACATTCAGACCCGCCTTGGAGATCAAGAGAAGACACCAAAACACGTAGGAGCCTCTCGCGGCCACCACCAGGCTGCAGCTGCACTTCTGGTAGGGGTGATAAAGGGGCACGCACTTGATGCTGTGCACAGGCAACTGGTCCATTTCTTTCCACAAAACAACAGGCTGCCTCAGGGTGAAGTAGCCCTTGACCGCTTTGAGATTGACTGGGAGAATTTTTACGGGTCCAAAAGCGCTCCCCACAATAAGGCCACTCATTTTCCTATTATTGTGCTCATATTCCCACCAGAACAAAACACTAGGGGAGCTGATTCCAGACTCGATCGTGTTGCACGAGGAGATGGACTCCTTCCCCACAAAGGGCAGCTGAAACTGCCACACGGCAATATTGCCGTTCTCAAAGAGGACGGCCAGGAGCACGCTGCCCACGTCCCGGCACTCATTGTTGTGCTTGACCTGCTGAGTGGTGCAGATGCCCGACCACTCCATTCTGACGGGGGTCTGCATGCTGTGCCGCCTCTGGAATTCAGCAAAATCCCCGAGATTTCCCTCTGGAGCATCGTTTTTAGAGAGCCTGTAACTGGTCTCGTAGAGACGCTCTCCGTAAATCTCAGTCAGATCAACCAGCTGGACCCACTGGAGTCTGTTGAGGTTCACCTGGACAGTCAGGCGATTGTCCATGGTCAGCGCTGCCAAGAGGCACCTGCCATTTGCATCACAACCCATGGGAGACCAGCTGGTGTACTTGAACCCTCTCATTGGTGGCAAGGCCTTCCCCTCAGGGTTGAACACCCTGTCCAACATGAAAGTCTGGCTGATGGTGGGGTCTTTAGAGCTGGCAAATTTCTCCTTGCACTCAGCGACTTCTGATTTTGAGCCAACCTGAAAATAAGAGAAATAGAAACTATCAGATAAATGTTCCCTTGTATTAACTGAGTATTCGTGTTAACATATGTAATAATTTGATGTCAAGTCCATTAGTTTTGGCATAAAGTACATTTAAAAGATCATGTCTAAAGACTGAGCATTTACATAAGGAAACAGCAATTTTTTAATTTTTATTTTTTAGTCACAGTTGGACACACAATACATTTATTCTATTTATTTATTTTTATGTGGTGCTGAGAATTTAACCCAGCACCTCCCATGAACTAGGTCAGTGCTCTACCGATGAGCCACAACCTCAGCCTCACAGTAACTTTTTTTTTTTAAATATTTTTTTTTAGTTGTACATAGACACGATATCTTTAATTATTTATTTATTTATTTTTTTTTTTGGTACCAGGGATTGAACTCAGGGGCACTCGACCACTGGGCCACATCCCCAGCCCTTTTTTGTATTTTATTAGAGACAGGGTCTCACTGAGTTGCTAAGTGCCTCACCATTGCTGAGGCTGGCTTTGAACTCGCGATCCTCCTGCCTCAGCCTCCCAAAGTGCTGGGATTACAGGCGTGCGCCACCGCGCCCGGCTAATTATTTATTTTTTTATGTGGTGCTGAGGATCAAACCCAGTGCCTCACACATGGGAGGCAGGCTCTACCACTGAGCTACAGCCCCAGCCCAGTAATTGTTTTTTAAGAGCCACAATAAATGTTGTCATTATTCATAGACTGGTTCCCATATGCTTCTTGACAAAAGCAACAAAATGTAGCTGATCTTAAGAGAGAATGGAGCACTTAGCTGAGCTTGTCACAAAACAATACAGGTGCTAAGAACTTGTAAAAGGTATCTGTATACATCTTTGATACAATTAGACACTAGAATTTTTATAACACCCTTATAATACAAACCCTGGCTGTTCATTTGCAAATTACCTTGAGGGCCAGCACCAACTGCTCTCTATGCTATAGAGTAAGTGGCTCCAGACTATTCTCCTCTAGTTCTTGAACATTCCCACCACTGCTTTACTTTGTCCCCTTGTCTAGTCCATCACCTATCCAAATCCCACCCATCTTACCAGGCCTGATTCTATGAGGCCTTCTGAGATCATTCTAGCTGCCATTCACCTCTCCCTTCTGTAGGTCCACACATAACACACTGACAGTGCTTAGCTGCATGATGGCAAGTTCTTTAAAAAGACTTTAAAGGGATATTAAAGGTGGAGGAAGAGATAAATGACAAAACAAAAACATAAAAAACGAAAGCAGCATCTTGGAATTCTTTAGTGTCAATCTCCTTTTTAATAGATTGATCTTCAAACTAGAAAGGGCAAAACATGATTAAAAGAGTTCAAGTCTCAGACATGTATGAATATAATAAAAGCCACTTTAAATAAGTTTCCAAGCACAGAAGAATCACACTCTGGAACACAAAGAGAACTTGGAAAACATGAACTCAGAACCACGAGCTACTTTCTGGGTAAAGCTCGGACAACTGGAGACATGTCAGAAAAACAGAGTGCAACAATAGTCTAAGAAGATTCTCCAAACGGTGAACACAAGCAAGCTGGGAAGCCTGATGAGGAATAAAATGTCCCAGCGTATTAACAAATGAACAGTGCATGATGCAACAGCAATCATTAGAAACTAGCAAGAGATAACTGGACGAGTCTTTTTCTCCTTCCTGCTAATAATGCAAGACAAAAGTTGCCTACCTAATGAATTGGCTGACTAACTTTCCCTAAAGTGATTTACAGAACATTATCCACCTAAATTGCTTCTTGAAAAAGAGTTATATGTCCAAACAGCTTTGGAAACAGAAAACATCACATATCATTCCTCCTTTGAAAGTCAACAGGAGCACTGTGCAGACTTGTTTAACAAGAGTTAACAAATAAATAAATAAAATAAATAAAAACTAAAAATTTAAAGTAGGACCTTTTGGGGGAGTTGTCATCCTAAAGAACACTCTGGAAATCCGGGTGTTTTAGGCAGCACATCTTGATTTTAGAAAGGTATTTAAGATAATCTCTTGGACATGCTATAGACCCACTGGAGAAACACAGACTGGAAATCCCAATGAAATGAGCTGTAGGTGACTACATGGGTAGATACAATGAAATACAACATAACAAAGCACAGCATCAGAATGAAAATCTGAACCATGACGCCATACTCTGTGTTCAAATGCTTGCTCTATTACACTCTAGCTCCATGACTGTGTGCAAATTGCTTAAACCTTCTGTTCTTAATTTCCTCATTTACAAACAATAATACATGTCTCAGTCAAGAAATTTAACTAAATCAAAATATGTAATACACATTAGTATTTGATAAATGTTGTCTGATGATGATGATTATTAGTATTCCATGATGATTAAGGGACCGTTAATGAGACTGAATAGAAGTATGTAAAATGCAGGGTAGATACAAAGTGGTACTGGGGAAGAGTTGTCACTGGAAAAGGATCCCAAGGAGTTTTTTGAGAAGGAGGGCCTCAACTCAGGACAAGTGGGGTCCTTAATGTAGGTGACAAAAATTTCAGCACGTTTGTCTATAGAGGCACAGAGATTTATTTAGGAAAGCAAGGAGTACACATTCAAGGGAGAATGTGGGCCATCCTGGAGTTAGAGATGTGTTCTTGGGGCTCCTGGCTCTTCTTCAGAGGAAACTTGGTGAGAGATGGGTACGGGAAGGTGTGGGGGGATGACATCAGGCTAGGTATCCACAGGAACCTTGGGCTGACCCAGTTTCCGTTATTTGATAGGCAGCAATGGAAGGTCCTCTAAATAATAGGTTGGTGTTTTTTTTTTTTTTTTTTTTGTACCAGGGACTGAACTCAGGGGCACTCAACCACTTGGCCACACCCCCAGCCCTTTTTTGTATTTTATTAGAGACAGGGTCTCACTGAGTTGCTAAGTGCCTCACCATTGCTGAGGCTGGCTTTGAACTCGTGATCCTCCTGCCTCAGCCTCCCAAGTGCTGGGATTACAGGCGTGCACCATCACACCAGACTAAACAATCGGTTTTTGTTTGTTTGTACCAGGAGCACTTAACCACTGAGCCACATCTCCAGCCCTTTTCATCTTGAGACAGGGTCTCCCTAAGTTGCTTAGGGCCTCACTAAGTTGCAGAGGCTGGCGTTGAACTTGTCATCCTACTGCTTCAGCCTCCTGAGCAACTGTAAATCATAGGTTTCTTAAAATGTCAACACCCAAGAAAACAACTTGGAAATACATTGGTCATAAATGTTTGAACTGTTAATTATCTGTAGATTTTCCTAAAAGAAATTCATAATCTAAATTACAGAATCAGAGCAAAAGCCTCAAAGGGGCTCAGCCTGTATCTGAGTGTAGGAGTGCTACACACTGTAACTGCTTGTCATTGGGGTCAGAACAAAAGCCAAGTTGGACAGCACTGAGTAGATTTAAGTCTGCAGAGATCATCAATGGGTTGAGCCCTCAAAGTGCTGATGGACTGTTACATCCTTACCATTATGCCAGTTTTGTCCCATGAGGCCTCTTCATGCCAGCTCTCTATCAATTAACCAAGGGCTAAACAAGGATTTCCTGGTCTTATTTAAACAGTGGGGGCAAATGTCCAAAGTGGCAAGATGAGTCAAATTTAAAATATCCCAAGGATTTAAGGATATTGTTACATTCACACTCAAGTTGTGTTTGAAACTTGAATTAAGTTTGCTAAAAAGTGATAAAGGCTACTGCCACTCTACCCACAGTGAATGATTCAGACTCAGAATGGCTGTCCAGAGCAAGAGTTCAGTAAAACTTTACTTTCCAATTTCTCTGTGGACACAATCTTTGTGGTGCTTATCACTGCCTGTTACTGCATTATTGTTTGTTCACAACTGTCCAAAGAATCTCAGCTCCATGAGGGCAGGCACTCACTCCATCACTAGTGAATGACCATACTATACACTTCGACAGATCACTTACTATATGTAAGTGATCTTACACACATCTGTAAAAGAACAAGGAAAGCTTTCGTATTTCTTTTTAAAAATTTATTCTAATTTGTTATATCTGACAGCAGAATGCAATTCAAATTCATATTACACAAATATAGCACAATTTTTTATGTCTGGTTGTACACAGAGTCACCCCATTCCTGTTTTAAGTTTTCATATTTTTAAGCTACTAAAATGAACAAGTAAAACAAAGTTAAAACCTTACTATTAAAAAGCTGATTTGAAATGGTACTACTAAAACAGTAAAACTTTAGAAACTCTACTGAAGTTGAGGTGAACTTAGGTTATAAGAAGCTGAAAGAAGCAAGTTCATACAGAGACCTTGGACTTGAAAGTTTAAGCACTACATCTGTTTCCGGAGGCTTTTGCACTGCACATCCGAAAGATTTTTACCTAGTAAAGAAAAACTAGAGTATAAGCCCTGAGAACCAGTGTTTACCTATGGGCCCCAGGTGAGATGTAAGGGTCATCCACAGTAAAACCGCTGAAACGGCAATACAAAGGGAAGGACCAGATTTTCTTCTCCAAAGCAAAAGCGGCGCGAGAGGACGACGCGACACAGTAAACAAAGCCAGCCCAGGGCCTCGGGGAGCCGAGCCCAGACAATAGGAGCAAAGCTAGGGGCTGGTCTGGGGTTGGGTCAACAGGGGGTGGAGTCTCAGAAGCACCGCGAAGGGCCACCAGCGCCAGCTGCCCGCCAGAAGCAGGGGCGAAGCTAGGGCGGCGGGACCCAGCCCGGGCCCAAGCCCGGGGTGGTCCTGCAAGGAGCGGCGCAGGCAGCCGCGGGCTAGTTCTCCAAGCCGCGGCGACCCTCACCCCTTAGCCTGCAAACGCCGGGGGAGAGGCACCTTCCGCGCGCTCGGGGCGCGCGGCGACCCCGCCGGCGCACTTACTTTGAGCAGGCAGCTGTTGAGAGGGGCGGGCACCGAGGTGCGGTGGATCACCAGGTCCTGGCCCGGGTTGTGCACGTCGCAGATGAGCTCCAGCACGGCGATGCTGCGGGCCGTGGACACCGACACGCGGTGGTCCTCCGACCAGGCCAGCGGCTCCAGGCCGCTCACCGCGTACTGCAGCTTCACGGCCGGCTCCCGCCGAGTCACCATGAGGCGGAACGCGGCGCTGGGCCCGGGGGCCGCGTCCGGCCCCGGCTCCCTCCCGCCCCCCTCGCTCTCCTCGTCCTCGGCCGGCGCGGGCCCGTCGGCCGCGGGCCCCAGCCGGGCCTTATCGGCCGCGTTCATGTCCCCTCGGCGCAGAGGTCGGCTCCCCGCGCGCGCGCGCGCAGCCCGCGTCGCCGCCCCGCGGCCGCCCCAGCCGCGCGGCCACCGCCCCCAGCGCCCTCCGCGGCGGCCTCCTCCGCTCCGGCCGCGAGCGCCGCCGAGCCAGGAAGGACCCCGCGTTGCCAGGCGACCAGCCCTGCCGGGCGGCCACGACACTGCCTGTCTGGAAACCGCGCGAGCGTGCGGGCGCCTCGGGCCTCCCGCTGCCGGCGGCCGGCCGGGCCCTCGGGGACCTCGGCGCCGGCTGTGCACGCGGGCTGCCTCGGGGCCGCGGGCTCGGTGCGCGGAGGCCCCGCGAGCGTCCCCGCTGCTCCCCCGGCGCGCTGGGCCCGGACCCGGAAGGGGCGGTGGCGGCCCGGGCGCCCACGTGTCGCGCGCCCGCCATGGAGGCCGCCGGGAGGGCGCGGACGGTGAGTGCGGGGGGCGCGGGGGCCGCGGCGGGCTGCAGAGCCGGGCGGTGCTGAGCGCAGCCGGCCAGAGCTGAAGGCAGGCCGTGTGGCCCCCAGGAAGGAGGGTCGCCGGGCAGAGGCGCGTGCAGTCTCCGATTGCGGAAGAGCTGGAGGGACCCGGACTGGCGCCGAGCAGGGTTTGGGGCTTTTTTAATTTTTTGGTTGTTCCGAAAAAGCAATACATGATTCCCTTGAAAAGTCAGTTGCGAGGGTCGGTTCAGCCCAGCAGTGTCGAGGACGAAGTTCTTCACTGCACGTGAACAGACCCACACCAGCTAACACCCACCGTCTAGATTCTATTTGGTGACATTTTATTCTCCCCTTTTCTTGAGTGTGTAATAAACTTTGAGATTTAGATGGTTGGGAGCACGGAGTCTTCAGCTAGCCACTGGTGCAGCTGAGTCTGTGTGGAGAAGGAGTAAAGAGCAGAGCCGTGGGCCACACCTGGGAGTAGGATCGACCAGTTGTGTGACCTCGGCGAAGTTAACTCAGACTCTCTGATCTCCATTTGTCCTATCCATAAATGGGAACATTCATTTCTATAAGGTCATCGTGAGGATTCAGTTAGGTAGCATCCACACAGACTCTATGTATTGACCCAGAGAGGCACTTACTAAGTGGCAGTGCTAAAAAATAATATTGACACCATTCTGGGTAATAGATTGCTACACAAGGAAGTCAGTAGGGTTGCTCGTGTCACAAGACTAGTAACTAACACATAGAAAACACTCACTGAAACTTTGAGTGAATTGACTGAACAGTGTCTAGTTTTATGATTGCTTGCATCACCGTTTCAAAATGGGATTAACTGAGAAGCAGGGACAGGTATCAGCAGTGGCCGTGTCTGCAGCTGCATTTTGGTGTGTGTCTGGAATGGGAGTGACGCATGTGCTGACCAGGTCTGCCAGTGCCCTGGACTCAGGGTGGGTAGCCAATATGCTGGCCATGCAAGGATCTTAAAGGCCCAAGTCATGCTGTCATGCCTAACACTGGAGGGGATATTTTTTTTCTGATTATCAAATTGATACAAGTTCATTTTAGGAAATTCGGAAAGAAGATAAAACTCCATTCATAATTGCCATACTCAGATAATTTTTTTAACATTTTTGGTGTATATTCTTCAAGAAATGAAATTACATGTTTTATGGCCAAGCAGGGTACAGTTAATAGGGCCCATTATAGCATTACATCAGTATGTAGAATCATAATACCAGCACAAAGCCTGGTTCCCTCAGTGATCCTGGGACAAATTACCTCAGTCTCTGAGTGTTCTCTCATCTTAGAATAAGGTGATGCCATTGCCTGTATTCACGCAAGTGCACTTGTGTACCGTCTGGCGTATAGTGACTACGCAATGTGTTTGTTAATACCAAAGACTGGCACTGCAGGCTTGTAGGGCTAGGCAGGCCCTAAGGTCACTTATCATAGTCCCCTCCTTTCACAGGTGTAGGAACAGACTCAGGGAAGTAGCTTAATGTTGCTCGGCTAATTTTAGTAGATCAGATTGTGCCCCTGCTCCCTTTGCTCAAACGCCACCTCAGAATGAGTCCCTGATATCTCTCCTCCCTCCCCTGGCCGTAGGCCTTGTTAGTGTCCTCTGTTATATCAGCATGGGTTTGGATTTACAGGTTTTAAGCTTATAGTCCGCTTGTCTGTGACTTCCTCAGGGTCTTGGCTAATCTTGGAACTTGTTCAGAATCAAGATAATTGACAACTACGGAGTGGATATGGTATGGTCTCTGGGGAGAAGAGCTAGCAAATGGCAGCAGTGTCCGGATATGTGAAGGGCACACTCCACCCAGTGTCAGACACTCATTCGCCTCACAGGTGTTTTGTTGAGTGCTGACTTTGTGCCAGGCGTGGGCCACACAGGGCTGGCAGTGTTGTGCAGGACAGGCTGGGCCTTTCCTTTGGAAGTTTGCAGCCTAGTAGGCAGACAGGCACCAGACAGGGTGCCTTGCTTGTTGTGCTGAGTGCCACAAAGGAGAGTCCGGGTCCTGGAGAGCCAGGACCTGAGCACCTCTGCCCAGTGGGGCTCGTGCGGGGGCAGTCAGGAAAGGTGCTTCTCAGGGTGGAGCAGGTGAGCACTGTAGCCAGCCAGGAGGCAGGTTGGAGTCTCCCTGGTGGGATAGCAGGTGCCAGGGCTGGAGGGGGAAGGAGCATGGCATGTCCTGGGGATCAAAAAAGGCCAGGAGGGCAGAGGGTGAGGCTGAAGCTGCCGACATTAGCTGAGGCCATGTTCTGAAGGCTTCGTGGATCTTACTGCAGGTTTTCACTTTTAGCTTAAAAGCAGTGGAAAACCTATTATTGTTCTTGCTTTTAGAGAGATGTTAATGTAGGAATGAAGGGTGGTCAGGACGATAAGCTCTCTAAAGCTTGGACACTACTTGGAATGTTTAGTTCAGAGAGCGAGGAGGGCGTTGTACATCATGAAAGGCCATTCTGTGCACGAGGAAGGGGGCACTTGAGCCCTGTGTGGCTGCAGAGCACGGACGCCCAAGGAGGCAGATCTTTCCTGAGTGCCCAAGAGCTTCCTAATCCTGGGATTGTCCAGGAGCAGAATAGGCTGCCTCCTGGGCTGGAAGAGGTATGTGGGCAGAGGCTGCAAGGCCTTCTCCTAGGGAAGGTGTGGTGGGAGTCCTAGGCATAGTAGGAGAGGCCTTCAGGCCTTTTATTCCCCTCTCAGAGAGTGTAAATCAGCTGAAGGCAGCAGGCCTGAAACTTGACTTCATCCCTTTCTTTAATCCTGAAATTCATAAACTTGAGGCTTTGTAAAAATAAATTCACAAAGTGAAGCAATCCAGCAAGTATGTTATTAGTATTACATGCTTGAAATCATATTTATTGAATTTCTTAAGTAAAGAAATCCTATGGTTGCCCAAAAAAATAACTGTCGTTTGTATTGATAGGTTAGCCTGAAATTGACAGTCAAGGCTGATGCAAGTCAGCATGCACAAATGAGCCATTATTTCAGGCAAGAGGAAAATAACCTATTCCAAAACTCCAAAATGAAAGCACTGGCCACTCCAGGGGTGCGCTTACGTTCTTGTGTAAATTGGGGGAAAAAAGCAGAAGACAATATAGGAATGGGATATTTCTCTTCCTAGGGGGAGTTTGGACATTGTACATTTAATCTCATTCCCGTTAGGGAAATAAGCAACAGGCTGGAAAGGCCCAGCGGTGGCCAGCCTGTAGCCTCCAATCAGGCAGTGGGGGCTGGAGCCGATTGTGTGATCCAGGTGACAATGGAGCAGCCTCTCCTTTGGAGTGGCCACGGCAAGTTGAGCTGTCTCCAGACCATCTGAATCTGGAGGAGCAGCTTGAGGGGAGAGGATGGCAGAGCCAAGGCTGGGTGGAGCAGTAATGAGGGTTCCCGCTTCCTGGGTGCGCACGCTGGGCTGCAGCATCGCACGTCTCGTGGTGTCAGCGGCACAGACGTGCTCTGTTGGTGGAGAGGTTCGTTTTCCTGCTCCTCTGCTCCTGCCCTTCAGGTGGCTCCCTAGGGGTGTGGGCAGTAGCGGGCACACTGCACTAAGCGGTTCTTGCTTCCCTGCAAAGAGACTTAATTGGTTAACATCAGCTCAGGAGGCGCAGCTTCCTTCCTGATCCTCACCTCCTCCAGGTGGCTTAAGGGTCAAGATGGACAGTGAGGTCACGCAGATGAATAAGCTGAGACTTTTTTCTTTTTTTTCCATTTTGGAAAAAGCGGTGAAAGAATCTGGTTGCAAACCCTAAATTGTGGCTTGGCATATGGGGCGTAATGATCCCTGCAGGAAGATGCGATTCCGAGGGCAGTCAGGCTTCACTCTGCGCTCCGTCTTCATGGACTAATGCACCTCTTGATCTTTCCTTTTGGGAATAACACAGCAAGCAAAGGCTACCAAGAGAAAAGACCAAGCATCCAGTGAGGGTCCCCCAGCAAAACAGAAGAAGGGAACGTCCTTTCTCCCAGCCAAGAAAACTGTTGTTGGAGAAACTCGGAGGGCTTTTAGGGGGAATGCACAGAAAACGTTTTCTCCGAAGAAGAATTGGGCTAACCCAGGAGATCGAAAGCAAGAGGAGAAGCCACGCGTCCAGACTTCATCGCTGTTCAAAAATAACCCTGACATCCCGGAACTCCACAGGTATGGTCAGGTGCAGCTGTGCCTCCAGAGTGAGGGACTGCCTATGTCTGCCTGTCCCTTGGCTGGCGTGGGCACTGATCGTGGGCTTTGTCCGTCCTCTGCAGACCTGTGGTACAGCAGGTGCGAGAACAAGTGTTTGCTCCAGAGACCTTCCAGGAGCTGGGCCTGCACCCACATCTCGTGAGTACTCTGCTGCCTGGTGTGTCTGTCTCGTGCCTGCGTGTCCTTTAGCATCTGCTTCTGCTCCTGGTTACCTGGATGCACTCGGACTGCTGGACTGGCTCCTGGTGCGGTTGAGCTATGCCCAGGTTGCTGTCCTCTGTCCCTGGCCCTGCCTGTCCCCTCATCTTTTTCCCCCCCTTTTTTTAAGGCCTGGAGACTTTGCCCACCTGATGCAATTTGAGGCCAGGGCTTCACTTACTGGACATGAAATAGCTTCCTAATTACTGCATAAATATGGTAGAGCCATTGGTGATTGCAAACATTCCCAGGGCCCCGGGAGTGGGAAGCAGTGTTCTTGCTGGTAAGGGGTGTGCAGCTTCAGAGGATGAAGGTGGAGGAGATGGCTTTCAGTGTGCCTTTAACACACAGTAACCACTTTCCCCTCGTTTTGGTACCATGAGCGTGTTTCCTGGGCTTGCTGTGAATAAGCTGAGGAGGAGTGTCTTGGTTTCCTGTGCCGTGGGAGCCCAGCTCCCCCAGCCCTCCTTCAGGTGGCTTACGGAGGATCGTTTTCTCACCCACGGAGTAGACCAGGGTTTCTCCCGCTCACCACTGTGGGCGTCTTGGGCTAGGTGATTTGTTGTGGGGGACCGTGCTGCACACTTTCAAACGTTTCACAGTGTCCTGGGCCGCTACCAGCTACCGGTAGCATCCCTCCCAGCTGTGGCAACCAGAAATTTCTCCAAATATTGTCACGTGTGTGGGGGCAGCAGAATCGCCTCCCAGTTGGGAACCACTGGGTGGGTGGAACTTCACTTGATCCTGGCATTCAGTGTCATTCTCACGTTTTTTTCCTTTTTTGTGTCATTTCCATTAAATATATTTGTATCCAAAAAAAAATTTTTTTTTTTTTAATTTTTCCTCTTCTCTTTTAGGTTTCCACAATAAACACTGTCTTAAAAATGTCCACTATGACCAGGTAAGAGTTTAGGCTCTTGTTAACTTTCTCAGAGCCTAAGTGGGAAAGTCAGAAGAAACCATCACCTGTGGAGGGCAGAGCGGGTTCTGAGTCTTGGCACCGAGAGCAGCCGGGTCGTGGGCCCTGAAGGGCTTGGAGTCATACTTAGATGTTTGGGTTCCCATGGCAAATGGAGAACCTGGGTTTCCATCCAGTTCTCCACTCTAATCCTCAGGAGACTCTGTTTCAGAAGATCTGCTGTTGCCAGTTCTTCCCTGAGATTGATTTGACCTGAACACAGAATTTGGTCACCTCATTTTTTTAATAGTAAGATCAGGGACAAACAGAAGTTTGTTGGATATTTGGTTGGATAACACGGGAAACTGGAAAATACTTGTGTTTGTTCCAGTGATGAGTTCTGGAAAATAGGATCAGGCGTGGGCAGGTGTGAGGCCTCATCAGAACGTGTGCTTCTCTACGCTTAGTCGTGGTCGCCTTTTTTTTTTTTTTTTTTTTTTTTTTTTTTTGGGTACCAGGGATTGAACTCAGGGGCACTCGACCACTGGGCCACATCCCCAGCCCTTTTTTGTATTTTATTTAGAGACAGGGTCTCACTGAGTTGCTAAGTGCCTCACCATTGCTGAGGCTGGCTTTGAACTCGCGATCCTCCTGCCTCAGCCTCCCAAAGTGCTGGGATTACAGGCGTGAGCCACCGTGCCCGGCTCTCGTGGTCGCCTTTTATTGCTCTAAGTGAAAATGAGAGTATTGGAGTGAGGATGAGTACCTCCCCAGTACCGGATCTTCTTTTCTTTTTGGGGGGCACGGTGCTGGGGATAAAACCCAGGGCCTCACACCTGCTAGGCAAGCGCTTTACTACTGAGCCACACCCCCAGCCCCTTTTCGTTTGTTTTGTCAGCCAGATTTCAGTGACTCTCCTCTGTCACTGGTCTTACACTTGTGCGGACACGTCCTTCAGTGTCCGACAGGTGCCTGGGGAGGACCGCTGCTGGCTGGGTAGCTCGCACGCTTCCCTTCCTCTTCCACGTGAAACTCTCCTGGTGCTTTGTCGTGTCTGTGGTCGCTATTACGGAAGGCGGGAGAGCAGGGGTGTGTTTCTGTGGTGGCACTGATTTGTTATGGTGCCATCCAGTTTGTTAAGAGCTCACAACGGCCAGTCTCGGACTCACTTCACCATTTTCAGCCAAATCCAAACAAATTTACTAGTGATTTATCCTAATAACCAGCAGCCTCGGAGCACCTTCCCTTGCGTGTTAGGTCACTTCTTGGGGGACAGTGGGTAGACAGCTCAGCGTGGGGGGCAGCTCCTGTGCTGTCCCCTGCACCTTTGCCTGCACACCTGACAGTGGCATGTTACAGACGAGGCGTGTCTTCTCTTTTGGGTGACGCCAGTGTTCAGAAGCAGAGCATTCCCGTGTTGCTGGAAGGCAGAGACGCCCTGGTGCGCTCCCAGACAGGCTCAGGTCAGTCACGCCTAACTGCACTCCCCCGTGGCCCCAGGACCATGTGGCGGGCTCTGTGGGAGGGTGCGTGGCAGTGGTGGCTGTTTCTCCCTGTTCGGAGGAAGGAGGCCGTGCTTGTGTTTGAGTAGAGCCCTGCGTTTGCTGACAGAATGAGGGGAAGGGCCCCCTGGGTGGTGCTGTGGTCAGCAGTGACAAGGAGGTAGCTGGCTCTCTTGTTATTTTCTTGGGGCCAAGTCCCACCTCCTGTGGCCAGAGCCACCGTCCTCACTGGTGGGGGGTGACTGTCTTCCTCTGGTATTAAAACAGTTCTGGCGTGAGCACATGTGGTTGGTGCCAGCTGTGGTCCCGGGGGCAGAGCTCTGCCTATCTGAGCTGCCCCCTGCCCCTCGGGTGCCTCAGTGCTGCAGGCTGCTCTTTTCCGCTCCTGCCTGCGCGGCCCGTGCAAGGGCAGAACCCAGAGCTGGCACCTTGCTAGGTTTCCCTGGGGCTCACACTGATCACACCGGCACTGCAGAGGGCTTTAATTGACCACGAGACTCCTCGGAGAGGTTAGGGGCCCAGAGGAGGAAGGTCAGGCTTCTGCAGCGACCGTCAGGTCGAGCATTCGTGTGGCCTGGGAAATGGCAGTAGCCTCCCTTGCTGGGTGGGTGAAGGAGAGGAAGCGTCAGACTTTAGAAGTGCTGAACTTACGGAGTAAACCAGGGGTCGTGGCAGATGGGTGAAGTCTCTTGATCAGTCTTAGCTGTACGACGTGACTTGACCTTCTCCCCGCTGCCAGGGACAGCAGAGCCTGTTTGCCCTTTAACTGATTTTGTGCTCTTTTCAAAGGTAAAACTCTGGCCTATTGTGTCCCCGTGGTCCAGTCCCTTCAAGCAATGAAGTCAAAAATCCAGGTGTGTGTGAGTGTCTCCTCTGCTCTCGTCCACGGTGCTGGGGGTGGGTGTGCGCTGCGTCTGTGCCCGCCCAGCACTGTGTCCTCACCTCCTTTGCGTTTATTACTGAAGTCCTGGCTAAACACTGTCCAGTGTGGGGTGGGGCAGTGTCCTTTCTGGTCACCCTCGTAAGTATGACAGGGAGCTCGTGTGCCTTCTGTGTGCACCTCACCTTCCGAGGCTCTCGCTGCCCTCTGCCCAGCACGTGCCACCACTGGCCCAGTCCACAGACAGCAGCTGAGGGAGGCGAAATGGCCAAGGCCATGCAGCAGGGAGGCAGGAGCCAGATTCTCGTCATGGCTCTTTGGCTCCAGGGCCCCTCTCTGTGGCCATGCCAGGGCTTCATGGGGACAGTTCAGTCTGGGCCTCCTCCTGTGTCTTTCACTTAACCAGCGTTGACCTTCTGCAAGACTGTCACTCAGTAAATGCCTCAGGATGACCTGACTTGCAGCTGTCCACCGTGCTCTGGTCTGAGAGTCGTGTGTTGTGTGGAGTCCTGCTTCAGCCTTTATTCTGAGTTCCAGTGCCACCGAGGCTGCGCTTCCTGCTTACAGTGGCAGCTTGTTGGTTAGAGGGTGGACACCAGCACCAGCCGGCCAGCGAGCAGTCAGGCTGCCGCGGGGTGGAGGCTGCCTAGGCCCTCTTCAGCTGGGAAACACTTGCTTAGTGCTGGGCCCAAGGGCCAGTGTGGGGCTTCTGTGGAGACCAGTTAACTGCTCTGAGCCTTGGGCAGAGGCTTCGCCTCCATCCCAGCCCAGGGTACCACGACGCAGCCCCAGTCACTCTCGGTTGACAGAAGTAGTGAGACGTGAGTGCTCAGAACAGGACGAGAACAAGCAGCGGCTTTCTCTGGGCTTGGACGTGCAGAATCCGAAGGGTGTCGTGCCTCCCACTTTCAGCTGAGGAGAGAAGTGACGAGGGAATTGCGCTGGACTCCACGGACTAAGGTGCACGTCCGTGTCCAGGCGGATCCAGGAGGTTATGAATAGAGAAGTGACGAGGGAATTGCGCTGGACTCCACGGACTAAGGTGCACGTCCGTGTCCAGGCGGATCCAGGAGGTTATGAATAGAGAAGTGACGAGGGAATTGCGCTGGACTCCACGGACTAAGGTGCACGTCGTGTCCAGGCGGATCCAGGAGGTTATGAATTACTGAGTGAATAAATAGAAGGGAGAGGAGGAAAGCCTCCCCCTGCAGAGGGCCCAGTGGACGGCTGCAGGGTGGTCTGGCAGGGCCACGGAGGCCGTCCCAGGCGCGAGGCGCGTGGAGGCTGAAGTGAGGGGCAGCAGGTGATCTTTGGGTGTCCGTGAGGCACCTCTTGGTGAAGGGGAGTCAGAACTGTACAGCAGGAAGCCCAGGTGACCCGGTGCGTCATCCTCAAGAGCCACCTGGGGACAGGGCTCTTCTCTGGGTTTGCCAAAAACAATAACATAACCTCAATTCAGTCACAGGGAAGCACCAGACAGACCAAATTAAGGTACAACCTATGAAATAACTGACCAGTCGTCCCCAAAGGGATTAAGGTCATGAGAACAAATACTAAAGAGCTGCCCCAGGTGGGAAGTTGGGGCAGGTGGGACAGCGGCAAGCCTGTGCTCCTGGGCTGCTGTCCGCCTGGATACAGGACCTTGGTGGTCAGCGCTGGAGCTGAGTGATCTGGAGTGGTTGAGCGCCTGCAGTGTTAGCCTCCTGGTTTTGGTCATCGTCCTGGGGTTTGGGTCATCGATGACGGGAAAACTGGGAGAAGGATATGGGAATTCCTTGTACGGTTTTTGCACTTTTTTTGTTTGTTAAGTTTGAAACTGTTTCAAAATGAGTAGGTGAAAAAAATGTAAACTGGATTAAGGAAGAAACCCCACAGTCGTTCCCAGTGACAGGGAACTGATAGAAAGTGACAGGAAGCTGGGTAGCCACCGGAAGTGACGTTTCCTAAGTTGCTGCTGTGAACTCGAAGCAGTGTCTGGACAGGTTAATGGAAGGGACGCAGGCTACAAAGCAGCGTGTCTGAGGGGCTGGGGTGGTGGCTTAGTGGCAGAGCACTTGCCTAGGATGTGTGAGGCCCTGGGTTCAATTCTCAGCACCACGTGAAAATAAATAAATAAAAATAAAGGTTCATCCGCAAAGCAGCATGTCTGTGAGAAACTCGAGTTTTGGAGGTGACAGCCTGCATGTCTCTGCATAACCAGCTGCAAGACAGCAGGCCGTGAGTGAGGCGCTGTCTCTTCAGGGACGCTGAGTTGCCCATGGAGTGCTTCACCGCGGGCGCATCCCTGCAAGGTGCCCAGCGTTTCCCTGGCACAGAGGAGGGGCGGGACACGCCGTGCCGCTCCTGTCTGAGTCCGTTCACTCACCGCTGCGGGAGTTCCTGCCGGCGGGGGCCTTCTCCCCACCAGGCTGGAGAGTCGGGGGGGCCGCGGGGGTTGGAATGGAGCCGCGGTTCTGACCCAGCCTCATCTCAGCCTGGGAAGTGAGGGCAAGGCGAGGTGGCCTCTGTCGGCTGGACAGTGGGCACTCTGCTCCAGCCCTCGGTCTGGGTGAACTCTGTTTTTGGTGTTGGGGGTTGAACCCAGGGCCTCGTGCATGCTGGGCGAGCGCTCTACTGCCAGTCCGTGCCCAGCCTCTGCCTCGGTGTTGTCCTGGTTTACCCCAGGAGCCACGGGCGGTGCCCGTCTCAGCCAGCTGGGCCTGTGAGGCTGGAGACCTGGTCCTGGAGGTGGCCCGGTGTTCAGAGCCACGAGCAGCAGCCTTTGCTGTGCTCAGGTGCCGTCCTGCCACCAGCAGGGCCTCCTCCTAGAGACTGAGGAAGTTTCCAGACCCCAACCTAACTCACCTATTTCCAGGAGTACTCAGTGAGGTCTCTTGACATTCATTGTAAAGGATTTGGCCTGTGACCTTCTGGGGACCACCCCCCCCCCCCCCCCCGGGACTCCAACTGCCCGGTGATGGACCGAGGGTGGCCTGCTGTCGGGGCTCGCCCCCGCGTGGCTGTGCCGTGCTGCGTCATGTCTGTCCTGCTCCGCACGCCTGTGTCCTGCGAGGAGCTGGCCTCCTTCTCTGAGCAGTGCCTTGTGAAGCGCCCCTGGCGTCACGGTGGCTGCAGTGTGGGCACACAGGGTCCTAGAGCAGACGACTTCAGTGTGAGCTCTGAGTCCTTCTCGCCTGTGGCGAATGTTTCCTGTGTGAAACACAAAGCCGTGCCGGTGGCCGAATCTGCCTCTGGCTTTGCTCTGACTCCTTGAGCATCTCTGTCCTCTCTGGGTGGGACCCAGGCCTGGGGCATGTTGGGATGCTTATTTAGATACAATGTGTCTAAACAAAAAATTCAGAGTACCGAGAGTAGATGGAGTGAGAAGCGTCCTGCTCCCTCAGTGTGCGGAGCAGTGTGCGGCTGGGGAGGAGTGGTGTGGACCACCAGGCTCTGGAGGCCCCTCCCAGGAGCGTTCTTTGTATATCAAGCAAATGTCTTACCCTTTCCACGTGAAGTTCTCCATTTTTGTTTTGTTTGGTTCCAAACAGGAATGCTACAGGAATGCTTGCTTGTTGCACATGAAGTTCTGGGCTGTGCTTTTGTTCATGTTTGGAGATTGGTTTCTTAGCGGTACCACATTGAGCTGCCTTTTTAATGGCTACCTAGTATTCCCTTATACGTATGTGCCATAAGTTACGGGCCATTCCCTCATTGGTTGGTAGACCTGACGTTGTTCAGTATTTTGCTACAGCCAAGGCTATCATACTCTACAGCCTCTAAAATATTCTGCAGCTTTTAATGCATGCACGCATGTCCACAGCAGCCATCCCTGTGAGTGGGGTTTGCCTTTCAGCGTGGCAGCCAGTGCCAGAGTTGCCAGGCGTCCTGCCAGCAGGGGACGCGGGCTCCTGTTTGCTCACATCCTCATCAAAACTATCTGCTGTCTTAGTGTTGGTCATTTGATGGGGAAAATATTGTATCGTAGTTTGAATCTGAGTTTGGTTCAGGAATAAAGATGAACATCACCAGGCGCAGTGGCGCACGCCTGCAAGCCCATTGTCTCAGGAGGCTGAGGCAGGAGGATCACGAGTTCAAAGCCAGCCTCAGCAATGGCGAGGCACTAAACAACAAATAGGGCTGGGGATGTGGCCCAGTGGTCAAGTGCCCCTGAGTTCAATCCCTGGTACCCGTGCCCCCCCACCCCTCCCACCAAAATATGACTACGTACACATAGTAGTCATATTTTGAATTAAAAAAAAAATTATTAATTTGTTTTAGTTGTATACAATGCGTTTATTTTTACATGGTGCAGAGGATTGAACCCGGGCCGTGCACATGCTAGGCAAGCGCTCTACCGCTGAGCCACAACCCCGGCCCCATATTTTGGATTTTAGTTTTCATAAATTAGCTGCTCACATCCTTTATCTGTTTTTATATTTGAGTTATTAATCTTTTAGTTGAATTATAGGCCTTTAAAAAATTATAGGATTTCTGTAAAAGTTAAGGAAGTTAGCCTTTTCTCTTTGTTGTAGCATATTTTTTTCCCTGGACTGTTACTTGATTTTTTTTTTTTTTTTTTTTTAAAGTAAGGTTTTTTTTTTTTAAATTATTTATTTACTTTAGTTGTACACAATGCAATGCATTTATTTTTACGTGGTGCTGAGGATTGAACCTGGGCCACGCACGTGCGAGGCGGGCGCCCTGCCGCTAAGCCACAACCCCAGCCCTCTTACTTGATTTTTTATTTTACCCAGGTACATTTCTCTACTTTGAAATTTTCGATTTTTGTGTAGTAAAACTTACCAGAATTTTCTTTATGATTTCTGAATTTTGTGTCATCTGTAAAAGGGCCAACTTTAATGCCAGTTTTTATTTTTCTAACTTTTTTTTTTCCAAAGGATTTTTGAATAATCCATTTTTTCTCTATTGGTATAGAATGTTTTTTATATGTTTTTCTAAATTTATGTATTTGATTCTATTCTAGGCTGTTTGCTATTACAATCTCTGTGCATCACTATCATTTTAAATTGCTGTGGCTTCTAATTATTTCACATGTGATGTGTCTTCAAAAACATCACTTATTTGTGTACATGTACTGTTCCAATTTACTTTGACATCAGCTTGTCTTATTTTGCATTTCATTATACGTTTGCATATATACATACACATTTTTTTGGTGTCTTCTTAGGAGTGCTTCACGTTTATGGATGCGTGTAGAGAGAATTAACTTAGTTATAATATTGAGTCATCTTATCCAAAAATGGGATACAACTTTCCTTTTATTCAGATTTTATTTTATGCCCCTCAGACGTGTTTTAAACTTTCTTCGTGTAGATCTTATAGACTTTTAAGCTTATTCTGTCTTTTTTTTGTTGCCATTTCCCTTTATTGTGTTTTCTAGCCCTCTGTAATAGAGAGCTATTGATTTTTATTCACTAATTTTGCATTCAGCTAAAGGTCTTTTTTTCCTAAGATGAGAGAGCACCATCTGCTAATAGAGGTGATCCTGCCTCCGCCTTCCCGTGCTTCCTTTGTCTTGTCTAATTGCATGGGCCAGGACCATGGCCTGCTAGCATGGTGTCCTGTGGTAGTGGGGTTGGGGACACGCACGTCCCTTTCTCAGCAGGCCATCTGGAGTGTGGCCTTTGTTGGTCCTACTCATGGTATCTCTTTCCTCTGTCCACAGCGCAGTGACGGCCCCCCTATGCTCTGGTTCTGGTGCCAACGAGGGAGGTGAGTGGCCCAGTCATGTTGTGAGTGTTACCTGGGTCTTTTAGTGATACGCTTGCCGAAGGTGGCTTTATGAGTTTCTCCTGCTGTGCTTACCACTGCACACTTGACCCCTCTGCACAGGGACCATTCTTCTGCTTCCTATCAAGGAGAAAAGTTCAAGTACTCGTAGAAAATCAGAAGTTAAGCATGGGAAAGCATTTCCCTGTTGTCTAAAAACTAATAGCATTATTAAATCTCTGTCCTTTTTTTTTTTTTTTTTTTTTTTTTTTTTTTTTTTTGTGGTACCAAGGATTGAACTCAGGGGCACTTGACCACTGGGCCATGTCCCCAGCCCTTTTTTGTATTTTATTAGAGACAGGGTCTCACTGAGTTGCTAAGTGCCTCACCATTGCTGAGGCTGGCTTTGAACTCTTGATCCTCCTGCCTCAGCCTCCCAAAGTGCTGGGATCACAGGCGTGCGCCAATGCACCTGGCCTAAATCTCTGTCCTTTTAAAGGGAATTAAAAGAATCACATTTTTATGAACGATTAACTAAAAAACAAAAGCAGCTCTGAAAATGAACACTGTTGAAGAAGCTGCTGCTCCTGGAATCCACTCCCACCTGGAGTCAGGCTGCAGCCTCCTCTCTGGTGGAGTGCTCCTCTCTCTGACAGGTGTCTGCTTGCAGAGGCAAGTTGAGATCAGGGTGTCATTTCCTCTGTCAGATGACAGCACTTCCTGCGGAGACCTGGCAGCGGGGGAGCTCCAGGTCAGCCTCTCACACAGCTGCCGCCTCCGGTCCACCCATCGGCCTGGCCTGGGAAGGGGTGGCTGCAGAGACTACTGGAAAAAAATTTTTTTTTTAATATTTATGTTTTAGTTGTTGTTGGACACAACACTTTTATTTTATTTATTTATTTTTATGTGGTGCTGAGGATCGAACCCAGGGCCATGCATGTGCTAGGCGAGTGCTCTACCACTAAGCCACACCCCAGACCACTACTGAACTCTTACAGCAGCAGACTTGCTGCGTCACGGATACCGAACGTGGAGGCGCGTGTCTCCCTGCATAGCGGGATTCTGAGCCTGCTTACACCCATTTTCACTGAGGCTGCTGGTGTGGTTTCATTTGTGAACTTGGGGGTGGTCACCTGCCGGTCTGTAGAGTCCCTGACCCAGTTCTAGGATACAGCAGTTACCTCAGGCGAAGTCCCTAAAGTTGGGCTGTGGCAGCCCACTCTGGTCGGCCACTTCCCACACGCCACCTTTTCTCTGAGGAGAGCGAGAGACTCAGGCTGACTTTGTGGACGTCTCCTCCATGTCGGTGTGGCTCTGGGAGCCTGGGCCAGCAGAGGGAGCACAAAACTAGGTTTGCACTCGTGCTCTTCACCTCACCACCAGACCAGCAGGCCGCCAAACCAGCCTGGGACAAGGTCTGTTCTCAGAGGAGATTCTGGGTAAAGGACTTTTTTTCCCCTGAGCCTTAACTTGGAGGTCCACGCTTGGATCCTGATCAGTTTAGATTATCTTAAAAAACAAAAACAAAACTGGGGGCTGTGCTCATCATCTATGACTTTCAATATTTGCAGCTGGCCCTACAGAGCTTTGACACTGTCCAGAAGCTGCTTAAGGTAAGACAAGCCTTGAGTTCTGCCTTGTCTTCTTTTCTGACATATTGAGGAGAGATCGATATACCCCAGTCTTTATTTTCAGAGGAAGAAATTATTCTTTTTCTCTCCTCCCTGGATATCTCAGCTTTCTGTAGATATGCTTTGTAGGTTTTTACTGACTGAAACCTTTGTGACTATTGGTTTCTAGCTTAGCTAAGTTACGAGTGTTTCCCGGAGCTTACAGTCCCATAGCCTGTTCATGGTAGCCACCAGCAAGCTATGTGCAGAGACTCCCAGGTGCGACCCTCAGGCCGCCCAGTGGAGAGCAACACAAGGCCGCAGACCAGGGTGGGTCTATTTAAGAAGGCAGAGGGAGGAGGTTTCAGAGGCAGAGCCTTCAGCCCATCAGAGTCCATCATGAATTGATCTGTCCTTTATCAGCGGTGGGAAGTAAGGAAGGGTATCACTTGGGTTTTATATTAACACCACCAGCTCTGCCAAAAAAAATTTGACTTGCTCAAATTTGCATTCTCTTCAGGTTCCAAGGGGAGGGATGTGGGGGCTTGAATCATTCACAAAGCTCACATTAGTTTCCTCCAGTGTCAGAAACTAGTCATGTCGCTGTAATCCCAGGAACTGTCTGCACCTATTGAGGAGAGATTGACACCCCACACAGCAAGGAGCCTGTGTCCCCAACCCCAGCTTCCTTAGGGAATACAGACTTAGCCTATTCTCAGGAAATGGGGCTTTGATCTTGTTGTGTTATCTGCAGCCATTCACCTGGATTGTACCTGGAGTGTTGATGGGTGGAGAAAAGAGAAAATCAGAAAAGGCCAGGTAGGGGACGCCTGCTTGTTGTCCATCTGTCTGTCCTGTGTCTGTTCAGCAGGACTTGGTCCTTCTGAACCTGGCCTCCAGCCTCTACTTCCTGGTCCCAGTGCTGGGGTAGACCCAGCCCAGGCGGGTGGGGTTCCGTAGTTCAGATTCACAAAATCAAGATCATAAACTTACACAATGCTTAGCAACCTGCTTTTACACCTGCACATGTGCCGAGCCCTGTTTAGGGAGATGGCTATGATTGCGGTTGACTTCGGGCCATGGAGTTTTGGACATTGCCACCTTCCGTAGTCTCACGAGACTTGGCCCGGGATCTCGAGAGACTTGGGCTGAGCGCGGAGCGGGTCGGGGCCATTTTGGTTGTTGGTTGTTTGCTGGCGTGTGGTACGTGTTAGAGTTGTTAGAGCCAGAGAGAGAAACTGACAGAATAAAGATCCTGTTTGTTTCCAGTCTGCCTCTGAACTTATTCCCGCGGCTTTGCTGCTCCAAGCGGCCATCGCTTCAGGCGGCACACATGTAGATTCCTAATCTTGTATTGGAACTTGTAGTGGGTTTCTGTAGAAAATGGTTAACAGGTAAATCCCAAATTGCACCTGTGTTTTTAACACTTTTAGTAGTTACACCCACCTCTGCATGTAGTCTATAACTGAAGAGTAAATGTGAAACTTAACACCTATAAAAGTATCTGTTAGGATTAGATGCAGCTAAAAATTGTTAACAGTAAAAACAGTGGTAGCACAAACAATATAGACGTTTTATTTTGTTCACATTCAGCAAGTCTGATGGGCCCAGGCCAGGGCTGGCCTGGTGCTGCAGTGTCAGAACCCAGGCTCCTGCCATCATTGGTGCCTGTGCAAAGCTTTCCTTTTCAAGGTTACCTCTTAGTCTAGGACAGGGCTGGAGCTCCAGCCCTCATATCTAGTCCTTGTCATCAGTAACAGATCACAACTCCTCTCTCCACAGGTACTTATTTGACCTGAAAAGGACATCATGGTGATACTCTTGATCCTTTTATCCTATTGCTAGAACATGGCACAATACCATACTTTATTGAAAAGAAAGCTAAAAAACATACCAAGCTAAAAATTGTACTATGTGTATGGAGTAATGGGATATAATGGTTGTTTGGGGAGTGAGAAATAAGACTTATTCTACATAGCCTGTGGGGCAAAGCTTAGGCCCTTCTAGTGGAAATTACCTAAGGGTCCAGTGTAAGAAAGAACATTCCAGCAATTAGAGCTCACTGGCACAGGAAGGGCAGCTTTCCCCAGCGAGGGGGTTCCTGGTCACTGGTGCCTTCAAGAGCAGTCTGGGTGCCATCCACACAGTGTGTTAGCAGACCTCAGTGGTCAGATACCAAGCAGTGAATCTGTTGTGACGACTCTTCAAAGTAAAGGTTTAAGACTTGAACATGATTTCAAATCTTAACAGGCACGTTCTGTCTTCCTGTCCGCTTGTCGCTGTGTCTTGCTGTGACTTGGGCGGTGGCACATTGGTGCTGCACAGGAGACCAGTCTGCCTCCTGTGCCTTTCCTGTGTTTTCTGTTTGACTTACTTTCTCTTATGATATATAATTTTAAACAGGCTCCGCAAAGGAATAAATATCCTTATCTCAACCCCTGGGCGCCTGGTGGATCACATAAAATCCACAAAGAACATTCATTTCAGACGGATGCAGTGGCTGATTTTGGATGAAGCAGATAGGTGAGCCTCATCCGGGAAGCACCGAGGGAGGCTGGGTCTGCTTTCCTCAAGGCAGCCTCTGGCCCTGGTGTCGCATTCACTCTTCACGTAGCTTCAATTCCTCTCCTGCGATCGCAGAATCCTGGACTTGGGTTTTGAAAAGGACATCACGGTGATACTCAATGCTGTGAATGCCCAATGCGAGAAGCGGCAGAACGTCCTGCTGTCCGCCACGCTCTCAGAAGGTGCACTGAAAAGGAGCGGGGGCTGGGGGGCCCAGGGAGGGCTGGCTGTGTGCTGGCACTGATGCCCAAGCTCAGAGGGAAGAGTGTCCCTGGAGTACACCTCCAGACCATTCTGCACTCCCCACCACTTCCAGCGCTCCAGGGCCGGGGAAAGGGGGTAAGGGCAGGTCCCACCCAGGTCCAGGGCCATTGCAGGTGGGGAGGAGGAGAGAAGGCTGCCACTGGCCCGTGGTCTCCCAGGGTTTCGCTGAAGGTACAACTAGAGGGAGCGGGGCCCCTACTCTAAAAACGGTGGTGTGCGTGCCGGGCGGGTGCTCTGCCCCTTGAGCGGCGCCCCAGTCTTCCAGGTGTGGCTTTTTATGTGTTCATCCTGCTTCTTTCTCCCAACTGAATATATTTATCCCTAATTCCTTCCTTTCTCCCGCCCTTGTGGGGTAGAAATTGTTAGCCCTTCTGCAGATGGGCGAGCTAAGGCTTGGAAACACAGTACCACTGCAGCAGGCTCACCTGCATGGGGAGGCCAGGGCCCTGCTTCCCTGGCCAGTCTGCTGAGCCAGGTGCCACTCCTGTGACCCCCCAGCACTGCTCCAGGGGTACGCTGGGGAATGTCAGTCCACACAGAAACATCCAATAAGTTTAGGAAATGACCACCAGCCTTCCCTCCTGGGAGACGTGTGTCACGAACACACTCAAGTCCTGAGAAGGCCCGTGGCCAAGAGGTCCGTGGCACTGTTTTATCTAAGATTCTCAAAACTTACTTCTCCCGAGAACCTTGGGCGGGAGCGGAGGTGGATGCAGACATCCGTTTGCACCTTCTGGATGATCTCCGGGGAGAGTTCAGAACACCCAGACAGGTGTGGGCGTTGGGCAGAGTGGCATTAGGGCAGGTCAGTGCTAGGACTTCAGCCTACTTATTTTTATGGTTCTGGGCATTGAATCAGGGGTGCTCTACCACTGAGCCACATCACCACCTTTTTATTTTTGAGACAGGATCATGCTTAGTTACTTAGGGCCTTACTAAGTTGCTGGGGCTGGTCTTGAACTTGTCATCCTCCTGCCTCGGCCTCCCAGGTTGCTGGGATCAGGTGGGTGTTTGGGGGTGTGGATGTGTGACCCATTTCCGTTGTCCTCCTCACTTTCTGTCCAAGGTGTGGCACGGCTCGCTGATATCAGCTTGCACGATCCAGTCAGTGTTTCTGTTCTGGACAAAAGTCATGACCAGTCTAACCCAGGGGGCCAGTTGGTCCAGGAAATCACTCCTCCCCGAGCTGCTGACCAGCTGGGCGGCTTTGCCATACCAGAGAGTCTCGACCAGCACGTGGCACTGGTGCCCAGCAAACTGCGGCTTGTGTGCCTCGCAGCCTTCCTCCTCCAGAAGGGCAAGGTACGACTGGCCAGACCTGGCCCCGGGGAAGGGGCGCCTGTTTGGTTTGCGTTGGGCATTGAGCGCAGTGGGCTGAGGAAAGGCGCGTGCGTGCACGCACAAGAGCAGGTCTTGGCATGTCTCCTTTCAATCAGGGGACCAGGTCGGGGTGAGGAGCCGGAGGTAATGGCAGTCGTGGTGTTCAGGTTGAAGTCTGCCCGAGTGCCTTCCCGGAACTGCATGTGGGAAGGCCATGTCCACGGCAGAGACCAGCAGGGGCTGCTGCCCCTGGGCCTTGGGTGCTGGTGCTGTTCACCCACCAGCTTCATGTGCTGACTTGCCCTGAGTTGTGTGAAAGGGAGATTGCGGGACTCAGGACGAAGCCTCAAAATTTATTTGTGCATCAAGGGCCGCAGCGGGTAGTATTGCATGCGGTGGGCACTGAGCAAAGAGAGGCCAGAGTAGAGGGTCAGCTGCACCATCACAGTGCATTTCTTTTTCATTTGAGATGAGAGCTATGTCATTTTCCTTAGAGTGGAGTATCAATTTTCTCTCTTGAGTAATTGAAAGCTGTGTCACCAAATCGGGTGGCACGAGCGTGTGCTTTAGAGAAGAGCTCATCTGTACCCTGAGCACCTTAAAAACTGTGCTTCTTCTCCCCATGGTGCCGACAGCTGGAGCAGGACCAGAAGGTAATCGTCTTCTTCTCGAGCTGCGAGCTGGTGGAGTTCCACTACCACCTCTTCCTTCAGACCCTGCTGAGCCGCCTGCGGGCCCCGGCCCCCGGGCAGTCGCCCTCCACCTCCCCGCGGCTGGCGTTCCTGCGGCTGCACGGCAACCTGGCGCAGGAGGTGAGCACTGGCCCACAGCAGACTGCAGGAAACGGGGACCCACCAGGCAGGCGTGGGCGAGGCCCCGTGGTTCTGCAGCTCTTGCTCCGGAAGCCCACTCCTTCCACCTGAGAGCGCTCCCGGCCCGGCTTGGCCCGCGCCTCCCCCAGCCAGCTGTTACGGCAACAGAGTGCCACTAAGTAGCTGGCACCAGGGAAGGGTTTTGCCTTTTTAGTACCCAGTGTGTAATTAGGGCTTGATGTCTTCAAATTAAGAGCATTAATGGAGCTAAACTGTGGATCCCATATGGCACTGCTGAGCACGGCTGCTGCCATTGTCAACAAGACGCAGCGCCGCACGCTGGACGCTGGGTCAGCGGGGTCCACCACGCCACAGGGCTTCGGCCGCTCTTCTCGGAGAGCAGGACTCAGGCTCGTGAGGAGGAGTGCGCCGTCTTCCTGGTCTCAGGTGCTTAGTCCTACAGGTCAGGGAGTCTGGTGGAGTGGGGGGAGAGGCGGGCTCGCTGGGGCTGGGCAGGGGAGCACCAGCAGGCCTGGAAGGGGCTGTCTTGTCCTCAAGGTGGGAGCAAGGTTACCCGGAGCACAGGAGGTCAGAAAGGCTGGAGGGGAGCTGGAGCCACACCAGAGTGTCAGGGCTCAGTGGTGGGCCCCATGTGGAGGCCTGGGTTCACTGACGTGCCCCCCCCCACACCAAACCAGAGCAGCTCTTAGCTCCCCAGAAGCGCGATGCCCTGCCGTGGTCTTAAACAAGACCGTTCTCTCTTTGTCCTCTTTGTTTTCATAGCTCAGGAAATGGAGGCTCAAAACAGTGGCCTTATTCAAGGTCACTGGTGGACTCAGGTTATTTACCACCAGATTACATAGAGGTCCCTGAATTTCCAGCCTTTGTGAGTTCTATAAACCGTTGATTTTTATTTTCTGCTCTCTGAGTCAAGGCTGTTGGTTTCATTGGTCTTCTCTCTTTTTTTTTTTTTTTTTTTTTTTTTTAATATTTATTTACTTTAGTTGTACACAATGCAATGCATTTATGTTTACGCGGTGCTGAGGATCGAACCCCGGGCCGCGCACATGCGAGGCAAGCACTCTGCCGCTGAGCCACAACCCCAGCCCTCATTGGTCTTCTTTTTCAGAAGTAGTTTGGTTTTCTATGTGACTTAGAAACTGTCAACGTTTTACTTATGTTCTTTTATTATGGACTTAGCCTTCACAGTTTCCCGTGGGCTAGGTGGGGGGCAGGAGGTGGTGGCCCTGCCTCCCATTTTGTAAGTATCAGAGTTGACATCTTGACCCACACTAAGCAGAAATAGTGCCAGTTCCATCTTTCTGGCCCCTGCCCACGAGACCTGAGTAGTCTCCCCTCGATTCTTGAGGTCCCAGACAAGTCTGTGAGCACCAGAGGGGAGTTCCTGTGGGAAGGGGAGGCTGTGTGGTGGCGCCACCAGTACCAGGCCTGGGGGTTTTGTCCCTTCCCCAGTCCAAATACGCCTGTCCCATCTGTCCAGTCTTCAAGACGTTTCTCTGTCTTTCAGGAACTTTTCTGAGTTTGAGGCTACAATGTAACCAGTAAAAATGATCCTTACAGAGACAGCCACACAATAGATTGGACAGTGACCTGTCCGTGAGAAGGTCTGAGTGCCAGCCCTCAGCACAGCCCCTGGCTCACACATGGCCTGGCCCTTCCGTGGGTGTCCCTCGGGCAAGTCTCAAAACCCCTCCCTGCCTCCGTCATCCATCTGGAGATGGATGAGGCTCAGCCTTCACAGGGTGGTCATCAGCACTGGTGAAGGACGTGCCCCAAGTGTGGGCTTCCTGCGCTGCCCTGTCCCCAAAGCCCGCCCTGGCACCAGGTCCTGGAGTTCGGCTCGGCGTCTTCCTCTTCCCTGCTAAACTTCTCTGCCTAGAAAGAGAGCAGCAGGAAGGTGGAGTCCACAGAAGGCTGCGCCTCCCTTGGTGGCCTCCAGCCGGGTGTTCACACCGCCCTTTCCTCTCTGTTTTGCAGGAGAGGACGGCGGTGTTCCAGGAGTTCTCACGTTCCCGAGCGGGCATCCTCCTGTGCACGGTGCGTGTCGCTCTGCGCTTGCGTGGGGCCCCTCTGTGCTGGGGCCGTGGCCAGCTCCTGGGGCTGTGGCGTGGCTGCTCTCCTACACCTCTGGCTGCCGCCGAGCAGGAGACTTGGCGACTTGCTCACTAATGGTGGCAGCTGTTAGTCTGAAAATGTGTGAATTGTGATGATTTCTACCTACCCAAAACTTGTAAATTACAGCTATCGGGAGTCATTAGAGCTGAGAAAGTCTTTCCACAGCAAAAGTGACTGCTCCCCTCTGCCCGCCTGGTTAAAGGAGGCTCTCGGACGGCTTCCGTTTGCGCTTGTCCAGAGCTGGCATTTGCCTGTGATCTTCAGGACCAGGTGACTGGCCTCAGGCTGGTGCTGCTGGCCCGCCACACAGCACGGGCCTTTTTAATCTCTTGTGCTCTCAAGGTTGAGAACCGCACCTTGAATGACCCCTCCTCTCAGGGGACGCGCTTTGCCATGGTGTCGCTCTCTCCCAAGATGCGGTGCCTCCTCTGCTCGTGCTACCTTGGATGGCATAACGTGACCCCACGTGGTTGCAGTGGATTCCCGCGAGTGCAGTGAGGAAGCGCAGTGTGCGTAGGGGGGCCTGCGGCGAGCGCGCCCTGCAGGAGAGCAGGCCTGGAGCCCCCCACTTGGCTAGCACTTGCCTTGTGAGCACCTCCTGCTGCGTGTTCAGTTTGAGGGTGGGAGACACTGTTTTCTTCTTTAGCTTGGGGCGAGTGCAGTTTTGTTTCCTCAAGTGTGAATTCGTTGTGCTGTGTAGAAGGAGCCCTTCCTGGAAGCCTGCTTGACGCAGTGCTGTTCTCACACACGCATGGCCAAGGCTTCTCCGAGCTGAGAAGCTCCTAGAATGTGTGCCTCCAGGGGGGCCAGCTGTGTCTGCCCCAGGGCCCTTCCTTCCTTCAGCCAGCCCCGCAGGCAGACGCCTGCCTTTGTTCCTAAACCAGTGTTTGGCTGGGGTGTGGCTGGGTGGCAGAGCACCTGCCTTGCTTGTGCAAGGTCCTGGGTGCCATCCCAGCACTGTAATCAACAAACAAAGGAACAGACCATCTTGAAGTATCTGAAGATCCAGTCCACGTGGTCTGTTGATAAGGGCACTGTGGTCTCCGTGTCACGGCAGTGGTGTTATCCCTGGGCCTGGCCCTTGTCACCTCACCCCCCTTGCCCCTTGCTCTCTACTCCTTGCCCAGCCTGCCCCGCTTTAAGTTCCTGGAATGTGCCGTGGGCCTTGGTGGGGGCTTTCCTTTGGCCTGCAGCACCCAGGCTGGCTTGGCCTGAGCCTGACCTGGGTCTGCGCCTGCGTTTCGCCCCCTCAGGAGGAGGAGCCCCGGCTGCCCCGGGCCCTCCCACGCCTGCTCGCCTCTCTTCCACACGTGGCCAGGCGTTGCCAGGCCTCGGGCTCCGTGACGACCTACGGCGCGTTCTCCTTCCATCCCGGAGTCGCCCACAGGGCAGGCACACGCTGTGGGTGGGGCCAGGAGCTCGTGTCCAGGACCCCGGCGCATGCCACCGTCCGGCCCGGCACTTGGCCACGGCATGCTTGCTACTTGTCTGCGTGGCGGGGTATGAGGCCGAGTGGTGAGGGCGCTTCTCTGGAACAGAAGGCAGTAGGAACCCTGCTGGGCAGTGCGGGCGGGGCCGTGGACAGAGCGTTTTCTCCTGGACCATTAAGTTCCTGGACTGTCCTGGGGACATTGTCCAGTCTCCCAGTACGCACAAACGCTGCGCTTTAGGGACGTGGGCGAGCATAGGTCTCAAAGAGAGCTCAGGATCCGAAGCTGTTTCCTAGTAGCTCTAGGAGAAGAGACGATCGTTCCTTCTGAAACCCGTTTCTCACTAGGTCAAAGCACACGACCACTTTCCTTGGTCTTTCTGGCTGCCACCTGCAGTCAAGTGATATCAGCCAGACAAAGAACGCCCTTGTCTTGAGAGCCCGGGCCCAGCCCCTGCCAGCCTGGTGACGAGGGCGCAGCCAACTGCCTGCCCACGGCTTGGTTTCCTAAAGCCCGTGGTCAAGGTCCCAGCTTCCTGGTCACTTCCAGGGCACACACCTCTGCCACAGCTGTGCTGCCCTGTCCCTGCCCCTCGGAGCTGACTGGAGAGTGCCGAGCCAGGCGAGCCCGGGAGCTGGTGACGTGCGCTCTGTGCCCGCTCTGTTCCTGCCGCTCCTGCTGCCTTGGTTGGCTTTCCTTTGGCACTTCTGGTGTTGGAGAGCCACGGGGCACATGAGCCACGCGCGCTGTGGTAGATCGTCTTGGGTGGGGAGACGCTGCCACTCTGCATCCTCTTAGGCAGCCTGTTGCTGGCCAGGCTATCTGAAGGCTCCCCAGGAACCTCCTCGGTGCTAATGAGGAACGAGGCCGCGTCAGGACGAGGCAGATGGAGAGCTGGCTTTGTCTGATAAAGGGGACTCGTGTTGTTAATTGTTGCATCGGGATTTTCTCTCCTTCATGCTCTACCTTTGGCCGTTTTAATTTATCATCCCAAAACCCTTTTAACGAGGCCAGAGAAGACAGAATGTCTCAAATATGGGAGTTGAGAGAGAAACCACACAAACGCTGCTGCCTTTGCCCTCTTCCTCCCAGGAGCAGTGGGGCAGGTGTGCTGTTGGTGTTGGCGATGAGCGTCCTAAGGCAGGGCCTCTCGCTCTGTGCGGCTCTCCTGGGACCAGGGCCAGGCCTTCGTAGCCTGGCTGCTGGGAAGTGCTGGACGGAGTCGAGATGGAGCTCAGGCAGAGCCGAAGTGTGGTCAGGGAAGGAGGCCACTTGCCAGGAGAGGACGCCTTCTCACGTTGGCAGTGCGCAAAGCCGGGTTAAGAATGGAGTTAGGGATAAGTAGGAGGGAGTCCTCGGAAAGTTCCAGGCCTGCTTTCCCAAGTGCACCTGAGAGCAAAGAATCAAACATAAGACATTGGACCATCTTCAAAATAATGTTTCCTCTGCTAGTGAGGCGCCAGCCCGCGTCCAGGGGAGGAGCCTGGTCTGTGGGGCCACTATGTTGGGGGGTTAGCAGAGGGTAGAGTGCAGGAAAGTGGGACTTCCGAGTCCCCTCTGGGTCTGGCTCACAGCAGGCCTTCTCTTGGCGCACTGGCTGCCCTTGGTTGCCCCTGGGGCGGTGGAGCACAGAGACCTCCTCCCCGAGGGGCCGGCCTGAGTGGGCAGCTCTAGGCTGTCCAGCACGTGCGATGCTGTCCTCCACTCCCCTCCGCCTCCTGGACATCTTTCTGCCTGGAACACTGTTATGCCTGTGCTGCTCCTAATTTCCTGTCCTCCTGGGGAAGTTCCGCTGTGCCAGGCGGCCAGGAGACAAAGGAGGAGGCTGTGGGAGTCGCGGGAGTATCAGGGCAGCCCCCCGGCGCTCCGACTTCCCGCTCTTCTGGGCGTGCTCCGTGGGTGCGGTGGGCCTCGGCTCTGCTTCGCTGGTGTTCGTGGAGGGTCATCTGGAGACTGGTCGCTGTTTACTCAGTCACGCTAACTCGTGTTGCCAGTTTTTTGGCGGCTCCAGCCAAGCACTCGCGCCTCTGACAGCTTCTGCACTCTCCCCTTCCTCCTCTGATTACGCAGCCCAATCTGTCACCCGGACAGCAGGGGCCTGTACCCTGCTGATGGCTTTCCACACACGGCAGTAATGACTTTTGGCAGGCCGGGAAGGCGTCAGAGACGCGTGTGCTGCGTCCCTTCTCAGAGAGGCAGCAGGCCCCCTCTCCCTGTTAGTAAAAGTGCTGTGCGAGGTTCTTGGGTAAATAAATGAGTCATTTTAATCCAACTGACAGCCTGGCACCTGAGCAGGCTGCCTTCCATCTGTACTGCCGGGTCTCGCGGAGGCAGCCAGTTGTCAAGCCGGGCCTCGCGGCCTTGCTGGTGAGTGTCTTTCAGAACTGACTTTAGCGATTCTTTTGCCCTAATTAGGTTAGAGGGATGAAATGGGCTGTGGCTAGACGCGCGTCCTGAGCGCAGGCCGCGAACCACAGCCCTGTGAGTCTTCGGCAGGTCACGGTGCCTGCTGATCTGGTGCCGTTGGCAGCAGCATCTGGGAGGAGGGAGCGTCTCCTGCTCTCAGTGGTCCCTGCCCAGGAGGCTGGATGGGTGGTGATGAAGAGTGCAAAGGGGGTTGGGGTGCCCACTGCCCGATCTGCCCATCTTCCTTCCTGACAGGAGGCAGGACACACGTGCACAGGTCGAGGACCTTCTTTCACATACACTGTCTCATGCGCTCTCCACAGCAGCCTCACAAGACAGACAGGGCTATGCTGTGGCCTCTGTGTGCGCGGCCACCTGAGACTCAGGCGACTTGGCCCTGCCAAGCCAGTGGCCATCCTCCTCCGCTCCTCCTCACTCTCTGGTGGCCAAGGCCAGGCATGGAAAGAAGCACCCAGGCAGTGGGCAGCGCCACATGCCGGGTAGCAGGACCCAGGAGGGTTGTGCCGGCCAGCGGTGTGGGGCTGGGCCTCACCTCAGGCAGGGCTGCTGCATCCTCGTCGCCCTTCCTTCCGCGGTTGGCGGCAGTGGCTCCCGGCGTGGCATGGCTGTTTTGGTCTTACTGTGTTTCCTGGTTGAAGTTACTAAACCAGCGAGCATTAAGTTTTCTACAAAGCCTGTCTGTAAAGCTCAGGCAGCCTATTGTCTGCTCGTGTCTCCACCGCAGAACACTTAAATAAGATGAACCGTTTCTTAACAAGAGCTTTGCAGAGGTGAGGATCCGTCAGCTCTCCTGAAGCGGCGACTATTGGTGGAGCAGAGCCGGGCCTCTCCTCCCCTCTCGGATGGGGGACACTCAGAACATCCACTCTCGGAGCACGCGGTGCCGTCTGAAAACACTGCAGGTGGTTGGCACGCCTGTGTGCCAGCCTCCACTTGCACACTTACAGGCACAGCCTAGCACACTCCAGGGGAACCAGCAGGTCTCAGAGCCAGTGGAGAAGGTGGTTTCCGAGGTCCCTCCGGGTGAGAGGTACTAGGACGGCGCCTCGAGGAGTCTCCCTCCCTCTGGCGCGCAGCGAGCCTGGTCTCAGGATCTTAGCAAAGGATTATTTTTCAAAAAAGCAATGTGTATCTGAATCCTGGCGACACTTGAAAGTGGTGGGGAACCTGTTCCTTGCTGGAGGGTTCCCCGGCTCTGCATTGGACAGAGGGGTGATAGAAAGCCGTCCTTTGCACCGTCAGGGTCACTCTTGGTGCAGACGAGGAGCGTGAGGGGGAGCCGGAGCCCTCAGCGAGGTGTCTCAGGAAGCCGTGTTCCCAGATCTCCATGGTCCACCTCCCGTCACCTAGTCACTGCACAGGAAAGGTGCCCTCACAATGTCAGGGCTGGGGCACCGCTCACTGCAGGTCCTTGGCCACCCAGGTCAGGCTACCCTGGCGCCTCCCGTCAGGGGCCCTGGGACACACACCACCCTCAGGTCACATCCTGCCAGTGTGTGGTGTTGCTTGAGACACCCACACTCTTGAGAAGCGGAAATGACAGAAGTCTGAGTGAGTCGGTGCAAGGCAGGGACACTGTCCTGGGGAGGTCTGGGGGACAGGCGGCAGGGTGCGAGCTGTGTGAATTTGTGTGAGGTACTGGGGACTGGACCCAAGGGCGCTTGGCCACGGCGGCACATCCCCAGCTCTTTTTGTTTTGATATAGTGTCTCACTAAGTTGCCCAGGCTGGCCTTGAACTTGCGACCCTCCTGCCTCAGCCTCTCCGGTGGCTGGGTTACAGGCGTGTGCTGCCACACCCAGCTGCCATACCCTCCTGGGTGGGGAAGGACAAGTGTTGAAGAATCTGAATGTGGCTGTTCACGAGAGGTGGTCTGTTCAGTGTTGGCCTTCCTGAAGCGGGACGGAGCAGTGGTTGTGTGAGTGTCCTTTCCCTTAGGGGGCCCTCAGTGAGTCCCCAGGGCTGAAAGGTGGGGGCAGTGTGTGTGGGAGGAGGAGGTGCTGGCCAGCAGCGGCTGCTGGCTCCGGCCACGCCCCCCACGCCCACTGGCCAGTCTTCAGCTCACCTGAGCTCTGATTTTCTAAATCAGAAGTTTGGGGGAAATGGTAGCCAAACAAGGGGAAACGCAAAGAGAAAGGCGAAATCACCTTGTCACCTCGGATCCCCCGTCCAGAGACGACCACAGCTGGCGGCTGTGCCCGCCAACACCGCCCGTGCCTGCTTGAGCCATCTGTCCGTCTGTCTCTGGTGGTTCTGTTTTCTGTTGCTCCTTTCTTCCCCTTGACGCTGGCCGAAGACATCCGGTGGCTGGTTCCTGGAGTCCTCCGCGCTTGGGTTTGGCCACAAGCGCCCCGAGGTGGCTCAGCGTCTTCCTCCCTGTTCCTGTAAAACAGCTGGACTAGACTCTGAGGCCCGGGTTCCGGTTCTGCTGTTGGTATTTTGAAGAGAAACCCCTGCGGGCAGTGCTGGTCACTGCGGCACGGGGGCGGCGCGGCTCCTCTCGCTTCTTAACCAGGCCGGAGGCTCCCAAGTCCCAGGTTCCCTGAAGGAGCCAGTCTGGCCTCGACCCGTGCCTCTCCTCCCTGTCCTCTTCCTATCCGGTGGCCATTTCAGTCAGCTTTGGGGGTTTTCCTTCCACGGTTTCTTTTTGAAACATGAGCAGGTGTGTTGGTGTTGGTGTCCCCCAGTTGTGACACCGGAGCGTACTCTGCCCGTTAGGAGCACGCCCTGGAGGTTGTCCACGCCAGGGTCCCGAGGCACCGTCTTCCTAGTCAGCCGCGGGGAGTGCAGGTCTCTCGCTCGGCCCGGCTCCTCGCAGTGCCGCAGGAAGAGCCTCGTGTGCCGTTCCGCGTGTTGCCGTTGTACCCTTCTAGGATTGAGACGCTTCTGGACTGAAGGGCGTGTGCGGGGCCGTGTGCCTGTGACTTTGCATCACCAGATTCCCCACCACAGGGCGTGTGCCATTTTGCATTCCCACCATCTGTGTACGGGGGACACAGTGTCTTTTAATGGTGGAATGTGGCCTGATCTAACATGGCCTTGGAGGAGTCACACCCCCTCCCCCTTCTTAGCCTGGACATGTTACTTCACCTCTCTAACTTTGGTGGCCTCATCTGCCAAGTGGGGATATAGTTGTTTTAAAGAGCTGTTTTGAGGGTTCGCCAAAAGAATGCAGGTAGGGCTGGGGTTGTAGCTCAGTGGCAGAGCGCTTGCCTCACATGCATGAGGCCCTGGTTTCGATCCTCAGCACCACATAAAAATAAATAAGTAAAAATAAAGATACTGTGTCCATCTACAACTAAAAAAATTAAAAAAGAAAGCAGGTAAAGTACTCAGCCCAGCACCTGGTGTGTAGTAAGTGCTCAGGAAATGTCGAATAGAAACGTTCCGGTTAGACTGAAGGGGGTGCTGAGTGAAGATCATGGATGGACCGGGAGGATCCATTTTCCAGGACCTCACCAGCAAGAGACTTAGAGGGAACAGAGTTTTTACTCTTTGGGCAGTGACCACTTAAAAAGAGAAAATAAAATCTCAGCTGTTTTTGGTCCTGGCTGTCTGGTTCAGCCTTTGAAGTGACCAGCAGGCATGGCCTGCCTTCTGACTGAGCGCTCAGAAGGGACAGCGGCACGCTCCACCCTTACTGCCCCTGAGCTTGACGGGCAGTCCTCGGGAACACTTGGCAGCTCGCTCCCCCCCCCCCCCCAACCTCCAGAGTCCCTTGAAGAGGGGCGTCCCAGAGGCGTGCCGTGCAGCCTCACCACCGGCACTGGCAGTGCTGGGGGGGCGCAGTCCATGGAAGCTTGCTTCACGGGCAGCTCTTCAGATGGAACCTGAGCTTGGTTTGGGGTCAGCCTTACCTGATGCGTCGACAATTGCTGCCCGAGTCCTTGGGCTAGCTGGCAGGTGCACTCCTCTAGCAACCTGAGTTATTAAAGGGTTCTGTTGAACTGCCACAAAGATTTGTTAGCCACGGGGGGACATGCGTGGGTTCCCAACCCACTGAAGCTGTGTGTGAGCTGTGTGTGCAGGCTGTGGGGCAAGTGAACGTTCAGGGTTGTGTGAGGGCATGGGCTGTATCCATGACCCCCCGAAAGTCAAGAGACTCCTCCTAAACCATGCTCTTTTTTCTCTTGAAGGATGTCGCAGCTCGTGGCTTAGATCTCCCCCAGGTCACATGGATTGTTCAGGTAACTTTTTAGTTGTTCAGGTGTGAACCTGGGGCTGGAATGTATGATCATGAGCAGATGCGTTGGCCTTAAGTAGAATGGTTATATTACCCTCTTGGGTGTTGCCCTGGTAACCAGGCAGCAGTCAGCCCTATCTGCACAAGTCTCCTGGTGGCTTTCCTTAACACAGCCCACCGCCCTGCTGCAGCAGAACAGCCAGGAGGGAGGTGGCAGCTCTGCTGCTTCCAGACTGATGTCACACACCAAAGTTTCAACAGTCTGAAAATAACAGGAATTATCTGTGCCCCTGGGAGGCCTCATTGTGTCCAGAAGGAGATGGCTCGGCTGTCCTGGGAGCCGTGGCCGTGCGCATTGACCTGCAGGGAGCAGTTAAGTCCCTGACAGCATCTTACACACACCCCTGCCACGGGCGCTTTGCCAGTGGGTGCAGGTGTTAGCACTGGAGTCTGCTGGGCCTGCTTTCTGTTGTTCTTGGTTAGTCTGCAGAACGGTGTCTTCAAGCCCTTCTGTGGGGCCAGAGGGCACTGGCCTGTTCACGTGAATCAGGTTTGCTCCCATTTTAGTGGGACTGCATGCCTGTGTCTGGCTGGGAGTCTGATCTGCTCGTCACAGGTGACCACCCTGGGACTAGAGGCGTTGTGCCTTCTTTCCTGCTGGCCAGAGTGAATGGAAAATGAGAAGGCGAGTTTAAGTTCAATGTGCCGGAGGCCAGGCACAGAATTGATCATGGAGGGTCATGTTCTGTGAATATTGATTAGTTTAATGTCCCTGGCCTTCTGTGTAGTGTGCTCACATTGGCCCTCTGATCTGTGGTTCATGGGGCAGCAGAGAAAGAAGGAAACAGGAACTGTCACCAGTGACAAGAGTGCTATGCCCAGTGTGCTGCTGGGTTGGCATGGCCCCTGTTCCTGAGCCAGGAGTGCTCCCCGCAGAGCGGGAGCCTGCCTCACGGTCGCCCCCACCTCCCGTGGACCTCCAGCAGGGTGCTGGGCCCGCTCCTGGGGCCAGCAGCAGAGGTGGGCCCCGCCAGCACCATGGCCGGCCCCCTTCTCTCCACGCCGGTGTCCTGTGCTGCGTCCTCTGCTGCCGTCTCCTGAGGAGGAGCCGAGAAGCCTGCCCCGCCCGCCTGCACCTGCAGCTTGCAGTCACCTCAGTGAAAAGATGCCAACGGGAGAAGGAAGAGCCCCGGGGAGGAGCTAAGTTAGACAGGAGATGCTGGGACGGGACGGCGTCTCGTGTTTCTGGAACCTGGCCGCCGTTCACGTGGCCTGTCGAGGCCTGTTACTTCAGTGAGGCCAGGAGTGTCGGGTGGAGTGGCTTCTCCCTGTGGTTGTTAGGGTGACCGAGGCACCAGGATCTAGTTCGTGGGCTACCTGGAGGCAGGTGTGGGGTGCTGTGCTTCTCATGAATGGCAGTCCCTTGATCTGTGCACGCCCTGTCTCTGTCGCCCTGTTCAGTACAGCGCCCCGTCTTCACCTGCAGAGTACATCCACCGCGTCGGAAGAACCGCCCGGATCGGCTGCCGCGGGAGCAGCCTGCTCATCTTGGCTCCTTCGGAGGCAGAATATGTCAACTCGCTGGCTGCTCACAAAATCAAGTGAGTCAGAAGCCCGCGCGGGCTCCGGCTGATCTCACCTAATTAACTTCCTGTCGCCTTTTACAGTGCATGGGCCTTGTAAGCTGCCGAGGAGCCATTAACCCTTGTGATCCCTAAATGAGTCCCAGAATAGCCAGTGGCAAAAACCAGAGCCCTTAATGCCATCAGCACCTGACAGTTCCCATTGTGCTGCCAGCCGAGTCGGGACCGTGGCACTTGGCTTCCCCTGAATGCGAGGCCCGTGTCGATTCTGTGACTCGGAGGGAGTGCACAGCCTTCCAGCCGGCCTCTCGGACCCTTCCTACCCCCAGTCTCCATTTCTCGTGGGTGTTTATGACTTCAAGCAGTAAGCTGCTTACCTGCACGTGTGCAGCTCCCTTCCCCAGGAAGGTGACCCTGGCAGGTATTTGGAGGCAGTTGAAAGGGCCCTGACTGCATGTCCACAGCCAGGATTTCCCAGCCACCACCTCAGGGCAGCACAGTCAGACAGCAGACTCAGGCCTGGGAGCAGCAGGGGAGCCCACGGAAGTGACTCGGTGGGCCACACGTGGATGTGTTGTGTCTTCCGTGAAGTCTCTGGCACCTGCTGTGGCAGTTCCAGTGACGGGCTCCTAAAAGTGTGCCGTTCTCCACATGCATCTGCTCTGAGGCATTTCTTGTGCTCCGGCACAGCCCAGTGATGGATAAAGGTATTTGGGGAAGCACAGGAGGAGCCGCGTGTCTGCCCGACGTGGCGGGATGTGTACACGCTGCGCCCAGACGCGGTCGTGGCTCTCAGCGCACCATGGGGACGAGGCTGTTCTGGGCGCGTCTTAGTGTGCTGCTGGCTGCCACGGGGCTTCCTGTGGTCTCTGTGCCCGGCCCTAGGTGTGTGTAAAACAGCAAATAAAACTACGTGACATTTTCCCCTCTAAAGGACAGAGCTAGAAAAAATCACTGTACTAGACGTTGGAACTAAAATGTTCAAGCAGACCAGGGACCAGGACTGATTGCCGGCCGCCCCCTGGCTGGGGCTGGGGGTCTGTCCCAGCAGTTTCCCCTCGTGCTCTCAGCCTGCAGACCCCTCGTTTGCAGGCTAGTAAGACTTTCAAACCCTTGTAAGGCTGCTAGTGTGGACTGAGGCTTGTTCTCAAAATGCACCTGCCTCCTTTGGTGATCAGGGTGGGTAGTAACCTGATCCTGGGGTTAATTTCAGATGGGCCGAAATGAAGGTTCTGGGTTTTTCTCTTCCTCACTTGTTCTTATCTTGATACGATCTGTCATTGAAAGAGTGGTTTTTTATTTTAGGAGGGTGGGTATGTTTTTTCTTAGTTATGAGAGAAATTGCGCGTCGATCAGTTGGTGGCACCTCCCAGGCAGAGGTGCGTGGGAAGTCCTGGCTGGGTTGAGGTGGAAGCTGCTGACGGAGCCAGAGTCGGGTTCTCTTCTCCTTCCAGTCCAGACCTGCGGTTCCCTTTGCCTGTCCCTCTGGTGCCTGGTTTGCGTGTTCCCTGTGCCTGTTCACATCAGCCTAGTCTCCTTGGGAAGCAGGGCCACGGTTGCAGACCGCATGGCTGCCCAGTGCCCGAGTGGTTCTTTTGTGGTCCTTATTCATTTATTTATTTTTAAATAAACACATTCAAGTCGATTGCTGTGAAGTGTTCAGATGTAGACCTAAAACTGGAAAGGGAGAACAGTGTTTTTATTATCACAGCAGGAGCTGTGGTGGGCAGGTACAGTCAAAGACATGACAAGTACAGGCACCCTTGGTGGCTTGCTGTCCGGAAAGCAGAGCACCAGCATGGGTGCGAGACTCAGGGGCGGGGCGGGGCGCTGGGAAGGTTGCCTTGTGCTCCCCGCAGCAGGAGCCAGGGCTTCCAGGGCTGCGCTGGAACTTGGCAGGGAGGCTGGGTGGCTAGCCAGAAGGCGGAGTCCGCAGGCCCCGCTCGACTCCTGCTTGAGGGCGGGCTGCACACTGCGTGTCTACAGGTAAACTGTTTCTTTGATTTAATACAAGATAAAATAAAACCCAGGGAGGACTAGTTGCAGAGTGCGGTGGGAAGATGCAGACTGGAACATTCTGGAATCCAAAGGCACACTCTAAAGATTAAAGGGAGGTGGAGGAGGAGGGGGCGCGTTTTGTGCCTGAGCACACAGGAGCAGGCGGCGGGACGCCGGGTGGCTGATAAATTGCAGGGAAGATTCAGGAAGGCAGGCGGGGCGCTCGGCAGCAAGGGCATCACAACAAATTGCCGCCTGCCTTCATGGACGGGCACTGTGGAGCCACTGTGGAGCGCGTCCTGACAATTCAGGTTAGCAGACCAGGCAAGAGACAGGTGCCCTGGGCTGCTGCCGCCGTGCCGGAGTGCCTGGAACTCAGCGTCTGTCCTCTCGCCTTCTCTGTACGCCAGCTCCCTGACTCTCCCTGCTTCCTCTTTAAATGTGTTGATAACGAAAGTCATCATTGCTTTATTAAAATGAAAATGCTGCATCAAACTGTGTATATCTTAGATCAGGCGTAAGACAGGCCCTGAATTTATTTATTTTTCCATCTCTCTCCCTGCAAGGTGGGTGATTCAGATCTGTTGCTAGGACCATAAATAATCACCGTAGATTTGCTTTGTTCCTCAGAAGCAGTGATTTCTTAGAAATACAGGAAGAAGGCCCTTTGAAACTGTAGATCTCTCTGGTTCCCTCTCGTAGCTGTGTGTAGGGCACACAGCCGCCAGGCATCGCTGCTGGTGCTCCAGGTGCCCGGGCCGTGCCCTGGCTCGGGTGGCAGCACTGTGCGTTGAGAACACAGGCCTTTGTGTCCCTGGCTTTGGGTGGCATTGTTCTTTCTCCCTGTTTCAAGATTTCACTCCAAGTTCTTAGGTTTCTTTTCCATTTGTTAGCCACCCCCGCCCCCAAGAAGAAAGGTGCTGAAGAGCCGCAGGTGACGCAGGTGACGTGGAGACCGAGACAGGGCTGGGCTGCTTGCACCGAGAGGCTCCCAAGGGGAGTGGGAGCAGCCCCAGTGGCTGTGTCTCCCCTGCCTCCTGCCTCCACTCTCGCCACTGCCAGGGCCTCTCCTCTGGAGCGGGGCCTGGGGTGGGGGCTCGGGAGCCAGTGCAGCTTCCGGTGATGGCGTTCTCGTCATGGCCTTGTGGGAGGACCTTTGGGGAAGGACAGGAGGACTGCTTCTCCCGTGGCCGAGGCTGCTGCTCGTGCTGCGATTGCTGGTGCACTAAAAAAAAAAAAAAAAAAACTTTGTCTTTGTATCTGCTTCTCACCCAGAACTGCTCCTTCCCTTTCCCTTCTCCTAGGAAGTAGCATTTTAGAGCTCACGCAGCCCTCTCTGGCTGCGGGCCTGCCTGTGTGTGTGCTCTGCCCAGGGCGGTGGCCTTGGGGTCGCAGGTGCAGTGTGAGCCTTCCAAACTTCTCTCTTGTTCTGCTCAACTATTTTTTTTTTTTTTAAGAATATTTATTTGTTTTAGTTGTACACAATCCCTCTATTCTTGCGTGGTGCTGAGGATCGAGCCCGGGCCGCACATGTGCTAGGCAAGCACTCTGCCGCTGAGCCCCAGCCCCAGCCCTCTGCTCGACTTTTGTTCACAAGGGAAGCCCGGCTTCTGGTTTTAGCAGTTTGTGTGTAGGTCTTTGACCCTCACCCTAAACATGTAAGAGACAGGACAGCAAGGGTTCTCTGGGTGGGAGGAGAGAGCAGAGGTGCTGAGCGCGGGGGCTGGGCCACTGCCCCTCACTGGGGTGCTCGCCCCAGCATGGAGGGCCGCTCGCCTTTCCTCTCTCCTTCCTCCTTCCATTCTCTCCAGGATGTTCATTTCATCATGTGCTCAAGTCAGGGCAGGACTTCAGCAAGCAAGCCCGCTGTCTTCCATTCAGAGAGGAGGGCAGTTGCTGGACATTCCCAGAGCTGTCCCTGCAGTGTCATGGAGGTCCCCTTGTGCGTGGATTAGCTTGAAGATGGACCGGTCTTATGCATCGGGCTTGGGGTGGTTTTGAAAGAGTAGAATGGCCGGGCGTGGTGGCGCGCGCACCTGTAAACCCAGCACTTGGGAGGCTGAGGCAGGAGGATCACTAGTTCAAAGCCAGCCTCAGCAATGGTGAGGCACTTAGCAACTCAGTGAGACCCTGTCTCTAATAAAATGCAAAAAATGGCTGGGGATGTGGCCCAGTGGTCGAGTGCCCCTGAGTTCAATCCCCAGTACCAAAAGGACGAGTAGAATGCTTACTTTGATATGTGTTTCCTTTTACAGCATTTCTGAGGTTAAGATGGAAGATATTTTGTCCATTCTGACAAGGGATGATTGTTTTAAAGGAAGACGAAGAAACCAGGTGAGTCTTGTTGATCGTACTTGCCGCTGGCCGCCGTAGCTCAAGTGTGGCCCTGGGGTGGGGGAGACCTTCGTGACCATCAGGCAAGGCCCAGTCTCAGCCGTGTCTGTTCCCCTCTGAGCTGGATGTGTGCGCTGGCCTCGTCCAGCTAATGGGCTTCAGTCTGTTCCGGAAGTCTGCCGGGTGGCAGCAGGCTCCCCAGAAAGGTCTGGGCCAGGACCAGTCAAGGGCAGTGTTCACAGCTCAGCCCCGGGCGTCCCTCTCTGGGTCATTTGGTGAGGGCAGTTTAACCAGACATGCCCGTCCCGGACAGCGTGGCAGGAGGAAGGCGCCTCTCTGCCTCAGACTCTGTTCACCTGGTTTGTCACACGTGGTGCCGCCACACAGGAGGAAGACCGCGTTTCCGTGTGGTTCTGGGTGGAGGCTGAGCCTCCCGTCCTCCCTGAGCGCCCTGCGCTGCTGCCTGTCAGGCCGGCCCGCCCTGCGGTCCTCGTCCTCCCCCAGCCCTCCTCTCCGTGCACCCTGGCCACGTGTGGGTCGTGTCGCTAGGTGTGAGTTTGTCACGTGTGGGTTTCTTGACTATTTTGCGTTTGACTTCTTATCCCCGAGGAAAGAGTGGACAGTCAGGCTGCCGCGTGTCTTCCTGTGGGCCAGTGTTCTCCTCGAGACGGGGACTTCCCTGACCTGAGTTCTAAGTTGACCTGGTCAGGACAGGAGAAGGTCACAAGGTGTGCTGCTGGAGTGTGTGTCTGACACCCGGGCTGAGCCAAGCTGTCACCACACAGGGTCCCATTTAGTCCTCCTGGCAGCCCTGTGAGGTCGCCACTGCCCCCGCTGACGGGCACCAGATGAGACCTGGGCGAGGGGCTTCGTGAGGGCAGAGTGGTGCTCACCGGTCCTTCTGGGCCTCGAGACCAGGCAGTCGGGCTCACAGCTGGCGCGTGGACTGTGTGCCGGGTACCTGCGCACACGCAGCCAGCAGCACAAAATGGAATTGTGTTGTTTTGTTTTGGCGGTCCTGGGGACCACACCGGAGCCTCACGTGTGTAGGCAAGTGCTGTACCTCTGCGCTCCGCCCCCAGCACTGAACTGCCTTTTAGAGGAGGGGAGCTTAGCCAGTTTCACAGGTGTGAAGTCTGGTCAGTAAATGGTACCACAGCAAAGATCATGGTGACCGGGAAGAAGTGTTACAGACAGTCATCAGCAAGTTGTGTGAGCCATTTTCCTCATAAAACATCCCCTTTCCTAGACCTCGGCCCATCCTGTCAGTAGTAGGAGTTCACTGTTAGAATGACCAGGCACCGCGTAGATGGTCATCGGTCTTGACACACTTTGTTCCTTGGGACTACTGCAAGTTCTCGCTTAGGGCTTTTGTGGGCTTCGGTGTTCCCACGAAGCTTCATCGCGGCTGCACTTGGCTGTGTGGGGTCGGCGGGAAACGGTGCTGCAGAGCCGGCAGGCACAGTGGTGGGGCGGGGCCTCAGGCCAGACTCCTTACCTGTCGGGTCCTGGGCCTTGCCAAGCTGCCCCTTCCTGTGTGGGATCAGGAGACAGCAGTGCCCTTCTCGAAAGGGGCACAGAGGGCTGGGTGGGCACAGGGCACAGCCCGGAAAGGCCTGTCCCTTACTGCTGTCGATGTTGTAGCCACCCGAGAAGGCAGCAGGCATAGACTGGAAGCCCAGACCAGCGACGCGAGTCCCAGTGCGCCTTTTCTTTTTTTTTCTTTCTATTTCTTAATAAGTGGAACATTCGCATCTGCCTGCTCTTCAGAAATAAGAGCCAGCAGGGAAATTGCAGAACGAGAGAGTGAAAGTTGGCTCCCGCTTGGCCGTGCATGTGCGGTTGCAGACCCGCTTTGGTTTCAGTCTTTATCGAGAAGCATGGACCTCTGTCTCTCCAGGGAGTGAGCATTGTGTCCGTCTGGAGAGCCCTTCCCGAAGGCCACGTCCCCACGCAGGGCGCAGAGCAGCTGTGTTCCCTCTGCCCTTTCAGCAACAGCCTACGCCATTTTTTTAAACATCTGCCCTTCTGTGGACTCGCAGCATCAATTCTTCTTTTAAGCCTTTTCCCTGGCTGGAGGCCAGCCTTGAGGGTCTCCCAAGCCTGGGGGGGCCATTGTCAGTCCCAGGGAGGAGCGTCCCGAGTCGGCAGACCTGCGCTGACTCCTTGCTTCACAGCTGGTAGCTCTGTGGCCTGGGCGTTGTGGAGGCGGGAGTGCCCGCCCAGAGCACGGCTGTGGGGTTTAACGCCGCGGGGTGGAGAGTGCTTGCGGGTTGTGGGCCTGCTCTCAAGGCCAGAGCCTGCCTTGGCCTCTCGTGCACGGCCTGCCTCGGGGTGGGAGTGAGCTTAGATACAGCACTTTAAGATGTGGCCTTTGTTTTTAAAAAGAGAAAAATGCTAATGAGCAGGGTAGACGTTTCCTGACACTAACTGGTGAACTTAGAAAATCAAATTAATCATACGGGGTTCCAGATGTCATGCCAATAAAGAATTGGATTGTGGGACTGAGTTTAACTTGAATTAAAAAAAAAAAAAAAAAAAAGCTGACTGAGCTGCTGATCACATAGATCTCTGTCTTGGGACAGTGTCTGGGTGTGCGGTGGTGTCGGCGGGGGAGGAGGCCGACGCTGGGCACTGCTGCTCATTCTGCGTCCGTGAGACGCAGGCCGCCCTGGCGCCCTCGCTGCTGGTGCCCCACGTGTGTGGCCCGTCGTCTGGCCCTTCACGTGCAGCTTGGCCCCTGGCTGCAGCGCCCTCCTCTGCACCCCGCTCCACTGGAGTCCATGGTAAATGTCCCTTTGGCACATGAGTTTGGGGGCTTCTGTGAACAGAAAGCAAGTGAGTGAAGCATCTGTAAAATGTATATTTCATATTTAGGTGTATGAAATATACATAGCTTCCTCTTGGTGTGTGTGTTCACCCACCTACAAAGAGAATAAATTTGATCTTTCAACCTGACTGGGAGGCATTCCAAAGGTTCTGGGGACTGTAGGGTAAAGCTCAGCTTGGCAGGCAAGTGATTAAAACAAAATCTTTCCATTTAGTTAAGGGTACCTTGGAAGCGGGTGATGTGGGCACACGCCGTAGCAGGCACCTTCCCCACCACTGCCACCCCCAACACCGCAGCAGATCGGTCCCACCCAGTTACCTCGGGCACCTCTGCCGCTGCGTGGTGGGTGTGAGGTCTTCACTGCCAGAGCTGCACACCCCCAGCCTGTTTTTCTTACAAGTTTTTTGTCCTGTGAGGTATGCCTACAGACTGACCCTGACAACAAAACTGTCACAGCCTTGTGAGGTGTTAAAGTCAGATCAGAGCCCTGGCTCAGCCGTTCTGCTGGTCTGCTCTCTCCAAGATCAGCAGGTGTTAGAGACAGAGGCAGACTGTGCGGATGGACCGCTGGGTGTGTGTGTCTTCCTAAACTACCCGTGGGCTGCTGGTTGCAGGCTAGCTCCATTAACCAGCACCAACCAGCTCCGAGTGCGAGGGCGTCTGCGTGCCCACGGCTCTGACACACTCTCATCCCAGGCACCTGCCCGTCTGGGGTGTCGCGCTGCGCAGCTCTGCCCTGTCTTTGGTTTCCACCCAGGCTGTCCCCCGAAGACAGCTGGAAAGCCCTCATTGGTTCTCGGGAGGGCCATCTTGGAGTGTTCCTGCAGGTGGGGGTGGGGAGAGGGAGGCATGCTTTCTCCTAAGTATATTATGTTTTCTGTCATTAACTTTTTCTTATATTTTACTAAAACTGACCTCATCATTTCAAATATGTGAACCTAGTTTGATTGTTTTTTTCCTACATATTCCACTTGTATACACACTCACATTATATTTATATATGGTGGGGTTTTTTTTTTTTTTTTTTTTTGGTTGGGAAGAAAAGATGCCTCATTTTGAAACCTAAAGGGGGGAATAAGAAAAGCCCTTTGTAATATATTGCCATATTATCACTAAATCCCCTGACAGTTGTGACACAGAAGCAAGTCACCTGTCACTTAAGCTTGAGGTCTCTTTAATTTTCTCCTGGAATTCGCACCAGGCTGTCTTTAATTTGAGGCCTTTATTGGAATTCTGAACCTCCCTGCCTCCCCGGCTCTCAGATCTATTCTGAGAGCTGTTACAGAATGTATACAGTAACCAACAGAAGGGATCGGAGCGGCTGCGCTGTGTTTACTCAACACTCTAGAGGGATTCTTGTGCTTATTCGGTCCTGGCTGCCCGGCTTTCAATATCGCTTTGACAACCATTCTGCCCTTCTCATTAATTTTAAACAGTTAAAACACAGGAAAAAGAGGAAAAAGTTTTCATTATTAAAGTGCTTTACTTTTTAATAACAGAGGATTCTGTCCGCCAGGGGAAAGGGCATCCTCACTAATTTCACATTCATATTAAAAAAAGGACGCAGGCAAGGTGACAGTGGTGCTGCTGAGGTGGCTCTAACGAAGGAGGGCAGTGGGAAGAGTTTGCATTTCACATCGGTTAAGGGGGGTCCTTGTTAATGACAATAGCAAATGTCCACTTTGGTAACACGGCTCCTGCGTGACTCTGCTCTTGACATCCTAGCAGATAGAACCCTTGGGGGGACCGTGTAGGGGGGAATCAGCCAGACTGTCATCAGCCAAGCAGGGCGCAGGGGTGATTTGACTACACTGAAAACATCCCGGGCTGTTAAGTCTCTATTACACAGAGAAGAGCGGGATCCAGAGAGAGGCTTCCGCCTGGCCCCTTGTTCTTCCTCTGTCACCCTGAAGAGTGGAAGGGAGCCAGGGGTGTCCAGGTTGGGCCAGACGCTGGCACACGCACCTTGTGCTCCAGAGGTGAGGGTGGCGGCCTAGGTCCACGTGGGCTCTTCCCCGGTGCCTGCGTGGGGCCACCCCCGGGCCCGTGGGCCTCGCTGGCTGGGGGCTGTGCACTCAGATCCTGGGTGCGCCTTCAGCAGGGAGCATCGTGTTTGCTAAGATACAGAAGACGGGGGGGAGGGGGGGGGGCGCTGGGGCTCAGCATGGAGCGCTCGCCTCGCACGTGCACGGCCCGGGTTCGATCCTCAGCACCACGTAAACATAAATGCATTGTATTGTGTACAACTAAAGCAAATAAATAAATATTAAAAAAAAAAAAAAAAGATACAGAAGACAAAATTTATGGCTTTTTAGTGGAGATACTTAAAAAGTAAATCTTTTCTCTGGCATTATGAAATATGAAAAGGAAGTAAGTTCACCCTTCATGGCCTTCTCCACCTGTGGGTCTGTGAGTGGAAACGGCGCTGCAGGGGCCCAGGCTCACTGTGAAAGCCAGCTCCTTGGTGGGCTGCAGGGAACCGGGCTCCAGCAACAAGCGGGAGACTTCCAGGAATCAGGAGAGTATGCTCTGCAAGCCAGGACAGAGTAACTAAGGCTGAATTTGAGGAGGTCACTGGAATGCCCTTGAAGAGGAATTGTCATTTCCACTGGTTAGTGGGAGGGAAGGGAAAAAATTTATAGAAATTTATTTGAAAACAGCTTGCATTCAAGGATGTTTTCAATGCTAAATTGGAAAATTCCAGAGTATCTCCAATGGTCTTTGATTTTGAACATGAGCGATAAGAGGTCATGAAGAAAAGTAAGTAAATAAACACACAGACCCAGCCTGCCCCTTGCAAAGCCATCCTCATCTTTGCTTGACTTCAACATCTTTATAGCTCTCTTTTTTCCCTAGTAATATTGAGAGGATTACCCTCGTTGGCCCCTAGGTGGTTACTGTGTGGTTTTACTGTTATTAAATCTATTATAAACTGCTTCATTATTCCTGACTTCAACTCTGTCTCTCCTTTAATCCTTCCATCACCCTCCCAGAAATCCCACACTGTTGGCCCCCAGGAAATCCGTGAGCGAGCAACAGTCTTGCAGACAGTATTTGAAGATTACGTGCACTCCAGCGAGAGGACGGTCTCCTGGGCAAAGAAAGGTCAGTGGATTTCACAGGTGATTGGAGGGCCAGCCCAGCAGGGTGCTGACCCAGCCACACTCCCACCCACTCAGGTGCAGAGGCACCAGCCATTGCCGCTCACCAGTGAAGCCTGCAATCTCCATAATTCTGCGGGGCCTGGAAGCAGGCACGAGAGGCTTTAAAGTGATATTAAATGTTAATTTCACCCTTCCCCGTCCTGTGCACAAATGAGGCTTTACCTTGGCTTACATCCGGGCCAGAGCTTTGACCCAGCAACTTGGAACTTGGGGTCCATTTCCTGTCTTTGAACACCAGATGGAAGAAAGAGACAAGACACGTCAGTAGGAAGAGTCGTAGAGGTGGAAATTAGACGTAGAAATTAGAGTCGTAGAGGCCCAGGGCTGCAAGGGTTAACCCACACAGTTCCTGTTTGAAGATGCACAGAGGATTGAGCTGTGCTGTGGGGGCGTGGGCCACGGGCCACTCCCAGGAAGCCAGTGAAGGTGGCGTGCTGGCAGTGTCCAAACCCTTTGTAGGAGCAGCTGACCTGGGTAGCCAGTGTCTGGGTGGGCTGGGGCAGGGTGGAGGAATGTCCTGAATGGCGACGGTCACTGTGCTAACAAGCCTTCCTCTTAGTGGAAAAAGCAGAGTTCTTTCTGTTAGTTACCCACAATTCTGAGAAAAATGCCCGGCTGGCTAACCAGTAGAAGAACTCTATGGCATCCGTTCTTTTTTGTTTTAAAAATAGAAGTATCTTTTCAAGTCATTTATCCAACAATAATTATTGAATTGGATGTCATTCTGGGTGCCACAGAGACACAAGGGACCAGAGCAAACCTTCCCCTCGTGAAGCCCGGGTGCCAGGGGTACAGGAGCACCAGGTGATGAGCACCGCGAGTTGATGGACGCGCTGAGAGCAGGGACAGGAGGGCCAGGTTACACCCCGTGGTGGAGGGGAACCCGCCAAGATCCCAGCGCAGGAGGAGCTCCGTGTCCTAAGGAAGGGTGCTCCCGGTGTGGGGCCACCTGGTCAGCAGAGCTCACAGAGGGAGGGTGGGGAGATGGAGTCACAGAGGGCCTGGCGGTGGCCGTGAGGGTTAGGGTCGGACCCTCAGTGGAGCGGACGCATCGGGTGGCTGTCAACAGGGGCGCAGCACAAACAGGCTCAGGTTCTGGAAGATGACTGGCTTCTGGGGAGGCGCGGCCCTTGGGGGCAGGGGCAGCCACCAGGAGACTGGGCATGGAGCTAGTGTAGTCATCAGGGGACAGGTGAACAAAACAGGTGCCCGAGGCAGAGTGCTTGCCTCCCAAGCTTGAGGCCCTGGGCCCCATCCCCAGCACTGATGGAAAACCACAACGAGTCAGCAGGTATTCCGAGCACCTGTCATCTACCTTTAACACATTAAGAAAGCAGTATTTTGGTTATCATAAAACCCAAATCAATTGCACAAGGTGAAAGATGGGAATCCCAGTACTTGCCACTAATGTGTAGGATGCGTCCTTCTAGTCTCTCCTGTGATACTGTCCTGTCTCAGCATCTGCACTAGTGAGTTCAGCGATTCCTGGGGGTTTTCCTAATCACCTACCTCTAAGTTCTGGAATATGTCAATGAGGAATGAAATATCTGTCCCAGTGTGACTTTACAGAGTTGCCACATCTGATCAAAGCTAGGCAGACTCAGCCAGCCAGAGTCTAGGCCACAGCAATGTCACAGTGGAAAGGAGGGGAGCAGGCCCACTCACCGTCTTTTGATTTTGGTGTTGTGCTTTCTGGGTACTTTGGCAAGACTGCAGCTGATTGAGGCGTCTGGGTCACCCCAGTGGGTCATGGCATGTAACCCTGGAGAAGGTGCTTTTGTGTTGTTTCTCATCGTTGTCACCTTTGAACTCGTTCAAGAAACAAGCAGCTGGATGTTGTGGCCACACCTGTGACCCCAGCATCTTGGGAGGCTGATCACAAGTTCAAAGCTAGCTCAGCAAAAACAAAGAATAAAAAGGGCTGGGGATGTGACTCAGTGGTTAAGCACCCCTGGGTTCAATCCCTAGTACCACAAAAAAAAAAAAAAAAAAAGTCGGGTGCGGTGGTGCACCTAGAATCCCAGCACTTGGGAGGCTGAGGTAGGAGGATCCAAGTTCAAAGCCAGCCTCAGCGATGGCGAGGCACTTAGCAACTCAGTGAGACCCTGTCTCTAATAAAATACAAAAAAGGGCTGGGGGTGTGGCCCAGTGGTCGAGTGACCCTGAGTTCAATCCCAGGTGCCAGAAAAAATAGAAAGAAACAAGCAGAGTCACTTTTCTCCTGCAGTAAGGTGTGGGAGCAGGACTGCTCCCCAAAATCACAGGCTGAGGGAAGTAAATATGTCATTTCCCTGTCTGTCATCAGTTTCCTCACAGGTGGGCACTGGTGGGGACAGCAGCCCTTCCCTTGGTCTGCTTGCCCCATTTCAGCCCCAGGCTTTTCACTGTTCTTTCCTGATTCTCTGGCTGGGGCTTTGGGGGATGGGGTCTGCACCTCACAGGCACTGAACGTGCAGCGCAGGTGCCCTCTGCCTGTGGGTGGCGCGCTGCCTCCCTGTGTGCCATTTCAGACCCGCCCTGAAGGAGTGCCGCTGCTGGCTCTGCCTCTGTGACAGAATAGCATCGGCAGCGGGCGGGGCGCTTGCCTCCTGCCTTCTCCAGCCAGTCACTGTGAGTGACCAGCTTTTCTTGGGATGCAGGATTCTGGGGTTTTGACCCAGGGTGCCTGACCACTGAGCCACACCCCGGCCCTTCCTTTTATTTTTCATTTCAAGACAGGGTTTCACTAAGTTGCTGAGCTGGCTTTGAGCGTGGCAGCCCTCCTGCTTCAGCCGCCCGCGTTGCTGGGATCACAGGTGTAGCCACCAGCCCAGCAGTGACCAGCTTGTCACTACTGCCAGCTGCTAGCAGCAATTGCCCTGTTTTCTCCCATTTCTTGGTCTCTTAGCTCGGGGTTCAGGTTGCAGAACGAGTGACGGCATAAGTTTGAATTGCAGGCTCCCACGCAAAAATCAGGAAAAATGGGGACCTTTGGTGGCACGTGACCACTGCTCCTGTGGCTCACTCCTTTCCACCCTAGGCCTCCCCGAAGAGCAGGCTTCCTGCGTGGCACTTCTCCTCTTCAAGGGACACCTGTCAACCCAGAACACCCGTACCAGGATGGCAGGTCCCTGGGGAGCGGGAGGCTGGGCCCTCTGCCAGACACTGTGTGGTCTGCTCTGGTCCCCGGGGGTCAGAGCGGACCTCCTGCATCCTCTGGGAGTGGTCACTGTCGACCCCAGGTGGGAAGGTGCACATGTGCCTCTGCCCACCCCTGCCTCCTGCCAAGGGTGTCCTGAGGGCTGGGGTTGACCTTGGGCTGTGATGCTGTTCCTGTCTGACGTCTTCATCTGAGGAGTCGTCTGTGAGGTGCCCCCTTTTCTGATCCAGATGTCAGGAATGAAGGACAGGTGTGCATGTGGGTTGTTTAAAGTCTGTTCCCTCTAATTCGTGCACCTTAGCTAGTTGTCAGAAGTCAGAGTCTGCGGCGACCTTGGACTCCACTCTGACCGCCTGGAGCTCCACGTGTCAGCCCAAACGCGTCTCCTCTCCTCTCCGCTCGCCACTTTCTGCTCTGTTGCTGCCACAGCCCTGTTGCTCCTGCATGTTGCTCCTGCATGTTCTGGACGCCGCCAGCACCAGCCGCTTCTGCCCCAGCTGTGCCAGGAACCCCTGCCTCTGAATTATCCTGGCGCAGGAGTCCATGCTCACCCACGAGGACTGACCCCGTCGCTGTCCCCAGTGCTGTGTGAGCCTGGAGGACAAGGAGTTGGTGAGGGTGTGCAGGGAGAGCTGCTACCTGGCCACCTGTCTGGGAGGAGGCACTTCCCACCATGCTGGGCAGACTCCTTGTCCCTGTGAAGCTGTGCACTGGGCACCTGTGTCTCCTGGGACAGACGTCTGGAGCTGGGCTGTTGGGTTGTTATGAGGAGGACAGGGGAGTAGGGTGGGGGCTGAGGGCTCCTCTGCTCGTGCAAGGTGTGGTGGGGGTGACCCTGCTGTTTGAAGCGCAGGCTCTTGCTTGGCTGGTCTACATCTGGAGTTTGTAGGCCAGAGTAAGGGCCGGGGTGGGGGGCAGCAGGGGCAGGTGGAGCGGCCCACCTCCTCTCCTTGGCCAGCGGGGGCCGTGTTCCTCTCCAAGGACACGGGATGTGTGGCTCTGTGGCTGGGAGCCCCGTGTCAGAACCCTCCAGGCAGTGCAGTCCATTTGAAGTGTTAAAGATTCTCTTTGAAAAAGCTAGTCCCTGGTTATTAAAAAGGGAGTGAGCACGGATTTAGGAGGGGTGCCGGGGAGTTGCCGCGGTTATTATTTCTTATCGATTGGGAAAAGGAGTTCACTTTGCTCAGTAAATAGAGCTTTGATGGATTCCCAGGATCCTTCCAGGAGCTGATCTGTTAAAATGACACTTTTTATTACTGTTCATAAACGCCGATCTCCAGGTGCTGCTGGGATATTGCACCTAAGCTGTGGGCAAACTTGCCAGTCCAGTGGCTCAACAGACAGGGTGAGGGGGGCTGGCAGGTGCGGCCTCCTCACCCACACAGGGCTGGGCTCCGGCTTGCCTCGGGGGAGCAGCTCTGCAAGGATGGCAGGCAGTGGAGGCGCGCAGAGCTCGCTGTAGAACGTGCCCGCCACCCTGCGGGTGTGAGCAGCGGCAGGCAGCGGTTCCCAGCGCTCCTGGGAGGCAGTCGGGGGCCGCACACGGGAAGAAGCCTTTCCCAGAGGAGTGCGGGGGTGCAGCCAGTGCCGCGGCCTCTGGAGCCAGGGCCCAGAACAAGCACCCCGTTCCTCACATTAAGGGGACTGTGGCTCCCTGAGCAGTGCTGGGTAGACTCTCCTACCTCATGGCCGCCCTCGGGGTGGACCCTTCCTGAACTGATGTAGATATTTAATAATTTTCCTTTTAAAAATTATCTCATTTTCTTTTCTCCATTTTCTGTTTTTTGCACATTGTTTGAATGAGTCCGACACGCTGTGTTGGTCAGTCCTGGACACTGTGGGATGAACTTGGTCCTAAAATCCCACGAGCGTACGAGGGCTGGGTGTGAGAAGTGTGGACAGGGTGCCGAGAAGCTCTGTCGTGTTCGTGGTGAAGGCTGAGGCCTCTTCAGCTTTCTGGATTTTGAAATGGACGTGTTGATACAGCAAATTCAATCAGGGAGAAAATCTCCCTGACATAGCTGTCTTAACAGTTCCCTCATTTTTACAAGAAAGCGATGTCCTGTGTTGAGGACTCCGTGTCTCCACCCGTTCTCACGTCATTCATCCATACGACATTTGTCAAGTGCCTGCTGAGCACCAGGTGTGCGCTGGGTCCTAAGATCACAACCCAGAAAACCAGGGTCCTCTGCCGTTGGAGCACCACAAACTCTGCGGTAGAATCAGAGATGGTGTGGGGTTACTCCAGTGATGGCGACTGTGGCTGTGTAGGAGTTTAGGTATACACAGGGGCATAGGTTCAGGCCGACTGTGTGAGGCCGACTGTGTGGTACTGTCCTGGCTGGGTTCCGGTGCCTGGCCAGGTGAAGACCTGGGGACCCCACAGTGTGGGGCAGTGGGACCTGAGGACCCAGTCCTGACAGCACCCCTCCCTCCTAGCCCTGCAGTCCTTCATCCGCGCCTACGCTGCCTACCCCAGGGAGCTGAAGCACATCTTCCACGTACGATCCCTCCACCTTGGGCACGTGGCCAAGAGCTTTGGGCTCCGAGATGCACCCAGGAACCTCAGCGTCTCCACTGGGAAGAGGAGGAGGGCAAACCTGAGAAGGTAGGGTGAGCCGAGCCCGTGGGATGCAGGACGGCTGGGGAGGGGAGGGGAGTGGTGTGGCGTGCCGGTGACTGACCGCTCATCTTTGGTTTTGTGGTGAGTCACCACTGGTACCTGGCTGTCTCTATGTGGTGAGCACCGGGCTAAGAGGGCAGCACCTGATCCTGCAGAAGTCAGTGGCGTCTCTGTTGGGCCTCCACTGGTGGGATCACGGAGCCCGGAGAGCCCTGCCAGGGTGTCCTCAGGTCCTGCATGGGGCCTGGGGAGTGCCACCCTGGACTCTGGTGTTCTGTGATTGCTCCTGGTAACAGGTGAGATGAGAAGGCGAGCGCGGAGCTCGGGCTCCAGGAGCCAGGGACACCCGGGCGTGCAGCACCGGGCCCGGGGTTGACGCGGGGCTGAGCCCACACGCCGCAGGCCGCGGGGCGGAGCCGCCTGGGTGCTGAGTGCTCAGAGCAGTGAACCCCGCCCCCCGCCCCAGAAGAGTGTGTCCAGAACAGCAAGAGCTGTAAGAGGAGAGCCGGAAAGAGGGACTGCCCCGTGGGCCGGCCGGGCCTAGTGCCCAGTGCAGCCGCACAGTGCCGCAACAGCCGCCCAGCAGGCTTTGTCGGTCAGAGTCGTCGTCTCCTCAGAGGTGAGGCGTTCTGTGAGCACCAGCCCAGCCCCTTGCCGTAGCCGGAGCTCTGCAGACCCCACAGTGCCCCACAGGGAAGGGAGCGGGGCGCCGGCAGCACCCTGTTCTCTGCCCTGTGACTGGAGGGCACACAGGGAAAGGGGCTCTGGGGGCACAGGGCCTTGCCTTCCGCTGCCCAGTCCAGTATGGCATGACCACTTGGGGCGGTTGCTTGGCATCGTCTCCCCTCGGCACGTCAGTTGCCAGTGCCGCCTGCTCCTGGCACTCCCGCCCAGCAGCTGCCTGCTCGGCCACCAGGAAGTGCCAGTCCTCCGCCACCTGTGGGGCCTGACTTCTCTGGCCTGTCATGAGCCAAGGGAAGGAGCCTGCCCAGTGTGAGGTGCTGGTCTGAGAGTCGGGGACGGGGCCTCAGTTTCCCCCTGGTGTGCGTGGCTCAGCGTCGGGAGCCCTGGTCTCCTTGCCTACGGAAGGGGAAAGAACGCTGCTCCAGGGGGGCTGAGAATCGGGCGACACGGGCGCGTACGCCTTTCCAAACAAGTGGACGGTCAGACGACGAGCTAGAAAGCAGGGGAGTCGGTGCAGGGGCTGGGTGCCCTGAGCTGCCGGGTGTGGCCTGTCCAGGACTGGCCAGTACGCCAGGCTGGGGACTTTGAAGATACACGACTTTTTCCTCATGTGACACCTCTCAGGTAGACCAGGCCCTGCTTGTGCCGAGAGGCAGGCGTGCAGAGTCCTGCACATGCTGCGTGCTGTCGCGCCCTCCTCGCTGCCTTCCAGGCCCTCACGGCTGGGCCAGGACTCCAGTGCCCCAGACTTGGGTCCCTGTCTTTGGATTAGGCGTCATTGGCACCGGCACATACTGTTGAATGTGTAGCAAAACCACGAGGCTGCCCAGTCCCCGTCTGACTGGCCTCCTAGCCTGACCATTTAGCCTGAACGTCCTGCCCCCGTCTGTAAAATGCTGGCTCTTTTGAGGAGGCGGGAGTGGACCTGCCCAGTGACCACTGTCACAAACAGCGAGCTGTTCTCAGATGATGTGCCTGTAGCACTGGAAGCTCCATCAGCAAGCGTTGGCCCAGATGCGGCCGCCCTGTCCGGCCCCGGGACGCCAAGCAGGAGGCAGTTGGGCAGGGGATTGAGGCAGCATTGTCCTTACCTTGAGAAGCCACTAGGGAGGGAGCAACTGCCGCCTCCTGCCTCAGCTGACCCTGTCTAGCAGATGGGCACCAAGGCCATGATACCCCTGTGAGCAGGGGATTTAGCAGGGCTTTATTCGGGGAAGAATGGGCTGATCAGCTGATGGAGAGCATGTAAGATGGTGTGGGCAGCCTTTGATGTCTGGCTGGCGCGGCAGGGAGCCGGGTGGTGAGTGACAGCAGTGTGTCACAGGATTACTCTGCCGTGACAGGGCTGCTCTCTGTTCTTGCCGTGTCACCACTCTGCTACAGCCACCTTTCCTGTTGTGCCCTCTCCACAAGGCCCTTCCCTCCGCACCCCGCCCTGCCCTCCCAGGGCAGAGAGGCACTTGAGGGTGCAGCTGGCACCTTTTGTGCTGGGAAGCCCGTGGCTCCTGGAGCAGGGATGTCTGCAGCTGGTCTGCACACGGGCCGGGTGACCGTGGCCACTGTGAGTGGCAGAGAACCTGACAGATTGCCACACCTCGGTCGGGCTTGAGCAAATGCCGGTTGCTCCTTTTCAAGGACTGGAAAGAAAAGTCCCTTAGACCTCACAAGGTGCGGAGCGCGGGCCGCGGCCGCGGCTGCCATGCTGAGCCTCTTCTGAACCCATCTGTCAGGAAGGAGAGTGGGCTCCTGTGTTCTGGGGGGCCAGGCAGTAGCACTGAATCGCCCACACCGTCCACTCTCAGCTCACGGCTTTCACTGCCAGAGTGATTGCACGTCGCGTGCAGACCTGTGACGCCTGCCCGCCAAGTCCACCAGACTTAGCAAAGCCCTCTCCCCGCCGCCCCAGGCAGGAAGTTCAAGCTGCTGAAGTGTGAATTGCAGGTAGGGCCGAGGATTGTTGGTGGTCAGGCGTTTCCACTCAACACAAAAGGGACTTTGACATTCCACACTGCCCTTACCCCTTCGCTCCACCACATTTTAGAACAAGAAAATAAATAATGTCTACGAATGAGGTCTTAATAACTAGATGTCTGTCACCTTCCAGGCCTTGGTTCTGAAAGGAGCAGTGTCTTCCCCCTGCACGTAGGAATACAGTCATAGCCACAGAGTCGCTTCTGACACCGACACACACCTGTCCCCACGGCCCCTCCCCAGACACCTGCACCTCGTGCGCAGAGTGGTGCTCGTGGTGAAATGTCGAGAGGCCCCTCAGCCACATGCGTCACAAAACAGCGCTTTCCTCCCACGGCAGTGCCTGTCTTGAAGCTGTGTAGGCTCAGCAGTTCCCGAGGAGCAGAGAGAACGTGTCCCACCCAAGCCACCTTCCTCCAGGAGCCATGACGTCCAGCTCTGTGTGGTGGCGGGGCCGCAGCGGCCGCTGGCCGGGCAGCTGCACAGGGAGCAGGCGTGCTCCAAGGGCCCTGTTCTCATCTGCCCCCGCGCTCTGGAGAGAGTCCCAGCACGTAGAAACCAGCGTACCCAGGCTCTCCGCCTCACTGCAGGTCTCCTGCGAGTCACGGCCACCCCCAGCGCTGCTGCCTCCCTGGTGCTGCTAGTGACGGCATCGTTACCAGAAGCCAGTCACTTTATTCCCCACCTCAACTCCTCCTCTAATTAGTAGGAAGGCAACAGTCTCAGTTGTTAATTGTTCCTAAAAGAATGTTTTGTTTTACAACTTCCCCCGACCATGCCAGCCCCAGTGTTACCTGGTGGTCCCCAGTTTCATCAGATAGGGTAGATCCAGGATCAGGAGCCTCCCTGGGTGCTTCTAGGTGTGCCGTGCCCGGTGCCCACGGGACCTGCACCCCACAGGACCTGCTCCCCACAGGACCTGCTGCCCATACTGCGGGGCGCTGCCTCTGCCTCTGCGTGTCCAGAGTGCAGACGTCGTCTTACTTCCTAGAGTGAGCACACGTCCTTACAGAAGTCCCGCCCGCCACGTCCTGCCTCTTGGCAGGTGGTACGTCCCAAGCGCCTCTCACTGAAGCTCAGCCTGGAGCTGGCGGAGCCCTGAACTCGGTGTTTTGGTCTTGGCAGGCTCTGTCATTCTCTGGTCTTCACCTTCACCTGTTCAGTCACTGTGAGTGGTTGGGGCGGTCTATTCCCATGAGCTCTCTGCCTCACCCTTGTCTTGCTTCTTAGATCCGACTCTCAGGGTGTCACACAATGATCAAGTCTGAGCTGGTTCCCACAGACCTCCAGATTGCACCCGGCCTGAACCACTTACGTGCTGTGTACCTTTGGGCAGGTTACTTGGCCTCTCTGTGCCTCAGCTACCTCCTTTGAGTGGCACCAATACTGAATGTGAAGCACCCTCTCAGGATCCGGCGTGTGCCAGTTGTGGCACCAGTCCTGTGACTGCTGCTCTTGCCCTGCCTCCGCCTCCCGAGCCTCCCCAGAGACCAGGGCCACCTGCGGTACCCTTGAGCTTGTCTTTTCGGGGACAAGCTTGGGAGCACAGAGCGGGTCCCTGGAAGCTGGTGTGGGCCGCAGCTGCCTCTCCCCGGGAGGCGGAGCTCTCGTCATCAGGAGCAGCCCTGCCCGCGTTCACGTGGCACTTACAGCTCCCTAATGTCACTTAATTAGCGGAAGGCGAACCTGGAATCCTGCCCACGGGGACAGTCTCTCAATTGCATGGAGCCACTTACATCCTGTAAGAGCCAGGCCGGGCGTGTGCCCAGGTGGGACAGCGCTGCCCTGGGAGGTGCCAGGTGCTCCACGCGCCCACCGTGGCCTCCCCCAGCCGCCTTGACTCCCACCCTGTCTCTGCCACCAGCAGCGGCCCTGACCCTGGGCGCCATCCCAGCTCTGGACAGTCTCCTTCCGGGCCCCACATGGTCGCTGCGCACGGGCAGCCGGACCACCACACCCCGCAGCCCGCCGGCCTCCCACTGCTGTCGCTCTGGAAACCCCACAGCTGCCCCTTCCTCACAGGGCCCCGTGGCCTGGCCTCGATGACCTTCAGCCTCTCCTGGCCTGCTGCCCCTCACTGTCCCCAGTCTCCTCTGACCTGCCTGAGCGGGCACCCACGCCCTGCCACCCAGTCACAGTGGGTGCTTGGGATGGCTGTGGTCAGAGCTGTCCCTCCTCGCAGGGCCTCCTCTGCCCTCTGCTCCTTGTGGCCCTGGCACCTACCTGGCACACACAGTAGGTGCTCAGAGCATGTCTTCAAGGGGCTGAGTAGAACCTGAAAGCTTCCTGTAGTTCTGAGGGAAGGGCTGGAAGTGAAGGCAAGGGAGAAAGGAGCTGTTCTGGCGCGAGGTGAGCCCCTGCATCACTCAGCGGACCCTGCCCGGTGGGGACATGGCCTTTCCGAGCCCTGTGTGCCATTTGGCAGCAAGTCTGTCCTGAGAGACAAGTGTGGGGCCAGGTCTCCGCTGCATTCAAGGGGGCCCTGGGGACTCCAGGGTGACCTGGCCTTCGCTTCGTCTGCCTGCTTCCCAGGTGAGGCAGGCACAGACAGCAGCCCGCAGCTGCTGGAGGGCTCCACCGAGCTAGGCAGGTCAGACCTCGCCTCAGCTAAGGCCCGAGAGAACTGGTGAGGGCAGCAACAGAGCCCTGAGGCCCGAGGGACCCTAGGTGCAGAGACGGCTCTGCCGTCTGCCAGGAGTGCTATAGAATGCAGGTGCGCAGGCCAGCCCGAGGCCGTGGCTCAGTGAAGTCCAACATCAGGAACATGGCGGTGATCCTAAACTTGACCCGGGGCAGCCCAGGACTTGGGAAGTACGGCCTTCAGAGCAGATGGTGGGGCGCCCATCTTGGCACAGCAGAGAGGTGCTGGCTGAAGGCGACCGCCCATTAGAGAAGAGTGCGGCGCTCAGACCCACCACCCAGCATGCGGGCTGAGGCCGGGGGCTGCGGCCTGGGGTGGAGCACCCGTGGGCTCGTCCCCAGTGCTGCAAGAAGACCCAAGGCAGACAGGGTGGGTCCTTTCCCAGCAGCCCGTGCGTGCTGCAGATGGTGGCGAAGAGCGCACAGGTGCTCTCCGTGAGGAGGGCCGAGGCGGCTGAGACAGGCTTGGAGGTCTCCGGAGCCCTGGGAGAGAACACCGCCACGGGTCTGGGCGCGCAGCTCCCCGCGTGTCCCACCGGCAGACGCGAGCTGCGGTGAAGGGCGCTTCTCCCCTGGCGCGCCAGTGCGAGTCCACTCTTGTCCCCTGCGCTCAGCGGGCACGTCTGCGGGCCCCGCCTCTCTGGGGTCTGGTTTGCTCACAGCTCTCACAGGCAGCTCTTTGCCTTAGCGCTTTACTTGTGCCACTGTTTCGTTTCTGTCTGACACTGCGATGGCCGGCTGCTGCCTCCTCCCCACCTGGCTAATGAGGCGATTGGAGAGGGTTCACAGTGACCCTGGCCCCCTCCACACCTGGGTCACGAGCAGGCAGCAAAGCAGGGCCCCGTGGCCTCCCCTGGGAGCATGCTGGAGACAGCGACTCGCTGCTGGAGCCACCAGGCCTCCTCCTGGTGCACCTGCGAGAAGGCAAGTGCTCCCCAGCCTCCCGCGGGTGCAGATGCAGAGGCTGTGGCGGAGGAAGCCGGACTTTGAAGGTACGTGTTCCTGCCTTTGACCCAGCCCCAGCATTCCGAGCAGCCTGTCTGTGAAGTAGGTGGCCGCTGGGCTGTCACGGAGGGAGTGGGAAAGGACACTGGGTACGTGGCCTTGGTGCAGGGCCAGGCCAGAGTGGGTGTCCGCGCAGCCTGTCCTCCTGGCGGTCCCACTTCCTCTCTCTGACCCCTAGGGGAAGTGAGAACTTGGCAGAGTCTTGCCCAAATCCACCACCCTTCCCTGGCCGCATCCCTCTGGCCCCTCACTCCCCAGGTGGCCTGGAGCCCGTGCTTCAGCAAGTCCATGTCCCAGGGAGGGGCTCACACCCCGGGGTGCCCGTTCTGTAGTGGCCCTGCTCACTGCTAGAACTCCCCAAACGAGCCAGTTGACCACTGTCACTCCCACTCTGGTCTCTGGGAGGTTCCAGCGTGGTGTGCACATGGTGTGTGAGCCCAGTCCCCGGCAGTGTGCCGGCCGCCTTTTCTCTCCTTCCTCCTGTTGCCGACATTCATAGGCAGCAGGGGTTGTTCTGTGAGTGAGTAAACGCTTGGAGGAATAAGCACCCCGCCCAGACGGGGAGGAGTCCAGTGTGCAGGGCCACGCCAGCACCTCCTCGGCCTCCTGTGCAGCCCAAACGCTGCCCATCACCTCTGTGGCCTGTCTCAGCCCACCCCAGGTTGCCCAGCTCTGGTTGCAGAGTCTGGCTCATGAAACCATCCAGACGTCAAATAAGACACTGCCCAGCAGCAGGACGTGGGGCCCTGGCAGCAGTGCGTCCAGGGCCAGGAGCTGGATTCAAACTCGGGCCTTCTGCTTCCAGGTGGAAACCTGCCGTCTGGCTCCCGGTGTCCACACACCCTGCCTTCTAAGGGCTGACTGTCACGTCACGTGGGCCCTTCTGATCCACTGACGCGTCGGGGTGTTCTCCCATCCGTCTGCAACGCCACAGGCATGCTTTATGCCAGGACAGGCCCAGGGAGCTGAGCTCCGAGCCGTGGGCTAGGACTCTGACCCGAGCTTGGACAGCCGCAGGGGCTGCCTGGCGTGGGGGCTGCCTGGCCCGGGCTCCGCGTCCTCTTCTGCTCTCCACTGATCTTCTGCGGCGTGAGGCTGAGTCCACGGGGCTGTGCCTGTTGTCTGCTGCGGCAGCAGGGCTCCCCCATGGGCGTTTTCTGGGGCCCTGAGACTGTCGCCCCCAGTGTGCAGCTCTGCCACGCAGAACCCTAGAGTGAAGGGCCTGTTGGTTTGGAGGCTGGGTCTTGCCGTATTGCCCTCGCTGGCCTCAAACCTGCCGTAGCCCGGCCCCAGCAGCGTTCCTTCCCCGGTGACCGTGGAGGGTTAGCATTCTCCTCTCAGTAGGCGAGACTGTCACCCCATACTTGCTGGTTCTTTTCCAAAGTTCTCTTCTGCCCCAGGGCGCTAATTGTCACATTCTCCCTGGAGGTGCCTGTTACTCTTACTGTCTTCCGACAGCCACCAAAACCTGTGGGCATCACTACCTTTCCCTCCTCCCTCCAGGGAGGCACGAGCCATCAGAGAAATTTGGAACCATCCTGAAGCCATCTGAGGTCACCGTTGCTTCCTAGAATCCCTCAGAACCCAGGCTTTTTTTCCAGTTAGAGGGTCACGCCTCCTGGGCCAAGTCCTTCAGGCTTTGCTGTGGCCCTGAATCATTTGTTTACAAGCAGAGTTCTTCATGGGAAAATGTGTCCTCTGTCGGCGTGATTTAATTATAGCACAAGAGGAAAAGCCCTCACAAAATCACACTGCCTGAAAGCCAAAAGGCAAAGAGGTTTTTGTTAAGTAGAAATTAAAATACCTTGGGATTTGGACATAGGGTAAAATTTATTTACTTTTTTCTCCTTTAAAATGAATTTACAGGGACTGGGGTTGGGGCTCAGTGGTAGAGTGCTTGCCTCGGACGTGTGAGGCACTGGGTTTGATCCTCAGCACCACATAAAAAAATAAATAAAATAAAGGTATCGTGTCCATCTACAACTAGTATATATACTTTTGTAACTTGAAAAAAAACTATATATATACATATACATATATATGTATATATATATATATATAGTCTCTGATATGATGTGGAGAAATGAATTATTATTCATTTCTATATAATAATATAGGTTTTTTCAAGTTACAAAAGTAATACATGCTTATTAGAGAAATTAAGGAAATGAAAGCTTAAAAGTTAATCTGCATTTGTTAGACATACACGAATTTTTTTTCTATGATGATATTATCATTTGTCTAAAATAATATTAAACAAATTACCTGTGGGTTATTTTTATTTATTTATTTATTTTCCTTCACTGAAGTTGTTCACTGTGACTTTTTTTTAATATTATTTACTTTAGTTGTACACAGTGCAATGCGTTTATGTTTACGTGGTGCTGAGGATCGAACCCGGGCCACGCACGTGCAAGGCGAGTGCTCTGCCGCTGAGCCACAACCCCAGCCCCTGTTCACTGTGACTTTGAAGATGCACTTTATCGGGGGGTTCCAGGTCTTTGAAGTTCGAGGTCATATAAACATTGTTTTTATAGTAAAAATATTTTATGCAAGGAACTTGCCCTTGTTTAGAACGCCGTGGTGTGGTGGTCAAGTGCACGGCCGGGTTCCGCTCCTGCTGCTGGTTGTGGCCTGGTCTCACTGCCTCCCTCTCGGCTCACTTTCTTCACCAGTACGGTAGCTGTTCTGGAGGGCTCCTGGGAAAGTGGCGCCTGCATGCAGTGCCAAGCCAGGGCCCGCAGCCGTCCCCAGCGCTGCACGGCAGCTGGCGTGGCTCCGATCTACCTGCTTCTCAGTGACCCACCACAGCCGCGTCGCTGGCGTCTGCCTGAGCGTTGCAGTACGTGTTTCTGGTAGACTGCATTTCTGTCCTTGTCCTTGTCGTCTGCCCCTTTCCGAGCGCTCAGGAAGTGTCCTCCAGTGCATTTCACAGCTAGGAAGATTGATTGATCAGTGCTGGTTGTGGGGAGCTCCTGGGAAGAGGGGATGCGTTTCTCCACATCAGACCATAGACCAGCAGAAAATCTAGGTGAAACTAAAGCAGTAGCAAACTAGAAGGAAATCTTCCTAAATAGTCTTCAAATCCTAGAACAAAGACTGTTCTAGGTGTGACCCTAAAACTCTACATAGTCCTAACCTATTAACAAAGTGCCACCAACAGCCAGGCTGGTGGCGCATGCCTGATCCCAGCTGCTTGGAGCTGAGGCAGGAGGGTTGCGAGGGCAGGCTAGCCAGACCTGTCTCAGGGTAGGTGTGCGTGGGCTGGGAGGAGCTCCGTGGTGGAGCCTTGCCTTGCGTGTGTCGGGCCCTGGGTTCAATCCCCGCACCAGCCGCTTCCCTCTTAAGACAGCCTGTGGACAGCCCGCCCTGCCGTGGCAGGCCCTGTGAGTGTGTCTGTTGTGGAGAGGCGGCCTGCAGTCTCAGTGGCCCACCTGGTGGGGTGTAGCCCACCTTCCTGCCAGCGCAGGTGGCGTCACCTGTCCTGCTGTGTGGTCTGGCCTGAGCTGGGGCATGGTGGGTCTTCGGCCTGCCCTACCAGGAGTCTTCTTGGTTAGATGAACTGACCTGTTGCTTGGTGACCGGGGATCACTGCCTGTGAGGGATGGGGGTACTCGGAGGGCAAGGAGGTTGGCAGGTCCCTGGGAGAACTGCAGCTCGGCAGAAGAAGGGGCACGCCCACCCCATGCCCGTCTCTGAGCCCTCCTCTCCCGTCTTGTGTGCCAGCTTTTCCCTGGGGCCTTGGCACAGAGGACCAGGGCTGGCCGGGGAGAGAAGGTCCTGCAGGGCTGGCCTGAGGTTCTCCCAACTGAGGAGTGTCTGGTCCTGCCCCTCGAGTCAAGAAGACACGACCAGAGAAGAATATGACCGTCCTGAGTGACGGCAAGGGAGACCGACCCCCAGGGTTCAGGGAGATCGGAGCCAGGGCCTGCGGACACTAATGGCCAGTTCACCCCAAGCCACCCCAGCCTTGACGGTGTGATCCTCCCTCGTGTCACCCTCCTGCCTTGCCAGTGCCTTCCCCGCTCAACATCCCTGTTGAGTGGCTCCAGGTGCCCGCCAGAACTGCCTCCTCTGCCCACACGCAGCTGAGTTCTTTGTTTCTTGTTTTAACTGTGCTGCTCGGGCCCAGGGCCCCTGCGTGCTGGGCAGGCGCTCTACCTCCGGGCCACACCCCAGCGCTTTTTAATTCCTTATTTTGAGACAGGGTCTCGCCAGGTTCCCCAGCTGGCCCCAACTCTCGATCCCCCTACTGGCCTCCCAAGTGGCTCTCTTGTTTTCTCTTGTTTCTTCCCTTTGGAAGGGGGCGGGGGCTGTGCCACTCAGTGGTGTCCCCAGCCTGGAATGGGCCTTGCACACGAGTAGCCTCTGCCTGGTGGGCTGAGGCCACAGCACTGCCGGGCTGCCCAGGGCTCGAGGGGCGCCCCCAGCCCACGCTGCGTCTGTAGGCAATCAGCGTATCAGTCACCGGATGAGGTTCTGGTGATCACTGTGCTCTAGCGGTGGCAGCGCCATCACTGAAGCGCTAGGACTTATGCTGGGGAGAATATTTTTGACTGAAATTCTGCATATTTTGAAACTCAGGTTGTTACATTTAAAATTATACACACTGTGAGTGCCTGGCTTCAAAGGAGAGGGAAGGAAAAGCGCTCCTTCCTGTCAGAACCTCTTCACTCTGTCTGTCATGTAACCTGACTAAAAATGAACTACAAGCACAAGAAGTGGCAGCCTTCAGCTGGGAGCAGGGCCTGTCTGCCGCTTCCAGCCACGCCTGGGCCTCCGCAGCTGGACCTCACAGGGACTCAGGCCGCACAGCCCACGCGGGAAGCGGTAGGGTGCCGCAGTTGTAGGGGTGGGGAGCCTCAGGAGAGCCCCGGCCTGGCTGGGCGTGGTCTGCTTGCCCGCCAGAAGCTGGCACAGGGCCTTCTTGGTCCTTGCAGGCCTTGCGAGCTGCCTCCTCAGTGCTCGCGCTCTTCAGATGAGGGAACTGAGGCGCAGAGCCCAGGACCCTCGTCCCCTGTCCTGCCCCCTCTCCCTCACTGCCGTAGCCCCTTGAGACCACAGAGGACTCTCCCACTCAGAGCTTGGTCATTGCTGCTCCTGGGCCTGCTGGGCCAGCCTGGTGGGAAGAGTGTACGCAGGCCCTGCATCCACGGTGGCCTCTGGGTCTGCTGACTGCTGGTCTTCACAGATTTCCCCCTCTGAGTCTTCCTGTCCTCACCCGAGAAGTAAGGGTGACAGTCGTCCCTGCCCTGGAGTGAGACTGGGAGGTGACGTGCACAGGAGGGAGCACTTGCCACCCGTCTCTCACCTTTGCCCTGAACCCCTTTCCCGGCCCCAGGTCTTCTCCCAGCAGAGCTGGCCACCCCCCACATGTCACAGTGAAGAGCGGCGCCCACGGGTGGGCAGCAGCAGGCGCGCACCATGCCATCCCATCCTGCTGGGGGCCCACAGTTGCATCAGGTTAATAGCGTAGTGTTGGTCTTGTTTCAAATTCTTGGGTTTCAGGGGAATCCTGTTTAATTGATTTTGGCCACAATTTCAGTCCAGTTCATCCTCTGATTATTACAGCAAAGAAGACAGTGGTGCATGTCAGCTCCCCTGGTGAGCGCCCAGGACACGCTGTCCAGGACACTGCCCAGCCTGGCCACTGGAGTGGGCTACAGTGCAGGCCCAGGGGCACGTTCCTCTGTTCTGTTGGAAGCAATTGCTCCTCAGTTTTCATAACCATTCTTCTGTGTGTCGTGGAACTTCCACAGATCTCCTCCTCCGCTCTGATCAGCGGTGAGGCTGCTGTCTTGAGCACAGTTTCTGTGATGCCGCATATGAAATGGCTTTCAGCCGTTGGTGTGGATTAGGACAGGGGGGTACCTAGCCCCTGGGAAGGCTCTGACCTGGGCTCCACACAGGAGCTGGCCAGGCTGCACCCTGAGCCCGGCCTCACAAGGTTGGAAACAGTTTTAAGAATCTTCAGGCAGCACTGGGCATCTGTGATTGACACCCACCTTCCTATTGACCCCACAGGGCGTGTGGGCCTGGCAGGTCCCTGTCCTAGAGGGCCAGGTGCCGAGGCCCGCCAGTGCCAGAGGGTACTTTGAACTGTGTCAAGGTCACTGGAACGCCGACAGGCCTCGTGGCTTCATGTTGTGGAGTTTTCTGGTGGGTTTTCCGATCCTTTGGCAGACTGCTGCATCACACGCCTCATTTGCCATCAGAGTATGAGGATGTAGAGGGTTTTTTTTTTCCCTCATAAGAACAACACAGAACAAAGCCTCACTTTTAAAAATGCCATGATATTTTGCACCATTATGAAAATCTGTCAGCGCCGTGTCTAATCTTCCGGTGCATAGAATATCAAAACAAGCACCATTGAAGGGATTGCACTTCTATTAATACAGAAATGTCAGCTTCCGTCTCAGAGCCAGCTGCGCCAGCTCTCTCCAAACAGGAGGAAAACATACTAAAACATACTAAAGTTTCTCTCCCTCTGCTGTCCCTGTCCTCCAGGCCCAGTCTTCGTAAGAAGACCCAGAGCACACACCACTTGGCCCAGGTCCTGCGCTCCGAATATGCTAGTGGGCTGGAGGCTGCGGGAGAAGGCCGGAAGGCAAAGCAGACAGGACACCTGCAGCACGGGGCGGGGGAGCTGCTCCTCCCAGCCAGAAAGCCCTAGAGGACAACTAAGGACGGCAGAGCTTCCCGGAAAGCTTCTCTTGAATCTTCCTCCGTGGGACTGGGCCTCCGAGTGGCCCTAGAGGCCTGTCCTCATCAGAGGGGGCAGCTGGCACCTCTCCCTGGACACCCAGACCCCAGGACTCAGGCGTCAGGGCCAGCCCTGACCCCTTGGCGGAGGAGCCATGGTAGAGTGAGTGGGGTGGGGCAGTCAGCAGTGCCCGCCAGCCAGGTGACGGCAGAAGAGAGGCCTTCTGTGCTTCCTCAGTGCTGGACGCCCACCACCAGCGCACCCTGGTTGCACAGTCTGCAGCGATGGCACCCTCCTCGCCCGCCCTGTGGCCCTGTCCGAAGAAGCTTCACAGTTCAACCTCTGCCCTGACCCTAACCCCTGCCCTGCCCATGAGGTGTTGGCGTGAATGATGTGAAAAGTGTTAAAAACTGGACTTGAGTTTGCACAAAAAAGTATTTGTTAAGTGATTATTTTCATGTACAAACGCTTTTTTACAAAGAACTAGAAGAGTTTCTATAAAGTCTGGGTCAAAATACAAACGTGCTTGCGAGGGCGGGCCCTCGGCTTCTGTCTGTGCCGCAGTGTCACCTGGTGTGTGGACATCCCTTCCTGCGCAGGAGAACTCGCTCCGGGCTGAGTGACTCTCTCTTGCTTTTTTGTTACTCGCCTTTGAAGTCAAAAGGCACCGGGGCCTGGGCTTTTCTTCCCATCAAATCCCATCTTGCCTTCAAGAAAGGTCTGGGGTCTTTGTGTTCTGACCCAGATCCCAGAGTCCCCCCCACCCCTGCTATTGTGTTTTCTGGGAGGTTTGAAAGAGGACCCCTGGAGCGTGTTGATTTCCCAATAAATGTAAGATGTGGACATTACCAGGGGCCCAAGAGAGGGCGGGAAGCAGGCACCGCCTGCTCCTTGCCCTGCTCTGCTTCCTCTCCCTGGCTTTCCCAGGGTAGAGCCCAGGCAGCCCTCCCGGCCCCCGCAGCTCCAGGAGAACTGGGAGAGGGTGGCAGGGGGCCAGCTCCTCACGGTGGGAAGTGAAGACAGGCGTGCTTCACGCGGTTTGGACAAGAAAAGGAGGATCCCGCTTTTTGCAGCTGAAACCCAGCTGTGAGAACAGGATGCGCGCTGGGGACCGTCAGCGTGAGTCCCCATCCTGGGGACTTGCAGAGTTCTTCAGTCCTCGGGGAGCACTGTCAGAACTTCACACTGTGGTGGCTTTAATCCCCACACATAATTCACTATCTGTTAGGTGAGGGTGGCTCACCAGCGATGCTGTGTGGGTGTGCTTCTAGGTAAGATCAGCATGCTCCCACCTTCCTAGTAAGAAGCACGGGTTTAGCAGATTTAGGGTTAATATCATGTAAATTTAAATAACCCTAAAATAAGTCTCTTATTGTGGCTCCTGACAGATTATACGTTTCAGGCATCAATTAGGCAAAGCTTTAGCCTAATTCCACAGTACATGTTCTAATTTTGTGTGTGTTTTTTAATCGTGCCTCTTTTTCTAATTTCCCAAACTTACCCACTTACGACATGAGCCTGGTTGCCACATTAGAGTCGCAGAGAATTTGGACGTTTGCTGTAATGCTGTGGCCCTAAAGCTTTTCTCCCTGCGGGCTGGCAGAAGAAGGCTTTTTTGGAATCCAGAACCTCTCCGGTTGAAGCGCTAGCCGCCCCCTCTGAAGGCCCCCATTCCCACGCACTGAAGGGCACAGAGCCCTTGGTGACGACTAAGCCTGCTGATGCGATGCAAGCAGGCTGCTGAAGGCTGGCAGAGCACAGCGGACAAAGCCCAGTGGGATCCTTTGATTTTTTTCACCCCCCCACCCCAGGGAAAAGGAGGGGAGATTGTGGGAGAAAGGGGCCTAAACAGGGCCTCCAGGGACAGGTGCCCTATGCAGAACCAGCGGCCTCACTTCAGCACGCGGACAGGAGTGCTTGGTTTCCACAAATGGCCCTACTCTGGACGGCTGCTGGGCTGGTCTGGCTGTCACCTCTGTGACCTCCGTGACCGGACACCCTTCTTACCCGTTCCACCTCTGGGAGCCAGAGCAAGGCCCGTGGGGTAGGCAGTGGCCTCCTTAATGCCAGTTTAGATTCTCTGGCAATCCCCAAAACTGCCCGAGGGCCACTGGGCATCTAAACTTCCAGCTGTTGCCCCGCCCCGTTGCTCCAGGGTTTGGGAGAGGCTGGTGGAAGGCGGGGAAGGCAGCTTCTCACGACCCTGTTGTTCCCTCTGCTGGGGGTCCTTCCCCCCTTTAAATGAAGGCTCACCCACCCCCAGGGCTGGGAACAGAGGAACCAATTTGGCCTTCGAAATGGCTAAAAAGCAGAAGCCCGCCTTACCACTAAGATTGTGAGGTTATTATTACAGATGGGATATGCAGGACAATTTAAGATATTGTAATTATAAACTTGTAGGGAAGCCTTGTTCTTCATTAATGTAAGATATGAAATCGCCTCTGAGGTACAAGGACAATTACATAGTTGAGAACGTGTCTGTGATTTACACTGCGGCTGTGTAAATGTAAGGGTGCTTGCTCCAGTCTGCCTCCTCCACTTCCACAAAATGAAAAGCACACCGGTGCAAGTTGTCCTTTGATAGATTTTTAATATGATTTTAAAGAGTTTTGTTTGGTCTCATTCTTATTCAATGAGATTAATTTAAAGCACTTATCCCCTGGGTTTAAGTCAATCCATGTAGGATTTGGGCAGGGTTTGTTGCTTGGGGGGTTTTGTTTGCAGGAGGCTATGAGAGACTCCTTTCCCACTTCATTAACCCTGAGTTGGGGACAGTCCCCCCTCACCCCCCACCAAAGCCAGAGCTGGGGATTTACCAGCCCCCATTCACATGCAAAAGAACTTGAAAGCCGAGGGGCTCCTTGACTTAATTAGCTGCTGTGCATTTTGCAAAATTAGAATAATACCCTCACCATCCCAGGAAAGAAAGGCCAGGGTGAGAGGGGCTGGGGCCGGGAGGAAACTGTAGCAGGCCTGAGTCTGGCTTGTGGTCTGTGGGGTTGTAGTCTGAACGCGCCCCTCATCTCCCCATCTCTCAGGCCTCCCCCACAGCAATCCTGACAGCAAAGGGTGGGGGGCAGGGGGCTTTTGGCTCACGGGCACCCAAACTTCCCAGCCTTGGGCATTTTGCTTGCAGGGAGAGGAGCACCTGTGCCCCCTTCCTCAGAGGAAGGTCTCAGGAGGTGACCTTGGCCCTTTGAACGTGATCTGGAGGCCTGGAGTCTGGCTGAGGACTCAAACCCGCTCCCTCCCCTGGGATCCTGGAGCCGCTGGCCGGGTGGTGGGAAGGGGCAGGCGTGGGTTAGACACTGGGATTTGATCCCCGTCTGGGTCTGGGGCAAGGGGGCAGTGGAGGGTGCAAAAGGGGTTTACCGATGAGACGTCAGCTTCATGGACACCGCCCGATGGGTCCTAGCGGGCACTAGAGGCCAGGGAGCCGCCTTGGCCCCGCAAGCGTCAGAGCCGGGGGCGCCGGGCAGAGGAGGGTGGGGTGATGAGGTAGCAGCTTCGGAGTCCATCTGTCGGCCCCACGCCCGGCAGGCCGGTCACCAGCTGCCGGCGCCCTTGCCGCGGCCAGATGAGTCGGCTCAGCCAGGGCACCGCAGCCCGGCCTGCAGCCGAGAGGGAGGCCGGGCGCTGACCCCCGCCGCCGCCCCCGCCTCCCGGTGCCCAGGACCCGCTGGGAACAAGGAGGAACCAGACGGGGGTGGGGGGCGGAGAGCAACGGGCTTGCCTCATTATAGAGATGGGAAGATTGAGGTCCGGTGGGGGAGACCCCTGCCCACCCCTGCGGGTCTAGCCGTGGTCCCCGGTACTCGGCCGCAGCGCCATGGGAGAGAAGGGGGAGAAAGGTTTCCTTGTTGAGGCGGGGAGGGACACGGAGGCAAATGGTGCTCGCCAAGGGAAGGGAGAGGGCCCGAGCCGGACCGACGGACGGGAGCGCGGACAGGCGCCAGGTCGTTTGTAAGAAGTTTATTTCGACATTTAAAAAAAGAGAGAACCCGAGAGGCCTGGCTGTCCCGGGGCGGGGCGGCCCTCCTGCCCCACCGGCGGGGAGGGCGCAGGCCACAGACTCACTGATTCACGGACACGGTCACGGGCTCATGGGTCACGAATAAATAACTTCATATACACTTTGCACACGGTATGTACAGCGAGCGCGGCCCAGGCGCCGGGAGCCCGGGCGGTGGGCTCCGCGCCGCTCCCCAGCCGAGCCCGCGGGGCGCGGGGCGACGGGGTCCCCGCGAGCAGGGAAGGGCGTCGGGAGGGAGCGAAGCTCGGGGTCACCCCCGCCGCTCCTGGGGCGGGAAAGGGGCTCCGGGGAGAGCGGGCAGCGCCGGGAGGGCGGGGGCGGGCGGGGGCGCGGACGTACTTCGGCGGGTGGACGTGGAGCGGCCGGAGAGCGGACGCCGAGGGGACAGGGAGCCGCGGTCTGGGCCCGGGCTTCGGTGGACTTGGCATTCGACCCTTCGGGGGACACTGGGTGGGGCGCCGCGGAGGGCCGGGCAGCCCCCGCCCCGGGGCGTCGAAGCCCGAGCGCCCGGAGAGGCGGGCGAAAGGGGCGGGCGCCTCACCGAGGCTGCGCGGCGCGCGGGAGGACGCCGGCCAGCGGGGGCAGCGGCGGGGGCGGCTCGTTGGCGCCCTGGAGTCCGTGGATGAGGATGCGGGGCACCAGAGGTCTCTGGAGGGCCGGGGGCGGCGCGCTGGGGCCGCGGTACAGGTAGAGCGCTGCGCCGGGGTCCAGGTTGGAAACCAGACTCTGCGGGTAGAAATAAGGCGACGGGAACATCCGCTGGAGCGCTGAGTAATTGCCCGCCTCTGCCAGCAGCTCCAGCCCGACGGCGGTCTGTCGCTTCCATTTAGTCCTGGGGACCGAAATAAACGCGTACCGCGGGGTCAGAGCGAGGGCGCCTGGCCACCCTGACCCTCCCGAATGCTTGGACCAGAGAGCCTGCAGGAAGGCCACGAGGCACCATTTGTTAATAAACAACGGAGCGCCGGACACTGTTCGCACCATTGCATGCATCCTCTCATTTAATCCTTCACTGGTCTTCCATGGCTATTAACCCCATTTTGCAGATTAAAAGACTGAGGTGTGGACCAGTTTTTGTGATAATCTGGGAAGCGGCAAAGCCCACGTTCTAAGCCAGGCTATCCCACCCAAAGCTGGGCCATAACTTGGCCTGACACATTCTGCCCAGGCGATCACAGCTGGGTGCTGGCGCTCTCCCCAGACCTTGTATGTGTCCCTTGGGAGGACCTTATGAAGTCAGATCACCCAGGAGACAGCAGCAGAGACAGTGGAAGTCTGGCCACCACTGGAAGCAAGCCCCATGAGTTAAACCCCCACTCTAAGGTGGCAGGCCCAACACACACCCTTCCCCGCCTCTGCCAAATTGCCATACCTCCATATGCATACCATTCCTGGACACCCAGGATTGAGGCTGGCAGCTAACTCTACATCCAGTAAGGCCTCGAAGTTGGGAGGTCAGTGGACTGGGCAAGCTATGGACCTGGGTAGTTTGGAGAAGTCAGGCCGGGAGCCCTGGGCTCACCTGCAGGTGAGGCTGGGCAGATCAGTCCAGGTTCCACTGAGGTGGGCTCAGCCACACCAGCCCATCTCCCTCCCTGAATTATTCATCATCATCATAATTGTGTAATTACTGCCACGGGCCTTAATTATTGATGCCCGGAGCAGTAATCATATTTATTATTAATGGAGCTGCGTGTTCTCAGGCTTGTTTATAAAAAGCACCATTCCTGCCTCTGCTAAGTATGTGAGCCACTGGGGTATACAGGACTGTGAGTTGTATGTCGGTGAGTGTCACTGTGGGTTGAGTGTGTGTGTGTGTGTTTGTGCGCGCGCACACACACACACACACACACACACACACACACACACGCTTGCTTAAATCCTGCAGATGTATTTAGGAGGAAGATTGGGAAACTGGTTCAAGACCAGTGCCCCTACACCAATTTCCCAGCCACTCACTCTGTTCCCAAGAAGCTGGGGCAAAATAAGCTTACCCTGGGGACCCCTTCCTGGAAAACTGGGGAGACCTGAAGAGCCCAGCAAGAGGCACAGCCACAGCTGCTTGGGCAGGCAGGGCTGCAGCAGGCCAGGGCTGCTGCCTGCTGGTCCTCTCCTGCAGGACTCTTGGGGGATCAAGGGCCACACCTCTTCCTGTCCTGGGGCTTCCACCGGGAGAGCCCAGGGGTTCTGGTGGGGGTTGGGAGAAGCCCAGGCTGGGGTGGGGGCAGGTATTGGGCCTCACAGGGCCCCTGTGCCTGACCACCTGTTTTGGATTCTGAGTCTAGTCCCTTTTCTGTCCCTCACTGTGGGACCTGGGACAAAGTATTCTCCCCTCAGGGCCTCATAGGGCCGACTCAGGGGCCCCTCCTTAGAGCCAGAATGTGGACTCTGGGTCCCCTCCTCCCGGGAACTGCGAGGGAAGGACCTTCCCTAGACCCTCGCCGCAGGGAGCCTCACCTGCGGTTCTGGTACCAGGTCTTGACCTGCGTGTCGGTGAGGTTGAGCGAGGCGGCCAGCTCCATGCGGTCCTGCACGCTCAGGTACTTCTGCCGCTCGAAGCTGCGCTCCAGCTGCGCCAGCTGATGGTCGGTGAAGGCCGTGCGCGCCTTGCGGGGCTTTTTCAGGCGCACTGGGGGACTGTCCCGAGAGCTGGAGATCTCGCGGTCTCCCTCCTCCTTCACTGCGGAGACAGTGGCGAGTCAGCGCCGGCCGGCCGGCTGGTGGTGCTTGTGCAAACGCGGCCTGGGACATCGGTGGCCCCCCAGCACCCAGCCTTTGGAGCCGGGACTTCCGGCCCCCCAAAGCAGGGCATGAACCCTGACTGAAGGGGACGCCGGCGGAAGCACAGGAGGCTGAGACCCGCTGCAGCTCCGGGAGAAGGAGCCCTAGCCGCGTTCTCCCCGCCGCGCTCCTGCGCTGCGCTCGCGCTCCTTGGACGGAGAAGCGCAGCCACGCGAGGGAGCGGCACCGACCAGTCGGAGGAGGGCACCCCGGGTTCCTGCGAGTGGGCTCCGCCGCATCGGGCTGCGTTCGCCCGGCCAGGGGAAGGGAGAGAGCTGAAAGCTGGGGTCCGGGGAGAAACCCGCGTGGAGGGACAAGAGCCTGCTCACCCTGGGCGGTCCATTGTCCTGAGGAATAAAATAACCGTACAAACCCCACACGCGGCCCGAGTGGATGCCAGTCCGTGGTGATTCGTAGCGGCCTATGGACTTGGGCGCGGCGCGAGGCCGGCGCCGGCATCTGCCAGAGAACCGCTTCTGTGCCCTGTGCGGTGCGCCACAGCGAGGTCTGCGCTTCCCTGGGGCTCGTTGCCATTTCATTGCCCACTGTGGCTCCCCTACACCCGCGCCGAGATCTCATTAGTCCCTCGGGTCGGGACAGAACAGCACGGGGTCCCCGCTCCTGAGGTCCAAAGATGGAACCTGGAACCGACATGGGCCGGTTCCTTTTTCCCAAACGAAAGTTTGGGATGAACCGTCAGAAAGCGCACACTTAACCCAACCAGCCGGATCTCTCCCTCTTGTCCCCCTAAAGAGACTGTAAAACCAAACAGGCCACTTCTCCAAAATTGAGGGTGTGGGCTGGGACTCCCCCACCCCTTTAAAATTTTTCTTTTATGGTGAGTTTCATTGTGTGTGGCGTTTGCAGTGACAGGGTTCAGCTGAATTTGAGTTGATTTCTCTCTGTAGGAAAACAATAATCCAGTTAATTGAGCCACTAGGGAGCGAAGCTTTTCAGCCGGAAAGGCTGTGCTTCCCGGCTGGCGGGGCACCCGGTGCAGAGCCTGGCAAGAGAGGGCGAGGCTTTCTGCCGGTGGACGCAGGCAGTTCCTGCCCGGCAGGCTGGACTTCTTGAGGACACAGCCATCGCCAGAGATGGGGTTGTGTTAGGGTGAGAGGGAAAAATGAGTTGGGTTCGTGCATGCTGAGAAACTTAAAACAAGTTTCTCGGGAAAGATTAATCAAACCTCAAACTCAGTATTACAGAAATCTTACTTTTTGACCTACTGACCTGGGCGATTTATGAAAATCCCCCACTCAGGAAGAACAGATCAGCTACTGGGTTTTTAAAACTCCAAGGGCTCTCCAGCTCAGGCTTTGGTGGCCGCCCTTCTTCAGCTTGGGGCCTCCCCTTCCCAGACTTAGGTCTGGAAGCTACATCTCAATGTTCCAGCGACCTTTCCCTGCCTGGAGCAAAGATGTGGTTTGTTTTCTCCTGCACCCTGACTCCCATCGCTACTGTCAAGGGTGCCTTTCTTCAAAGCTGGGCTTCCCCTCCAACTTCGTTCAATGTTATGTTTGATAAGCCTTTGCTATCAGAAACTTGTAATGAGACTGGCCTTCCCCCTCCCCTCCTCAGAGGAAATGACTCAGCGTGGATAGTGGCTGGGGAGGGGACCACTTAAGTACCCCACTGACTGACTTCCGTGGCTGGCTCCATGTGTCCATCTGAGCCAAACTTCCTAACTTGGGCTCTGAAAAGGTCGTCCCCACATTTGGGAAACATTCCAGGCACAGCCTCTGCAGCCCCAGGCCCTCCTCACTTTGTAGGGCTTTTTAGATGCAAAGGTGGCAGTACCTAGGGGTGGGAGAGACTTACCCCTGCTGCTCCAAACCTATATAAGTGATATGAGGACAGTCGGCCCTCATCACCTCCCTGATCAGATATCATTAGGGACAGGAGAAGAAAACTGATATTCCAATTATCTTAAATTAAACCTCTCCTAAAATTCTTATTGGGGCAAAGATATGCAAGAAGCACAGATCAAACTGTAAATGTGAGCAAAGCTTGCCCCTTGCTCTACCCACAAAGCTGGGTGGTGGTGGAGATGGTTGCCAATTGTAAATAAACATGATGTTATAAATTATATTTTACCACCACCGCCAGCACCCCCCCCCCCAACACACACACACACACACACACACACACACACCTGTCTTTCTCCAAGGCAAGTTTTCTCTGCCTCTCTAAACAGACCCTGGGGGAGGAGCAAGGGTCTCTGGCCCAAGGTCCAGCATGCCTCTGGACCTCGCCGTTTTCTAGGGATGACTGGTCCAGCCTGGCTGAAGGTTTCGGCCATTTACATGGGGAAGTGGAGAGAAATAGGATGTGGAATAAGACCCGAGATGGTTTTCGATTTGGAGTCAGGGTCTGTCCCCAAATGAATTCTTATATTTTGTGCTAAATGAGACTTCCTAAATTCTTGCGAGGGCTTGATATAAACAGGAGCTAAGAAATGCAGATCCCTGAGACAATAAGGAGTTGCCTTTCTAGGGAGATTTTGTCTTGTGAAAAGAATTCCAGGGTTCTGACAGAGCTATGAGCAGCCTGGGCCAACTCCTGGTTTCCTGCGGGATGGAGACACAGAGCTCTCTCCCCGAAGCCCTGGTTCTCCTTATCACCTTGTGCTTCTTGACTTCTTCCTAAAAAGAGCTTTATGCCTCTGACCCCAACAGACAGCTAAAGTCGAGGTAGCAGCCGAGGATCAGAAACCAAATTAAGAAATTCTCTCCTTCTTCCCTCCCATCTTTCCTTTTTTCTTCTTTCCTTCCTCCCTTCCTTTCTCCTTTCCCCTCAATCCTGATCTCAGCTCCCTTGTTAAGAGGGAACAAAAAGGGAAGAAGAACAACAAGAAAATCCACAGCGTGAAAAGGCAAGTGCCGGGCACTAGCCCAAGGAGGGGGAACCAGGGCCCATGGCGCGGGCGTCAATGGGTCTTGCGACAGCCTGGATTGCTCAAAGCACTGAAATCCAAACAACACTGCATAGTGAGGAGTCCGTCTCTCTCCACCAGACATCCCAGCCTGTCCCAGCCCGCTGGCCACCTCCGTGCGATTTCTCCTTTGAAGTGAGCGTGTTCTTCTGCATGGTTCAGAGCCGGGTAGCACTGGGCCCGGTGGGAGGGAAAGCCCAGTTTCTCTTCTCATTGGGAAATTCAAATTAAAAGTCAGAAAATCCTGGCTGTACCCAGGACTCCAGCCAGGCTTTGGCTTCTACAAGTAGCACCCTTTGGGCCTCCCCTTGCTGTGGGGCCTCTTCTCAGAGAGCCACTGGCCAGGTAGAAACCTGCTGCTGTCCATTAGCACCACTGCTGGAGGGTGGTGGTCCCACTCCAAGTTTAGAAAGTTTATTTTGTGCATTTTGGGAACTCTGTCCTCGGGCACACAGTATCCCTCACCAGCTCCCACTCTTTCCCCTGGACTCTTTGTTACTCAGAAATACAACCACAGGCCCGGCCAAAAGGTTCGAACAAAACCAACTGCTCAGCAAGACCCCTGGGGTGAGAGCGTGCGTGTTTCCGCATCTGTACCCTCAAGTTTTAAATAGCAGATTTTAGAAATACCCCACCCCCCGAGTTTTTGCCTCCTGTTTTCTTACCTTTATACTCAGAGTCTGACGAGGCGTTGCTGCCACTTTTGTCCAGCTTGTCTCTAAAGTCCTCCCCGGCCTTGGCCGCAAGGCGGCCCCCAGGCTCAGGGGCTGCTGGCTGCCCGCTGCTGGAGTAGGGTGCACAGGCCGCGAGTGGTTTGCAGTCGGCAAGGATGTCCCTGATCAGAAAGGAGGAGGTGACGGTGCGCGACTGGGCTGGGGCTGAGAGCTGCCCCGGCTGCAGGTGGGAGTCCAAACCTGGGCCCGGTGCCCCGCCAGGCCGCGGGGTGCCCGTCTCCAGACAGTCCCTTCCTGGCGAGGCAGGTGAAGAGCAATCGCTGCTGCTCTCCGAGCGTGGACTCAGCTCCAAGGGTGATCGGCAGTCCCCGAGCAAGGGGTCCCCCTTGGGAAGGGCGGGGCTGCCCGCGCGGTGGGAGAGAATGGAGTCGATCCCAAAGCCATTGGAGCCTTCCATAGCCAAGCTGCGACCTGTCCTCCCCCAAAGCTCCCCACCCACCCCCAACCCCAGCCGCCGCTGCCCCTGCCCCTAGCTGCGGGCTGGCATGGGGAAGGCGGGCAGGGAGCCTGCGGGCACCTTGGACAGAGTTCAGCCTTGGGGGAGCTCTGGAGCTCGGGGCCAACCTCCTATGCGCATTAGATCCAAAAGGGCTCAGCGCGTCTTCTGCAGCATCGCGCCGAGCCGCCGAGCCGAGGGGGGGTGGTGGGAGTGTCAGGAGGAATGGGAGGAGGGCGCGCCAAGTTAGGGAGAGCAAAGGGGGAGAAGGACGGCCTCAGGGCCCCTCTGGCACAGAAGATAGGCGAGGATGTTGGAATCTAAATAAAGAACGGCTTTTTAGAAATCCACACCGCACGCGTCCTCCAGGCAAGCGGTGGCCGAGGGCAGCGTGGTCAGCACCGCGGATAGCAGCGGGCCTGGGCTGCGCTACCAGCCGGCGGAACCGAGCGCACCTGGCGGCGTCAGCACCGCGGATAGCGGCAGCGGCGGCCCGCAGCTCATGACGCTCCACCTGGCCAGGGAGGTCTTCTCTCCGCGCTCCGCCGCTCCAGGGGCCCGTCAGCACCGCGGACAGCGACTCGAGGCTCCGAGGCTGCAGCTCTCCGCCCGTCCTCCGCGCGCGCCTTCGCCTCCCCCCCTTCCTTTAAAAAATGAACTTGTGTCACTTTTACTTTGGGGCTGGGTTTTTTTTGTTGTTGTTGTTGATTCTCTCTTTTTTTTTTCGTTGTGTTGTGTTTTTTTTAAACGGGACTCGCCCACGTGTCCCCGGAGTGATGACGCTGATTGGCTCTGGCCGATTTTGGGGGTGATGTCACGGCTCCGCAAGCCGCTGCCCGATTCCTTTTCAGTTTGATTAAAAGAGACACTGAATTAATTACAGCACAGACCCAACTGTTTACCGGCGATTTCCACACGGTTTGCTTTCATTAGGCCGGTGATGATGCCCCTAATGAGGGTGATTAGCCGAGGGGGGTACAGGCTGGCGGGAGGAGGACCGAGCGGCCGCGCTGCCGCTGGGTTGGGATGTGCGGTTTTTAAAGCGTTCCCCGGCCCTTTCCCACGATTATTCAAGTTACTTGTCCGTGGTTCTGTAGTAGATCATTTTTGTCCCCCGTTTTTTTCCCTCCAGAGGACAGAAAGGTATTAAACCCAGCGGAAAAATAAGTGTGTGTGTGTGTGTGTGTGTGTGTGTCCGTGAGAAGAGAGAGAACCCCTTTCCTAGTTTGAGGAAGAAATTTTAATTTGCGTTGTTTCCAGGGCCTTTCTATTGGGTTCTAGAGGTTTCCCGTGTAGGACAATTTGCGAGCCTCTTCTTCTGGCCTCTCTGGGCCCGGAAGTCCTGAGTGGGTGGAGAAGGCCTAGTGTCAGCCCAGGAAGTGACCCGAACGATGGCTTTTCTCTGGGGCGAGGATGGAGACCGTGGGAACATCGTGCCCGGAACAGCAGGGGAATGCGTAGAAATTCTGTGGTCCAGGGAGGCCGCAAAGGACAAAGAAGGCAGTCACACGCCACTCCCCGGCCAGCGGCCTCCCCTGCGAAGCATGTCCCGGGTCCCGGGGAACTGGTGTCTGGCACCTCCGAACAGGACCGCGCCAGAGCTTCCGAGTGCGAGAGCGCGAGCGTAGACGTGCTTCTTACCCCGCGCAGAGCCGGGGATCACCGGGATGAATGTTCAAGGCAGGATTGGAAACGTGGCCTTTGCCTTAGGATAACGCACCCCCGCCCCGCCCCGGCCGCCCTCACGACCTTGCCTCGGGCTTTAATTCCACGCCTTTCTGGGGGTGGGCCTCTGGTCGTGCAGGGCCCAGCACCTTAGGCAGATCTGGAGCCACGGGCCTGGATCCTTTCCGCACGGCCCCAGCGATCGGACCGGGTCTGCGTGGGAGCGGAGCTCCAGAGAGCTCAGAGCCTTTGCAGCGGGTCCTACTGGCCACGAGCACCTTTCCCTCGCGGCGCGCTTAGAGACCAGGCCTTCGCCGGCAGCGCGCTCCTGCTCCCTTCCTGGGCCCCCAGAAAACTACCGCGGGCCCTTCGCCGGGCTCCGTGTCCAAGCCCGCAGCGGAATCATGAGGCGCTCCATCCCCAAACCCCGCGACGTCAGGCAAAGCAAAAACTTCCTCCTCCCTGGGGCCGGGCTGGCGGTGGCCTCGCGCCCGGCTCGCGGCTCTCCCTCTGCGCCCGCCGGCAGATTGGAAGCGGCCGGCCGCCGGCCGACCTGGGGGCGAGGACGGGCGGCTCCCCGGGGACAGCGGCTGCGCTCGGCTGCAAGCTGTTGGGGAGGCGGGAGGGCGAGGGCTGCAATGGACGCCTCCCGCCGTGGGGCCTTGCTGGCCCGTGGTGCACTTCAGTTTGGTGAAAGGGGAAGGGGCCATAAATCAAGAGGAGGTGGCAGCGGTTGGGGGCTGCCCTGGCGCTTCCCTGGCGCTTCCCTGCCAGCCCCCAGCCTGGACCTCTCTCGGGCTTGGGGCGCTTGTGGAGAACACACTTCCCTCCCCTCGCCCACCCTCCCCTGCCCTCAGCCCGTGGCTGTGTCTCCTGGAGCACCCGAGGTCCCCACTTGGGTCGTGAGATGTCCCCATCTCCAGGGACTGCTAAGGGCGGTGAAGCCCCTAGCCCAGGATCCCAGGCTACCGAGCCACAAGAGCATCTGCGCCTCCTCCGCCACAGTCCCTAGCAGCCGCGGCCCACGCCTGGGGAGGTGCTGCCGGAAACCTGGCTCCTTCCCTGGCCCCTGGGGCGTAGACTGGGCTCTGGATCCCTGACCCAGCCACAGGGAAACCTGGGCAGCAGCTGCCACTTGATGGGAACGGGAGGGTGGGGATTGGGGGTGGGGAGCTGGTACAACCTCTGGGGGTGGGAAAGAACTCTGTGGCCCCAACTTCCTACAGCCCTGGCCAACTTCTCCGTGCTTTTTGAAGGTGCAAGAATATTTAACAGACCATTTATATACTATCATTAGTATTGAATTATTAATGTCTATTATAAAACGTGCTATGCAATTCATTTCATTCGGAATTTAGGATTTAGCTTCCTCACGCTAACGTGGCTTTCTTCCTATTCAGAGATTTCCAGATCCACTGAGGTGAGGTACCTCCTTCCTCCTCCATCACCTGGGGGGTTCTTGCTTCTTAGCTTGCCCACAGCTGGGAGGTCTGTGCTTGCTCACCTGGGCTCCTGCTCACCTGGGCTCACCTGGGATGGAGCTCAGGACCTGACATTTGACTAAATGTCCGGGAGCTCCTGGATCCACCCCATCCTTTGGCAAAGAAGCCTAGTTGGTAAGGAGGGGTATCAGGACTAGGAGGAGCTGGTTGTGAACCTTGGCGAGTTGCCCAATTTCTCTGAGCCCCCATTTACACAGAAGGAGGCAGATCTGTCTCCCCAGCCTACTGCTCTCCGCAGTCCTTGGTCCCCTCCCCAAGGGCCTGGCAGAGGGGCTTGGAGACCGCAAGGGAAGGAAGAAAATGAATGTGACCAGGGCACTTCCAGGACCAGGCTCTTAGGACCACTCAGTCTTGACCTAGGCCCCAGAACTGCTACTCCAGCACCCACGTTCCCTGTTCTTGGCATCCTTTTCAAGACCCCAGGCCCTTTACACCCAGCTTCCCACCTCCTCTTGGAATCTCTTGCTTCAGATTCCAGTCCCTCCTGCCTACTCCTTTGAGACTGTTTTCTTTTTAAATATTTAGCCTCTCTGGACCCAGAGCCCTAGAAGGTCAAAGACCAGCCACCCACAGAGAGTCGGGGGTGGGGCAGACTGTGGACAGCTCCTCTCCCCTGCCAGGACCCCGTTCCCCTTAGGACACCAGCATCAACATCAGAAGCCATGGGTGGCTAGGGAGCAGCCGGCTGTAGAATCCACATCCTTCTCCACCTAGGCTCTAGGCTTGGACTTGGCTTTGGGTCAGCGATGGACCTGGGAGAGCCCTGGCTTCTGTCTGGGTCAGGGCTGTCATCAGCATCCTTTCTCCCAGCCCCGCCTTCCTCTCTGCCCAACCCTGCTCAACCCTGGGGCTGGAGAAGGGGCTGCTTTTGCCCGTTTTTGTTCATCTGACTCAGCAGACAGAGCCACCCGTCATGAGAGCCCTGCTCAGCGCTCTTGAGAATGACCCCGAGGGCTGGGCTCGTATGTGGACGTGGCACCAGCAGCTGGTCTAGGGCAGCACGTGGGGCTGGGATGAATTAGAGCTCTGGCTCCGGAACCCAGGGCTTGGTAAGTCCAGCAAATCTTTATTTAGAATGTTGATATTTTGTCCCTCCTGGGTTTAAAATGTTTGATTTAAAAATATTTTTTATCAGAAATATTGATTACTGAGTTTGTTTGGGAACCCCTTAAATTTTACACCTTAGGCAAATTTTAGTCCTGAGAAAAGTTTGTTGTTGTTTTGTTTTGGGCATATGTGGAACTGGGGACTGAACCCAGGGTGCGAGCTCATGTAGCTACACCCCAGCCCCTTTTTAATGTTGTCACTGGGTCTCACTGGTCTCAAACTTGCAATCCTCCTGCCTCAGCCTCTTGAGTTGCCTCTGTGCCCGGCTGAAGCCACATTTATTTCTAATTTCAGTTTGGGGGATTGAACTCAGGGTGCTTTACCACTAAGCTACATCCCCAACCCTTTTTATTTAATTTTTTTAATCTCAAGACAGGGTCTCACTAATTTGCCCAAGGTGGCCTTGAACTTTCCATCCTCCTGGCTCAGCCTCCCTAGTGGCTGGGATTACAGGTGTGTTCCACTGTGCCAGCTTTATGTATTTAAAGCAAACCACTTTCTAAACCATCTTCTCCAGCTGCATGGTGGGACGATGTTGCCCAGGTGACTCTTCACGCGTGGCCTGGGTCCTGGAGAATGGCAGTCATGCAACTCATGTTAACAGCTACTAGTAATGGTAGCTGGAGACTTTCCTTCGGTAGTTAGTGCCCCCAGGCTCCTCTCCTCAGCCCCTGGAGACTTCAGCTCCCTCCTTTGCCCCTGGGCCTTCCTACCACCACCAGGATTGAGGTGACACCAGGCCTGGGTGCCAGCCTCTCTCTGCTTTGACAGCCAATGGGTTGGGCAAGGATCTGAACAGAGAGTGGGCCTCAAGGCCAGGCTGTTTGCACCCATTTGTGTCTGTTGAGGTCAAAACCCTGTGGGGCTCCTGAAAGCAGGAAATATTCTGTTTCTCTTCCCATCTTCCTCCCCTCTTCCCTCCAGCTTTCCCTGCTCCCTCCCTCTCTTCTTTCCTGCTGAGCTTGCTGTCCGGTGCTTCAGCTAGGTGCTTGCAAGTCATGGGGAGTGTGGCAGAGAAGACCCACCTGCTGGAGCCCACAGAATGCAGGGGTGCCCCTCCGCAGGAATCTCCTTCACAGTGCTGCCCAGCATGCCGAGGCTCTGGGTTTGTTCCCCAGCCCTCCCCCCACCCCAATTTGTTGTTTCTAGATAATTTTCCATTTGTACATTCAAGTTTGTAATTTACCTGCATTCAGTTCTTGGAACCTGTAGGAAAAGCCAATCTAGCCCCCCCCCCACACACACACTCTTAATGATGATTCCAAGCATCAAAAGGTTTCCCAAGGAAAAATAAAGGCAGAAAAAAAGTTTGGGTCTATAAAGATAAATGCAAAAGAAAGTACTGGGCTGGAGCCCCAGACCTGCCCGGCTGCAGTGCAGGTCTCCTCAAGGACCTGCCAGGAGGGGCCCTCTCTAGTCCCCGCCCCCTACTGCGTCCAGGGCGGCACTGGTTGGGTGCTGGGATGGTGAATCCAGAAGGCAGACTCTCGGGATGCAGGGACCTCCTGGGTGGGATTGCATCTCGGCTACGAAGTACTTTCTCTTCCAGCTCCTAGGAGTCCCTGCCAGGTAGCCAACAGGCCCAGGGGCCACCACTCCTGCGGAGAATCCTACACAGCCCTCAGCCTCCAGTACTTACCCCCTCCTTTCTCTGGGTTCAGGAAGATGGTTCAGGAAGTAATTTGCTTTGAAAAAAGATACACCTGCACCGTGGCCTGTAGTTATGAATTTTCTGGTTATGAGCCAGGCTCTGGTTTATAAATCTGGAAATAGACTGAAGTCCGTGGTGGTCAGCATGGGAGGAAGCTGGGCCCACTACCCAGGAGCTCTGTTCTGGCCCTGGTCCTGCTGGTAGATAGTTCTACAGCCCTCCACTCTTGGGGGTCTAGATGGTCTGTAGGGCCCTTCTGTCTTGGTGAACCCCGCCTTCTAAGGCTCCATCTCCATGTCTTGCATCCCAACCTGCATCTGCTCCCCTCTCCAGGTGCATGCCAGCATGGTGCCGTCTCCCTCCCACCTCAGAGGGGACTGCAGAGAGCTTCAAGCAGACCAGAGGAAGGTCCAGACAGCCGCCTCCCCGCATCTCTCTCTCTCTCTCTCTCTCTCTCTCTTCTTTTTTTTTTTTTTTTTTTTTTTTTTTTGTGGTACCGGGGATTGAACTCAGGGGCACTCGACCACTGGGTCACATCCCCAGACCTTTTTTGTATTTTATTTAGAGACAGGGTCTCACTGAGTTGCTAAGTGCCTCGCCATTGCTGAGGCTGGCTTTAAACTCTTGATCCTCCTGCCTCAGCCTCCCAAAGAGCTGGGATTACGGGCATGCGCCACCGCGCCCGGCTCTCCCTGCGTCTCTTGCAGCAGACAGTACACACAGAAATCTAACCAGAGGCAGAACGTTCCCGAATGTCAGCCAGCGGGGAAACCAGCCAGAACAGGGGCACAGGGCCATACCTGTGATGCCATCCTCACCTGGCGTTTGTTGGCAGTGATTAGGAGAATCATTGGGCTTGTGGGGGACAGACTGGACCATACAGTGGGTGTCACTGGCCTGTGTCAACGTGTCAGCCTCCCTTGAGTAGACTCTCTTTTATTTATTTATTTATTTATTTGCTTTAGTTGCACACAATGCATTTATTTGTACACGGTGCTGAGGATCGAACCCGGGCCGCGCACGTGCTAGGCGAGAGCTCTGCCGCTGAGCCACGACCCCAGCCCCAAGTAGACTCTCTTTTGACATCTGTTTGTCATCTGTGAAATTGGGGTGGCGATGGTGGAGGGAGGTCAACAGGATGAATCCCAGGCCCCCAGGCTGGAACTTTCCAGACCATCCTGGTTTAGAAGGGCAGGTAGTTACACCCCCTCCCCCAAGCCTGGTCCAAGTGAGGACGTGGGCTCAGCTGGAGATATGGGGTACCCTGGAGGGTGTATCAGACCAGTTTCAGGCCAGGGGGCTTTGTGTGGGTTCAGAAATGAATGACGAGGGAAGATTAGGAACCTCCACTGTCGCTGACTCAGACGCGCCAGCAGGTGGCGCTGTAGGACAAGGAGCAGAGAGGCTCTCCAGAGAGCTTGCGGTGGGCCTGGGCGGGAGGGCCTGGGCTCTGCACTCCAGAGAGTGGGACTCTAGAGAGCATGCAAGCAGTCCGGACAGGGCTACTCGCAGGTGGTCATCTCTTATGGCCATGGAGGGGCTGGCCCCACCCGTTGGGGCAGAGAGTTCAATTCTGGGTCCTTCAGCAAACTTCTGCCCCCTGATATGCCCCGGCCCAGGGAATTTCAGAGCAAAAGCATGGCTGGCCTCCCTTCACAATATCTTTACCTGCCAGGCACACCTGTCCCTTTGAACATCCTGCCCTTGCCCCTTGTCACCCACAGGGCTCTGTGCTTCTTCCCAGTGAGCTTTGGTAAAAAGAAAATCAAAATTTGTATTTACCTGTAGCTTAAAAGTGCCAGACCCTGTGCTAATCACATTGTATGCTTTATTAAGGCCGTTGCTATCTACTGGAGCTCGAGGAAATGTCCTGACAGCTCCCAGCTCCCAGATAAGGCACAAAGAGGTTAGGTCTGTCGCTCAAGGTCCTGCAGAAAGTACTTGGTGGAGTTGAGCCTGTGCTCTCGACGGCAGTGGCCTGGTGCTGCCTGCTGCTGCCTGGCTCGGTGGCCAGGCCCTGGGCTCTCCTCTGCCAGACTTGGTTGCTTAGAGTAGGTCAAGGGCAACTTTGGCCAAATGAGTGCGGTTGTGCCGGGCGTGGTGGTGCACACCTGTATTCCCAGCAACTCAGGAGGCTGAAGCAGGAGGATCAAGAGTTTGAGGTCAGCCTGGGCGATTTAGTAAGACCCTGTCTCAAAATTAAAAAAAGGACTGGAAGCCGGGCGCGGTGGCGCAAGCCTGTAATCCCAGCACTTTGGGAGGCTGAGGCAGGAGGATCACGAGTTCAAAGCCAGCCTCAGCAATGGCGAGGCACTTAGTAACTCAGTGAGACCCTGTCTCTAAATAAAATACAAAAAAGGGCTGGGGATGTGGCCCAGTGGACGAGTGCCCCTGAGTTCAATCCCCAGTACCAAAAAAAAAAAAAAGGACTGGGAGTGTAGCTTGGGAGTAGAGCACCCCTGGGTTCCACCCCCAGGACTGTGAAATGAGTATGTTGTCTCCATGGTGCTGAGGGAGGGGGTCCAGGATCATGGGTGGGGTGGGGTCCATCAAGGCCCTGTGGAGTCAGGGGCATTTGTGTGAACTGGCTTCTGGTGGGCCGCAGTGTGTGGAGGTGGGAGCTCCCCTCGGGAGGGGAGAAGGCAGCTGGGTCACTGCTCCGCAGAGAATAAAACAGGCTGTGGAATTCACCTGGGGCTGTTCCAAGGAAGGCCTTTGAGGAGGGGCGCAGCTAAGCTCTGAATGACAAGCAGGAGGCAGGTGACAGTGTGGGGCTCAGGCTTGCAGGCAGAGAGAGAAAGAAGCACAGAGCCGGGGAGCCCAGGCAGGCGTGGGCCAGTGCCCGAGGTGGGAGGTGGAGCCCGAGGGGGCGGCCTGGCCGCCTCTCCTGCCAGCGGGATTGTGGAGGTGGGGAGCCACGGCTGGCCCAGGGGAGGGTTGGGAAGGTCACGGTGACAGGCTTCTGGTGGCTCGGGTGTCAGGGAAGGGGCCCCAGCAGCTGGGTGGGTGCGGTCTCATGACACAGGAGAGGCAGACGAGGAGGTGGGTTTGGTGGGAAGATGGCGTCTCTGTCTTGGTCAGAGAGGGATGCCAGGCACCCACAGCAGGCGGCAGGTGGGCAGCCGGAAGGGGAGTGGGATTCAGATTCTGGGGAGAAGTCCAGGTGAATGTCGGTGTTTGGGAGCCCGCAGGCTAGAAACGGAGAGTCTCCGGTGGCAGCACTGACTCTGGGTGAGTCTCAGATCGGGTGGCTCCCCACTTCAGGGTTTATTGGTTCACACACAGGGACTTGAGGGAGAGGACAGACAGCCTTTAAAATTCAAAACAGACCACATATAATTTGTGAGACGAAGCCAAAGAACCTGCAGAAAATGAATGAAGAAGCACCCAGAAGTTTGCTGAGAAGTCCCACCGGCCCGGAAGCCTCTCTCCTTCTTGGGAGGGGACCACATCCCAGGCGGTCTTGGGGGGAATCCTAGCCTGGCCTGCCTGATTGACGGGGCCCTGAGCTGAGGGGTGGGGGCTGTCCAAGTAATGAACCATCAGCTCTGCCTGCTGTCAGGGGTCCCAGAGAGATCATTCTGCTGCGGGGAGACACTAGGCAGCCCCCGAAGAGCAATTAAAACTCATGTTTGGAATGTGAAATGAGAGCTCTCAAAGCACGTCACTGTCACGCTTTCTGCAGGAAACACAGGTGGTCCTTGATGCCTAATGGGCAGAGCTGCAGGAGCGACCCTTAGCCTGGGTTTTGAAAAACTGCCTTGTAATTGGGGTTTATCTGGTCAGGTGAGCGCTTGCAGAGAGGCAGGGTGGCCTGAGGAGGAGGAGTCCCTGGGTCCAGGGCCGCGGGGGGGGGGGGGGGGGGGGGGTAAGGTAGGACTGGTACTGGCTAACCTAAAGGGAGGGCCTTGCCGAGAATAGCCAAGCCGAGGCCTGACTGAGGCCTTTGCACAGCAGAACCTGCAGAGGTGGAGGAGGGCCGCGCAGGGTCGGCGGGAGCATTGTCCTTGGCATTTCCACTGCGACAGGCGTCTCCCGGCGGGCCAGGGCCTAGGGGTGCGTGTAGTTGCCCAGACGCAGGGTCCCCTGGCGCACCGCGTATTCTTCCCGGTGGGCTTTGAATGCTCTCTGGCGGTCAGCCTCGGTGGGGAACGTATCAAGATGGGGTCCCACCTGCAGACAGAAGGCAAGAGCGGGGGTGTGGCTCATCCGGGTTGCCCCTCCTCCCCCGGCCCACCCTGCTCCAGCTGCACAGGGGAAGACACCGGGAAGCGCACCGAGGGACACTGAGGGAGGGCAAGGAGCAGGAGACGCCACGTCCCAGGTCCAGCTCGTGGCTGGGGAGGATCCGTGCAGGATCCGTGCCACCCATGACTGGAGCCACCACGCCACGGGACCTCGCGGCAGTGTTGTCCTTCACACGCTGGTTCTCCGCCATTAAAAGCCGGGCGCCCTGGTGGCGCCATCCCAGCACTTGGGAGGCTGAGGCAGGAGGATCGCGAGTTCAAAGCCAGCCTCAGCAATGGCGAGGCACTTAGCAACTCAGTGAGACCCTGTCTCTAATAAAATACAAAAAAGGGCTGGGGATGTGGCCCAGTGGTCGAGTGCCCCTGAGTTCAGTCCCCGGTACCAAAAAAAAAAAAAAAAAAAAAAAAGCCGTCCCTCCCAGGAACGCTCACTCCCCTCCTGCCTGTGTGGCCAGGGCCCTGCCATTGACAGCATCAGGGTCAGAGTTCGAGAGTATCACCTTGCCCTTCTGCCTCCCGGGGAGACAGAGCCAAGGGATGGCAACCTCTGCAGTTAAGACTTCACGCCGTCAGGGGCTGGGGTGGGACTCAGTGGTCGAGCTTGCCAGGCACGCATGGGGCCCTGGGCCTGTCCCCAGCACCAGTTAGAAACAGTCCTTGGCCTGCCCTCTCCTCTCAAGAAAGGGCAGCCAGCTGGGTGTGATGGAGCACCCTGTGAGCCCAGCTGCTTGGAGGCTGGGGAAGGTACTATGAAAAGACGACGGGAAGGAAGGGAGGAAGGGAAGGGCGAGAGCCCACCCTGCAGCCTCATCTCCTGGGAGAGAGGATCCCACCCATTAACGGCGCACAACACCCCTAACGTGGCATCTCTGCCCAGGATAACCCAAAGGAGGCAGAGCAGAGAGGGCATGGGTTCCCCTGTCTGCTTGGGCATCCTCTCACGAGTTCCCTTGCTCACCCCTTCACGCGCTCCTGCCTCCATGCCAGGCTCGGCAGGAACAGCCACAGGCAAGGGAGACCCGCCCCACCCTCAGGAGCTGAGAGTCCAGCGCAGGAGAGAGGGCATGCGCAGCAGTGGCCAGGCCAGCTGGGGCGTGTGCAATGAGCCCGGGCCTTGGAGTCAGGGAGGTGTCCCTGGAGAAGAGATGCTTAAGGAGGGGTGGGCTCCAAGGAGGTGCAGGGGCTCCCCAAGCAAAGGGGAAGTGTCCACGCGGGCCCAGACTCAGAAGGGCTCAAGTTTCCAAGGGTTTCCTGGGGGACATGGTGGCTAGGTGGAGGGCCAGCTGGGTGGTTTGGATTTGCAGGGCAGCTGAGAGCCCTGCGGTGGCTTCAGGATAAAGCAGGAGCCTTGTCCCAGCAGCTACAGGTCCTCGACAATCATGCAGGGCATTGTCGACCCCCTTAGGGTGGCCAGGTCAGCCCGCAGTGCAGCCAGCAGCCTTAAGGTGACAAAGTGAGAAAGAAGCATGGACATGGATGAAGTATTAAAAGGGAGAAGGGGAGACAGAACTGGTAGAGGGAAGTCTCTGCGCTGAGTGCAAAGCAGAACCCGATTGGGATCACGCACATTGGTTTACAGACAGGAAACTGAGGCTCAGAGCAGGGTTTGGTTCAAGGTTGCCCCACAGGAAATTGGTGGTAGAAAAACTCTGTGTTAGCCCTCTCCCCCTCCTCTAGAGTCTTTTGGTTTCTTCTTGGGGGAGTTTTGGTTTTTTTCCAGAACATTCTGCTGCAGCTCCTGCTGGTGCTATGTCTGGGGTGCTCCCTGTTCCTTGATCACAGGTGAAAAGGAGGCGGGGGTCATGGAAGCTTGCTGGGAACCCCTGGCATCCGGCGGTGGTGAGCGACCTGGCTGCCCCTGCAGTGACCGTGCTCCTCACTCCCTGCCCTGTGTGGACCCCTTTTTGGACTCTGCAGAAAGCCATGGGCCCACTTCTTCTGGGGGAAAAGAAAGGTGCCCACAAGTAAGTCCTTATGTCCAAAAAAGTGCAGGTTGGGGGCTGGGATTGTGGCTCAGCGGTAGAGCGCTCGCCTAGCATGCGCGCGGCCCGGGTTCGATCCTCAGGACCACGTAAAAACAAAACGCATTGTGTAAACGCATTGTGTACAACTAAAAGCAAATAAATAAATATTAAAAAAAAAAAAAGTGCAGGCTGTTTCAGGCTTGTGGCCTGTGCAAGTCCCTGTGTGGACCCCCCCTATGGTGACATTCTGGCCTCAGTCCTGTTCTCAAGTTTTGGAAGAGCCCAACCCCAAAACTGTCCACCTGCTCCAGGTGGAGCCCCTCTGGCTTCAGTCCCCAGTACTGCAAAACTAAATAAATAAATCACGATAGCAACAACTTACATATGGTTTTACGAAACACTTGACATTATGTCAAAATAATTTCCCATTTTGTTTCATTGTCACTGTCAAAATAATTTTCTCTTTAAAAACTTTTAATAGCTGGGCACGGTGGCGCACATCTCTAGTCCCAGTGGCTCAGGATTGCAAGTTCTAGGCCAGCCTCAGCAACTTAGCAAGACCCTGTCTCAAAATAAAATATTAAAAAAAAGGGGGGGGGCTGTGGATGTGGTTCAGTTGTAAAGCATCCCTGGGTTCAATCCCTAGTATCAAAAATAAATGTAAAAAAATTTAAAAACTTGAACAACTGTATTGGGATGTCCTTGACATACAAGCTGTGCCTGTTCACGGTGTGTCGTTGGAGTGTGGACATGGGCAAATCCCTGGGAGACCGTCTTGCAGCCAGGGCGATGCAAATGTCCATTAGCTTTCCAAAGTTTCCTTTACCATGTTGGTTTTTGGTTTTTGGTAAGAATAGTTATTTTTAAAGTTCTTATCCTTTTGGTAAGAACAGTTAACATGAAATTTACCTTCTCAGCAAGTTCTAGATGCACAGTATAATACGCACGCTGTTGTTGGTTGCAGGCACAATGTCACACGGAGCTCTAGATAGAACTTGTTCATTTTGCATAACTGAAACTTGATACCCATTGAGCAGCACCCCCCCCCCCCCCCCCCCCCCGCAAGCCCCGGCAACCACTTTCTTCTCTATGCGCTGAGTCCCCCCTTTGTGATCCCTGTCTCTGCTGTCCCCCCACAGCTCTCCTTGGCCTTTGTACTGGGTAGACCCATGACCCCAAGACGATACTTCCACGATCTAATCCCTGAACTGGGCCAATGTGGACTTATTTGGGAGAAAGCTCTTTGTGGATGTACTAAGTGCAGGGTCTCAAGATCAGATCATTCTGGATTACTAAGGTGACAAGGTCTTTGAAGAGGCAGAAGACACAGAGGAGGTCAGGTGAAGGTGGAGCAGAGACTGGAGTGCAGGGCCTTGGCCCGGAGCCTCTGGAGGCTGAAGGAGGCAGCTCTGGAGACTTCAGAGTGGGAACAGGCCTGCCCACGCCCGGGCTTGGACTTCTGTGCTCCAAACTGTGGGAGTGAATTGTTTTTTTTTTTTGTTTGTTTTTTTTTTTTTGTACTGGGGATTGAACTCAGGGGCACTACCACTGGGCCACATCCCCAGCCCTTTTTTTGTATTTTATTAGGACAGGGTCTCATGAGTTGTAAGTGCCTCGCCATTGCTGAGGCTGGCTTTGAACTCGCGATCCTCCTGAACCTCCCAAAGTGCTGGGATTACAGGCGTGCGCCAGCGCCCGGCTAAGGATGACCCCTGCATGCAATTTGTTAGGAAACTGGGGAAATGCAGCCCCAGATGACCCAGCTGGGCTGGAGGGCCCTCCTGGAGGCCTACTCAAGCAACAGCCTCTGCTGGGGGCTGTTGGGAGAGGAAAGGGGAGGGGCCTGTGCTGCAGCCACAGAATCCCCAAATCCCAAACCCAAACCAGTCCTCTGTGGAGAAGGACAGTCCAGCCCTCAGAAAGCAGCCAGCAGGTGCCACTGCAAAACTGGCTCTTGTGGCCCGGAACAGGCACCTCCAGCTCCTCCTTGTCACAGCCATGCAGCGTCAGGGCAGATGTGCGGGGCACCAGGCGCTGTGGCCTGCCTGTCTCACACCACCTTGGACATCCTGATGAGGGCAGCACCGCCTCTGGCTCCATTTTGCGGATGGGAAAACGGAGTTCCTGGAAGTTCCCATCACTTGCCCTGGGTTCCACAGACTGGACACAGGGCTGCAGGACTCCGGGCCTGAGCTCCTTGGCACTAGGCTTGCCCGTCTCTTAAGGTGCTCCCTGAGCACCTGAGCTAGGTCGCGGCTCCGTCCCACACACACACGCTCCCCCTCTGAAAAGAGCAGCTAGCCCCACGTGAGGAGCCTCAGCACAAATCAGGCCTGGAGCCCCCGTGTGGCCATGACCCCGCGGCCCCCCGGAGTCCAAGGATGAAGAGCTGGAGTAAGGAATTCCTTCCGAGATGCTGCTAAATTAAGCCATCTGCGGCCTGTCTCCGCCTGGAGCTAAGAAATCGTGACGGCTCTGGCAGGAGACAGCCCTGCCGGGCGGAGCAGCGGCGCTCTGAGGCCAGTGCAGGTGAATAGGAGGTGATGCCACCGCCGGCCAGCAGCCCCGGGAGCCCGCGGGCAGTGGCCCTGCCCTACTGAGGCGGGCACTGGTCCGGGAGCAGGAGCAGTGTGCAGACCTCCGCAGCCCCGCACACAGAACAGGACCAAGCCCCTCACCGAGCCGTGCCCAGAGACTACCAGAGAGAAGATGGGCGGCCCTCGTCCACGTGCCCATGAGAAGTCACACGAACTGTCCCAAGTGCACAGCTGTTGAAAGACAGCTAGGCAGCAGCTCCTGAGTGGACCCTGGGGTGGGGAGATGGAAGTCTCTGGGGCAGGAGGGCCTCTAGGGAGGGCAGGGGCGCTTGTCCCAGGCTGCGGGGACCAACCAAAGCCCTGAGTGGGAGAAACTGGCCGAGTTCAAGGAAATGGAAGCAAGCGGGTGTGGCTGGGGAGCAGGGGAGGCAGAGAGGGGAGCAGTTTGGCGTTGTCCTGTGTGTGCCGGGGACCGAGCCCAGGCCTCAGCCTGTGAGCACTTCGCCACAATCTGCATCCCCAACCAGGAAGGCGGTGTTCGGGTGCAGAGGCTGCCCTTAGTGACCCACCCCAGGCTTCGGCCCTGTGTTGTTCTCAGCAGCACTGAGCTGACCGGCTCAGGGGAGGCAGAGGCCATGCCACCTGAGGCCTAGGGTGTCGATGAACCCCATCCCCACTGGGACCTTGTGGTGTTCACTCACTGGGGACGGGGCTCACGGAACACGTGCAGCCCTAGAGTTCTGTGAGGCAGTGTCTGCTCCTGCCTGCGCTGGGAGGGACTCCCGCACCTGCCTCAGGGCCTGGCATCAGAGGGGTGTTTCCACAAGGCCGATGGATGGGTGAGCAAACGAGTGAAGGAAGGAAATGGATAGACTTCGCCTGGCCTCAGGTGGCCAGGGTGGGACCTTCTAAGGCCAGGAGGGACCTGAGCACAGCTGGAAGGATGGGGGAGGGAAGGTGATGTGACAGGTCCTGGAGGGGATGTCAGCAGGAGAGGGGGGTCCATCAGTGGGGAGGAGGCAGACAGAGGGCAGTGAGCCCGGACAGGGGACACTGGGCAGCTGAAACAGACACAGCGGGAGGCTCTGTCCAGCATGGAAGCCCCCATGCCCTGTGGCTGTTTACGTCTCGTGAGCTAAAATAGCACTAAGCGCGCACTTCCGCTCCTAGCCACAGCGGCCACTCTCCAGGGCCTGCTAGCCTGTCGCGGCCGGCGGCTGCAGTGGGCAGGGCTCTGTCTGTGTTGCTCCAGATTTATCTGAACAAACACTGCAAGTCTCAAAACCACACGTTTGTGTGAAAACAGAGTTACGGAAGTCACATGGGCTGGAAGCAGGAGGCCACGGGTGCCACGTGGGACACTTCCTACGTGGGCAGCACCGGCCTGGGTCTCGTTAAACAGAAAGGCAGGCACAGAGGTGGCGCCTGGCCTGGCCTGGCCTCTGGGGGCGGGGGCGGGGGCTGAGCCAGGACCACCACGGCCTTTCCCTCTTACTGACAGGAAAACAGGTGGCGGAGCAGGAGGAAGCCCCTCCCCACACACAGCTGGCTGTTGCTGGGTCCGCGTGCTGGAGGCTGGCACTCGCCCCACCTGCAGACAGAGTTCTGTGGTCGGGTGAAGCCCCACACGGTGGGTGGCGACTCGGACCTGGGCTCACTCTCCTGGTGGCTCCTCCCTGGCAGGCGGGCCCTGGAGGCTTCGATGCACCCAATGCCCAGGAAAACACCCAAGACCCGGAGGTCACACTGGAGGCAGGGGCTTCGCCAGGGTTGGCAGCTCTGTGCGGCTTGCGAGCAGGTGAGGTGCATTTCCCCCTCTCTTCCTGAGGCTTGGGCCTCTGCTACAGGTGGGCACTTCTGGCCACAGCCCTGGGCTCCCAGGGGAGGGCCCAGCAGGTCTGCCCTCGAGCCTCTTCACAGGGTCAGGCCTTGTGTCTGCCAGAGACAGGCGTGAGGGTCACACACCCCGGCTGGGAGGGCCCAAACCCACCACGTAGGTTCACGGGCAGAGCGGCTCTCCTGGGGTGCCTGTTAGATCCAGGCCTCTGACCCCATCCCACCGCGGGGGCAGCTGACTCTAGGTCCCCTCTCATTAGTCACGCGATGGTCCACCAACACCAAGCCTTCCTGAGAAAGGTCTTGGGACCAAGAAGGCAAAAGAAAGGCTTGGAGGGAAAATACCCAGATTTTTTTTTTTTTTTTTTTTTTTTTTTTAAGTAAGAAATAAATCTGCCAAAGAGCTTAGGGGGAAAAAAATGACAGCCACAGAGATTTTAGTTTAGTTTTTTTTTTAAGTGACAACTGCTCAGGTGACTGGGAGAGAAATTTTGCTGCAAAAGATTGAGAGGCTGTCTCCTCTAATGAGAGGCACTTGGAAATTATGGATCAGTCCCAGGTCAGTAATTTCTGTCAAGTTCGGGGCAGCTGGAGGTCAGAGGCCTCAGCAGAACACAGATCCAGCCAGGCCTCTTCGGAGAGCAGGCTGGGTTCTCAGCTCTGATGTAGCAGGTTGTAGCCTAAGTAATTAATGAGGGTAACAATCTCTCCTGAGACATCTGGTCCCCGAAATTGTTATTCTGCTACTGGCTCTAATTTCTCTGTGGTCCAAAAATAGATGGAGCAAGGACACGGAGTCTGACCCTCCCTGCTGACACATGCTGTGACTTCAAAGAACATCCAAACCCAGGCTGTGAAAACAAACTTCCTGTCTCCCCACAAGGCCGAGGGTTGGCTCTAAAACCACCCCTGTGCCCCCCTTGGTCAGCTGTGTCAAGGGAGTGGGGACCAATGACCCTCTGAGGCTGGGGCCAAGGGGGTCCCACCTTCATGTCACAGGACAGGTGACTAAAGCTCAGGAAGGTCAAGACACCAGCCCAGGGATACCCAGCTACTACGCAGCAAAGCATGAACAAGAGCCAGGTCTGTGTCCGCTGAGTTAACTGGGGCCGAAGACAGAAGACGACATGGGAATTGGTGCCTTCGAAGATGAACTTAATTTGCTGCTCCCAGAAGTCTCCCCAGTGCCCTTGGATCATTCCCAGGGCCAGTCGGCAGCGTGGCAATCAGAATTGCTCCGTGCAAGTGCTTGCTCTATGCGGGGGACGACACCAGGCAGGCGTGCCCCTGGACGCCCACGTACCTGGGGCTGCACCCGCTGCTGCTCTGGCTCCTGAGTAGGCCAGGCCCAGGTAACGGAGACGCAGAAGGGGTCGTGGGGAGCTGAGGGCCCACCAGAACCCCCGTCACCTGCGGCCACATCACAGTGGTCAATCATGACCCTGTTGGAGCCTCCGAAGACGGGGCCTGGGTGACCATCACTCTTCCAAGTGAGCTTGGTGTTTTTTCAAGTAACCTGACTTTTCTCTTTAACAACTTCATTGAGATACAATGTAGATACCATAAGCCAATGATTTCAGTATATTCATAGGTCGTACAACCACAACCTAAGGTCACATGTTTTCATCAACCCCAAAGAAACCTCCTGCCACTAACACCCGCTCCCCCTCCCTCCTGCAACCCCAGGAGTCACCGGTCTGCTTCCGTTTCTGTGGATTTCCGTTTTGCCCGTGTCACGCACATGGAACCCGGCGTCGTGGCCGTCTGGCCGGTGACAGGCTTCTCTCGCCTAGCGTAGCATTTCCAGGGTTCCCCCAGCTTGTGGCACCTCACTCCTTTCTATGGCCGAACAATAGCTGGTCGCACGACAGACCACATGTCTTTACGCGTCTCTTGGCAGATGGTCGTTTGAGTCATTTCCGTTCTGTGCCATCACGAACAGTGCTGAGAGCAGCGCCGCCGTGTGCGACCCTCCTGGGGCTGTGTTGTCACCTGTCCTGGGAGTCTACCTGGGAGTAGAGCTGCTGGGCATGTGGGCTCTGCCTGGCCTAGGGGAACGGCCAAAGCTGCTTCAGAGTGGCTGTCTGGGTTCTTACTCCACCGGCAGCACAGGAGAGCTCGGGCGTCTGCATCCTTGCCAGCCCTGGATGCCGGCACCTTCCTCCTGGCTGACCCAGGGCGCACAGTGCGCTCTCCTCGTGGCTCTGACGGGCGTTCCCTAGTGGCGATAATGCTGAGCATCTTGTCGTGTTTTTATTGGCAGTTTGTTCGTCATCTTTGGAACCATGTCTATTCAGATCATTTGTCCATTTTGACATTCGTTTACTTGTATTTTTTATTAATGAGTTGTAAGATAATTTGTATATCCATGGATACAAGTTCTCTATTTGCAAGTACTTTTTCCCATTCTGTAGGTTTTCTTTGTACTTTCTTCATGGTGTCATTTGGAGCCTGGAAGTTTTTAACTATGGTGAAGTCCAATTTATCTGTTTTGCTTTCGTGTGTTGTGTTTTACTTCCTTTTATATAAACATCTTGGGCTGGAGTTGTGGCTCAGTGGTAGAGCGCTTACCTAGCATGCGTGAGGCACTGGGTTTGATCCCTGGCACCACATAAAAATAAAAACAAACAGGGGCTGGGGTTGTGGCTCAGTGGTAGAGCGCTCGCCTAGCACGTGCACGGCCCGGGTTCCATCCTCAGCACCACGTAAACATAAAAAAAAAAAAAAACGCATTGTGTACAACTAAAGCAAATAAATAAATAAATAGTTTTTTAAAAAAATAAAGACAAACAAAATAAAGCTCTTGTGTCCATCTACAACTAAATAAAAAATATTTTTTAAAAACCATCTTAATGCAGAATAAAAAGGCAGAATTTAGAAGTACTTAACAATGCATTTCAATGGTCCCTCCAAAGCCAGGATAACACTTTGGTACCATTTCATCTCAAGCTTCAGCTCTTGTGTACTGGCTGTGCTCTATGGCCACATTCTGTTACAAAATGTTCCAAGGCTGAGTCTAGGCTCATGAAAAAAGTATGCGGTGATTGATTAACAAGGTCTGCCGTGGGCACAGGGCAGGGAGAGTGCTGCGGTTTTGCTTTAAGAGATGAAAACAGTCCTCCGTGGTAGCAATGATGAATACAGATCCTGCCTCTCTCTTTAGGCAGCCTCAGGTCACCTGCACCTGGTATGGCCAGTGGGTAGGTAGCAGCCAAGGGAGAGCAGAGAGATTAAAGGAAAGAGGTGGGGAGGCCGGCAGGGGGCTGATGAAGGCACCAGCTGGGGCTCCCTGGAGCCTTGTTAGTGAGAGAGCAGCCCCAATTTGGCATGGGTGCCGGAACAGAATAAGCCCTAACAAATGCTCCCGTCGCCGATCTCGAGGGAGAGTCATATGTGCCATTTATTTTTCTTTAAATGGTTCTGTTTTTAAAAACCATTCCGTCCTTGTTTAGGGTGCAGAGCGGGTGGGGGTGGTCCGGTTGCCAGTGAGTGGCAGCCTTAGGGGGGCCTGTAAGGAAAGCGTGGGCACCTGATGAAATCTCCATCCTAATGGCCTCCTCCCTCCAGCCTGGCTGGATGCTCCTTGTGCCCAGCACCTGTCCTGGCCAGACTGTGGTCCCCTGGGCTCTGGAGGTGACCAAGCTCAGGGCACACTGGACTTGCTCCTGTGCCCCCACCAGGGCTCCACGCGGAGCCTCCGGACCACCGTCATCCAGGCCTTCCATCTTGGCTCCTTTCTGAAACACTCATCCCAGGAAGAACGTGGCGCTGGAAGCTGCCACCCGTGCAGAGGCCAAACGAACGCCAGGAGAGAAAGACCCCTTCCCGTTCCCCACTCCGTCTCCACCTCGGAGCCCCCGCCTCCCGCACACACACCCCAGGATGCAAATGATACTGGCCCAGCCATCACTTGTGAAGCTTGACAGAAAATAATGAGAAACACTAAATCTTTTATAAGGTCAACACTCGCCTTAGCCGAGCAGCTGTCAAACAAGAAAAGAATTTAGCGCCGGAGCCACGAAACTTCCATCGGCTCATTAAACCCAACAGGGCCCGGGCCTGGCGTGGCGGAGGAGACGAGGGGCCTTCCGTTTTGTGTCAGTAATTTGCGGCGGAGGAGGCAGAAGAAACAGCCGCGCCAAAGGGGCCTGGGGGGTGGCTGGGGAATCGTTAGCGCGCCAGGAGCGGCCGCGGCTCCTAATTGGAAGCATTGGGCATTATCAACGGAGGATTTGCCTCGGTTCCCTGACAGCTAGTGGGCCAAAAATGATCGCCCACTTGTCAGTGTAAAAGACCATTAAAAACAAACCATTTTGATTTAATTGGAGGCGGTGCACCATGGGGCCAGGTGAGGAGGCTCGTCAGCCCCGCTCGCCCGGGCTGTGCCCCTCTCCCTCTGTGTGAGGGGCCGGGGTGGCAGTGTGTGTGTTTTCCAGACTTTTCGCCTTTCAAAAACTGTCTTAGGAAGAAGTGAATGGGAGACAAGTGAACTCAGCGGCAGCGGCGCCTGTTTTCAATGGGGATTGTCAACAGACACGGTGACAAGCTGAGCTGCCGGGAAGGGGGTCCCTCTCTTCTCAGTGCCCTGGTGAGGGGAGTCTGGGAGGGGCCCCAGAGTCTGGCTGGAGGGGTGTATTCCAGCCGGGTGCCCACCCGACTTAAGAGTGAAGGACGTGGAAGGTCACGGTGGACGCTGATCTCCGTGGAGAGCTGGGCTTTCTTTTCTTTTAAGCTCAAGTGAGAGCTAAGGAGTCGGCGATGGAGACCCTTCCGAGGAGTCTCTGTGCAGGTGGCAGCCCCAGCCATCTGGGTTGTCTGTGAAGTGTCCCCCAGTGGGGGATGGTGCGGATGCTGTGTGGCCAAGAGTCCCAGGAGGAGAAGCTGAATGTATAGATGCCAACCTCCACTCCTGGTGGTCCTCCACAAGGGCAGTCCTGCAAGTGCCCGTGTCTCTCTGTGCGGATCCTCCGTGTGTGAGCCAGAGAGCAGACCCTCAGTGCCAGGGGCTGTAGGCTTTGCATGTCGGTCCTCTGTATCACGTATGCTGTGGCTACTTGATATATATTAGCTGGCGCTTGCCAGGCCTTGGGGAGGTCTCTGTGTTTGTGTATTAATCTCCCCAGCTCACGCAGGCCCGAGCCATGTGGAAGGGCCTGCTGGGGAGGCCAGGAGCACCAGCCAGCCCTTCAGAGGCCTCCGCTGCTTGTTCCGATGAAGCGCAGGGCTGGAGGAGACCCCAGATCCCTGGTGAGCTTCCAACTCCAGAGCTCCAAATTTTGCTGCTGAATTTGGATGGTGGGGAGCCCTTAATTACTTTCTCTGGAAATTTACCTGACTCTGCTTTCACAGGTGGCACACAGTTCCTCAGCTGGCGAAGTCTTTGATTTCGTGCTCGATTGCAAATGACATCCTTTGCCGTGCCTTTCCACGGTGCCCCCCGCTGCCTCATCACTTATTCACACAGGCCGTGGAGTGACTCCCGCACCATGCCAAACGGCAGGGCACACACGGGCGTCTGGCGTCAGCCGTGGGGTTGGGGCACACTGCACCGGGGCTGGTGTCATTACTCCCCTTCTCTTACTGGAAGAATGATCAGCAAGAATCTTCTGGGTATCTTTTAGGAGGGAATGGAACCTTTCTGTGGTGGGTGAGGCTGACCCCACTGATCACAAGTAGGAACAACAGAATAAAATGTCCTCAGTGAAAAGAAGGATGTCAGGGGTGTTTTCTGGACACTGTTCTGGGGAAAATGTCACAGACAGGAGATCTCTAAGGATCTTGAGGGATGAATGGATAGACAAATGGATGGATAGATGGATGGTGGGTAAATGGCCACGTGGATGGATGGATAAACCAATGGAAGGATGGATGGATGAATAGATGGGAAGAAGGATGGATGGATGGATGGATAGAAGGATGGGTGGATGGATGGACAGATAGATGGAAGGATGGGTAGATGAAAGATGGATGGATGGATGGGTAGATGAAAGGATAGATGGATAGATGGATGGGTTAGGAATCTGGGATGAAACAACAGATCCCTTAGAAATGCATCTGAGATCCAAGCATCTAGAAGATTCTCTTGATCTGCTTTGCTCAGCTGAAAGTCTAAGTGGAAGAGGTGTTTTGTTTTCTTCAGTATTTGTGCCCTGTTTCCTTCCAAGTGATTTGAAGGCACCCAACGGATTGCACATAATGTGAAATGAGACATTCAATAGCTGCGTAAGTCCAAGATGATGTGAAGCAAGTACAGAGAGCCTCGGGTCCCTGAATCACGCGGACTCTAACTGCGGCTCACGTTCTGCCACACGGGACACGGAGGAGCACATCCCACCGTGTCAACCTCGTCTTTTCCACAGTACAAGGGATGGCACTAGCCCTTGGAGGCCAGGAACGCATGTTTTCGAATCGGATGAATCCGAGTTCCGATCTGGGCCCTATCACTTTCCAGCCGTGTGGTCAGGAACCTCAGTTTCTCACAAGTGAGGGTCATCTTGCCCATCCCTAGGGTCATTGCCAAGTCCCTGACATGGTGCCCAGCATCCAGAGCAGGCTTTCAAGACCTGCTGGCTGCCACTGTGTTTGTGTTTGTGATACACAAATCCAGCTACAGCTTTGCTGCCCTCCGGCAGGGAGCTTCCACATCCAGTCTTGTATTAAATGATTCAGGTGGCTTTCATGCACATGCTCAAAATTTTGTTTAAAAATATGTAGAAAGGCAATTCAAATGGACCGATCTTCATGCCTGTGGATAAGGGTGGAGAGTGCAGCACTGACTGGCTGAGGTCATGGCGTTGGACCCCCCTGCTGCGACGGCAAGGCTGTGCTCCAGCTTCTGACACCTAGAACTCTGCCCTGAGGTGCAGTCAAGAACCCAGCACCTGGGAGAAGCACCATGACTTCAGGAATTTATAGGGCGGCGATTCTACAGGGTTCCAGAAGCCAAAGGTAGGAGGTGGAAAGAGGCAGATTTGGACTGAACTTGTGTCCCCCAAAATCATAGGTGAAAGGCCTAACCCCCACGGTGATGGCCCTGGGCTCGGGGAGCTGATCAGGTTCGGATGAGGTCATGAGGGCCATATAGGCTCATCAGAGGAGACACCAGAGGGCTCCCTTCCTCTCCCTCTCCCCCAAGTGAGGACAGTCGGGGCAGCAGCTGCAGGCTGTGGACAGGGCCCTCAACCATGCCGCACCTTGACCTTGGACTTCTGACCTCCACAACCAGAGGAGTAAAGTCTGTTGTTGGAGCCATGCTGCCCAAGCAGACAGAGGCAGGAGGGCCCCAGCTAGGGCTGTGCCGCAGACGGAGCCCAGCCCCACAGCCCGTTCCCTCTTCAAGGCCCCCGGTGTGGTGCTGCCCAGCGATGTGAGAGCACCCTCCTCCCCCGCAATAAAGACTTCGGACACAGCTGTAAGAGTGGAGCTGACCTTGACCCAGGGAGCCAGGGAGCTGCTTGCCAAGGTGCAGGTGTGGTGGCTGTTCCAGACCTGCTAGGTCAAGGCCCCACGCGGGTCTTCTGTCCTCAGAGGACCCCAGGGGCAGCAAGTTTGAGAACAACTCATCTCTGGGAGCGGATGCCAGGGCCTCATCCAGCCCGGATTCTGCCATTGCCCAGGGCTCCTCCGGCACGGCCCAGCCGGGGCCAGCGCTCTGTGTGCACAACAGCAGTTGCTCTGTTATGCCACCGACTTGCAGATGCAGACACAGAGGCAGCCATGCGGTCGGCTGGGACCTGGGGAGCCGGTCCGTGTGGCTTCTGAGCCCACAGACTCGGCCCCTAGTGTGCTCGGTCTGCCTCCCACTTCTAACCCGGCGAGCGTGAATCTGGGATCGATGACGCCTTTCCTCGCTAGCCTTGGAGTCAAACTGCGATTTTAAAGGTGCTGGGTTTTTTCATCAAGGCCCGATGGCTTCCAGGGTGAGGGGAAGTGTGAGGTTTATCGCAAGGGCTTGAGTCAGCCTGAGCAGGGTTGGCCACGACGCTCAGGACGCCCATCAACGCCGCTCTCCTGGCCAACCTCACTTCCTTCCCGGGTCCTGCAGTTAGCCCCACTGGCCTGTGACCTCAGTTGCGCATTCTTAGCATTTATGGGCTCTTCCAGGGCTAAGTCCTGAAGCAGCCGGTCAGAGTCCACGTCCCCACCTGGCCCCTTGCTAGCCGTTAACCTTGACACATGCTGTAAGCCAGGGAGCCTGGGCTTCCTGTCTCTGAGACGGGGCTATCCATCCCTGCCACACGGGTTCCTGAGAGCATTGATGTGCAGTGGGACAATTCACAAAGTGCCCAGGCTGGAGGACTCGGGATAGGCAGGCTGCTGGGGCCGCTGTCCTGCAGCCCTCTGGGACCTCTGATCTCACAGTGACTTCCTCCCGCCACACTCCCAGCCACGGGGCTTTGGCCAAACTCCCCGCCCTCTTTTGCACTGTCAGAGACATCACTGGCCAGGACTTCTTTGAGCAGAGGAAAGGGAGAAGCCAGGGAGCCGTGTCTGCCACGTCTTCCTTCCTCCTCGGCGGACGTTCTCCGACGCGGGGCTGCGTGCCCCTCCGGGGAGCCCAGGAAGCCTGCCTGTGTCTCACGGCATCTCCTCATTTCACCTGCACCTGCACGAACCCGGGTCGATCCCAGCCAGTCTCGGAGTGGTGTTCACCTGGGAGGGCCTGCTGCCGGCTGTGTGCCAGCGGTGTGCCAGGTAGCCTTGGTGCCCACACCAGCTGAGCTGGTGCAGGGGACAGGCCGACGAGATGGGACACTTGGAAACAAGAGGGAGTCCAGGGAGACGTGGAGGACCACACTCCTCCATGAGCCAGTGGGGTTCTCTGTGGCTCATCCAGGGCTTAGTCTCTTGGGGATGAGCTGGAAGAAGAAGTTGGGGAACCCCAAAGTCGCCTCCATTTCCAAAATTCCCCACGAGACTCTCTCTCTCTCTAGAGACTAGAGGTGTGTGCCTGATTCTAAAGCAAGCTGTCCTGCTCTATTTTCTGGTTGACTTTCAACACAAGCGTAGAATTTTCTTGCCGGGCGCGGTGGCGCACGCCTGTCATCCTGGCACTTTGGGAGGCTGAGGCAGGAGGATCGCGAGTTCAAAGCCAGCCTCAGCCATGGCGAGGCACTTAGCAACTCAGTGAGACCCTGTCTCTAATAAAATACAAAAAAGGGCTGGGATGTGACCCAGTGGTCGAGGGCCCCTGAGTTCAATCCCCGGTACCACACACACACACACACACACACACACACACACACACACACACAAAAAAAAAAAAAAAAGAGTAGAATTTTCTCACCAGTGGGGGAGAAGAGCCTTCTGGATGGAGCTGAAAGTCCTGGGGGAGGGGGCGGCAGGATTTAGGGCTTGGGCCCCAGGCTGCAGGACTGGGCCTGCACAGGTGCCAGCCTCCGACTCCACCAGACACCCCAGGACTTCTCTACTGCTCAGGGAACTAGGCCACTGTCCCCCAGCGCCCCTCCTGCACACCCTCGTTCCTCTTTCCCCCACCCCTAGACCTTCAGCTCTGGTCATTTGTGAGTTGCCAGTGTTTGAGCAGCAATATCACCTCCTGAGCAAGTGCCAAAAGATTCGGTACCTCCTAGGTGCCAGGTTATGTAAAACCAACGAAGCCCCCACCTCTGTCCCTGGGCGAGTGAGCTCTTCCGCATGGTGTCAGTTTATAATAGGGGTGTCTGTGTTCAGGGAGGAATGTCAGCTGCGTCGGGGCCTCTGAGTCACTCTTCCCGTCCCCCTGTTCCTGTGTGTGACATGCCCACTCCTGTGCTTGGCACCCTGCATGGCAACCTTGGATGATTCTTATTCCAATGCGTGAGAGCGACAGGATTCTTAAAATACCACTAGTGTGGGACCTGGGGAGGGCAGCAGACCTGTTGCCTGCCCTTCTGGGTCTGGAAAGTGGGACTTTGGGGTCAGCACACCTTGGCGAGAGCGGCCCATCCTGTGTCCAGGAAGCAAGCCTGCTGGAGAGGCGGAGGTGGTGGGTGGACAGGGCAGGAGCTGCTCTGGGTTTAACAGAGAGTTAACTTTCTAGCCAGCCATGATTTGTAAGAGAGCTTAAAGGTGGCAGAGAAAATCCTTCTCTTAGATTCAGCAGCTTTCACTAATCAGCTGAGTCTCTGGGTGTCGGTGCTTGGCTGACTGCTGATATTTTTTTTCCCTCCATCTCCTGCTCCTGTTAGGGAGCTAGGGGCCCAGGAGACCCGAGGCAGGGTTAGTCTTCCACAAAGAGAAAAGTCTGATCCCAGCATCCAGAGCACAAGAGCCTGTAAATCAAACTGTTAGCTTAATAGCGTGGACCATTATTCTAGAGCAGTGGGGGCTGAAACCAAAAGCCAAATGAAAATACCGTCAATTTGTTCATACTTTGGTGGCTGAACGACTATGTAATGTGGGGGTCGGTGCTGCCGAGGCTGGGCAGCCTTGGGGAGGGGCGGAGCGCGGTGCAGGGAGGCCACCAGGTGCGCAGGCAGACCCTCTTCCAGGAGGAAGGCGGGTCTCCAGCATGGACTTGGCCATACAGAGCCAGCCGTGGGGAGCCAGCAGTCTCCACCGCCTGGGGACATGCTGGCCACTGGCCTTTGTGTCTGATGGAAAGAGAATATGAGAAACCAGCTGTGGCCAGAGGCTTGAGAGCACTTGTGACACGTGATGGAGAACTGGGCTTAAGGGAGGGTGACCATAGGAAAACATCTGGGAACAATCTGGAATCTCCATCCTCAAAACACACACACACACACACACACACACACACACACACAAAAATAGCCTGGCTGGTTTTATGCAAGTGACATGTCCTCGGTTCAAAATTCAAAAGTGTACAGAACACAGCATCAGAGAAAGAAACCGCCTCACCCCATCACCACGGCTACCATGTGGGGGCCCTCCTAGACGTCGGTGGTGCTGTGCAGACACAGGGACGTATGGGTGTCCTGTCCAGGTGGGGCCACGGGCCCAGGTCCTTTCCCCTGGGAATGTTTGATCAAGTATCAATTGTGCAGCTCAGAGCCTCTTCTCCGGGGACTGTGTGTGGTCCACTGTCTGTCTCCCAAGGGCAACCCAAGCCATCTCGTCCTGGCCACCGTCCAGCCCCAGGGAGCCCCACCCCTTTGGCTTTGGGTAGAAGGAGAAACTAGCTACTTCTCATGGCTTATGGTTAGGTGGCCAGGGACCACGGGGTTCAGAAGCGGTCACAGCCAAGAGCAAAAGGGACAATGTCAGTGACCACGCCACTCCACGGGCCAAAGGGGGGCTGCTGGGCAAGCAGAGAGAGCCAGCCCATGCCCCGAGGTCAGGGTCCTCATTGCGGAGCGGACCCGCACCCCAGCTAGGGCGGCCAGCCAAGGCTGTGCGCCTCGGCCACTTCAGGCTGGGAGCTTCCCTGTCCATCCGTGCCAGCAGGCCCCTGCAGCAGCGATGGCCTTCGTCTGGCTCACAGGCCACCATGTCCCCAGTATCAAGAGCAGGGTGGCACCAGCGGTGCTCAAGGAAGAGAGCTACGAGGGAGCGAGCGAGTGAGCAACCTCCCCCTCCGTCCTCACCGCCAATCATCTGCTCCTGATTGGCAGCTCGGCGTGGGCCAGGCGCTGCTAAACGCCGAACACACCTGCGTGCGTCAGCTCCTCCGGCAGCCCTGCCAGGGAGCATGACGAGCTCATTTTATGGAAGACGAGAGAGTTAGCTAAAGCCTCCCGCCAGGCCGAGAGTGGCAGAGTCAGGTTTGACCTGGCCTGGCTGCGCTCCCCACACAGTCCCCTGCCTCCCTCCCGCAGGCCCCTGCCACAGCTCCGCAGGAGCCCACAGGAGCCCACAGCACACCCCGCCACGGCTGGGGACGGGAGGAAGGGCAGGAGCAGCTCCCCTCGTGGTGCAGTCTGGGCCTGGGGTCTGCTCCTTGCCCAGGGGCTCGGGACCCAGAGTCTTGGTTTGGAAGGCCCTTCGGGACCCCTCCTCCCTCCACTGTGAGATGTGGGCACTGAGGCTCCGTGAGGCAGGCCTCAGCCCAGTGTGCACATCCTGGCTGGAAGGCCCACCAGCTGCCACCGACATCCCTCGGGCGCCGCCATGCTGTGGCAGGGACCAGGCTGGCCGCCCTGCCTGCCTGGGAGGCTGCAGGGCCCACAGGAGCAGCCGCACAGAGGACGCGTCCCTCCCCTCCTCGGCCCCTCTCCTCTCACGCCCTAAGAGGCCTGTGCAGTGCAGGAGTGGGGGTCCCGACGGCCACTCTTGAGCAGCCCCTCGTGGCCGGCTGAGGGAGCAGAGCGCAGCCCCTGCGACGCAGTGACCGGCCCTGGGCGGCCGCCGCCCTGCCTGCTGCTTTTCCGTGTGAAAGGTGTTTAATTATTTCTGACAGAGTTCAGCCGCGACATCTGTTCGGGAGTGGGGAGAGTCCATTTAGGTCATCCATCACCCTGACAGGTTCAACTTTTTTGGAAGCGCTGTTTCCCTTCATAATGGGGCTGGGAGGGGGCGGAGGATCAGCCCCGAGACCCAGACAAAGGCCTCAGGGCTCTGTGCACGATGCAGGCCGGCGGCCTCCACCTGGCTGCTGGCCGGGCCTGCGGTCCAGACCAGGCGTGGTGGGAGGGCAGCAGGCATCTGGGGAGGGTCCGTTAGATCCCCGGAGGCCTTAATGTCCTCGGTCGCCCGTTCACCTGTCCACTCATTTGTTCATGCCACAGACCATGTCCTTGGTGCCAGGCCCCCTGCTGGGCTCTGGGGGCCCCATGGGGGACCCAAAGCCACGGTTCTTGGGGACTAACGTTTTGCTGGGGAATATGAAAACATCACCCAGTTAGTTAATTAGTTCCCAAGTTGTTAAGAGCCACTATGGGGAAGAAAGGCACCCCCGGAGGTGGAGAGAGAGAGTGCTGGGAGGGCTGCAGCTGGGGGCAGTCCCAGGAGGCCCAGGGTGAGGCAGCCCTGGACTGGACCCCAACACAGGTGAGCTTATTTCCACACCAGTGGGATGGGGACAGGAAGACTGCAGACAGACATGTCAGTAATCACCTCCTGACCGGGAGGGGACTGCCTGTGACGTCGATAACAGCAGCACTCTGGGGGTCGGGGTCTCTGTTGGCCTGGCCCCTGGGCACCACCCCATCCTGAGAGTCAGGCTCAAGCCCTGATTCCCGCGGCCTCGGGTTCTGGGCTGAGGGAGGGGGACTGCAGCATTAGCAGGCAGAGTCCACAAACGTCCTCGGGAAAGAGGAAGAGCACCACATAAAGCCGGGGCCTGCGTTTTATGTCTTGTCACTTCTGTGGCACAATCGGGAGTGTGCATGTGCCACGCTGTCACAGACCTGGATTCCAGGGTGAGGAGGGCACCATGCTGCAGGGCCCAATGCTTGTTCTGGGGAGAAAATGAAGTCATCCACAAAAATGGCCTCTGCAATGCCTGGCTCTGAGCGACGTCACCCTCCAGCTCGGGCCGCTCTCAACGGGGGTTAGAGCAGCTTCCTACCCTCCCACCCCCCGCAGGAGGCTCCCATCCGCTGGACAAGCGACAGGAGCATTTGTTTCCTGCACTTGAAGCCTTGCCTGGGCCTGCTGGGCCTGGGCGCAGAGACAGGTCACAGGAGACAGCATGCCCCTCGTAGAGCTCTCCGTGGTGCCTGGCGGCCGACCTGTCCCTGCTCTGCAGGGGAGGTGGGTGGAGACCATCCCTTGTCCGTGGTGTTGGACTCTAAACAGAGGGGCCTGGAGGGGCCGGGAGTCCGTGCCGTCGAGCAGAGCCCCACCGAGGGTATCTAGTGCCTGTGGACCCACTGGGGCAATGTCACCAGACGCCTGCAGCCCCGCGGACACCAGGGAACCGCAGAGAGGGAAGGCAAAGGAGGGGCCAGGGAGGAGGCTGCGGCTGAGCTGGGAGCGGGATGGAGGGAGAGAGAGACGAGGGGCGGGTGCACCACTGAGGCCCAGGCGGGAGGTGCCGCGGAGAGGAGCGCGGCCGCGCCTCCTGCCCTGTCCCGACTGGCGCCTGGTCACGTTCTCTTCTTGACATTTGCTGTGAGCGTGGACGCAGCGGGGCACGTGGTCACTGACATATGCTGATGGAGGCCACGTGGGCAGGACATGAGAGGCCGCATCAAGGGGACAAAGCAGGGTTCCCGGCAAAGCCCAGCAGCTTGTTGGAGCGCATTAGGCTCAGGAAGCCAGCCGCCCTTCATTGTCTGAACCCAAGCTTAACGCAACACGGCAGCCAGGAGGGCCGGCCAGGAGCGCCGCGGTGCACAGCTGTCTTCCTGGGGCCAGGCCAGTCCCTGGTGGCCTCCTAGAGAGCCTCTCTCTGTCCATGTTGAGCATACACAGCCCCCCCATCCCGAAGCCCCCATCTCCCACTTCCCTTGGCCTGCGATGCCCCCGGCCCCGCATTGTTCTTCCCAGGAGCCCGTCTGGGGGGCCACGGGGCCACATGGCCGGCCGAACACAGGCTCAGTTGTGAGGCCAGAGCTCACCGACTCCCTGGGCCCTTGACCAGGTCAGCCTGGCCCGGGCACACTTGCTCCCCTGCGCACGGGGGTCCAGCCCTGGAGGGCAAGCGGCAGGGTCCTGGGCACGGGACGTGGTGCAGCTGCAGTCCCCTCGCTGGAGGCGCGGCCCGGACAGCATCTGCCCCGGGCAGACAGGCACCCGGGCTCTGCATGAGAAGCCCGCTGTCAGCCCAAGGCCCCGCCACTCCCCCAAGCTCACCATGTTTCCTGACTACAAGGCAGGCCTGGTGGCAGAGTCCCTGGATGGGACACGGGAGGAGTCTGAGCTAAGAGTGGCTCCGAGCCTGGCACTCAGGAGTGCTCAAAGGCCTCGCTGTCGCCACCACCGTTAGGCTACTCGCTGGGGAGAAGCCTGCAGGACTCCTGGACCACAGGTGGAGACAGACGGGCCAGGTGACTGCAGCCAGCCCTGCGTGCAGGAAGGGGCAGGCCAAGGACACTGACCTTCTGGAAGTGGGGCATGTGCCAGAGGGCGTCCAGCTTCACCGGGGGCTTGAATTTCCTCATGTGATTGCTCCGGGTCTCGTACAGTTTCCCCAGGACCACCTGCGGCAGGGAGGGGCGGAGGTGAGGAGACGCGATGTCCCCCGGGGCTGCTGCCCCACCCCCGGCCTGGCCCCTCTCCTGGGCTCTTCACAGCATTGCCCGTTGGCCCGCCCTGCTGCAGCTCAGTGGGCCCGGCGAGGGACCAGGGGACGCCCTAGGCGTGTCGTCTGGTTTGGCCCTGCAACACTGGAAGGGCGGGGTGGTGTCCCATCCTCCCAAAGCTGCCCTCCAAGGCCACCATGGCCGGCATTCACAGGGCCATGTGGTGTTTGAGTGAAGCTATGTGCCACTGCCCCTTGGGGGCAGGCCCCCACCACAGCCCACCAGGGAGGAGGAGGGCGGCTCCTTTGGGGAGAAGAACCCGGAGGCTCCCCAGAGCGCACAGGGTCTCCCCGAGTGGCTACCAGGGGTGAGGAGGAAGCTCTCTCTCCCTGAACCACCAGCTCCATGCCCACGGGCAGGTGCCGGCAAGTCCACAGAGTGCTGTGGCTTATGGGTTGGTCACAACTGAACTGTCCGCTCCAGACTGGCCTGTGGGAGCCCCACTGCCCGTGACCACGTTGCAGAGAAGGCCCATGGAGAGGTGGACTAAGTCAGAGGGAGTCCAGGGCACTCTCCTGGCCATGTGAGGACACAGGGGAGGTGGCACCTGCTGGCCAAGGGGCGGGGCCTCGGGGGAGCAAGCCCTGCCCCACCTTGATCCTGGATTCCAGCCTCCCAGATGCGAGGAAGCACACGTCTGCTGTCTGCGGTTCTGTGACGGAGTCCCTAGAAGGCCGGTGTGAGGCGTGACGCCTTCAACCTCAGAACCTGCCGAGGGCCCAGAGCCTCCCGTGACGCGTCTCAAAAATTCAGAACACCCATTGACACCCGGAGCCTGTGCAGAGCTGGGACCACACCGGGCAGATGAAGCAGGGGACTTGGGAGAGGACACAGGCACTCAGGGTTCCAGACAGGATGGGCCCTGCAGAGGGGGTGTGCAAGGGGCACAGGACAGGGCAGGGCCACCTCCATGGACTTCCAGATCCCACAGCACTGTCTTTGTCCTTGGTGACAGCTCAGCAGCGGGGGGTACTGAGTTGGCACCTCACCGCCTCACCTGGATTCCTTCCTTCAACAGATATCGATGGAGCCCTCGCCCTGCCTGGCTCGGGGACGTCACTGAATGCACAGGGACCCCCGCCCTGGTGGAACTGGCATTCCATCCAGAGAAACAGGAAACAAAACAAGTAATTTCCAACTGTCGGGTGGCATTAGTGCTTTAAGACAAAAACAAAGCAAATCCACATCTGGGCAGGAGGTCAGAGGGCGCGTGACAGGAGGAGGTGTTTGGGTGGGGGCCGAGAGGGCCTCCCCGACACGTAGAGGACATCTGGGAAGTTTCAGATGACCCCCAGGTCAGAGCGTGCAGGGTACGTTGGAGAAATAGCAAGGAAGCCACCATGGCCTGCTGGGACAGGCGGTCAGCTTGTGGGTCTTGTCCAGCACCGCAGGGCCTCTGGGCTCTGTTCTGGATTCGTTCGGAAGCCTCTGAAAGTGGAGGGATGGCATGAGCCAAGCTGGGTCTTGCAGGCGGCCGGGTAGCTGGTGGAGGACAGGCCCTGGGGGGTGTCCCAGGCCAGGTGCCGGGTGAGCAGTGGGCGGCCACTGCAGCAGCTCAGGTAGAGAGCGGGGTGTGCCCAGCAGCCAAGACCTGGCCAGGTGCTGGCCTTGCTGAGGGCTGGGTGTGGGCCTGAGAGGCAGCGGCCAGCTGGGATTCTGGCCTTCAGAGCTGGGTGCGGTGGGCTTACCACTTGCTGGGGAGTTGGGGCGGGGTGGTGGGCTTGAGCTGGGGATCTGGGGTTGGTTTTGGATGTGCCATCGTGAGGGCCTGGGAGAAGCGGCTTGGGCAGCAGGGTGGCCCGGAGGTGCTCAGCCAGAGCCCCAGGCCCAAGAGCAGCCCCAGGGGAGCAGGGTCTAGGACAGGCTTGAGGAGCTGGCTGAGATCACGGACAGCGGGAAGGGCAGCCCTGAGGGCACCTCTGATGGGCTGCCGCCTGCATGCTGCTGCCAGTGCGGGGGCAGCAGGGTGGCACAGTGTCACTGCACTGAGGGGCCCAGCGGCCATACTAACAGTAGTATGCACTTCCTCAGCTGCACTTCCTCAGCTCCCACCCTGCCAGCACCGTGCCCCTAACTCATGCCCATCCTGAAGACGAGGCAGATGGGGCTTGGTGGGGTCATCCAGCGTCCAGTGGTGGGAGGAGGACTAGGCCCGGCCCCTGACTCCAGGCACACGCCCCGTCTTCCCCACAGCCTGTCACTCTTTCCCAGCCTTTGGTGTGGCTCCCCGGGACAGGCGCTGAGTCGAGCCTTCTCTGGCCTGGAGTTGAGCTTGATCGATGCCTGCAGTGACCATGTCTGGGGCTGTCGGCTGCTTCAGAAACTGAGCCACAGGACGGCGACTTCCCTGCTGCTAGGAGCTGTCCACGCTGTTTCTCAGGCGCAGGCACAGGGCCCTGGGGCCTGGCCTACAGTGACGTTGAAAGCCTGGCAGGACCGCTTTCGGCAAGCAGGACCTAAGAATCCAGGACCTTAGGAGAGGGGGCGGCCAGCAGCTTAGATGTGGACCGCAAGTGTCCACGAGTTCCACCTGGTCAGGCATTTGGGTGTGGATGTGCCACCAAGATGTCCAGTTGCTGTTGGCCTCCACTTCCGCCTACCCCAGGACTGCCGTAGGCCCTGAGCCGCCGCCCGATGGGGAGACCACGGGAGCCTCACCGGTCATCCTTTTCCTTGGCAAACACGGGGTCCATGGTACTGGCTTTACGCACACTGGGCCGTGGCCCTTGCTGGGTGTCACCTGTTCCACACAGAGCTGGGTTTCCATGTTGCTCGTGCAGCTTGAGCTTCGGGGCACCTCCTAACAGAGGGGCCTGGTGGCCTCTGCTCAGGTATTCCCGGGTCTGTGATTTTGCAGAAATCATAATACTACTATGCTTTTATAGGCGTTAAAAAACAAAACAAAGCAAAACACCAGCTGCAAGTCCTAGAAGTTGCAGGCCCCACACCACCAGGATCTGGCCCAGGAGTTACCAGGTCGCTTGTCTCTCCTGAAAGCCGCTGTCTTCGAGGGCAGAGTGTGGCAGACCTCCAGTGTCTCCGACACTGAATCCCACGGTGGTCCGAGGGTTCCAGAGACGCCATTGACAAATAAAACAGAACCAGACGTGACTGAAGTCGACAGCAAACCTCATTTATTGATTCATGCTGCTAATCAAGTCTACTAATTCTATTGAGTGCATGGGGGCGCGGGTAACTGATCAGCCCTGCAGGGCGGCTATGCTCTCTGCCTTCTAGAACAGTTTTAAAATGCTGAACTAAAGTAGGGGCCGTCTACTCTGGGTAACGAGCTGAGCTTTGGGGTTGGAGGGATGCAGATGGACAGCCTGGGCTTCTGAGCTTTCCCCACTGGAAAAGGGGCATCGATGCCCTCAAACAGGGTACTTGTGGCATCTGCTGAGCGGGCTCTGGAGCAAAGTGGCTGGCCCGACGTGACTGCTCACTAAAAGGCAGCTGCTACCAGGAACTTTGCTGGGTTCTTCGCTATCCAAAATCCAGAGCACCCTTAGCAGCAGACAGACTTAAGGCCAAGACAGGCTTCCCTGGATGTGGGAGACTAGGCCGTGCGCTGTCAACCACCCCCAACGGTGGCCTCCAGGTCTGGCGGGCGCTTGGAGTGGGGAGAGAACGTGAGGCAGGCTTAGCAGGTGTCTCTGGGGTGCCTGCTGCATGCTAGGGGAGGGGCTTAGGACACAGCGCTCCCCAAACGTGCCACCTCTGCGTCTTGGAAAAGGCACAAGAGGGCCTGACTCTCTGGCCCCACACTCGTCCGACCCGAAACACGTGGTCACTCCAGGGAGGGCTGCCCTGCTCCTGCCGCAGGCCCTGAGACCCTCCCTGGAGAGGCACCTCCCTCCCCGCTGCCTGGGGAGTCTGAGCTCCCAGGCCTGGCTGCCCGCGCCCGCCCCTCCTCACTGTCCATCCTGTGCTGTCCACTCTCCCCTGCCTCCTCAACAGTGGGCAGCGCGGGCTGGCTGTCCTGTCTCGTCTCCTCGCGGAGGCTCTGGTGTCAGGCGCAGCCTCAGCGTGGATGCCTTTCTCTTGTTAATCCGCCTTTAGTTGCAGGAGCCTCCGCCTTGAACCAAGGATGGCTAGCAGGTCCCCACACTGGCTCAGCACGGTGGGCCTCTCTCAGTCTGGCTCCTTCGCGTGGAAACTCAGGCCCCGCGGAGGCGGTGGTGCACTCCCAAGTCACGCGCCCAGAGCGGAGTGGTGGCGTCACCCTCGTTAGCTGCTTAGGGTCTCCGTTTTCACAGGAGGGGCACTGGATGTAGAGGCTCCAGTTGCTGTGTCTCTGCCCACATTCTGAGCAGCAGTGAAATAGCTGCTAATTAAAACGCACAGCCCTCACAGGGGCTGTAAAGCAGCCATTACCAGCCACGTGGACTCTTCGCTCCGCCATTAACTAGCCCCGGGTTGCTTTTCGAGCATGACCACATCACTGAGCTCTTTAGTGAGTGCCGGGCTGCAGAGAAGAGAGGACTTGCGCCCACCCTGAGGGTCTTAGTATCCCTGGGAAGACTCTTCTGATCCCCAGTTTGGCCCTAGAACATAGGCGGTAGCTCTGATCCCTGAGTATCCCCCTAATCAGCAGGTGGGGACCTCACCTTCAAGGAAAGCCATGCCCTGGGGACAGACACACCTCTCTCTGAGCCTCAGATTCCCCCCTGAGGTCACAAGAACTTGCCTGATGAGGTTCGTGGAGACCCAAGTGCAGGGACTCGGGTCCCTCTGCAGGGAGCTAGCAAGCCCTCGGGTGTTGGCTGTGACGACCGTGACCCCAGAGGTGCGTGTTCTAATGAAATCTACAAAGCACAGCAATTCTGATTTTGCCATCACTGGTGTGGAACTACTGGAGAGAGGCATCTGTGTTCTCCGGAAGTTGGAATTTGGGGATATTTAAAGGAATAAGGTACAGTTTTTGAAGATTTTCAAATGTGTAGAACACCAAAAATTAACTGCCAACAACGCTTTTCATGGTGAAAATCTCACTGAACTGACTTCCTGCCCTTGCTAACGGCTCCCGTCAGCCGCGGTCAGTGGTCATGTCGTGCATGCAGGGACCTCGGCTCCAGCTTCCCCTGCAGGCCTGAGAAGTGGCGCAAGGACAGCCCTCCAGGCTCCTGGGAAGCAAGCAGGTGAGGTGCTGGGTGTGGTGCACAGGGAGGGCCTCGGCATGGCCTGTCCTTAATTTGTAACAAAATTCCTCAAGTTTACTACCTTTGTTCTTTTTTCTGGGTGCTTGACCACTGAGCCACATCCCCAGCCCTTTTAATTTTTTCATTTGGAGACAGGGTCTCACTGAGTTGCTTAGGGCCTCGCTAAATTGCTAAGGCTTATTTTTTTTTTTTTTGGCTTTGAACTCACCATCCTCCTGCCTCAGCCTCCTGAGCTGCTGGGATTACAGGTGAGCTCCATTACGCCCGGCAATAACTGTGTTCTTTGAACTATCCTTCTGAAGTGCACTTCTTTTTCTACTTTGTCTTATTAGCCTGTGTTTATGGGTAGCCCAGGGCATACTTCTGCTTAGGCCGGCTGAATTATTCTATTTTATTTATTATCATTATCATTATTAATTTATTAATTTATTAATTTTGGTACCAGGCATTGAACTCAGGAGCTCTCGACCACTGGGACACATAACCAGCCCTTTTTTGTATTTTATTTAGAGACAGGGTCTCACTGAGTTGCTAAGTGCCTCGCCACTGCTGAGGCTGGCTTTGAACTCGCGATCCTCCTGCCTCAGCCTCCCAAAGTGCTGGGATTACAGGCGTGCGCCACCGCGCCCGGCAACCAGCTCTTTTTTGTATTTTGTTAGAGACAGGGTCTCACTGAGTTTCTTAGTGCCTCGCCATTGCTGAGGCTGGCTTTGAACTCTCCATCCTCCTGCCTCAGCCTCCCAAGTGCTGGGATCACAGGCGTGCGCCACCGCGCCCGGCCTGAGGCTGAATTATTTTAAAGCCTGGTTTGTTGGAGGCGTGAAGTGGTGCAGGAGCGTGGTGGAAAGGGTCCTCCTGTGGGAGTCGGGACGGCTGGATTCTCACCCCGGCTCAGGTGACGGGCCTCCTGGCCTGTGTCTCTCACCCCCAGGATGACCTGGGAGGTGAACTGGATGGTCGCCCAGACCTGGTTCAGGTCTGGATTTCCGTAGCAAGAGGCCATGTGACCCCGTGCCCCGCCCACTCGTCACCACAAACACACAAGGCCAGCCAAGGCCAGCGCTTCCCCCCCCCCCCCCCCAGCCATGCGCCCAGGGGTGAGGGCTGCGTTACCTTCTGCTTTTTCTCCAGTTTGATGGCTTTCTGGGTGGCCTTTTGCTCCTGCACCCACAGCTGCTGGTACCGGTGCTGCAGTAGGTCAAAAAAGGGCGTCGAAGGCCTGTGGGGGGGGGTCCAGACAGGGCTTGAGGCCTGGGAAGGGCCGGTACCTCTCCCCCAGCATAGCCAGCCTCACTGTCACCATCACAGGCTGCAGAGCAAAGGGATCCCCAGGCTGCACAGGGCTCTCTCGGGCACTTGAAATCCCTGAGAAAGGAAGGCCCTTGCCAAGCCCCTCCTTGGCCAGCCTTCTGACTTTAGGCAGGCCCTCGAGCCCTCTAGGCCTGCTCAGGCCAGTCTTGGTCAAGGACCCTGCTGAGTTGATCCCTCCATCCTGAATATCTGATTTCCCTGGAGAGCTGATCAAGTTCCTCACCCCGCCTGACATCTGACCTTGACCTCCCTGCAGCAGAGACCCTGCGAAGCCAGTTTAGCAAGACCCCCCACTTGACTCCTCTCCTCATTTGCTGCCCCTGCCCCTCCCTCAGCTCACTGGCCATCAACCCCCGGTGCTGTATTTGGAATTGAGCTCAGTTCCGCCCAGGAGTCTCCGCTGTGCAGCAAGCACCACTCAAACCTGCTTCCCCACTCTTAGATGGTGTCTGGCTCTGACTTTCTTTGACAGTGATTTCCAGCCAGGGAGCTCTGGTCCTGTGCTGAGCCTTTTTTTTTTTTTTTTTTTTTTTTTTAATTTATTTACTTTAGTTGTACACAATGCAATCCATTTATGTTTACGTGGTGCTGAGGATCGAACCCGGGCCGCGCACGTGCGAGGCGAGCGCTCCACCGCTGAGCCACAACCCCAGCCCCGTGCTGAGCCTTTTGTGTGGCCCCTTCACAACACTGCAACACAACTGTGCCCATCCTGGGGACGAAGGGGAGGACGAGGTCCCAGAGCAGAGGGGGTGGCCCAGCAAGTCGCCTGTTGAACTGCAAGCCTTGGTGGCAGCGGGCTTCACGTCCTCAGGGGAGATCTAACTGCCAGTCTCTGTGCAGACGGAGAGGCTGAGCCCACAACCAGGACTCCTCTCTCACTCTGAAGCAACCTGCCCAGGAAAACGACCCACTGTGGACAGCCCAGGAAGCCAGGCCATCTCCTACAGTGACCAGCCCAGGGGCCAGCCCGTCACCTACATAACCAGCCTGTGGTGCTGTGGGAGGTGGGCCTGCTGTGGGCACCAGCGGGGCAGGAAGCTAACAGTGACCCCTACCAATCACCCCAGGTGCCAGGACCTAACCAGCAACCACCGGCTTCCCTGGTTCTCATCCCCACTTTCAATTTAGGGTCAGTCGGAGAAAGCTAAATATGTACCCTAATAAATTACATGGGATGCCACGCACGTATTAACGCATATAACATTTATATACTATTGTACGTATAATGTTTTATATATATATGATTTATAATGCTTATCACACATGAAACACACATATGTATGATGCATATAATAAATATGACACATGTATATTTTTATTTTCAAAAGGAAAAAATGAAAGATAAGCCAACTTTTACTATCAACAGGCATCTACAGAGTGAGGGAGACGAAAGCTGGAACTCTAAACAGACTGCAGTGGCTTTTACTTTGGAACCATGGAAAGTGCTTTTTAAAGAAAATAGTTGTGTAGGGCTGGGGTTGTGGCTCAGCGGTAGAGCGCTCGCCTAGCACATGCGCAGCCCAGGTTCGATCCTCAGCACCATGTAAAAATAAACGCATTGTGTACAACTAAAACAAATAAATATTAAAAAAATAGTTGTAACAAAATTAAATAAAGGTAAAGGATTAGCTCCTGCCCTAAATAACAGGAGGAAGCAAGTGGGCCTGTTTACCAGAATTATTTCAAGCAATTTTAAAAGAGATTTGGGAAGAATCTGTCTCACGTGGTACCCTGAGGACAAGAAGAACCCAGAGAAGGCCAAAGCAGCTCCTGTTGTTAATAACCCTGTCGATGTTATTTTGAAACTGTCATGTTTACATCGAAGGACAAAGCAAATTACTAACTGTACAAATGCCATTAGAAAGCAAGGTTTTTTGGAATTAGAGAAAAGAAGTACAAATATAAAATCAGAGAAGGGAAAAAAATGCATTCGTTTTTCTCTTGTAAAATGCCATCTCCCACTGCCTCTGCCCACTGGAGAAGTCTCGAAGTCACCCCAACCCAACAGCAGTGAGCCCACGGCCTGACCGTGCTCTCAGTGCTGTCCTCCACGCCAGGGAGCAGGGCTGGCTGGAGAAGCACCGTCCCCAGTGCCCACGAGGGTCCCTGGGCCAGAGGCAGGGAGGCCCTGGGAGGCCATCGGAAGATACTGCCATAGATCTCAGGGGCCAGAGGGGTGGGCCAGAGGTGGGGCAGGCTGCCTGGGGACGCGACCCAGGAGCCATTTAGCTGAGGACAAGCGAGCAGCTCCCCTGCCCTTCCTGGGCAGACTGCATACAGGTGACAAACAGGAGCGGGGGAAGTTCCCGAGAGCAGCAGAACCAGCTCCTGCTCGCAGGATTGGTGGGAAGTCACATCCTGCTTCTCCTGGTGAGATGGTCGCAGGCTGTGGATAGCTACCGAGCTGCAGCGAGCAGGAGCAGGCCCCGGGCTCGTGCGTCCTGGGGTGACCGTCGATGACAATGTGTCCACTTCAAAAGGCTGGAGGAAGGGCTTGGGAGTTTCCACCATGAAGACATGATGACTGTTGGAGACACGGCTGTGTCGAGCCCGACCTCAACAGCACAGCACAGCACGCACGTGTGTGGGAACGTGACCCAGTGCCCCTTGGTATGTACGAGTCTTACGTTTTCATTTCTCAGTCAAAAACATGTTTTTAAGATATCTAGCAGTGGGTGTGGTGGCACACTCCTGTAATCCCAGCAGATCTGGAGGCTGAGGCAGGAGGATCACAAGTTTAAAGCCAGTCTCAGCAACTTAGTGAGACCCTGTCTCAAAAATAAAACAGAAAAGGTCTGGAGGGCCTGGGGTTGTGGCTTAGTGGTACAGCGCTTGGCTGGCATATGTGAGGCCCTGGGTTCCATTCTCAGCACCACATATAAATAAGTACAACGAAAAATCCATTGAAAACTAAAAAAAATATATTGGGGGTGGGGTGCCGGAGACGTGGTTCAGTGGTGGTTAAGTGCCCCTGGGTTCAATCCCTGGTATCAAAATAAATAAATAAATAAATAAGCTGGGGGCTGTGGTGCACGCCTGTAATCCCAGCACTCGGGAGGCTGAGGCAGGAGGATCGCGAGTTCAAAGCCAGCCTCAGCAATGGCGAGGCACTTAGCAACTCAGTGAGACCCTGTTTCTAAATAAAATACAAAAAAGGGCTGGGGATGTGACCCAGTGGTCAGGTGACCCTGAGTTCAATCCCCAGTACCAAAAATTAAATAAATAAAAATAAATAAATTTTAAAAATAAAAAAGATACCTAGTAATCCTTAGATTGGAAGAGACAAGAGCAATACAATATTTTATTACCCTAAGATAATAATAATCAAAGAAATAGTGGGCCTAGTTGATGTCCCAGTGGTCACTAAAATGACCAGTGGAAGGAAGGCTGATGGAAAACATCACATGGGCGGTCAGCAGCTGAACAGGATGACCAGCTTCATTATCATTGTTTTTTTATTATTATTATTATTATTATTATTATTATTATTGTGACATATCATACAAGACAAAGAATCCCCCAAATGACAGAGCTCAACCTGTGAGGGAGCCCAGCAGAGGTTGTGGGGGTGGGAGGGACTGCGCAGGGGGGCCTCCCTCCTGGCCTGGGCCACGCCTGCCCGGGCCCCTCCCCTGCCCGGGTGTGTGGCGCCAGGGACAGATGCAGAGCTGGACGGGACCCTGGGTACCACCCGCTTGCCCGCCCGCTGTGCCCTGGCAGGTCTCCCTGACGAGAGGCTGGGCCGAGCTGGGGTCCTCTCTGAGCACAGGCTCAGCAGCCTTGAAAGCCTGCCCCCCACCCCAAAGCAGCCTGTGAGCAGCCACACAGTGGCTCTTTGTTTTCTGGCTCCTTCACCCCTGCGGTGACTTTTATTACTTAATTATTACACACCCCATGCTTCTGAGCGGCCTGATTTATAGCTGTGCTTTCTAATGACACTGCGTGCGTGATCTCGGAATGCCCACCCCCAGAGGCCGTCCAGGCCCGAGGAGCCGTCTTCCCGCAACCCCGCGGCATCCGTCACCGGCGGCCCTGGCAGCCCAGCCCTCCGCAGCCTCGCTGACCGCCTCTGTGTCCTCTCTGGCCAGGGCTCTTCTTACTGTGAAGGAGGGGCAGGAGTGGCTGGCCATGCTGCGGGTCACGGTGGCCGCGGCCCAGGCCTTCTGCAGGCAAGCTGGCGGCTCTGCCCGCTTCTGCTCTTGGGTAAGCGGGTGCAGAGGCTGGCCTGCCGCGGGGAACCGGAGGCAAGTCGCACTGAAACGCCCTCAAGGCCTCCGCTCCGCAGACCAGAACCGGCTGCACCACAGGGCCCAGCCACATCCCCGACCCCGGCCCCCCAGGCCCTCCCTGGAATCCTCGTCCTCCTTTGCCTTCAGGTCTCAGCCCAACTCAGGGGTCAGCTCCTCGGAGGCTCCTCCCTCATCCAGCTCATCCTACAACTGCCCTGGCCAGGCGCCCTCCCTGGACGCAGCTTGCTCACCCAGTGCTTGGCCTTGGCCGTGGAAGCCAGCGGCTACTCTGTCAGGTGTGGACTCTCTGTGGCCCTCTCCGTAACCATGTGTGTTGAAAAGAGCGGATGATACGAGTTACAGTGACTTAAAGGAAGCAAATGGTGTTTACAATTCAATCAAGGAATGATGGTCTTTTAAACAAACAGGGCTGGAGCATTGGGCATCTTAGATAAAACAATTAAAAAACAAAAAAAGCAAAGAAGCCGAGTGCGGTAGAGCACACTATAATCCCAGCACTTGGGAGGCTGAGACAGGAGGATCATGAGTTCAAAGCCAGCCTCAGCAATAGTGAGGCCCTAAGCAACTCATCAAGACCCTGTCTCTAAATAAAATACAAAATAGGGCTGGGGATGTGGCTCAGTGGTTGAGTGACCCTGGTACCCACCCCTCAAAAAAAAAAGGCAAAAAGTCCATTAAGTCTCACACCTTATATGAGAATTAATTCAAATGGATCCCAGGTTTAACTCTAAAATGCAAAACTGTACAACATTTACAAGATAATGTAGGACAAAGCTAGTGTTTCTGAGTCTTGGTGCTAAAAATATGACCCGTGAAAGAAAAGACTGATAAATCCCTCAACATGAAAGCCTTTGGTCTGTGAGCAACCCCATAAAGACGTGGAGAGACGAGATGCAGACTGGGAGAGGACATTTGCCCACCACAAACCTGGCAAAGGACTCCTCTCTGGAACTCCCAAATCTCAACAGAACAGGAGACAAAAACAAAGCCAGATCCAATTATAAAATGGGTAACGTCCTAGGAGACTCCCCCGGTGAGGGTGCGTGGGTGGCAGGCCAAGGTGCACTAGAAAGCACCAACACCTCTTGCCAGGAGAGGAGCGCGGACAAGACCACGATGACACACCACCACACACCTGTCAGTATGTCTAAGATACCAACAGCGACCCGACCAGCTGCTGACAAGGACCCAGAGAAACGAAGCCTCTCCCGCATCACTGCTGAGGGTGTACACGGCACGGCTGCTCTGGCCGAGAGCGCAGCAGTTTCCTTAAAAACGAATGTATCCTGAGCCGGGCGCGGTGGCGCATGCCGGTAATTGAGCACTTGGGAGGCTGAGGCAGGAGGATCGCGAGTTCAAAGCCAGCCTCAGCAGTGGAGAGGCACTTAGCAACTCAGTGAGACCCTGTCTCTAATAAAATACAAAAGAGGGCTGGGGAGAGGGAACTCAGAGTTCTGGGAGTGCCTCCAAGTTCAATCCCCGGTACAAAAAAACGAAGGAATACTGACCATACAGCCCAGCAGTTGTCTTCCTGGCCATTTATTCCAGAGAAATTCAAACTTAGGTCTACACAGGGACATATATTTACACACATTATAGTTGCTTTATTTGAAGTAGGCACAACCTGGAATAACCAAAATGTCCTTCAGCAAGTAAACGGTTTAAATAGACTATGGTACGTCCATGCTGCAGAGTAGTACTCGGCAATGAAAAGGAACCAACTACTGATGCATGAAATGGCTTGGCCAGATCTCCACGCTTTATGTTGAATGAAAAAGGCCAGTCTCAAAGTGGCTTTCCGCATGATTCTACACATATAGCATTCTTGGAATTTCTCAGGGAGCAGAAGATAGTAGGAAGCCATCGATATGGGATAGAAAGAGGGGGTCTTTGTTGTGATAGAACAGAGGCATATTTTGATGGTGTCATGTGAACCTATCACGTGAGCGGCATGCACAGAGCGTGTGCGATGCTGAAGTCCCAGTGCGACCCACACCAGGGTTTTGGTTTTCATATGGCTGTAATCAGGGGAACTGGGGAGGAGCATACAGATCTCTGCTACTTTTACAGCTTCCTCTGAATTTACAATTATTTCAAGGTAATGTTGTAAATGCAAGAAAATATTTTTCAATAAAGCATGCTAGAGAAAAGACTGAAATAGCTTTCTCCTCTATAGAAAAATATTTAAAATTACAATTACACAAAAAGTAGTCAAAGAGTGTGGACTCATGAAAAAAAAAATGAAGGGAGATAATCAAAGCATGTATTAGGCAATTAGTTTTTTTTTTTTTTTTTTTTTTTTTTTTTTTGTGGTACCGGGGATTGAACTCAGGGGCACTCGACCATTGGGCCACATCCCCAGACCTTTTTTGTATTTTTTATTAGAGACAGGGTCTCACTGAGTTGCTAAGTGCCTCGCCATTGCTGAGGCTGGCTTTGAACTCGCGATCCTCCTGCCTCAGCCTCCCAAGTGCTGGGATTACAGGCGTGCGCCACCGCGCCCGGCTTAGGCAATTAGTTTTTTAAAAGAAGAATATATTCTCCTGGACATTTGTGGTTTGGGCATTTGTCAGCTTGTTCAAGTTTGCCACTTTCTGATTTCTTTTCCTGTTATAATTACGCATCCAGTTCGGGGCTTTAATCTGCATTCATGATCGTGAAGGTTTTTTTTTCTTTCTTTCTTAAAGCCACTCTCAAACTTGAACAAGCACCAGAACCATAACAGCGGGAGCTGTTAGGAGTGCAGGCAAGATTGTTTTTGAGCTTAGAAGAGATCATTACCTGCAACCGCGCACCAATAAATCTGAAAACCAAAACAAGATCACTGATGTCTCCTAGGAAACTATACAGGGTCCAAGTTGAATGAAGCACGTATACAGAACTTGAGGAGCGCCACAGGAATCCGGACCAGGCACAGAGGTCTACACACGCCTTCTCTCAACCGAGCAGGAAGTCACCAGAACTTTCCAGAACTTCTCAAATATCAGCTTCCCAAACCATTTTATGATCACGTACCAAAACAAGGAGCGCACACTCTCCGTCAGTCCCTCTCAAAGCACCGAAGAAGGGATACTAAGTAAAATGCCATCCAGTCCATTGGCCATGGCTTAGCAGCATGGGAGCCCAGCGGAAAAGCCCATCCGCCACCTGGAGCCTGGGACCAGGGGGTGGCAGAGACGGGACACAGCTCACTCCCTGCCCCTCCCTCTGAGCGGCCAGCCCGGGAAGCGGGGAGTTCTATTTCACCAGGGCACTGAGACCATTTTCTGTAACTAGAGGTGACCAGAAAAGCCTGGGAGACTTCACACAAGGGGGGACACGGAGAATGGACCCTGGGAGCGAGTTTGGACAGGCCGTGTAGGCAGGGCTCAGGTGAACCCGGGTCCCTGGGCGCCCCCATGTGTCACCGCGCTGGTCGCGGTATAAAGCCGAGGTCCTCATGGTGAAATAGTACGCAGCTGTATCCACAAAGACCCAGAAAGACGCACATAGGTCAAGGGTGAGAAAACAGGTCGGAGTGGAAAGAGACGCCCAGGGCCCAGGCCTTGCGGGCAGTGCGGCGGGTGGGCCAGCGGCAGGAGGCCCTGCGGGAGGGCAAGGCAGGCAGGGCCTCGTCTGCGCCGAGGTCCCGTATGACTCTGCCACAGTGAGTCAAGGTAAGAAATCCCCAGCCTGAGGGTCCAAGCAGCTTGTGAGGCCCCGCAGCCGGCGCAGGAGCTCCAGACCAGGTCCCCGACACCCTACCAGGCCCCAAGCCCACCCCACTCGCCACGCCCAGACCCACACTGCCCTCGGACCTGAGCTCCCGGGCAGGCGGTCTGGGCAGCAAGTGCCCCACCAGGAGCAGCAGAGGGGGACCCCGCCTCCCTGATGGTGGACGGCCCTTGGCTGCAGCGGCCCTTTCAGCATGTCCCCGCCTACTTGGCCGGCCAGGCTGCATCTTTAGAAGCCATGTCCCGTTTTGTTGTGCTTTTCCCGTGAGCTTCTGAGGCTACCTTGCAACGTGTTCGGTTGGTTTTTGAAAAGTAAATACAGTTCTTTGTTGTCAAGAAAGGCATTTTTCCCCACCTCTGAGATGAATGGTTTTGCCACGGGGCGAGGCCCCTGTGGTGACAATTACAGACGTCCTTCCTGCGCCTTCCTCCTCTCCGGGAGCTGGAGGGGTCCACACAGAAGAGCTTAATTATTTATCTTCGCTAAATGAGCATGGGAAAGAAAGGTGGGAGTGAGGAAGCTCTGTTGGCTGGGGCAGCTGCCGTCGAGCTGGAGGCGATGGGTCTGGAGCTGCTGGCTGGGGCAGCTGCCGTCGAGCTGGAGGCGATGGGTCTGGAGCTGTTGGCTGGGGCAGCTGCCGTCGAGCTGGAGGCGATGGGTCTGGAGCTGTTGGCTGGGGCAGCTGCCGTCGAGCTGGAGGCGATGGGTCTGGAGCTGTTGGCTGGGGCAGCTGCCGTCGAGCTGGAGGCGATGGGTCTGGAGCTGCTGGCTGGGGCAGCTGCCATCGAGCTGGAGGCGATGGGTCTGGAGCTGTTGGCTGGGGCAGCTGCCATCGAGCTGGAGGCGATGGGTCTGGAGCTGTTGGCTGGGGCAGCTGCCGTCGAGCTGGAGGCGATGGGTCTGGAGCTGTTGGCTGGGGCAGCTGCCGTCGAGCTGGAGGCGATGGGTCTGGAGCTGTTGGCTGGGGCAGCTGCCGTCGAGCTGGAGGCGATGGGTCTGGAGCTGTTGGCTGGGGCAGCTGCTCTGGAGCTGTTGGCTATGGGCAGCTGCCGTCGGCTGGAGGTGATGGGTTCTGGAGCTGTTGGCTGGGGGCAGCGGCCGTCGAGCTGGAGGTGATCGGTCTGGAGCTGCTGGCTGGGGCAGCTGCCGTCGGCTGGAGGTGATGGGGTCTGGAGCTGCTGGCTGGGGCAGCTGCCATCGAGCTGGAGGCGATGGGTCTGGAGCTGTTGGCTGGGGCAGCTGCCGTCGAGCTGGAGGCGATGGGTCTGGAGCTGCTGGCTGGGGCAGCTGCCATCGAGCTGGAGGCGATGGGTCTGGAGCTGTTGCAGCGGCTTCCTCCTCTCATGCAGCGACGAGCCGATGTATCTGTCTTCCTCCTCTCAGCAGCGACGATCCCGATGTTGGTGTCCGTGTGTCTCTCTCTGTCTGAGTCTCTCAAAACAGGGCCTTATATAGGGATTTCTGGTGGGGGGTGCACTAGAGCAAGCCCAAAACACCATTGGCTAGAACAGGGTGTCCTTTAAGCCTATTGGCTCTTGCCTGGGGAAAAGAAACATTCTGCCTGGGGAAGGAACATCCTGTCTGGAACATCTTGAAACAAGGTTGCTTCTCTTAGGGTGTGGAAAACTCTGAGGGCGGGGGAAGAGTAACCTATCCATCATTCCCCCTTTTTGTTTTCTTAGGAAGTGGGACGTTGTATGTCAGTCTGGCTACTTCCTGCTGAAACAGGGCGACGTGGGGTGTTATGGGGGGGTATGATAAGACAGGTAGGTCAGGCTTGAGGGTGAAAAGGATTCCCAGGAGGTTGGCACCAAAAAAATGAATTTGCCCTGAGGTGATGAGAAGTGACAGATGATCCCAACCGCAATCTCAGCCATCTCCCCAAACAGGGCTCCTGCAACATCCCCAGCCCTTTTCTGTATTTATTAGAGACAGGGTCTCACTGAGTTGCTAAGTGCCTCGCCATTGCTGAGGCTGGCTTTGAACTCGCGATCCTCCTGCCTCAGCCTCCCAGGTGCTGGGATCACAGGCGTGCGTCACCGTGCCCAGCTGGGTGTAGAGCACTCTTGCCAAGGCCTGAGCCCAGTCCTCCCCCACTCCTCCAGAGGCCCAGGTCTCCCTGGCTCCTCCTCTCCTTTGCCGGGCGGGGCCCTCCCCTAGGCCTCCCTCAGCTCTGCACAAGCCCAGGTGAGTGTGAAATCTGCCACAGTGCCCCGCTCTTATATACTGGCCCACAGGCTCTGCGGGACTGCTGTGCCCTGTGACCCTCCAGCCCGGGACAGCGTCGTCGCCCTGTGTAGGTGTGCAGAGTGGCTCCCGGGCCTTCAGAGCTTGTCCTGAGGACAGCTGACCTCCTCTACTGCGCCACCCGGAAGGGGTCTTGGGAAGACATGAGCTTGTCCTCGGGAATGGGTGATGGGACAGGGGTGGCACCAGGGCAGCACGGGGCTGAGAGGCTCCTTCCCGTCCCTGCAGGAGCAGCTCAGCCATGAAGTCAGCAGAAAGAGCAGATCCTGGGTCCTCCCTGCCAAGGGGAAACAGGGCATCCCCTGCCCCAGGATAGAGGGCTGCCAGGGCAGGAGGCGCAGTGGACATTCTGGCCCCCTTCCTGGGGACGAACGAGGGTTGGCCCTTGAAGCCAAAGGGAAATCCCGTCCAATTTCTATCTTTAAGACCACATTAAAATAGGTCAGCTCGTGGAGGAACTTCCATTAATGGAGGGCAGCCCCGCGCCCTGGGCCCACGGAGGCCCTGCAGCAGCTGGAGGGTGTGTGACCGTCCAGACCCTCCAGGTTCCTTGCGCCCCAGGGGAGGAGGGTTGGCCTGCACTGGGGAGGGGCAGGAGGAAGGCGCCAGGTCCCCAACAGCTGGGCAGCTGGGCGGGGGGCGGGCAGGAGGCGCGCTGGGAACTCAGGGGACGGAAATGCACTGCCCTCAGGGACACCAAGACCTCCAAACCCCTCCCAGTGTGTGCGGCTCGCTTCATGGTCTAAACCACGCCTAGTCAGGTGGTTTAGACCATGATTGAGCAGGATGGTGGGGACAGCAGTCAGGACAGGAAGGTGCCCGGGAAGCACGAGGGAGCTGTGGGTGGTTCTGAGGAAGAGGAGAGGGGCCGCGACAACGGCCAGGTTCTAGAAGAGTGACGTGGAGCCGGGCGTGGTGGCGCACGCCTGTCATCCCAGCACTTGGGAGGCTGAGGCAGGAGGATTGCGAGTTCAAAGCCAGCCTCAACCATAGCGAGGCACTTAGCAACTAAGTGAGACCCTGTCTCTAATAAAATATAATAAAATACAAAAAAGGGCTGGGGATGTGGCCCAGTGGTCAAGTGCCCCAAGTTCAATCCCTGGTACCCAAAAAAAAAAAAAAAAAAGAGTGATGTGGAGTCTGAGGGGATGAGGCTGGGATGAGAGGAAGGGGCAGGACGTGGGGGTCCCAGGACCTTCCAGGGGGAGGAAAGAGACAGCAGACGGTGAAGGAGACCTCCACGCCGTGTCCTCACTGCCCGGGCCTCGCCCGACAGGCTCCCAGTGGCTCCCAGTGCTTCGGCCTCCTGCGGGCCTCCTGAGTCCTCCGCACACCTCCTGAGACTGATGCCGACACCCTGAGACTGATGCCGACACCCCGTCCCACAGGCAGGAGTCCGAGGCCCAGAGATGTTCACTGTCCTGCTCAAGACCTTGCAGCTGGCCCCTGAGGACCCCTCCCTGGGAAGCTCCAGCTCTCAGCCCTGCCCTTGCGGTGACAGGCGAGGCCCGGGTGGAGGTACAGAGCGGTGGCTACTTCACCGGGCGTGTCCTCTGTGCCCTGCGGGGGGGTCTCTGTGGGCCAGCGCAGCAGGGAAGTGGATAGGAAACTCCAAGCAGAGGGAAGGGAAATGAGCAGGAATCAGGTAGGGCTGGCACCAGGACTCCCAGCTGGAGACTGGGAATAACAGCCATTTGAAAACACCCCCACTGTAGTGAGTGCTTCCCCCCCCCCCCCCGGCACGGGAGGGTCCTCCCCCTGCAGCTCCAGCACCCCAATTCCTCAGGACCAGGAAGGTGGGGGGGAAATGCCAGCCCCACCCCCTGCCCACCTTCAGATGGGGAAACGAGGCTCAGAAATCAAGCAGTGTCCCCAGGGCTTGCTCACACACCGAGAGTAGCCGGGTTGCAGAGCTGGGATCCGAGTCCAGGTCCCTCTGTTCCTAGAGCCCTTTGCTCCTGACCACAAAGCCGGTCTGCTGGACCCATGTCTTGCCCAGGGGGACAGCTGGCTTCTCCGTGAGTCCTACTCCGTCCCCAGAGATTGGAGCTAAACTGGACATTTCTACAAATCCGCTCCCCGGACGTCTCCAGCCCCCGTTTCCTCTACCGGAGAGTCCACTCTCCTGTCCACCCCCAGGGGTCTCAGGCCCACAGGCTGCCAGGGCTCCCCGAGCCACTTCAGAGCGGAGCTCAGCACGACACCGAGGCCCCTTCTACGAGCGCCAACAAATCACTCGCTAATAACCTGGAAGGAACCCTCAGAAGAGTCCCTCGCCACCCAACGCCCCTGCCGCCACAAAAACCATGTCAAAATTAAGTCTGATAGAGCGGAAAATGGAGACTAAAATGAAATGCAATCAGCTGCTACTCGGGGGCAGGCCTTGGAGAAACTTCAGATTAGTTCACTCAGACCCGTCCGCGCAGCTGTGCGATTGATACCCCAGACCAGGGGTTGATCTCCGGCGCAGGCACCGGGGACTGCGAGGGAAATGGAAATTACCATTTGCAAACATTAGCCTGACACTCTCGCGGGCGGGCGCGCGGGGCTGAGGGCTGACAGCTCTGATTTGCCGGCGCGCGCTCCCTGCCAGGAGCGCTCTGTGGATTAAGGGCGGCCTTTCATGGCAACCCATCTTCATCTTCCCTGCTCATTAAAACTTGGTGGAGCTGGAGAACTTGGCGGGAGCGAGGACGGCGGAGGCTCCTTCTGAGGGACTTTAGGTACACGTTTGTTGAAAGGTGTTTCAGAAGGGAGGCTCGGGTCTGACAAACCGGATCTCAGCGCGGCTCCCCGTTCGCAGTGGGCTGAAATAATTGGTCATCAGTGACTACTAATTCGGTTTAGTAGCCAGAGGCGATTTTTTTCTTCCTGGAAAATCAATGACAGCGCAGAGGTCTGCCGCACGCGCTTCCGCTCAAGACGGGTCCTTCTCCGGCTCTCGACTGCGTCTTGCAGTGGAGACAGCTATTTTGTTAAAATGAAATTAAAATCCATCTCTAATGTGCCAGCGGTCTGTGGCTGCCTGGGGCTGGGGAGGCGCCAGCGCGGGCATCCCCACGGCCTCGAGGGGCCGAAGGGGTGGACCATGGCCTGGGGGACGGCCACCTCCCCAGATCAGAACAGGCCTAGACGTGGACCCTTTGCTTTTGGAAGAGGGAGAAGGCGGGTGGGCGGGGCTTCTCTCAGGAGTTCTAATCCAAACCAACCCACCACGGACAGCCCACTGAGGGCTCCTTGTCCCCCCCCCCCCCCCCCCCCCCCCCCCCCCCCCCCCCCCCCCCCCCCGGGCGTCCTCAGCAGGGTGGGTCCCACAGACCGCCCTCGTGCTCCTGGACAGGGAAGAGCAGCAGGCTCAGGCCTTTGGGCACCTTCTCTTTTGTGCAGGACGGGAGGCCGCAGAGTGTCTGCCTGGGTCTGACCATCCAGTGACCGCAAGCGCTTGGCTCCTGCCTGAGCCGGCCTCCAGTTTCCCTAGCAAGCAATTCCGACCAGCTTTGCCTACAAGGTACAAGGCGACCGCCCAGTCAGCTCCCCTGCAGTGGTGGCACAACCCAGGGATCCTGTGTGCCCACACCCAGCGTCCCCGTGGTGACAGGGCCAGGACACCGACACTCACGCCGGGGCCAGGTGGCTTTGTCCTTACAAGAAACCTACTAGAGAGGATCTACTAGGTCACCCACATTTCATTTAGAAAGAAACTGGAGTTTGACCGGAGTGACAACTCACCCCGGTCACCATAGGATGGTGGCCGCGCTAGTGGCAGACCACAGACCTCGGCCTTGTCTGGCTGGCATCAGGCCTAGTTTTGCCTGTAGCATTTCAAAATTTACCTATTAAAAATTACCAATTAAGCCGGGCGCGGGGGTGGCGCACGCCTGTCATCCCAGCACTTTGGGAGGCTGAGGCAGGAGGATCACGAGTTCAAAGCCAGGCTCAGCAATGGCGAGGCACTTAGCAACTCAGTGAGACCCTGTCTCTAAATAAAATACAAAACAGGTCTGGGGATGTGGCCCAGTGGTCGAGTGCCCCTGAGTTCAATCCCTGGTACCAAAAAAAAAAAAAAAAAAAAAATTACCAATTAAAAAAAAATCGAAGCCGGGCGCAGTGGCGTACGCCTGTAATCCCAGCACTTTGGGAGGCTGAGGCAGGAGGATCTCGAGTTCAAAGCCAGCCTCAGCAATGGCGAGGCACTGAGCAACTCAGTGAGACCCTGTTGCTGCCTGAAGCGATGGCCGCTTGGAGCAACGAAGCCGCAGGAAGAAGTTCAGAGGCAAACTGGAGACAAACAGCTTTTTATTCTGATAACTTTTCTCTCTGGCTCTAACAACGACTAACACGCACCGCACACACCACCAAAATGGCGCTGACCCGATCAGCAATCTCGGCCAAGTCACTCGAGATCACGGGCCAAGTCCCGTGAGACTACGGAAGGCGACAATGCCCAAATCTCCATGGCTCAGAGTCAACCACAATTTCAAGCCATCTCCCCAAACAGGGCTCCTACAAGACCCTGTCTCTAAAATAAAATACAGAAAAGGGCTGGGGATGTGGCCCAGTGGTCAAGTGCCCCTGAGTTTCAATTCCCGGTACCAAAAAAAAAAAAAAAAAAAAAAAAAAAATTGAGGGGTCTGGGGATATAGCTCAGTTGGTAGAGTGCTTGCCTCACATGCACAAGGCCATGGGTTCTAATCCCCAGCACCACCAAAAAAAAAAAAAAATGTTTTTTAAATTTAAAAAAAATCGGAAGACTTCACATAAAAATCCAATGTCTGGCTTTCTCCTGAATGAGACGTGAGGTTATCTGGCAACTTTAGCTCCCATTCCCACCTGTCGGCAAGGGCTGAGCTGGGCTGGGTGGTGTGTGCCTGTAGTCCCAGCCCGTCTGGAGGTGTGGAGGATGATTGTGAATTCCAGGCCAGCCTGGGCACAAGACACCCTACCTCTTATTTAAAAATCTGCAGGCTGGGCTATAGCTCAGTTGGTAGAGTGCTCACCTCACATGCATAAGGCCCTGGGTTCAATCCCCAGCACCACCAAAAAAAAAAAAAAAAAAAAAAAAAAAAAAAAGTTGGGGCTGGGGATATAGCTCAGTTGGTAGAGTGCTTGCCTTGCATATGCATGAGGCCTTGGGTTCGATACCCAGCACCAAAACAAACAAACAAAAAAGCTGGCACCCTCCAGGTTGATTGGCGGGTCCCCACCTCTCCCCGTTTTCTCACACGGGATCTGTTTCCCCTATGTACTGCAGGCTTGTGAAGTCGCAACCCTGGCTCTAGCTCTATGTCTATGTTTCTTTTTCTCTTTTTGATGCTGGGGATTGAACCCAGTGATGCTCTACCACTGAGCTACATCTCGCTCCTATTTGAAGAATTCATTTTGAGGCAGGACCTCACTAAGTTGCTTAGGGCCTCGATAAGTTACTGAGGCTAGATTTGAACTTGCGATCCTCTAGTCTCAGCCTCCCAAATCTCTGGTATTACAAGCGTGTGCCACCACAACTGGCTCAGTTCTTTTTTTAGATGGAAGAAGGACCCCGCGAGGACAGGAACACCCAGGGAATTCCTTCTGCAGCCCTGGGAAGGAGGGCTGACCCTCGGGTCCTGCTGCCCCAGAGGTGGAAGAGGCCAGCCTCAGCCTGGGTCCTTTCCTCCCCTCCTAGTGTCCACCTGTGATGTTCAGCCTCAAGAGTAAGAATCACCCGGGAGCTCATGGAAGGTGGAGGTGTCCTTGTCCCTCTGCTGGCCACTGCAACTCACTGGACTCTGCATGTTAACCAGGGAGCCCCACCCGCCAACCCTGCTGGTCCTGGCACAGGTGGTCCCTGGCATCTTTGGGGGGTGCAGCTCCGAGCATTCCCCCTGCAGAGGACTCAGCCTGACAGCCAGCAGCATGTCTGTCCCCCTGAAGGAAACTGGGGAGGACAGGCTGGTTGGCTCTGGCCTTGGGGGGCTGCTGCAGTCCCTTGTCCACCCTTGTCTCCTGGCCACCTTTTCTGGGTTGCCCTGCCTCTGCCAAGGCCCTGGCTTAATGGGGCAGGGGAGGAAGGGGTGGTACGTGGGCAGCCGCCCTCCCTGGCAGGGCTCTGAGAGCTAATTAGACAAGAGGACCTCTGGGCTTGTGGTTCCTTCTTCGTTGTTTGTGGATCCGACACACACGCTGATGACAGCGCAGGCAGCTTGGTCAGCAGCACAGTCCCGACTTCTAAATTTGTCTAAGAGGTCATTTGTCATCTGTTAACATTTTTCACGAGGTGAATTCAATTAGCAGTTCCCACATGGGAGCCCCGTGGCCGGGCAGCAAAGCATGGCGGCCGCTGGATGAGGCCAAAGGGAGATGACCGAGGCGGAGTCTCTGGACCACCAGGAAAGCCACTGTGCCCGGGTCCTGACGCTGGGGCCAGGTGAGAGCCAGGTGGGCATCTCTATGGGGAAGTAGTGACAGGGACGGAAAGAGCAGTGGCCTTGGAGTTAGGAGACGGCGTCGTGGCCTGTGTGCCTTGGTCTCCGCTGTCCCAGGTGACCGTGAACGCCCCTCACTGGTGTGCCCAGGTGGACAGACAGGAGCATCTCCTCACTGTCACCTGCTGACACTAGCAAGGTAGGAGAGCAGAGAAGATGGGGTGCAGGTGGCGTAGACACTTGGAGGAACAATCAGGGCGTCTATCAGACTGAGGGGACCTGGTCACCAGCTGTCCCCCTGCGACGTCAGGCCGAGGAATCGCACACCCCGCAGCAGGCGTGCAGGGGTCTTGTTGTCATGGGGGACGAGAAGCCTGGGACGTCCAGCCAGGGGAGAGGGAGACATGGAGGCGGACGAATCAGTGGACCAGGGTGACGGGTGGGGCCCACCATGCAGTGTGACTTAGAGGGACCGAACCGCGCAGCTGATCCACATTGTTGGTGGACATGGAGGGACCGAGTGTGGCTCGCCTGTCTGCAGACACAGGCCTCCAGGCTCAGGCGGGTCCCCAGAGAAGAGGGGCTTCTGTCTGTATTTGTTATATTTTGTTTCTTTAATAACAAAGGGAAGGATGGGGAGCAGATGCCACCAGATGGTAACATTTGTTGAATCCGGAGGTGGGTCCCTGGGAGTTAGTCACTTAGCTCCTGAACTTCTCTGTTTGTTTGGAAAGTCCCCCAGCCAACACCAGAGAGGGCGGCAACCCGCCCCTCTAAGCCCATCGAGACTCTTGCCTGGTGACAGGTTCTATTGTTCTCAGAACACCCGGGGCACAGGTCGTGTGGCCCCAGGGCTCAGCCACCCAGAACACAACCCTGAAGTGGCTTCCTGAGGACGGCCACAGGCCGGGGGTCCTGCCCGGCTCAGGCTAACAGGCTCCTGTCCTCCCAGCAGGTCCCCTGGCGGATCCCAGGAGGCGTGTCCACTTCCAGACCCCGGGACCAGGGAACGTGGTCTCATCTGGGAAAGTGTCCTTGTCAACGTGGGCAAGCATCGTCAGCGGAGGCCACCCTGGAGGAGCTGAGTGGGCCCCGAGTGACAAGCATCCTCACACAAGGACACACAGACGCAGGAGAGGACGGAGGCGGAGGCTGGAGCAGGCCTCCAGAGGGCTGAGTGGCTGGCCGCTGTGATCTCGGCTCCACGCTGGGTGACAAGGGACTCCTGCTGTTCTAAGCACCCAGTTTGTGGTGATTCGTTCCAGAAGCCACAGGAACTAGTCAACAATGATTTTCAAAGGCCCCCGTGGCTGAGCCGCGGAGTCCAGCTAGAGTCTGCGCCCCAGGAGAGGAGGCCGCCTGGCGCGTTCTTGGGCCCTGGGTCGGGCGGAGGCGGTCGCTGCTCCTTCTCACGCTGGCCGTCGACGAGCATCCACTGGGAACCTCCAGGCTCCAGGCTCGGGCTCCACGCCGGGGACGCAGCAGCAAGGAAACCAGACTGCCTGGCCGAGCCCGGCAGGAGGAGGACAGGACATCGGGCAGTGACCACACCGGAGCTGAAGGGTGGGAGGCCTGGGCAGGGCCGAGTGGGGAACAGCATCCCCAGCAGGGGGAAAAACAGGGGAGAGGCCAGAGGCAGGAGGACCACGGGGAGGGAGTCCCAGAGCCAAAGGAGGCTTCACACAGGGCAGAGCCAACTGGCCTCCCTGCCACCCAGAGGCAGCCCACGTGGGGCCCTCGCCCTAGATGCCCTTTTGTGTCTCATCCTCCTCTCCATGTCCCAAACACCTGGCATGATGCCAGCATATGGCACAGGGCGGAGGTAGCCCCTGTGGGTTTTTTGGGGGGCAGGTTCAGGGATTGAACTCAGGGGCACTCGACCACTGGGCCACATCCCCAGCCTATTTTGTGTTTTATTTAGCGACAGGGTCTCACTGAGTTGCTTAGCGCCTCCCCGTTGCTGAGGCTGGCTTTGAATTCGTGATCCTCCTGTCTCAGCCTCCCGAGCTGCTGGGATTACAGGCGTGCGCCATCGCGCCCAGCGTCCCCATGGGTTTGAGATCAACTCCCAACGCCACTGCGCCCAGCGTCCCCATGGGTTTGAGATCGACTCCCAACCCAAGCACTTCCCAGCTGCATGGCTGTGTCTCAGCCTTGGCGTGTCCCTGTCTGTAACATGGAGCCAAGTGACTCGGTGCCCACGGCTTTGTCCTGGGGTCCCATGAGAAAGTGCGCATAAGGCGCCCAGCCCAGCACCTGGCCCACGGAGCTGGAGAAGGGGGGGCTGGTGTCATCCTCGGTCAGAACCCATGCAGGGCTCTGGGGTCCAGCACCAACTGCACCCCTCTTTGGCCTCCGTGGGGGGCTCAGAGGGGGCCTCAGCACGGGCCCCGGCCTGTGGAGCCCGCAGCAGGCCATGGGCTGATGTTGGGCTGAATCTGGGCTCTTTCTAGGGCTGCAGGGGGTGCTGGCGGGCTCTGTGCCCTGTGTCACAGGAGGCCACCGTGTCACCAGAGGAGCTGGTGACCTGGCCCAGCAAGCCCCATGCTGCGTGGAGCTGGGAGGGGCACAGGGCCAGCCGGGCACCTCTGGGCTCCTTCTCCCCCTGGCGCGGGCAAAGCCCAGCTCTGGAAAATCAAAGGCAGAGCCGGAGTGCGCGCGCTCGGCGCTGCGGAGATGGGGAGCAGCCGGGAGCCTCGTTAGCGCTGACCTTGGCACCCAGCAGCTCCTGATGGATGGGGCTGGGCCTGGACAGGCCCCCGGGGAGCCGCTGCGAATCCATTATGGGCCCGCCGGCGCCCCCCCAGCTCAGGCCGGGAATAAATCTCTGTCTGGGCCATGGGAGAGCCAGAGGGGACGAGGTGAGGTGTGAAAGATGTACCTTCCGGCTCTGGTGACAGGACTGCAGGGAGCAGGAGCCGCTGGGGCGGGGGCTTCCTGGGAGTGGCCCTGAGTGCCCCTCCTCTGCCTCTGTCTCCCGCCCGGCCCTCAAGACCCAGGCGCAGGGAGTCTGGTGGCCGGAGGAGGGGAAGCCCTGTGGAAGCAGCAGCGGTGACCCCCGCGGCACAGTGACAGGCCAATGTCCCCTCCTCCACCTGCTCCCGCCGCTCAGCGCGAGGGCCCAGGCTGAGCCCCCACCTCACCAGGCACCGGCGACCCCCTGCCAGGGGCAGAACTTCTCCACACCTCGGTTTCCTCAGATCTCATGGTGTGAAGGGAGCCGGCCACACAGGGCTGCGGTGACAGCTACGGAGCTGTTCAGGGGAAGCCAGGCCCGGTGGTCTGGGCTCGTCAGAAAGGGCTGTTGAGACAGGGTGGTGGTGCAGCCTGTGGTCCCAGCGACACCACGGGAGGCTGAGGCAGGAGGACCGCAAGTCCAAAGCCAGCCTCAGCAAATCAGTGAGCCCCTCTCTCAAAAAATAAAAAGGGTGAGGATGTGGCCCATGGTGCAGCCTCCCTGGGCTCAGTCCCCAGTGCTGAAAAGAAATGGAGGAGGAGGAGGAGGAGAGAGAAGAAGAAGAAAGAGCTGGCTGCCAGGTGTGGCCACCGCACCCCGCTGCTGGGCACTCCCCCGCACACCAGGCCACCTGCATCATGGTGGGCGGGGCTCAGGGTGACAAATGACTTCCTCACCTGGGCCTTGCTCTGTCCCTGGAAGGGGGCAGCCTGTGGACACAGACGGGGCTCTGGAAGGAGACGTGGCTCTCATCCTGGCACTGCCACCAACTGGCCACCTGTGTCCCTGGAGCCTTGGTGTCCCCGCCGTAAAGCGGGCTCTTATTCCTACAGGGCAGGTGTGTGCAGCCTTGCCCAGGGTCTGCCGTGAGGACGGGGCCGGCCAGGGGCACCGCAGGGGCACCGCCCGACACCCACCCTCGCCCTCCTCGGGTTCTCTGAGCCCCCGAGCAGACCCCCGCCGTGCAGGGCGGTGGAGTTAGCGGCTGCCGCCACCGCTGCTGCGTCTCCTCTGCACCCTCCTGGTTCCTTGCCGTGTTCTCCCTACACAGTGGTCTCCCGCTCCTGTCCCAGCACCACCCTGGTGGCTCCTTCTGCATGCTCTCCTGTCTGTGGGCCTTCTCCTGCACGTACAGCGCCGGGCACTTCCTAACCTCACGCTGAAAGTATGACCTGGGCAGCAGAATGGAGCACAGAGGACACCTCCCTTGTTTTGAACTTGCTACCTCTCTTAATACAGCCAAGAATTTATAACATAAGCAGAGATGGGGCGGGTTGGCAGGGACGCAGTACAGTCTTTTAAATGACACAGGAATCTCTAGCTTTACCATCCCTTCTCTTGGTTTCAAATGGACTGCCTTTTTGCTTTCAGTGACTGTCTCAAAGCCTAAAAGGGGGGCTGGGGTTGTGGCTCAGCGGTGGAGCGCTCACCTAGCACGTGTGCGGCCCGGGTTCGATCCTCAGCACCATGTAAACATTAATGCGTTGCATTGTGTACAACTAAAGCAAATAAATAAATATTTTTTTTAAAAAAAAGCCTAAAAAGGTTCTGGGCCATATTTCTTCCCAAAAAAATATTTATCGAGTGCCTATTATGTGCCATGCATCTTGACAGACTCTGAAACACACACACGCGTGTGCATACACACACACATACACATGTGTACACGTGTGTTTTCATATATATAGATATATCTATCTATAGTGTGTGTGTGTGTTTTCTTTGAGGTGCTGGGGATGGAACCCAGAGCCTCACACATGCTAGGCAAGTGCTCTGCCACTGAGCTGCACCCCGGCCCTAGACTCGGGTGCCTAGACAGTAGTAGACAAAACTGATATTGTCCCCGACCTAGGGGACGTGAGTGTCCAGTGGAGAACACTGGCCTCCAGCAGGGAGCTCAGACTAGGGGAGGGGCCGGACGCGTGGCCTGCCTGCTGGGTGCAGACTGCGGCAGGAGAGCGCTGCTTGCTCCCCCTTGTGGCCAGCCTGGGTTCAGCCGGGGCGGGATGCGGGGCTGGTCCTTGAGAGGCTCTGGCATCCCGGGGACAGCTGCCCGGGAAGGGGCTGCTCATTATTTCACAGGAGTTTGGGTGGCTGGCTGGATTTTGGCCACCGGCTCCAGGAGAAACAAAATAACCCAGAGTGATTGATGGGCCCATTGTAAATTTGTAAAATAAATCAGCTTGGCAGAGAGATTCAAAAAACCTGTCAGGCAGCAAACATTTTTTAACAGGCTGTAAAATTTCCCCATCCTTCAGACATGTCAGCGTCAGGCTGGTGACGCATCTGATGCGGGGCAGGCAGAGCCGCCAGCGGAGGTGGGGCCGCCAGCAGGCTCGGCGCTTCCTGGGTGTCTTATTGCTCCATTTCTGTGTGTCTTCAGCTCCAGGCTGGGGGGGCCAGACGGGCTACCTGGTGGGTGGACGGAGGGTTCTGTGGAGGTGCTGCGGCTGGCTCGGTGTTGATCATGCATTCACCCAGCGGACATTTACTAAGGGCCTCTCAGCAAAGGCACTGGGGTCAGCCCTGCAGACACTGGGATTAGCGGAGTGGGCTGGAGAACCTCGTGTGGTAGGGTTCGGATGCCCCGCTGAGGGGTGTTGAGTTTATTGGGAAGCGGGGAGCCACTGCAGGGGAAGGAAGCCACAGGCTGGGGCTTGGGTGAACCCGGTGTTCGAGGCCTGGCTCCCGCCCACGGCTCACCTGGGAAGTGGTGGAGACTGTGCGGGTAGGGCCCAGCTGGGAGCCTTCCATGGTACCGGGTGTGCCCCCCGGGGGGTGCCGGGGCTGGCCACCTCCCTGTCTCTTTGTGTCCCGGCTACCATGAGGTGAGCAGCTGCCTTGCCACAGGCCCGTGGGGACGGGGCCCACCCACGATGGGCTGGAACCACAAGCCAGGGCCTTCGTGTTCTTGAGTTGACTGCTGCCGGGATTTTGTCACAGTGACAGAAACTCACTGGCACGTGAGGCGTCCAGAGGGAGTCCGCGGTGGTGGCGGGGGGCTCTCCCAATGTGTTCAGACTGAGTTCCGAAGATTTAAGAAAAATGCTCTATCCTGCCTCAGCCCCCGCCCCTCTAGTGCAGGAGAACCTTGGGTGTCACCTCTAGCCAGGTCACCTCCACCCTCGTGTTTGTTAAGGACACAGATGCGTGCCACAGTCACCGTCACGGGCACTCACTCGGGCCCGACTCATCGCCACTCTCCTGCCCGGCGGCCACGGGCCATCTCACTTCTCTGACCTTCGTCTCCTCTTCTGTAAGCTGGGGACGCACGGAGCCCCTCCACACACTTTCTGCTGAGTAACAGCAGCGGGAACGGAGCTGCATCATGAATTCATCTGGCCCGTGTCAGACACTGTGCTCGGGGCTGTGTGCTCGCTGACTGAGTGACGGATCCTCCCGCTAGCATTCTAGCGCACGAGGCGCCCCTCCCTGGCAGGGTGGCGGAGGGCCTGGGTGCCCGAATCCACCAGGAGCGCCAGCTGCTCTCAGCCCTCGCGGCTCCCCACCATCCCTGACTCACAGTAATCGGTGGTGCCGGACCAATTAGGAGTAGTAACAATTAAGATGTACCCAGGGCATGTGGATATTAGCGACACTCATTAAGACCCATCAATAATTAAGTGCCTCTTTCATAGCTACATATCTGGCCTCCAGACATATCTGTTTATGGACCCCGGGTCGAAGCCTGCTGAGATCTGTGTTATAGCCTTACACGCTGGTAATGAGAATTTAAAATTCTTCCCTGACTTGAATGCTGAGATCAGAGAGTGACGGGGAGAGAGTGCCTGGATTCTTTCCAGCTGTTTGATTCCAGAGGTGTGGACTTCATGGGGCCAGCCAGACCCCACGCAAATAGGTGGTGCCACCGTACAGCTGCAGGCAGGGCCCTCCCCTCCCCTCCCAGGCCTGCGACTGTGCACAATGACATCTGACTCACAGGAAAGAGGAGAGATTAGCAACCTTGTGTACAAAGGCCTGTGACATTGAAGCTCAGCCCACAGCTGCCCTGGTTAGTAGCTGCCCTACTGTTCTCGGAGGTCAAAAAGAGGCACAGGGAGCTGAGACCAAAACCTTAGGTCTACACCAGGTCTGCACCGAACTCGGGGTCTGCCTGGACTGGGCAGGTAATGCAAACGATGGGATCAGCCCCATGATGACTAGGGTGCACGAAAGTGCACGGACTCTGTGCCAAGAGCTGCCACCCCTCGGCCCCAGCCCCCAGAGCCAGGGGGGCACGCAGCCCCACCCCTGGTTCCCAGGCCTCTGGTCTGTCCAGAGAAACGGGAAGCCCAGAGCTTTACAGGACCCGACTTTTTAAATGTGCCAGCTCTTTCAAACTTGTTTTGTGTAATGCTGGGGATGAACCCAGGGCCTTGTGCATGCTAGGCAAGTGCTCTGCCACGGAGCTACACCCCCAGGCCCTTGTTCAAACTTAAATTTTTTCTTTTTCTTTTTTTTTTTTTTTACAGTTACTGCACAGGCCAAAGACATGCACGGCCTCCAGCCCTGACCACAGGGCACGTGGGTTCCATTTCCCAGATAATTGTTTAGGCCTCTGCTTTCTCTTAGCCAGAGGCTCATGGATCGAAATGCACCTCTTGGACTTAGAGACAATCCCTAACAAATTGCTGTGGATTGGGAACCAAATGGGCTAACTGGAAAGGAAGTAATTGCACAATTCCAAGTTCAGGTTTGAGTCTCGCCAGGCGTGGAGAGGCAGAGGGGTGGGAGGTGTGCAGTAAAGAGGGGTGCCCCCTCTGACATTCACCTTGCCACTGCGCGCGTATAAACGGCAGGAGGATCTGATGGGGGGACCAGGGCCGGCAAGGCCAGCACCTGACTCGCAGGGTGGTCCTGGCTTTCTAGGCTCCGTGCCCCAGCTCAGGATGAGTTTTGTGCATTGAGTCGGAAGCGGGACTTTATTTTTTAAACGCGCCCGTAGTTGTGAGTAAATGGCGCTCGTTTGTTTCTTTATTTATTTATTGGACCAAATTGGCCCAGCAATTCCTCGGCAGTCTAGTGTAATCGGATTTGGTTTTTAACATGCTTTTAAAGTAAAGGAATAAATACAATCGAGCCTTGTAAAAGGGGGTCGTTAGAGAAGGGGCCTCGGCCGGCCCGTAACTCTGAAGTAATAGCCCCAGTACGGAGGTGGGCAGCCAGTTTCAGCAGCCCCACCGCCTTTCCACAGGGAGGTGGAGGGGTTTGCCAGACAGGTCCGGCGTCTCAGTAAAAGCTTTTCCAGCAGCCATTTAACCTCCATTTACGGAGAAATAAAGCAAAATTGATGCTGATTCGGGCCTGCTTGGGGGGATATTTCCCTTCCATAAAAGCCCTTGTGCCTGCAATTTGCCGAGCTGTCCTGTCACACAGGAAAAGGCTGCTGTTGATAAAGATAAAGCTTTATGGCCACGATGTTTGCTGCTAACAGCAACCTAATGTAGCATTTTCATTTTTGTGCAATTAATGTTAATGTCTGCTACGAAAATTGTCATTAAATACCATTTTAAAATCCATTCAATTTGCATATGCAAAGCCCATTTACCATCACAGAAGATGTAGCGGGCACTTCATCACGTCCTTGCCCTGGAATTGTGGCCACTTGGCTTTATAGCAATTTAAGATGTTATATTGAAAGCTGGATGATAATGGGTGTCCTTTCGGGCCCAGCGGACGGAACCAATAACAATGGGAAACTGAAGCCCCGGCCGGGACCAGACGCTGGGCATCTGCACAGAGCCGCAAATGAACTAGAGGCAGGGCCCAGAGGAAAGGGCGTGGACAGACGGGGCGTCCGCCAGCCTGGCCCGACGGCTCAGCTAACAGCCTGCTGTGGACCCCAGGAGGCTCCGCTGGCCTCTCACCTCCACTCTGCTGCCTCCGTTTTCAAGGACGGCTCCCAGACAGTGATGGCTGAAGTCCCCTGGGCTCCAGTCTTGAATATTTTAATGATATAAGCGTCGAGCAGGGTGTGCCCCCGAGGGACTGACTTGGGGATTACCTCAGGGGTGGGGAAGGACGATGATAACTGGCCAGTCCAGCCAAGAAATGGCTTTCCAAAGGTCCTGCATGACCCATTGTGTAGCCGTCTGAAGCGATGGCCGCTTGGAGCAGCAAAGCTGCGGGAATAAGTTTAGAAGCAGACTGGAAACAAACAGGATCTCACAGTACCACACGCCAGCAAACAACCAACAACCAAAATAGCCCCGACCCACTCCGCGCTCGGCCCAAGTCTCTCGAGATCCAGGCCAAGTCTCATGAGACTACGGAAGGCGGCAATGTCCAAAACTCCATGGCCAAAGTCAACTGCAATCATAGCCATCTCCCCAAACAGGGCTCCTACACCATTGCAAGTTTTAAGGGCGAGTGAAGAGAAACGCACTTCTGGCGAGAGCGGCTGAGGCCCAAAGAGATGGAAAAAGCTGGCAAAGCCAGGGCGCGGGACTGACCTGAAGAAGGAGAGAGAGGGCTTCAGCTGGCAGGACGGGGAGGGAAGGCACAAGGCTGTGGCCCCGGCCTGCACCGCAGCAGGCCTGTTCTCAGCACCTGGCACAGAGTCACCCTGTGGCCCAGCAGTGTCCCCAAAGAACAGCTCACTGCAGCTCTATGCACAACAGCTGGAAGTGGGGACAGCTCACTGCCCTCAGCGGAAGGCGGGTGGACGAGGAGAGCAGGCCAGGCGCGCGCTGGCACCCACAGACCTGGACACAGGAGGGTGAGACGGTCCAACCCATCCGCAGGAGGGACCTGGGGTCGTCCAGTTCCTGGAAACAGGAAGTGGAGCGCGGGGAGGGGCGGGCGGGGCCGTCACTGTTGATGGGTGCGGAGCTTCGGTTTGGAGAAGACGCAGAGGTTTTGGGGACGGAAGGACCAAGGGCGCGACGGCTGTAGGACGCGGTGAGCGTGCGGATTTCCCACTGCACCGTGCGAGGGAAGTGGCTAAAGGGGTGGCTCTTACGAATAGTCCTACCACAGTAAAAAGAGAACAGAACAAAGTTAAAAGTGAAGACGCCTCCAACAGAGAGAAAGTACGGCCACGGGGATCCCCGGAAGGGCAGAAGGCTGGGAGGAGAGTCGGTGGCCTTGGGTGGGCAGAGCAGGGCCGCCCATCAGTGGGCTGGGACTTTGGCCCTTGGGTGCAGCCAGCTGGACGGGCCAGGGCAGTGGGGCCGTGGCCAGCCGCTGCTGTGGGGAGCAGCCTTTTCTATCTATCTGTCCAGTGCGACGCTCGGGTATCAGTGACGTCTGTGGATCTGAAGTTCCCTTTGTGACAGAGAGAGGGCTGCAAGCCCACCTGGGGTCAGCGGGCTGCTTCAGCCGCTGGCAGCCAAGCTCCCCGCTTTGGGAACAGAACGGTTTCCACCACTGGCCCAAGTGCACTGTGCAGACTCCTCTCTGGGCCTCCAGGGAGGGTGGTGATCAGGCCTGGCCCACCAGGGCATCAGATTTCCCTGGCCTCAGCCATTGGGTCAAAGCAGACATGTGACCCAGGGTGGCTAGTCACAGGCAGTGGTTGGTTCAGGGACAGGCCTGTGACCCATTGGTCCAAAAAATGTGGATCATCAGGCTTGTATAGTTCCCTAAACCCTCCCCACTGGGGTCACTAAGAGAAAAAGATGTGAAAATGGAATAGCCACTGCCCTTTTTGTCAGACAAGGAAGAATATTTCAGGGAATGGAGCCAAGTCCCGGAAGCACAGCCATGACAGGGAGTGGCTGATGACATCACCCAGCTGCCTGGATCCAGCCACACCTGAAGCTCTATCCCAGGCCTTTCGATCTCATGAGCCAGCACATGCCCTGTACAGTGCTCAGGGCAGTCCAGGCTGAGGTTTGATTACACACAGCCATATTCTACTTTCACAGCATGTCGTGGGAGGCGAGCCACCTGTCTGCCTCAGAGGCCACCACTGTGATGAGGGCTTGAAAGCACATGCACTGGCCAGGTCTGGGTCACACCTAGGGTCAGGGGACCCTGATGCCCTGATCGGCCAGGCCCCATCACATGCCCCTCCCTGAAGTCAAGGTGACATCGGTTCCACGAGGTACGTGGGCGGCTGGTGGAGAAGGTGTGGGGGCTGGCTTCTGCGTGCAGACAGCGGGGTCTGGTGCCAGGCAGCCCAATCAGCAAACAGGTGACGTCCCCAGCCACGGAGCTGTGGCCCGTCTGCCTGGGGAGTAGCACAGCTCGGTGGTGCACAGAGGGTGCCTGGGGAGGGGCTGCTCAGCTGGGACAGCAGGCTGGTAAGATGAGGGGGCGTGGCTCCCTCAGCCCTCCTGGGGCGCCACCTCCCTGCCTGTTTCTGCGTGGACCGCGGGTCCTCAGGCACGAGGCCGCCAGCCTAAGGCCCGGGCTGGTCGTGTCTCTGCTGCAAAGCGCAGAGCGTTGACGTTGGCGAGGACACGCCCGAGCACACAGGGACACACGCCTGATCTCAGGTGGCAGCGCCTTCCCGGACGACTCCCTGCTCCGAGTGGCTGTGCTAGGCCGCGCCCTGGGGCTGTGTGCACCGCACGCACGTGTGAGTCGAACTTCCATTTTTTTGTGTGTGTGTGGGGTTACCGGGGATTGAACTCAGGGGCACTCGACCACTGGGCCACATCCCCAGCCCTTTTTTTTGTATTTTATTAGAGACAGGGTCTCACTGAGTTGCTAAGTGCCTCGCCATGGCTGAGGCTGGCTTTGAACTCGCGATCCTCCTGCCTCAGCCTCCCAAAGTGCTGGGATTACAGGCGTGCGCCACCGCGCCCGGCTAGAACTTCCATTTTTAAGAAGGTCATGACTCTCTGCTCCGCGGCCGTCATTTAGCCACGACGTCTGTGGACGGCTCCCCAGGTCCCCGCTCTGCGCGCAGGTGAGCTTTACGTCACTGAAAGCCCCGTAGCGACACCAGGCACCTACTGTTGTCCTCCTGTCCTACAGGTGTCACGGGCAGGTTCCTGGGTCGAGCCCAGGCTCCAGCGCTGTCCCTGGCCTCCCTGGGCTGCAGCCCCGGCAGGCTCCTGCCTCCCTCCCTCCCGTCATCCCCCCTGGGGCAGAGAAAGGTCTGTCACACGCCTGTGGACAGGCCGCGGTGGGTGGCCTGCGCACAGCCCTTAGCACAGCCCCCTGCGAGGCCCCGGAAGTCGGGGGGCCTGAGAACCCGCTGGTTGTGCCCCGCCGGCCAGCACCCCACCTGGCCCTCCCGTCCCCGCGCAGTGAGCTGGGGTGCCAGCCTCCGTACCGTGCCTGGATGCCATAAGTCATGTCTGGGGGCAGGGAGGGCGCGTCCTTCTTCACCCGCCGGTCGTCCTTGTCGCTGATGCGGATGTCCTTGAGCTGGCGGTACAGGATGTTCTCCCGGGCGGTCACCAGGCCGGCCTTCACGGCCCCGCGGTTCATGGCGATGTAGTTCCGGGTCAGCTCTTGGGGGCACGTGGGCTGCTGCTTGAACACGTTCCAGTGCCCGATGGCTGAAGGGGGACAGAACCACAGGGCAGGGGCCAGCCGGGGTAATCTCTCAGGGCCCAGGACTGAGAGGGGACAGGGTCCCTTCTCCCAAGCCTGCTGGTGGCAGCCTGTCCCCGAAAGCATGGCAGCCCAAAAGGGTGGGAGTGGCGTCCCCAGGGACTCCAGAGAGTGCCCGGCGTCCCTGTGGGGGTGGCCCTCCTGCTCCTGGACCTCTGCTACCATCGGGGCGTCGGCCACTGCCTGACAGCTCAGAGCAAGACGGCCCTTCCCGGGACCCTTGCTCCTGCCCTGGCCCAGACCTGGACCCCGCGTGGTCCACTCCATCTCGGCCACACTGGTCTTCCCAGGCCTGTGTCCCCTTCAGAGCAGGCCCCTCGGGTCTTCCCCGGCACCCGGCCACGCGGCAGCCAGCCTGGGTGGAGAGCTCAGGAAGGGAGTGAGCCTCCCGTCCACTCCCAGACCCTGGTGCTCCGTGCATGGTGCCTCACCTTCGGGGACCCCTCCGTCCAGCCCCCGGATGTAGAGTCCATAGTTGAAATCAATGCCGGGCAGGCTGCAGCTCCGCTCCTGGGGCTTGCCGAGTTCAGCCTGAGGGGAAGGAGAGCAGGTGAGGGGCGGCCAGCCCTGCACTGCGCCGTCAGGGCCTCGCGGGGCTGCCCAGGTCCCCCTGAGAGGAGCCAAGCTGGTGCTGGGGACGCAGATGCAGACCCTGCCTCGCCTGCCGGTGCGGAGAGAGGATGCGGGAGAGCCGCACATCTGAGGGTGGAGAGGAGGGTGCCACCTGGGCAGGGCAGCTGGGCCTGGGAGGAGCCTCGGGCTGCCCCGCTCCACCCCGAGACCCAGGGCTGGGTCAGAGGACTGGTCGGAGGCCGCCTTCCTAGCTAACACTTCCTTCCTGCCATCGTGGTGTCCCACAGGAGGAAGTCACTTCCTCCTTGAATCCTTACCTTAGGCTGGGGACACAGAGACAGTGCCCACTGTGACCCTTTGGCACCTGGGCAGCTCTGTCTACCCTCTGGGTCTCGGGAAAATGCCTCCTTGACCCCCAGGAGGGGTTCGTGTAATACCAACCACGTTAGTTTCCCCAGTGCACAGACAAGGGACCGAGACCCAGAGAGCGGACGCCTCCCTCTAGGCCGCGGGTCCCCAGGGTCTGAGCCCCGCCCCCGGCCCTGGGCATCCTCATCCCTGAGCACCAGCACAGTCCCGGTCCCTCCTGTGGCTTCTCTCAATTAGCCCTCGTGGCCCCTGGGTGCTGCCCTGTTACCTCCCCACCTGTGCGACAGGGACCCCGAGGTCACATCAGGCCTGGCAGCGGGAGGTGGCAGAGCTGGGACGGGAACGCGGCTGTCTTGCGCTCAGATCCACGGGCTAAATGAATGCCAAGCCCCAGGTTCCCGTGGCTCCCTGGTGCCGTCAGCCACGGACAAAGGGTAGGCGCAGCAGCAACCCGCTGCCCTGGGCCACAGGCCGAGGACTCACAGCCCCTCCCCGAGGCCCAGAGGGTGTGATGGGCTTAGCCTTGAGCTACCTTCTGTCACCTCATCTGTGCAGGTGGGCATGGAGGGGGACAGCTGGTTGGGGACCACGGCCAAGGGTCACGGCTACCTTTGGAATGAACCCCTCCCTCGGGCTGGCCAGCCAGGCCCTGCCAAGGCCCTGCAGCTTTGACCCCACAGCGGCCAGCCGTCCAGGCAATGAGCCCACTGCCCCTTCCCCGAAGACCCTGGCGCCCCAGTGCTCGGTGCCTTCCCTGGGCTTCCTGTGCCCTGGCTCTGCCTGCCCCGCCCTGCAGGCCCTGCCTCTGCCTGGGAGCTCCCTGACCGCCCACCCCCAGCTCAGCTCCGTGCTGCGGGGTCTGTTCTGGGCGGCTGGGGCTGAGGCGTTGTGCGACTCTGTTCCCCTGCCGGGCCACCTCACGTGGACCTAAATTCCCACACAGCCTGAGCCGCAGCTGCCACTGCCTTCTGTTCTGCCGGAGTCCGGCTCCAGTAAGGGGGGTAAAGACGTCGGCGAAGAGGTGAGAGAGACCACGCAGCACACGAGTCTGGAGGCTTAACTCTGACTTGACTTTTTTACCCGAGTTTTTATAGCCCAGAAAGCACAGTCTTTTACATTACAGCTTTTGAAGTTACATTAAGGAATTTCAGAGTTATACATTATGAAGGAAACAAGTTACATTAAGGAATTTCAGGGTTATACATTTTGAGGGAAACAGGATATTGTTCTAAGTACATATTACTGATTAAACTTATCTAAAGATGTAAAAAGAGTATATATTGGTCAATCTTAAATGTCAAGAACAAAAACATGTTTTTACCTAAAACTATTTTTACAGCCCTTTAAGATCACTCACAATGTCCCACACCTTGATTGCCCTAATATATCATAGCTAAACCTTGACTGAACTCAACTTACTATTGTTTCCTATAATAACTTTGTTCTGAACTAGAAAGAAGGAAGTATAGCTATTTTTAAAAGTTAAGCTAACAGGTATTTTTCCTTTGATCAGGTGTTAGATCTAAGGGGTCTCTACCATGGAAAACTTATATCAATATATCTTAAACTAATATCCTAAACTTACCTAAGATAAAAGAATCTTTATCAATCACAAGAAAGGCTTATAACTATAACTTAAAATCTTATAACTATAACTTAGAAAAGTCTGAACTATGGGGCACAGTAAGAGCCACAAGTTTAATCATTACTTGCAAGCCTAATGTCTAATTATAGACCTGTTTTACTCATGTACTAAAGAATTTGCTATAGAGCTCCTGGCTCAGACTCCACAGTGTAAATTTGTGTGGTCAGATTGATGCTTAATAGCTAACTTATGAGCCCCCAGTGGTCACACAGAGACACAGTGAGAATAGGGAGATAGAATTAACCATCACGGCGCCATTTTTGTCTTACATGGTTCCTAGAAGAGGGAGAGATGCCTTGCTTTCTCTCCCTATTATTTCAGACAAGGAGCCTTGCTCACTTGTCACAAGGAAGATGTGACACTATTCCTGGTGGCACACGGCAGGTGTAGGGCAGATCCCTCTGGGGGCCTTGTATGGGCATCGATCGGGAAACGTCTCCTTGCTGGGGTGGGGACTGGAGTGTCCCCCTCCCACCTTGACGCACTCTCTACTTTCCACGGTGATTACCGCAGAGTTCGAGGGTCCTGGCAGCGTGAGGCGGGGGCGCAGCCTGTGTGGCTCCGTGTGTGTAAGGTGCCCTAGAGGCAAGTCCACAGAGACGGAGGGAGTTTTGCTGTTGGAGGCTGGGGAGGGTGGAGGCTGGGGCGGGCGAGCAGGAGAACTGGGTGATGGGGAAGCAGGGGTGGGGCGGTGATGGCTAGAGGAAGTTTCGGGGGGGGGGGGCAGATGAAGATGCTCTTAATTGTGGCGACAGGAGCACAACTCTGAATATGCCAAGAGCCGTTGACCCGTCCGCTTTGACTGCGCGAGTGCGTGGCGTGTGGATTCCATCTCAAATCAAGGCTCAGAACCCCAGAGCAGTGCCGTGCAGCCCGTGACTGCTGGGAGATGAGCTCCTTGCCCGCCTTCCTCGGGAGACTGTCCCGGGGGCAGGGGTCTAGTCCTTACTGATTTGTTAAGGTTAATTTAAATCATTTTTATTTCATATTTTAGAGCAGGTGGATTCATAGCAAAATGAAGCAGAAGGTAGAGAGGTTTCAAACACGCCCCCGTCACCCCCGTGGGCCTTCACCCAGCCCAGCATGGAGGGCGTGCTCCTGGAGAGGGCTCGGCCGAGGGCTGGGCGGTGGGAAAGGCTGCCGCGCACGGCCCAGGCTGCAGCAGAGCAGCCTACGCCGGCCGCACGGCTCAGAGGACGGTCGTTGCCCCTGGTGGTTCTGCAGGCTGGAAGTCCAAGGTCTGGGCACCAGTGGCCCTGGCGTCTGGTGGAGGCTTGCTTCCCAGTTAGCAGATGGCGCCTTCTTGTGCATTCTCCTGGAGCGGAGGGAGGGGCCCGCATCCCCTTCCTGGGAGGACGCTCCTCTGTCCGTCTGTCCCTCTGTCTGCACAGTTCCTGACCTGATCCTTCCCTCCCCTTCCCGGGGGGCTGGACCCCCAGGAGTGAGTCTCGGGAGACAGGACACGCGGCCTCAGCTGTCCACTTGGAGCCTCCGTGGGTCCCTCTCCACAACCTGGCCCTCCTCTCTTCCGTCTCAAATCCCAGGCCCAGGCTTTCTGGAGCTCCGAGTTCCGGTGGGTCGGCGGACGCAGGGGCTTTGTTTTGAGTTCCGTCCACTGGACTCGCCCCTGAGCCGCGAACAAAGCTCCGGTCTCTCATTTGTTTACAACAATGATCCAGCCTCTCTAGTGATGGCTGGGGAAGTTAATTAAGATGCGGCTTCTCCAGGAGAGGCCCCGCCTCCCCAGGGCAGGTGCAGGTGGGCAGACCTCCAGCTGGCAGAGGACCGACAGACAGACTCCGGAGCTGGCTGCCACCCTCCAGCGGGCGGGGGCTGGGAACAGGCAGGCGCCTCCATCTCTGTGCTGTTTAGCGTGGTTGCCTGGGAATCCACAACGGAAGGCTTAGGCTGAAGGTTTGCTCCTGCGATCATTTCCAAATATTTATTTTGTGCCTAATGCGAACCAAGCCCTGTGCTGAGAGTTCCAAGGTGAACCAAGCAGACGCACAGCCCCTGCTGTTAATGAAGTCCACTGTCCTGCAGGAAGGAGCAGTAATGGCAGTGAGGGGCACCAGCGGGTGTAGTTGAGGAAAGTGCAGTGTGTCTCCTCCACATGCTAAAAATATCAGCTACAAGAAATGACAGAAGACACCTGCAATGTATGTACCCGACAAAGGACTCATATCTGTCACAAATAAAGAGCAACTACCAATCAATAAGAAAAAGGCGAACACTCCTACAGAAAAACGAGCAAGACTTGAATAGGCACTGCGTTCAAAGGATGCCCAAGTGGCCAAGACCCGTATGTCAGGACACTCCACCTCTGGGAGATGCGAAGAAAAATGTCAGTGCTGCTGGTGAGGATTTGGAGCAATCAGAACCTGTGTGATCTTACCGGACTACAAACCGCCACAACCATGAGGAAAATAGCTAATGGTATCCACTGAAGCTGAACACGTCTGTCCTGTGAGCCAGCACGGCCTCCTGGGCACCCAATAGAAACAAGGGTGCGTGCCCACCCAACAGACACGTCCACGGTGAGCGCGGCTGGACCGGCGGCCAGGTGCCAGAAACAACCCGCATGGCCCTCGCGGTGGAGAGGGCACCTGGCGCGCTCAGACCACAGCAGGTCATGCACTGGTGGTCCTGGGCCAGGGCTGACTTGGTCCCTAGAGGACGCTTGGCCCTGCCCTCACACTGTGGGTGTCCCAGCTTGAGAGGAGTCTGACCTCTAGCTGGTGGGTGGAGGCTGGGGACGCTCCCCACACCCCGTCTATGAGACGGGCCCCCAACCCAGGCAGGCGCGTGGCCCAGGCGCCCAGGGTGCTGGCGGAGGCTGAGGAACCTGGGTGTGAAGCAGGAGCTGCGGCACCTGCAGGGGGCCTCGCACAGCGGGGGGAGGGGCTCGGCCTGCGCCCCGCGGCTCCTCCTCGCAGACCAGCCTCTGGTTGCTGGGGCCGGCAGGGGGTCCCCCGGGTAGGGGCAGAGACTGGGAGCTGCCAGGGGCCGCGGGTGCAAGCCGCCATGTTCCTCCACCTGGTGTCCTTCACCCCAGGCTGTCCTGTCCCCAGGCCACCCCTCCGTGACCTGGCCACGGGGTCCTTCCCCTCAGACGTGTGGCCAGAGCCACAGGCTCCCCGGTCCACACAGGAGACGCGGCGTCACCGAGGGCTGCGGGAGCCTGGGGACGGAGGAGCAGCGGAACGGCCACCCGGTTCCACTGGGCCCCAGGCCTCTGACCCGCTTCTGAGGCCGGCGCCGTCTCCCGGAGTCCCTGAGACACAAAGCTGGCCTCCCCTGCCCGCAGACGTTTCTGGACGGTCACCTGTGGGACCGGCAAAGCTGCCGAGAGGCAGTGGGAGCCGTTCAGCGGCCCCGCCCTCGGCCCTGCCCTGGCAAAGGCTGGCCCCTCATCCAGGGGGTCGCACCAAAGTGCCAGCTGGCAGGAAACCCCAGCCGTCCCTGGCCTGTCCCCGGTGCAGGCAGAGGACACCTGTGGGCCTTGGGGAGCCGTGGGAGTCCCTGTCACTTTCTCTCTTCCACCTGTCCCCAAACGCCTCCCAGACTTGAGATCCCACCGGGCGCTTCAGTCCCCCCGGGTGCGCGTCTCTGAGTTTCTGTTCACAGGCAAATGCCCCAGAGGGCCAGCAGGTCCTCCACCCGCTCGTCCGCCCAGCAAGGTGGCCTCGCGCTCCTCAGCAGTGCCACCCACCACCACGCCCGGGATGGTGGCGTCCCTGGCCAGGCCCGCCCGCTCCTGCTGCCACTCACCACGGACCTGCACAGGGGCCTTCTTATGTCCCCAGTTCCCAGGGCAGGAAATGGGGGCCCAGAGAGCTCTAGGGCCTTGTCTGTCCAGAGCTAAGGGACGCCCAGGGCAGGATTCGAACACACGCCACTCCACCTGCCCTGAGCGGCCCCCGTCAGTGAGTCAGTGCTGGGCATCGACAGCTCCTGCGATTCACCGGCTTCTCCGTGCACAGACCCACTCTCTGCAAGCGGGGTTTGGCCGCCACCGCTGCGGGGCTTGGGACTTCTTGGCGCTGTGGCTCACACGCCGTGCAGAGCTGACCCCGCCGCTCTCACGGAGGCCGCAGGTGGGGCTGCTCCGAGGGATGGACTGGGCAGAGCTGCAGTGCTCGTGACCTCCTTGCATGCGGCTACCTCGGCCCGGGCAGCTCAGTCAGCCGGGCCTGGGGACGGTGCTCAGGCAAACCATCCGAGACCCACACAGATCTTGGATTGGCATTTGGGGCGGGCAGACATTTATTAGGCACCTCCTGCATGCAAGGCATGTGTGATGTCCAGGGACTGCCTTTAGCAGCCCCTTTATTGAGTGCCTACTATGTGCTGAGAGCTTTCTGTGCTCCTCCCAGAGCGCTGTCAAGCCTCTGTGCGAGGGGCTGAGAGGTTTATTCTTGCCCACAGACATCCAGGGCAAACGGTCACACTGACCCCCCCCCCCCCTGTCCCCGTCCCTTGAAGTCACACCTCTCACAGTGACTGTGAGGGAGGCTGCGCTAACCCCACCGGACAGATGGGAAGTCGAGGCTCAGACAGGGAGGAGGCTGACAAAGCCCCTCTGGCCCTCACACCATTTTTAAAAAATATTTATTGATTTGCTTTAGTTGTACACAATGCGTTTATTTTTTAGGTGGTGCTGAGGATCGAACCCGGGCCGTGCACGTGCCAGGCGAGCGCTCTACCGCTGAGCCACGACCCCAGCCCCACCTCACACCTTTGCTTATGGTTGAATTCTTAAGATATTTTATGCAAGATCCTTGCTATCGTTCGAGAGGCGCGCCTTGGTCTGGCACCCAGGGATCTGTGGAGTATCCCCAGCCAGAGTCCCTTGTCCCACTGTGTCAGAACCAAGAGGCGGACGCGGGAGGCAGAGCCCAGCTCCCCTCTGGCCACCCCGCCCTCCCCAGCCGCCTTCACGCTGCCGTTGCCTGAGCTTCCTCTTCACAGAGTGGCTTGGCTGGAACACGGCTCTGGGTGACAGCTGTCCCCATCAGCAGACGGCTTCATTAAACCTGATTAAGATGTCATCCCTCCCTGCCTTATTCCCCATCTCTCAGCTCTAATTAAAACCATCGCTCTCCCTGTCCCAGGGGTCCTGGGATTCTCCTGGCTCCTCCTCCAGCGAGAGCTCCCTCCACTCCCCACCCGAAGGATGGGCCCAGAAATGTCACTGGGAGCCCAGCGGGCAGGCAGCCCCCAGAGGGGCCGGGGGCCAGGGTGAGAACCCCAGCCCCTCCCGGGGCAGGTCCAGGTGGCATTTCCTGCAGGCTCTGCCCTGGAGTTCCTGGGACCTTGGGGCGACAGTCCCTTGCCTGGGAGCCTTGCCAAAGCCTCAACCACGCGGCCCAGCCTTGCTGCTCAGGTGGAATCTTCTCCCATATCCAGGCCCTTTCTGAACCCCTCGTGAGCCGCCTCCCGCGAATAACTGAGAGGGGGTGAAGTCATCAGGCGTGCTGTTCGGATGGCCTGAGGGGACCTCTCTGGCAGGTCCGTAGGGGAGCAGGAGGCCTGGGGTCTACACCTGCCCCCGTCGCTCATCCCACCGAGGACAAGCCCTGCCGAGGCATGGCCGCACCCCTCTGGCGGGCAACCCACATAGGGTCACCCATTAACCCTCTAGCCCGCGTGTCAACTGGAGGAAGGTCTGAAAAGCCTGCCCTCACTTTCCTGCATCCTATTAAGGTAGTGATGTGAGAGCGTAGTGATGTGAGAGCCCACAGTCATTGCCTGGTAGTTATTAAATAAATATCTGTGCACGGCTCTCGCCGCTCCAGGCCCTGGGCGCCTGCCCGGCTGCTCTCACGCCCCGGCTGCCAGGGCCCTGCCGCCCGCCCGGCTGCTTTCTGCTCCCTGGGGCGGCCAGCCTCCCCCTGCTGCCCGCGCGGCTCCTCTCGCAGCTGATGTATGGCCCTCGCTGAGTGAGGCGGTGGTGGTGACAGGGCCCTGGTGTTCCCTCCCCTCCCCCTCGACAGCTTGAAATCAGGTCCTTCATTTGCATTTACATGATCTCGCTGTGCCGCTTATGAGATGGAGAGATTTATTTGCTACTTAGCTTGATGTTTGATTACACCCGGAGAAGGCTGCGGCAGCGCGAAGGCGCCCGGACGCATCCGCTCTGCGCCCGCGGCCTCTGGGGGCCCGTAACTCAGCAGCAGGTTTAGGTGGGGGGGGGGGGCACGGCATCTTGAAAAAAGGCAAACATGAGAGATTGGGAGGACTAACAGCGTGATTTGGAATTTTTTTTTTTTTTTAAGCAATAAAAACTGGCTAGGTGTCATCTGAGACAATGAAGAGGCCCAAGTCACTCCTAGGAGGTAGCCTGGGGAATGAACTCCCGGAAACTTCTCTTGGGCAGAATCGGATGTTCCTGAAGGAGGGAGGCAGAGGGCAGCACCACCCGCATGGCCATCAAACTGGAGCTTTTGGATGGACAGCGGCTCCGCCAGTGTGGTGGTGACCTGAACACTAGTTGACGGGGACCCGGGGTCCCTTGTCTATAAAGTGGGGACACGGCGCCCCCTAGGTCTGCACCATGGCAGACAGAGTAAGTACGCGGTCATGGGAGCGGTTCTGGGTGACAGGCCTGGACCTTGCCCCCTGGGCGATCGGCCTGTGGGGCTGCACTCCGGCCACCTGCGGGTCGGCGCCTGCTGTTCCTGGCAGGGAAGCTCGCTGTCACAGCAGACCAGAGATCTGCTACTGCCGGCCCCTGCCTGTCACATTCCAGGTCCAAGCAGAATCATGCGGCACACGACAGTTTATTGATGGAGAACACGGCCGAGGCCAAGCCTCCCGGCGTGGGATTCTGGCTCCGTGTCTCTTCGTGACCTTGAGCATGTTGCTTAGCCTCTGAGTCTCCGTTGCCTTCCCTGGAAAACAGGTCTGACGAAGGGCGCCCAGCTCAGAGGGTCTCACGCGCCACGGTGCAGCTGAGTTCCTAGCTGAGTAGCCACGCCTAGAGCTGGCCAGCCTCAGCCTCTCCAAGGGACTCGATCACTGGGGACTCCACCTCCCTCAGGATGAGTAGAGAGCTCGGCCCGAGGGCTCCTCCAGGAGCTGGAGAGTCAGCATGTGACCGAGCAGTTCCACTCCTGAGACTGCACCCAAGGCAGTTCATCTCACGCACACACAAGTGCTCACAGTGGCACTGTTCACAGGGGCCAAAAGGGAACCCCCCCCCAAACGGCCCTCCTCGGATGAAACGATAAGCAGAATGTGGTCACATAGCAGAATATTAGTCAGCCGTGAAAAGGAGTGGAGCACTGATTCCTGCCACAGGGAGGGTGCGCTCCGAGAACGGCATGCTAAGGAAAGATGCCAGACATGAAAGGCCATGCGTTGTCTACTCAGATGAAGCGTCCAGATCAGGCTCACCCAGGACGGAGGCAGCTTGGTGGGCGCCTGCGGTGGGGTGGCTGCCCGTGGTACGTGGGCTCCTCTGGGCTGACGAAAGTGTCTCAGAACCAAGCAGAGGGGGCAGTGGCACGGCTTCGTCAGAGCCACTCAGCTGCACACTTACAGTAGGTCGACGATTAGCTTTATGTGCATTCACTGCAGCAGAAAGAACACCAACACGCCCGCAGGAAGGGCGGGCCGTGCTCCCCTCCTGGGCATTTAGAAACCCCTCTGTCCCAGGAGCCAGAGGAGACGCACAGGTGTGGCTGGGGTGGTGCACCGTGGACACCTGGCTTAACTTGCAGGAAGCAGGACTGTGGGGTGGACGTGGGGCGCGAGCAGCAGGCTCTGGGCTGCTGTGGTCCCCTCGCTTGGTCCTCTTGCCCTGATGTCCAGATGGTGGCAGCTGGGGGGGGGGGGGACAGCATGTCTCTTAGAGCCTTCTGGGGTCTCCTTGAAATTTTTGTTCTAAGGTGAGCCAAAGGCACACACCCTGCACGCATCCCGTTGCACAAGGTGTCGCTCCTCTGCTTTGGGTAGCTTTGCTTTTGGAAGGCCAGCTGCCCTGCCGGGGAGAAGGAGCCCTGGACTGCAAGTCCAGGGCGGGTGCAGGTCCCTGTCCACCTGCCTCCTCCCACAGCCCCCTGGTCTGCACCAGGGACACAGGAGGAGGCCAGCTTCCCTGAGGTGGACGCCAAGCACAGGACACCAGGGGGCAGGCAGCCCCTCTCCTGACCAGCCGGACAGTCGTCCATTACCTGGGGCATGGATGGGAGTGGTCACATCAGACTTCTTTTGAAGCGTGACTCTATGACCTTCAGGAAAACCAATTGAAGGCAGCTCCCTGTGGAGGACCTCTGCACCCACCTGGTGTAGACAGAGAGGACGGGCATCTGGACTGTGGCCCTTCTTCAGGGCAAGACTTTGAGCAAGCTCTTCCCCTCTTTGAGGCTTCTGAGACGGGCAGCAACTGCCTCCGCCTCCTGGCTTAATGGCAAGGGTTAGACCAGAGGTGAAGTGCCGCAGAGCGCCCGGCGCACAGTGGGCACAGGGGTGGGAACCCTCTGTTCCCCTTCAACTCCGGCGTGACACTGCCTCACAGGAGGAAGACACCCCATGAGCCTGCTTTGATGTGGCCTCCAACAGGACAAAGAATAATGGGCCGCTGAGGGTCACCAACGGAGAACCAGGACGCTCCTGCCTCAGGCTGGTGGTACAAGAAACAAGAGCCTCGTCCGTCTGGTCATTTGGTCCGTTTGGCTGCCAGGGTTCAACACTGGTGAACCCAGAGTGAGCAGATTTAAGAAGGAGGCTCCCTGTGAAAAGAAAAGGAAAAGAAAAAAAAGAGAGAGAGAGAGAAAAAAAAAAGAAAGAAAGAAAGGAATGGAGAAAGCAGACAATGATCTATGTACTTTTCAAAACTTAAAACAGAAATCAAAGGGACGCTGAACTGTTTTAAGTTTTGACAGCTGCAGGGATCATCCTGTTTGGTTTCTCTATTTGTGTTTTCATTTTCTTTATAGATTCATTGAAAATCGCATCATGTAATAGGGAAGAAAAACGTTCAGTGTCCCCCCACCCCCCCTAAACCCTCGTTCCTTCCCGAGAACAGATGAAGACGCCAGCCGGTGACTCCCGTTTTGATGTATATTTCATCACATCTCATTGATTGTAAGTTTTATTTCCATGTCAATAAAAAACAGAGCGGCATTGTGGTAAATGAGAAGGAGTTTAACACGAGATAGGAGATGCCCTGCTAGCGTTGCGGGGAGTGGAGGCGGAGGCAGCGCCCTAAAAGGAAGCCTGTTAATGAGGCTGGGGTCACCCGGGGACAGGGGCTGGCCCCCCTCTTCACAGGCAGGTGTGTGAGGAGCAGAGCTTTGCTCCTCCTCCAGCAGCAGCGGGGCTGTGGCCACTTATAGGGCCCGAGTCACCAAGTCACCATTCCTTGTCCCTTGTGGTCTGTGAAGATGGGTAAAGCCAGGGAGGGGGAGGTGCAGGGAGCCATCGCAGGGCTCGTCAAGGAAGTAGGGCATAGGCAGGGCTGCGGGGCGGGGAAGGCCCTGGGACGGCCACCCAGGGGCTTGCAGTCAGCGGTCCTGCCTGGGGTGTCTTGGGTGGAGGCGGGGCTCTGGGTCGGCAGCCGAGGGCAGTGGCAGACGGGTCTGACAGTCGCAGGCTCCAGCGGGGCCAGCACATGCTGGGGCAGTTCTGTGGGGCGCACGACGCAGACAGGCCCTGAGCGGCTGAAAGTCTGCTTGTTCCGGCTATTTTTAAAACAAGTGGACATTTAAATTTTTGAGTTTCATGTCGGTGGGCTTTTGAGCTAGTGGGTCTCAGCCTGCTGCGGAGGAAGGACCTGGCCAGGACCCAGTGTGGGCCTCTGGTGGCTTGTGTGGCAGGAGCCCAGCCACAGGGAGGGCGCCTGTCCCAGCTCCAGGCTCCTCTGTGGCCCCTCACTTCCCACTGCGGGCCTCCGGCCTTCTAGCGGCTCGGCTGCAGGCCCCGAGCGCACAGTCACCACCACCCCCCGTCCACTCCTGGGGCTCCGGAGCTCCTTGCTTCAATACTGCCTCCTCAGGGACCCCCTGACTGACATCCACTAAGAAACCCCAGCTTCACCGTCTCTTTTCCCTCCTGGCCCACAACAGTGTGACCCTCTGATGGCTGGGTGGTGGTTCCTGCCACACGGGGCTCAGCAGCAGGTGCGACCACCCACCGCTGGTGTCCCCAGAGCCAGGCCCACGGCAGGTCCTCAGTCCACACTTTTGGGGTGCCAGCGTGGGGGGCAGAGGGACGATGCTCTGGAAGACCTTCAAGTTCTCCTCCCAGGCCTGGGCCACTGGGCGGGGCTTCTGAAACTGGATTTGGAATTTTTTCCTGAACTTTCCAGGAAGCGGAGCTCTGAGGGCCGAGTGGGAAAGCCCTGTCTCGCCTGGCTGTAGGCCTCCAGGAGGGGACTCTCTGTACCAAGTGGAGCAACACGACCAGGCAGCTTCCAGCCTGCGACCACGTCAGTCGGGCCTGGGCCAGGTGGGGCCGGGAAGGAGGAGGGGTCCAGGATGGCAGACCCGAGGTGGCCCTCTCCCCTCCTCTGTCCTCAGTGTTCCCACTGGTGAGATGAGGGTACAGAGCTCTCTGATGCCCGGGGCCTTCGCTCTGCCATTCCTCTATGGAACATGTCTAGACCCACGTCATCTAGATCACCCACGTCATCTAGATCACCCACGTCCCCTGCCTCTTGCATTCAGGAAATCAGGCCAGCGCGGTGGGAGGGTTTTGGTGCCCGTCGGATCCGGGCTCCAGAGTCAACTCTCCTGCTTGTGCCCTGGGGCAAGACCTCAGCCCCCTCTCTAAGCCTGGGGTCGGGTGAGACTCTTCAGTGCCCCTCACACGGCAAACCATGTCATTGTCTTCAGCTGGAAAGGGTCCAGGGACTGCTGGGGAGGAGTGAGGCTACTGTCCCTCTGCCACCGGCGCCTCTGCCCCTGGGACAGCTCACGTGCACCCTCAGAAGCCACGGGGGCTGCCCTGGGAGGGTGCTCTGGTCTTGGGATGGCTCACCCTGGGGCTGTGGGCCCCAAGCCGCTTTGAGGACCCCACTGAGCTTGGGGGAGCCCCGAGCTGCACCAGCCAGGCCCGGGAAGTGTGGAGGAACACCAGGACTAAGAAGAGCAGCCCCCCAGCCCGGGGCACCCACCTGCCGGCAGGTCTCCACACATGACAGCTGGACGTGCCATGGCTCTGCGTGGGAAAGAAGGGCCAAGCAATGCCAGGACAGACCTGAGGTCCCTGAATGTGTCCGGGGCAAAGGTGGCCGGGCGGGCGCCAGGAACCCAGGAGGGGGCCGCCCTGGGTGACTGTGAGTGGCTCCCGGGGAAGGTGCAGACACAGGGCAGGATTGCTACGTGTGAGGTCTGATTGTCCTCAGCTCTTAGTCTTGCAAAAGGCCACGCTCCACGAGGCTCTGACAACCACTGGAGAGCGGGGAGCAAGGGTCGGGCTATCGTGGAAGACGCCGGCGACGGTCTTGATCCAACTTATAAAAGAGACAGATTTGGTGCAACTGAATAATTTTGCTCTTCCCTGCAGAAAATCAGGAATGCTGGTCATACTCCACGGCTGGAGTGAGCTCGGCGCGGGCGGAGACCAGCCTGTAATTACCAAAATAGGAAAAGAGCAGCGTTTTGTAATGAATGACAAGCCGCTGAGTGGAAATCTAATTTGGTCTAATTAAGCAGCCTTTTGTGAGGATTTGTCTTTAGATGAAAAGGGGGAGCGAGGAGATCTAAATGCAAATGAAGCCCATGGTTTGGGTTTTAAAGGGCCAGGCTGAGGAGAGCTGGGCCCTTGTCTCACCCCAGGCCCCGCCTGCCCTGGGGGCTTTGCGTGTGACTTCTGGTCTTGTCCTGCAGGACCCTCAGCCCACAGAGCTGCAGGGGAGCTTTTGCTCGAGCCCTGTGAAGGTCAAGCTGATATGGGGGGACCAACCTCACAAGGTTAGCCTGGACCAACTGGCCTGGCCCAGGCCCCAGGTACCTCCCCACCTCCCCCTAGGCAGGTCACCCAGGAGCCAGAGGTCTGGTTGCCAGCACCCAGGAGCTGGGACGTCAGGACATGGCCCACCCAGACCCGCTGGGCCGACCCCTGGGTGCACATTGGTGGCTGCTGTCCCCCAGCCTCAGACCCGGCTGGCTGGTCAAGGCGGGCAGTGCCCTCACACTGACTCCAAGGCCTCCCGTCTGAGCCTTCCTCTTAGTTTACAAGGAAATCGCAAAGTCTGGGCCTTTTTCATCTTCTGGACTGGAAGTTGAGTGAAGGGAGCAGGTGGCTGTGGCTGACCGTACCCGGCCGGGCCACGTCTTGAGCCCTCCTCTGTGACCACTGGTGGGATTCACAGCCCCCGACCCTTCCATCCGAGGGCAGCCCTCCCCTCACCCCACGAGCTTGCCTTGGCCTGCGGGATGCCCAAGACGGGGGAGGGGCCTCAGCCCCGTGGGGGGACAGGGAGGCTTGGAGCACTGTGTGGAGAGTAGAGGGGTCAGCTTCTGGTCTGTGCCACTACTGCGTGCCCAGTGCCTTGGCCAGGCCCGAGTACGGGACACCTGCTGACCCCTTGACCTTCCGGACCTGGCCGCGCCTGTGACCGGCCTCGGCCCCTCACGGCAGCCCCGCAGCTCCTGTCGCCAGCCGCGTGTGCCGCGCGTGGGTTTCGCTCGTTGTCTTTGTCTCTCCCCTGGAATGCCAGCTCTGTGTGGCAGAGATGGGTGCACTCTTCCGTCCCCTGCCCTGTTTCTGGTGCTGGGAATAGTTCTTGGCGTAGAGGAGGTGCTGGGCACATCTTCCAGTGAAGCGAGGAGCGACTCCCCCTCTTGGGCAGCAGGTCGACACCTACCCCAGCTTTCCAGGTCAGTGCTCGGAGAGGTCACCCCGATGACCACCAGAGGCAGCACCTAGAGACCAGGTGGGCCAGACTCCAGGCCCGCTGGCTATACCTGCTGGCCTTCCTGTCACCCTGGCCCACAGACGGGACAGCTGTTCAAAGTGAGTCACTGAGGAAAACACAAGAGGCTGTGGCGGCTCTGGCTGTCCCGAGGCCTGCAGAGTGACCGTCACTGCCAGTGGTCAGGGAGACCTTCCCGGGGCGCCTGCCTGCTGGCCCCAGCCACCGCCCTTATGCTTGTTTCCTCTGAAGGCTACAACAGACTGCCAAAACTTGGGGGTCTGATACAGCAGAAAGACGTTTCTCGCACCCCAGGCCAGAGGCTGAAGGGAAGACGAGGTGGTGTGGTGCCTCCGGGCTGCGAGGCAAAGGCTCTCTGCGGGTGCCACTGCCCCGGGCTGCAGCCGCGTCACGGGAATCTCAGCCTGCTTCCACCGGGCTGCTCCGGGGACCCTGCCTCCCTGCCATTTGGTAGGGTATCTTGAGATCCTTGACTTGATGACATCTGCAAAGACCCTATTTCCAAATAAGGTCACATTCATGGGTTAGACCTCGGCCCTATTTTGGGGGCGGGGGGCATGCAACCTACCATGCCCTCCAGCCACAGGGCACCGCAGTGCGTTTGGTCTTCCACACGGGTAAGCGCAGGGGGGCACCTGTCCATGCACTGTGTCCAGGTGGCCCAGCCTGACATCATGTGCCCACCACTGACCGCTGCTCACGCAGAACGGATCAGAGCCAAAGACAGAGGCTGAGTTCTGGGGGCCCAGAGGCTGACAGCAGCTCCCCACCCAGCTCCCCAACACTGCCCAGGAGGCTGGGGTCCCGTGGGGAAGGTCTCAGAGAGTGTGGTCAATGTGAGGCAGCAAGGGGAGGTCAGGGAGATTTTTCTGGGAGTTGACCTTGAAGGGCATTTTGGAGGTGTCCAGCCTAGGGACTAAGAGTGGGGCACCTGGGGGACAGAAGGGAGTGGCCTACAGCTGGCAAGTGAAGGGTAACGGCTGCCGGGATTCCACGAGAGCGTGAGCTCATGGGCCTGGCAGGCTCGGGCAGCCTCCCAGAAGAGGCCAACTCGGAATGCGGAGCAGAGGGACACGGGCCGCGTTTCACAGCTGTGCCAGTTCTGCCGAAAACCCAAACAGGAAACAGAGCAACAGCAAACGGTCCAGGTGACCAGGGCAAAAATGAGTAAAGGGGCCAGACCGTGCCAGGCTCGCTTGACAGGTAATAGGGAGCCACGGAGAGTGGCAGGGCAGTGGTCCTGGCATGATCAGTGCCGCAGCTTAGGAACATCAGACTGGTGGTCAGCACAGGAGGGACGGGAAGAGAGAGCGAGCGGGAGGGAGACGCAGGAGCCTGGTTCTCCACTCCGGGGGCGAGGGGACAGAGTCTGAGCGACGCTCAGGTGCCCCCCAGTGCAGTGGCAATCGCGAGCTGCTGACTCCAAAGATGGCTGGATGCGGAGAAGCTGCTTGGCCTCCATCCCAGGGCATTCGGGCCAGGCAGACTCGAAGGCCGTTCAGAGAGGGTTCTCTGCTCAGCTTCAAGGCAGGCTCCCGCCCACCCCTGGGTCCCCTCGGCAGGGAGACCAGTCAGGGGCTGGACCCACCTGGGGTCCTATGACGTCCCCAACTGCAGACCCGCCTTGGCTCTGGGACCTGTGGTGAGCGTGGCCCTAGAACTGGGATGGAGCATCCGCTCCGGCCCAGGCCTGTCTCTTCCCTCACGATGCGTGATGCTAACCTGGGCTCCTCCAGCCGCCTGCGGGGCCTGCCCGTCAGGAGGGCCCGACTCGGAAGGTGGTGAAGAAACTGAGAGGGACAGTCCCTCGCTTGCTGGACGATAGGAGACGTGATTGCTCCCCCGGGAAGACCTCTCCGGCTGGGCCGATGCCACCAGCAGGTGACGAAAGCCCTCTTGTCCAGAACCATCTCTGGTCAACCACAAAACAGTCGGAAGTGGTTGTCCAAAACGGCGGGTTTCCTTCACGGAAAACGACCTCAGCAGGACTGAGCATCTTTAGTATTCCACACCCCAGAATTCCCACAAGAAATCAAATGTAATCCTCTTTAAGAAGCTTTAAATAATTTTGAGCTTTCTTATTGACTTATTAAAATGCAGCTTAAAACGCGCCTTCAATGCGATCCTTTTACAAGGGTCAGGGATGTAAAGTTGGAGGAATATGATTAGTGGGTTGGCTGGAAGGGTGGCTCCGTCGCATCGGATTTTGACTATTTCAGGGAAAACTTCCCCGGGCATTTCTGATTCCCCAGCAGACTGGCCCCAAGTCACGCAGCCGTTTTCCCAGCTTCCTCTGAACCAGTGGCCCCGCGTGCCCGCCCGCCACTGACTTGGCAATTCCCCAGCCGTCTCCGTGCAGAGAGACCTACCGCCTGCTGCCACTGTCTTCCCTAGCCACCCTCCCCCTGTGCTACCTCTGTGAGCAAGCAACCCGCTGTCCCAACGTTCTCAGAAACTCTTTTGCTGCTGGCTTCAGAGTGCTTGGGTTACCCCAAGGGTGGCCTGTGTCCCCTGCATGCTGAGTGACAAGGAGCAGCCGTGAACCCCCCATCGCACACGAGCGTCGCTCCTCCCTGGGCGGAGCACCCAGAGTCACCTGGGTAATCACGGGTTCAGGTGAGCGGATGAAGGAGGGAGCGGGCGCCGCCCAAGGTCCTCCTGAGCGTGCGCCTGCCCAGCAGGGAGTCAAGTGAGCAGGGGCTGGGAAGACCACGCTCCTCCAGGCAAGGGGTCCGCCAGACCACACGCATGCCCTGCCTACGCCAAAGACAGATCTTACGCGCACCACAAACTTTGTTCTTAGCCAGGCAAGACTGTTATCAGTGCAAAACTCACAAGACGCAAGCCACCCTCTGTAGGACAGTGTGACACCTGCAAGGCACCCCGACTCCCTCCCCAGGGCTGGCAGGAGAGCGGGGTTTTCAAGAGAGGACCCTTAGTGTGGATCGGAAGGATCTCTGGAGGGCAGCGACGGCCCTCATCTCACCCAGGAGCCTCCCAAGCCCCAGCTGGCAAGACTCCAGGGACCTGACCCCTGCTTTCCCTCGTCTGATTGGGCCTGGATCCTCTCTGGGTACAGGAGCATCTGCTGGGCATGTGATTGGCAGGGGTCAGTGTCCAGGCTCAGGAGCTGACTGCCTGTGTTGAAATCCAAGCCCTTGTTCCTTGTCTGCTGGACGACCTCGCCCACCTCCCCACCCCTCTGTGCCTCGGTCTCCCCGGCTATAACACGGGAGCGCCCCAGAGAAGCCGCCTCTGAGGGTTTTCCTGAGGCTCAGACCAGAGAGTGCCTGCCAAGTGCCAATGTGGGAAATCTCTGGTTCTGTGGGTCCAGACCGGGAAGCCCTGGTGATTCCAGAGTGTGTCAGGGCTGACGCAGAGCTGGCCTGGGCTGCGCTCCGAGGGCCCCGTGCCTCTGCCTGCCGTGCACGCCCTGCTGCTGTGTGGCCCACGCACATGACACCCAGCCCCCACGGCCCCCCGCCGCAGCCTGCCTTCTTTATCCTACAGAGCAGAGCCACGCAAAAGTCCCCCTAACTGACCAGCCGCCCCGTCACGGAAACCTGCCTGAGTGTCGTCATGACATGTAACAGACCGTCTAGTGTCACGTGTGTGCAGGTGCTGGGCTCTGTTCTGGGAATGGAGAAGGGAGACCTGTGGGGCATCTTCCCCGGAGCTGGGCTCCGCTGCCAAATGCAGCAAATAAAAACCCAGGTGCTCGGCCAGATTCAAATGTCAGGTAAGCAACGAACGGCTTTTTAGTATAGGCAAGTCTCAAAATCACATGGACCGCATTTAAGATTGCACGGAACACACTTGTTATTCACTGTTTATGTGAAGTTCGAATTTAACTGGACGGCTTGCATTTTCTCCAGGTAAGGACACCCCAAAGAAAATCGCAGTCCGTCCTCAGAGGGGGCCAAGGGCTGTTTTTGTCCTCATTGGAAATCATTTGGAATTGGGCAGCAACTCTGGTCAAGTGACTGGGGTATCTTTATTGTTCAGGTAAAAATTATGCTCCCCTAGAAAAAAAAAAGAAAGAAGAAAAAGTCTCATCCAGCTGGGTTGACTGTAGCCAGGGCTGGCTAGGTCCCCCGTCGCCAACCTACCTGGTTATGTTCACAGCCCAGTGGAAAACGTCCCCCCGTGGAAGAAATGTAAAACTGACAAGAGCGGCTCGGGGTTGGTGCGGGGCCTGCGGTGTGGCCGTCTACTCGGTGTGCATGGGTCTGTAAGGCACCAGGAAGGGCTGGGCAGGTGGGAGCTGCCCGTGGCTCCTGTGCCCAGACCTGCAACCTGCTGTGGCATTCTGGGTGGGTGGGTTTGTAGCCACCTCGTTCAGGTCATCATCTTGTGGGAACGGCCCGATTTCGGCCTCTCATCCAGCATCTTCTCCTGCTGGGGTGGCCCAGTCCTGTGAGGCCTTTGGCTCTCCCGACCACCCCACTGCTTCAGCGCTGGCTGGGTCCTTGGTGCTGTGCACCCACCTGCAAGTCAGGCTCAGCCCCCAGCACTGGAGGCACGAGCCTCGGGACTTGTGGGGCCTGCAAAACGTTTTCATTTCCAGACAGAAGGAAGAAATTAACACATTTATAAATTATCATTTTAAATTTCTTTCGATGCATCCCTGAAGGCAAAACCGAGCATTTGGCTTGCTTGATAAATAGGCCGCATTTCTTTCTCAGAGAGAACAGGGGGCAGCTGCCCAGCAGGCACCGCACGGTCCAGCAGAGAGAGCTTGGAGGCCTGAGGACACCTGGCTGTCGCCCTCTCTGACCACTTTGCCACCCGTAGCCCTTGGAGGTTCCACTCTCTGGCCACCACTTGCTGGCTTGGGAAGCTTTGAGCTCCCTCACCTGTCACTGGGGATCTAGAGGTACTTCCTCCCTAGGGTCGTAAGGGCTCTGTAAGATGGCCACTGCAGCGCCCCCTGCTGGGTGCATCCCAGGTGCCCACTACACAGTGGCTTCTCCATCCGCACTAACTGGTAGTCATTACTGTGATTACTGCACGCTGGGGTGTCTTTGAAATGCTCACTTAAAAAACTAGGGAGCAACTGGTGGAATCTGAATGAGGCCTGTGAACAGGCCAGTGTGGGTTGCTGGGTTTTGCAATTTCATTAGTTATGAAGGTGGTCACCCTGGGGGCGGCTGCGAGGAAGGTGCTCGCGACCTCTCGGTTCGACCTTTCTTTTTTAAAAACAGATGGGCAGATGAAATAAACTTCACAGAAGAGGATGCGGAGGCTGGGGAAGGGTGCGAGGGCTTCGCAGCTAACTTCCGCTTTCTGGAAACAGGGATGAGCCTGCGGGCCCCCTCCCCGCCTCCTCCCCTGCCCCCGTTCAGCTGCCGTGGTATTTCCCTTCATTATGCCAGCGCCTCAGAAGTAAACCTCTCTAATTTCCTACACCACAGCTATTTATTTAAATGCTAACTCACATTATGAAGTGATAATCCACACGCGCAGGAGATAATTTATGAAGCATTTAAATTAAGAGGAGCAGCTAATTGGGAGCATGTGTCTTGTAAGCCTTGCTAACACCAGAAAACTACAAATTAGGGGGGATGGAAGAGGTTTTCATCCTGCCTTCATCTTCTTTTGTAAGGCACTTGGGGGGCGGGATGTCTCTGGGATCGCACAGTCCGCGTCCCCTCCCCGAGGCTGCACCTACATCCCTGCCACTCAGCTTCTCCTGGAGACCTCTGTCCCAGCAGGTGGATTCCCCACCACACTTCCCTTGGCTTCTCCACTCCATTGAAAAGATGCAAGGGGCCCAGATTGGTACTTGTCACCAGGCACAGTGACACACACCTACTTGGGAAGCTGAGGCAGGAGAACCACTTGAGCCCAGGAGTTTGAAGAGTTTTGACCTCTTCTCAAAGAAAAAAAAAAGGTACTTTGTAGGCATTTCTGGCTATTGAAGAAAGAGAGGCCACTTGCAGGGAAGGGGTGAGAAGCTGGAAAATATAATTAAGATGTGATCATTTTAGAGTGACTCTGACTCTTCCCACTTGAAAATGGCCACCCTAATTCGAGTACAGAGGCTGAGAGTTGGACCTGAATGCACAGGTGCTTATCCACAAGGACACGTGTGCGTTTGCCCACTGATTCCTCCAAAAGTCATTAAATGAACACCTACTATGTGGAAGCACCGGGGACCGAGCAGCGAGCAAAAGAGACACCACAGTCCCTAATCACCTGAGGCTCACATTCCAACCACAAAGACAGATTTTGCAGGACCAACCAAGTGTTTGATTCCCAGCCACGAGTGTCAGATAGTGCAGGCTGCCGTCGGGTGGTCGGTGAGGGCTGTGGCCTGCTCTGAGTGGTCCTGAAGGCATCCTGGGGGAGGGAGGGTGGGGAGGAGCCGGGTGGGTTTGGACAGGCTGCACTGGAGATTTCCAAAACATGGTCCAAAAAGAGGCATGAAAGCCACAGGTTCGTGGGCTGGGGACATGGCTCAGTTGGTAGAGCACTTGCCTCACATGCACAAGGCCCTGGGTTCAATGCCCAGCACCAGCAAAAAAAAAAAAAAAAAAAAAAAAAAAAGCCACTGGTTCCTAATGTTTATATTGGTTATACATTGGAGTAAGGCCGTCTCGGATAGAGTGGGTTGAATGATGTGATTAAAATGCACTCCACGGGTTTCCTTTCTCCCCCCACAGTGGCTGCTGGGACCCTTCACACCACACGAGCCATGGGCGCTGCTTTTCTGTGGGCTGGAGCCGCCCCTGAGCTGCCCGCTCCACAGCCGGCGACACTCAGGACCAGGACAGCTCTGAAGACAGGCGCGTCCGGCTGAAGCTCAGCCCTCCCCCGCCCAGCCGGTAGCCAGGGTGAGTCACTGAAGTGAGGGGCGCCGGGGTCCTCCCTGGGAGGACCTCCACGAGGGCCGAGCCCACCGCCTGACCTGGCTCAGGCAGGGTGACCGTGGCTATGGATGCACGAGGCGTGGGAAATCAGCACGGTTCCTTCAAACACGAAATTGTGAAGTGCTCGTGATCATATTAGGTACCGTTTCCTGGAGAGACCCGAAATCTTCACGGCTGAGGAGGAAGAAGCTGGTCCTCCTCGGGGAGGCCTCACAGTAGGAGGAGGAGGTGCCAGGTAGGCACTCCTCTCTCCCCGCCTCCTGCCCAGCCCCTGGCCTGCTGTCCAGGAAGAAGAAGGAGCTCCACCCTCAGGCCACGCCTGGCTCGGAGCACCCGGGGCAGCGTCAGGCCCTTCTAGCCGAGCCCGGGGGATTGCACCTCCTCCCCACTGGAGCCCCATTTGTAAGTGGCAGAGACGCCAGGCCCGTCTGTTCTCAGGCCTGATTTCCTGCTTCTCTCCAGGCCCAGACCTGCCTCCAGAGCCCTGGGCTGCAGGAAGTGCGGAGGATGCCCACGGGGCACACTCCACCACCGCGTCTGCGGGTGGCCCTCTGTGTCACTGGGCTGGCCGGTCTCCCTTTGCTCCTGTGCCACTGGGGTGCTCCATTGGCCAGCCTGGCTCCTCTAGTGTGCGTGACCTGGGGAAATACCGCCCCCTTCAGGCGTCCAGCCAGTGGCCAGGGGGACACTAAGATCCCCACCTCATCCGGCCACCCCTTCCCATGTCCTGCGGAGAGGAGGCTCCGTGGAGACAGCCGGGTCTTTCTCCTCAGCACCAGGAACAGCGCCTGCCGCGGGGTGGGTGCTCCGGACTTTGCAGCCCAGCGAGGCCGGAGAGCGGAAGGAAGCACAGGAGCAGGGTGCACCGGAAGAGGCAGCTGGAAAGGGCTGGGAGTGGGCAGCAGGTGGGCACACGCGCTGCACGGGACTGTGAGTCGGCCACCTGGGAAGGGCAGGTCTCGGCACCTGTGATCCTTGACAGCGTGGGGACCCTTCAGCCCCCAGCTACACCCTGCGGGGAGATGTGCACGTTCGCACCAACGGCTTTCATGACCTTGAGGCACTGGAGATGACACGCGTGACCGTGGACATCGTCGGGGCTGGCCTGGGGGGCAGAATCGTGTTCTCTGGGACAGAGAATAAGGGGACGGCTCTCAGCCCCTATCAAGGAGGGAGGGGCACCCTGCTGTGGGAAGGCGGTGCCTGAGAGAGACAGGTGAGCCGAGTCCCACGTGCGGAAAAAGGAAACAAACAGGAAGGACAGGGACACTTGCCTATGTCTAAAATTTTTCTGGATTTACTCACAAGCAACGCCCCCCAGAGACCACCGCCACCCCCGGGAAACGAGGCTGGGCTTCTTCTCCCCGTCCCAGGGGGCGCCTCCCTTCTGCTGCTCCAGCGCCGAGCTCTGTGAACAAGGCCAGGCACGGAAGCAGCCCGCTCACCCTGGGAATTGGGAGACCCGCTGTGTGACAGTTACTAATCGCTACCTCTCTGGGCCTCTTTCTTCTCTCCCGTAAAATGAAGCGGCAGAGATGTTCAATAAATACATCTCAGGTGCCTGCCGTGTGCGAGGGACCACAGAGTCCTATCTGGGTTTCCTTGATTTCTCCTCCTCTTTAACATTTGCAGAGGAAACTGGAAAGGACCCTTGGGGCTTTTAAAAAATGCTTACTGCATCTCAAGGACGCGGGCGCCGGAGCATCAGCGGGGGAGAGGCTGCTGGGCTCCGCGAGGCGGCGGGTGGAGCTGCATGACGGGCCTCTGCCTCCGCCGGGCCCTGTGTGTCTTTAACAAAGCTTTGCCACACACACCAGTAATTGCCTTGTTATGGCCATCCGTGTCATCGCTCATCGGCCGGTCCGGGAAGGGCCCCGGGGAGCAGTTCTGCCTTTGCTAAACCAATATTCCCTACGACAAGCCCCTCAGCCTTCCCGGCGCCGTCCCCATAGGATGAATCTTCCGTTGCTCTTTGCTGAATGATCATGAAGACATGATTAAAGTTCGAGATTTATGACTTCCTCGGGCCTGAGGACTCAAGCTGCTCCTGTGCGGGGCCGGCCCCCCGGGCTGCCGGGGACCAGGCAGCAGGGAAATCGTGGTCCCCGGGCTGACGGAAGCCTGCTGAAGCAAACACAATCTGTCCCTTGGCCAGATCGCAGCTGGTGCCCCTGGCTGCAGCGGGGGGGCCTCGGGCAGGAGGCAGGAGGGGGCCGAGCCCGCTCCAGCCCGTCCTCACCGCACCCCCCGGCCAACGTGTGGGTCTTGTCTAGTCAGGAAACAGCAGGTCCTGTGACTGTCCCTGTTCCCAGGTGCCACCCAGAGAATCACGGTGGCTTTCCCAGCAGTGCTGGAGTGTGTGTGGCCCGGTCCTCCCGAGGGACGCGGGGTTGGCCGCGAAGCTCCCTGCGGAGGTCAGGGCATGCGCAGGTGCTGGCACAGCGCCATTCCTAAGAGCCAGCCGTTGTCCAGCATGTGCCCTGGGCATGCTGGACACTGGGCCGAGGGCTCTGTGGGTAATGGTCACGAACTTCTAAATTTCTTTTATTCATTTTGAAGTTACATAATCTAAAACCGACCGCCTTAAGGTTCACCCCTTTCAGGGACACAGGGACGTTCTCAGCGTTGCTCCACCGGCTCTCTCTAGAGCCAGAACTGCCCCACCACCCCGCACGGAAGCCCGCGCCCGCTGAGTCCCACTCCACTCCTACAACGCCTGCTGCGTCTCCACCTGGCCCACCCGACCCCATGACTCCTGGCGTGGTCTCTGGCTGGCTTCTTCCGCTGGGCGAGCCTCGGGTTCACCAGTGTCAGGGCCTGGGCCAAACCTCACTCCTGGTTATGGCCGAGCTCCACTGCACGGTGCGGCCCAGCGGTCTGTGAGTGCTCGTCTGCGGCGGGTGGTGCCGTGGGCGGTGCGGTCATCGTCTCCTCTCCACCTTGTCCTAGGAGGTCCAGTCGCTCTCCCAGGCCCAGGGCATACGGTGGAGGGAGCCAGTAGGGCCAGGCAGTCTGTCCACTGGGCTGCCCAGGGCCTGGGAGAGAAGCTGGGGCCAGGTAGAGGCCGGGAGCAGCAGGAAGCAGAGGCAGGGCTTTCCTGTGCCCCCAGTTGGCACAGCCAGAGAAGTCCTTCCCTGTCCCCTGCAGGGCTGGTCAGTGAACCCCGCGAGGCCTGTATGCAAGGACCCTGGGGAACCCGGAAGAAAGGGAGACACTTCTCCAAGGTCTGCCACAAGTACACGCTCACACACACAGACACTCACACCAACACACACACACTCATGTTGACACTCACATACACACTCATACTAACACACACATATACACACTCACATACACACTCTCATGCTCACACACATGTACACATGTGTGTACACATACATGCATGCATCCTGCTCACATATGTATACACACACTCATGCCCACATACACATGCACACACTCATGTTCACATGTGCACACATGTACCCCCCACACACATTCACATATACGTGCAGACATATACACGCTCATACGCACATGCACTCATACACACCCACTAATCCATCTAGGCTGGAGTAGATACACAAGGATAAATTAGACAATTCCCAGATTGTAGATTGAGCTGGTACCAGGAAAGCAAGTCACAATTTATTGGGGTTATCTTTTGATTTTGCCACAGGAAGCCCTCTGCCAGGATCTGGCCTGGTTATCAGCGCTGCCCCGTCTCCACCCTGGCTGTACTGGGAGAAAGAGGGCAACTTCGAAAGGGCTCCATCGTTTCATGATTTTCCCCACGTTTTTATCTCCCACATACACTCACGTTTTTCGACCCTAGTGTCCTTGAGAGAGTGACTGCCCAAGTAACATAAGATGTGACCCAACGGAGCCTTCCCCGTGTTTTCCAGAGTAGCTGGCCTCATCTGTGCTGCTGAATTCAACAGCCACTAGCCATGGTGCCATTTAGACAATTAGTTAAAATTAAATTGGACCAGGAATTTGGCCTCCATCCTCACTAGCCAGATTTCAAGCGCCCAGTATCCCCGTGTGGCCTGTGGCCTCCCTACTAGACAGAGCAGAGACAGAGTCCTTCTACCCAGAAAGTTCTGTGGGGCAGCGTGAGCAATCCAGTGCCAACCTCCCAGCTAACTGTCTCCTCCTCGCTCCGTCTTGCGTGCGGCTGGCCTCTGCAAGGAAAGAGACCCCCCCCCACCCCCGCCACTGAGCAAAGACCACTGCTCCACTAACTCCTGTCCCCATAGGAGAGGCGATGGGGAGATACGGCCGTGCTGGAAGAGTTCGGCCCAAATGCCTGATGCAGAGGAAGGGTGGGCAGAGGGTGAGGTGGGATCAGAAGAGCCTTCCACGCCCCCTGCCAGGTCGACAGAGGTGGAGAGGCCTGGGGATCACGCCTGTCACTGTGGCTGTGGCTGTAAGCAGCTTCTGGTGACTCCGGCCAGCCGGGGCCGGGTCTGACGGTGGCAAACTCGCCTGGCTCTGGCGTCGTAGGACTCGTCTTTATGCTCTGATTTAGGGCCTGGCAGGTTTTTTCATTGCCTGGCCCTGGAACTCTCTCTCTCTCTCTCTCTCTCTCTCTCTCTCTCTCACACACACACACACACACACACACACACACACACACACGCGCGCACACACACGGAGGCTGCTCTGAGGCAGGAGGACACCGCACCTGGAGCTTCTCTGCTGCTCTGAGCCACAGAGAAAATGGGACCATAAACCATGACAGGGGAGCAGGCGTGGGGCTTCCAGAAAGCCGCGATGGCCCTGTTAGACGTCTAACTGTGCCTGGGAGAGTTGGACCCGGCCGGCCGGAGCGCCAGATTAATCATGTCCAACCCGAAGGCGCAGCCTGGTTTCGGGAAGGGAAAGAGATGTTCCAGGGGCCGCTGAGAGCGAGGTGGGATCCAGAGCCACGCGCGCGGTGGCGCTTCCCTTGCCTGCGCAGCCGTCCCCTCTCTGCCTCCTTGGGAAGCAGGCAGGAGCAGTTTGTTTTCAGCTGCCGGAGGAGACTTGAAATATGACGGAGGCGCCGCGCGGAGCGCTCCCTCCGGCCCTGCCCCGGTGGCACGCGCGCAGACATAAAAAGCAAATACCATCAGTAACCTGTCGCCGGAACCCGGCAACAAGGCGGGAGTTTTTCTCCCTGCCGGGGCTGTTAGCGGCGATGTATTTCTCCCTGCACTAAGCACCATCTTTCCCAAGGCTGCATTACAATGATTTATAAACCCCATTTCTGGGGAAAACGAATAGATCAAAGTGAGGAGAAAAGAAAAGGCGACATGAGCAGCTGGAGGAAGATATTGAAGCATGAAACAAAAACACAAATGAAAAACCAGGCAGTGGCACGATCCGGCTCTTCCTCCCCGCACTTTTATCAGAGAAAAATAATAGCAAAGTCTCTGTCTTAATCCTTCTTCCCCCTCTCCTGTGACGCGGCCTCCTGTCAGTTACCAGGGCTCGTCTCCTCTCCCGGGCATGCGTGGGAACAGGGCGGCCCAGGGTCCCCCTGCTCGATGGGGCCCAGGGCTTCTGGGAGGATGCTGCAGCCCCAGCCTCATCTTGCTCGCCTCAGGGGGAAGAGGTGGCCACGTCGGGGCTCAGCTGGCTGCTGAGCCAGTGAGAGGCATTGTCCTTGTGGCCTTCACGGGGGACCAACCAGGGGTCTTTCCAGAGAGCAGCCTGGGATCTCTTTAAAGCTACAGCCGGACCCGGAGCCTCTTCTCATTGCCCAGGTGGTAGCTGTTCAAACGGAGCAGTCTTTTTGACCTGATGTTGTCTGAGACGCGGGAAAAAGAAACAGACTCGAGGCAGAGTGAGCTCACCAAGAAGGATGTGCTGCAGGAAATCTTAATGAGACCCTGCCGGGCGGCACTCAACCCACCACATGTGTGGGTGTCGACTGCCAGGGCTCTGCTCCCCCAGGGGCGTAGGACGCTGCCCCATCTTGCTTTTTAAGGCTCAGTTGAAGGCATTCCTGGAGCCAACTGATGCTCAAACAGGGGCGCCCTAGAGACCACCAGGGCCGGCAAGGCGGCACAGCAGCTGGCTGAGCAAGGGGACAAATGGGAGCAGGCTGGGAGCAGGGCAGGCAGACCTCAGGACGGGGTCAGGCCAGCTTCCTGGGGGAGGCACCCTTGAAGTGGGCCTGGAAGGCAGGACACACAAGAGCCACTGAGGACAGAGGCCCTCCTTGGTCACCTGCTGGGGACAGCCTCCCTCCCTTCGCTCAGCATTTACTACAGGAAATGCTAAGAAGGTCACTTATGCACCGTCTACCTCTCCCCCATAGCTGGTAAGCACGGAACCTCCTCTCTCACCCCATTTCCTGGAACCCGAGGGGGTTCCTGCACACGGCAGGTGCTCGATAAAAACCCACCGAGCAGATGAACGCATGCACGCCAGGCTCCCACACTCTCAGCGAACCCCCGGCCACATGCAAAGGTCCGCGATTGTCCCCGTTTTACAGACAGAAAAACACGAGTGGTCAGGTGACTGGCTCAGGGTTCCGTGTGCTGCAAGTGCTGAGGCTGGATGAGAACCTGGGTGTGTGGACCTCAACGCCCACGCTCCATGCCCTCCAAGTCCTGAAGTTAGGGCCGAACACCTTTCTTTGGGGATTGCTTCCTGTCGGGGCAGAGTGAACAGGGCGGGGGTGATTCGGTACTATTTTCTAGGTGAGAAGCGCACAGGCAGCAAAGTTCTGATGGGCTCTTCTGTGAAGATCAACACCCGCACGAGCAAAGCTCCCCACCTGACAAGGCCTAAGGAAGGGCCAGCTGCACCTGCAGGGGGAACAAAGAGGGCTCCTCTCCGCCCCCAGAAGGCTGAGCCTCTCGTCCCCACACTGGTGTCCTCTGCTGGTGTCCTCCGTGTACTCTAATTTGTCAGCTTCTTTTTTAAAGGCCAAGTCAATAAAACAAAATCTATCCAGGGCTATAACTGCAGGCTAATTTGCATATGGGGTCATGGCGTCTTGTGATGCCCCCACTCCAGGTGGTCCCGGATGCTCTGAGACATCAGTCGGATTTGACTTAAGGGGTCTCTAAAAGAGGTGCCTGTGCTGGGGGCAGGGCTGGCTCTGCACAGGGACTGATGGAAGTCAACGGGACATCCCTGGTGCCTGAGGTCCACACAACCACCTGAAGGCTGGGCCACTGGACGACTGGCCTGGTCCACTCAATTGCCGGGACAGCGCGGCTCTGGGCCACACTGACAGGTATGTTGCTTTCTTAAAGGCCAACATATGGGTTGCACAACTAGGCGTGTGTATTTGTCTTCCCGAAGAAGCCTCTGCTTCTAGGAGAGGATTCATCATGCAGTCCTGCTCAAAAGGGTGTCGTATCAAAGCAGCTCTGGGTTGGTTAAAAAAAAAAAAAAAAAAAAGAAACGTGATTTGCGGGTGGCTTCTCTGGAATGCACCTGCCACTAAGCAGTCAGAGACGCGGACTCCAGCGCCTGTTCCTTCGGCTGCAGCAGAAACCCACTAATAGCTGAAGCCTTGTGATGGGAAAAGAAGCTTGATTCCTCTTTATTCATGTGGGGAAGAAAAGCCAAAGTTTCACCCTAAAAGTTGAAAGACGCCAAACTGCCTTACACCTGTTTGTTTAATATTTTAGAGCTCAACCAGGTTCCTGGGATGATGAGCTCCTCCCTGCTTCCATCCTGGGCTGATTTTTCAAAGATGAATTACAAACCTCCTGAAAATTGGAGTTTATAATTGAAATATTGATAAACTCTTCCCCATAAAGAAACGACCAGATGCTCGGGTAATAACCAGGAAATAGGCAAAAAATAATAATGCTTTTCTCTGCTTAGCCAAGAAATACAATGACAGTGTTTATTGCTTACAAAACACGTCTGCCTTTCCTCAAATTGGATAGGAAAAATGAACCCTGATAAATTATGACACCCCTAAATTCCAAAGAATGTACATCAATTATTGGGGTGCCACCGCCATCCTCCTGGGCAGCCTACTTATTAGGACTGTAATTTATTATTATTATGCTTTGGTGCAAATCCGCAGGCTGATAAAATGCAAATCTATTAAACAAACGTCCTCCTTTCTCTGAGTCAGGAAGGGACAGCGTTCCAGAAGAGAGTATTGTAAATTAGAAAAGCAAGTGGTTCCTCCATACTTGGAAACAGACACCAAAAGATAATTAAGGGAGAAAGCGTGCAGTGTGGTCCAGGCTTCCTGAATCTTACCCCAGAAACTGGGAATTGCTACAGAGGTGGGCAGCAAGGTCCAGGACGAGGGTCCCTCGCTTGGTGCTCCGGGCCCTACGCCCCCACCAAGGCCCTTCTGAAGAAGACAAGATACTCCTGTGTCACTTCAAGCCATCCGTCTTTCACCTTCAACTCCAGCCAACGCGAGACACAATTCCTCCTTCAGGAAATGTGAATAACGAATTCTAAATTTGGGAAGGGTTTCAGGAACCACTGAGTTACCGGCTTCCTATTATAGAAGAGTTTGGGAGCCCCACTGAGGGTGTGAAGGAGAGGTCGGCCAAGGTCGTGGCAAGGGCCCAGATCCGACCAGCTTCCCGCCAGGACACTTGGAGGAGAGGAGCCAAGGGGTTCACGCCGACTGAGGCACACGACTCCCACCGGCACCCCGGGTGCTGCGCAGCGACCTCTCTGTGGAAATGGCTGTGCTTCTCGGAGTCCAGGAATCTGAGAGGCAGAGAGGGCCACGGAGACCGTGGGCCTACTGAGGGCATCTGACCTACCTTCCCCCTCAGGCTCAGGAATGTTCCTCGAGGAGCCCGGGCTCTCCAGGCTGGGCTAGGCCCCTCCCAGACAGCAGCCCCCTGCAGGAGGTGCCTGTCCCGCTGACGGGCTGTCACATTCTTGGGCACCTCATTGTTACATCCCGGTGGACGCTGCCTCTCTGAGGCGTCCTCCAGGGCCCTTGCCCTGAGTCTCAGCTGACGGGCACAGGCCTGATGCCTGACGGGGGTCCACCGTTGGTGGCAGCTAAACCATCAGTTCTCTCGGGGGCACAGCTTTTCCAAAAGGCTCCCTCTTCGAAGACTTAAAAGTCACAGTCAGGGGCTGGGATTGTGGCTCAGCGGCAGAGCACTCGCCTCGCACGTGCGCGGCCCGGGTTCGATCCTCAGCACCACATAAACATAAATGCATTGCATTGTGTACAACTAAAGCAAATAAATATTTTAAAAAAAAAAAAAAAAAGTCACAGATTCCGCTTTGGCCCTTCCTTCTCCTCCCCCTGTCCACCCTTGTTTTCTGGGTTGCTCACCTGCCCCCTTCACTTCAGGCCCGCTGCACCCCAGGCGACCTGAATGGAGCCAGGCCATGGGCTCTGGGCATCGCCTGTCCCAAGGGCCCAAACCAGCACCGCCGGCTGCCGCAGGGCTCTTCTCAGGCACAGGCGCCGGCACCCGAGGAGGCAGAGTCAGCGGCTGGCCAGGCGACCACACAAGAGCTCTGTCACGGCCCCTTCCCCGCAAGCTCAGACCAAGCTCAGACCAACCTGCGAGAGGGGACACAGCGTCCTGCCCGCCCGAATGGGCTTGAAACTGGGGAGTGATGGGGAGAGGTTCCTGTTTCTGGAAGGGACCTTGACTCCAGGCGGGAAGCAGAACAGAGGGGCAGGGCAGGCGGGGAGAGGGCAACTGGCCCACAGCGGCCAGGACTCAGGGGAGGGGGACCATATGGAGAGGGGGCAAAGGTCATGCCAGGAGGACACGAGATGGCAGTGGCAGTGTGGGTGCTGGGCGCCAACCAGGCACACTCACCAGTCCCAACGACTCCTACACACACACAGAGCAGGGCACTCGAACCCAGACCTCCACAAAACTGCGAATCACCAAGTGTCGCGGCCTCTGGGCTCCTCACTTGAGTGTTAAACCCAACAGCACCAAAAGCCCACAGTTTGTGAGACACTCGGTCCAGAAGCATGGGTCCAAACCTCACTCCTGGTCTTCCCTCTGGGCTGGAGACACCGTCCTTGCCTGAGGCCAAACCCCGATATCCACCCTCAGCTTCTCCACCCTCCCGCTTCAAGCTACCTCCGAAGTGGCGATCTGAGCGCCCCTCTGCCTCCTGACCTACACCCACCTCGCACCCACCTGGCCGTGCAGCCTCCTCCTGGGTCTTCCCATCTCTGGGCTTTGCCCCCCATTCCATTATCACTCTGTAGACAAGTGGTCTTGCAAGAAGCCAGGCCTGTCCATGTCACATCCCAGCTTAAAACCTTTAGAAGTGGCCCATGGCCTGCAGAACCCTAACCAAGATCATCCAGTGGGTAGCGTGGTCTCCTGGTTAAGCCCGTGGTCTGTACAGTCAGACCACCAGAGTGCACATCTCTGCGTACTTGCTAGTATGCATGTGGGCATGTTAGTGACCCGTGCCTCGGTTTCCTCATCTGTGAAAAAGGTTAACAGGAAGACATAATGCTAAGTGAAGTTAGTCAGTCTCAAAAATCCAAGTACCAAATGTTCTCTCTTATATAAGGAGGCTATTTCAAAGTATTGTTGGATGGGGGTACATAGGAGGATTAGAGGAACACTAGAATGGTCAAGGGAAGGGAGGGTAAGGGAGGGAGCAAGAGGGGAGGGAGGGGAGAAAAAAAAAAAAGGTGGTTGAATGAGACAGATATCATTTTCCTTAATGCATGATTGAAGACCTGAATTGTACGAATATACTTTGTATACAAACAGTTGTATGTAAAAAGATACTAAATATATGCACTATGAGTTGTACATATTAAAAATTATAAAAATAAAATTATATAAAAAAAAATAAAAATTAAAAAAAAAAAAAAAAAAAAAGGTTAACAGGAGGACCTATCTCCCAAAGCTGGCGCCTGATATGCAGGGTTTAATGGGTGCTGGTTGCAGTCCTTGCTCTTGTTATGAGCAGTCTAGGCCCACGTCCAGCCTCAGTCCACATCCCGAGGTCATCTCCTGCTAGCCTGACTTCCCCACTCCCAGCCGTTACCCCGCTGGCCCGGGATTGCTGGCCCGCCTGCATTTGCCCACCCATGGGATACTTCATGTTTCTGTTTCTCCACCTGCTATTTCCTTTGCCTGGATTATCCTTCCCACCTCATCTGCCTACCAAACTCCCAGTCATTCTCCAGAACTCCAGCATCAAAGTTAAAAAGACTGACAAGCCAAGCACTGGTGAAGACATGAGGCACCGGAGCGCCCAGCCCTTGCTGCCGGGAACAAGACAGCGCAGCCACTTTGGAAGATGGCGTGGTGGGACCTTATAAAGTCAAGCGTGTATTTATTATGTCACCTAACAGTCCTGGATGTTTACCCAGAGCAACCAAAGCCCACGCCCACACGACACCCATGTGCAAAGTCCTCGTAGCAGGGTTCACCTTTGTCCAAACTGGCAGCAACCCAGGCGTCCATCAACGGATAAGCAACGGAAGCACATCCACGCCCTGGAAAATGTCAGGGCAATAGAAAGGAGGGAAGTGCTGGTGCCCGCTGCAGCCCAGACGATGCCCAGAGGCACCAGGCTAACCAAAGGAGTGAAACCCAAGGGACTGTGCCCCACGGCTCCGCTCACTGAGATCCCAGGAAAGACGCAGCTGGGCGGCAGGGAGTGGTCCGCGGTTGCTGGGGCAGGGACCAGAGCTCAAGGGCAAACAGCTTCGGTGGGTGAGGAAACCGTCCTGTCTGATGGCGAGGGGACTGCCCACGGCTACCAGAACTAAACGGGCGGTGCTTAGAGTGGCTGAAACGTACAGATGAAAAAATACCTCAATAAGAGAAAGAAGCTTTTTAAAAACCAACCCCCAGACTGGCCCTCTGGGGTGCCTTCTCTGACTCCCCACCTCTGGGCTGCCCTGTCCTTGTCTGTCCCAGTGGGTGGGCTTTACTGCAACCTCAGGGTGGCTCTGGTGGCTCTAGAGGCAGCTCCTCAGCTCCTTCATGTGTCTCTGCTCTTCTAATACCAGGAGGCTTCGCTTAGCAGCACGAGTGAGCACCAGGACCGTGCCACATACTGCCCCACAGGTCCTCCTCTGATGCCTGCCACACTGCAGGAGGTGGGTGTCACTGTCCCAGCTTCACAAAGAGTTGGGGGCGGAGAGAGGTTAAATCAGTGCCTGCTCAACCTAGAAGTGCCCAGCTAGAAGTGGTGTGTTCAAAACCAGGTCATCTCAAAGGCGCCAAAAATGTACAGTGGAGAAAGGATAGCCTCTTCAACAAATGGTGCTGGGAAAACTGGAAATCCATATGCAACAAAATAAAATTAAACCCTTATCTCTCACCATGCACAAAACTCAATTCAAAGTGGATCAAGGAGCCGGGCGTGGTGGCGCACGCCTGTAATCCCAGCACTTTGGGAGGCTGAGGCAGGAGGATCGGGAGTTCAAAGGCAGCCTCAACAATGGCGAGGCACTTAGCAACTCAGTGAGACCCTGTCTCTAAATAAAATACTAAAAAGGGCTGGGGATGTGGCCCAGTGGACGAGTGCCCCTGAGTTCAATCCCCAGTACCACCAAAAAAAAAAAAAAAAAAAAAAAAATGGATCAAGGACCTAGGAATTAGACCAGAGACAATACGCCTAATAGAAGAAAAAATAAGATCCAATTTCCAACATGTCGGATTAGGCCCCAAGTTTCTTAATAAGAATCCTGTAGGGGCTGGGATTGTGGCTCAGTGGTAGAGTGCTCGCCTAGCACGTGGGCGACCCGAGTTCGATCCTCAGCACCACGTACAAATAAAATGCATTGAATAAAACACATTGTGTACAACTAAAGCAAATAAATAAAAATATTAAAAAAAAAGAATCCTGTAGCGCAAGAATTAATACCAAGAATTAATGAATGGGATAGATTTAAACTAAAAAGCTTCTTCTCAGCAAAAGAAACAATCAGTGAGGTGAAATAGAGAGCCAAGTAATTGGGGACAAATATTTAATACGTGCACATCAGATAGAGCACTAATTTCTAGAATATATAAAGAACTCAAAAAACTTGACACCAAAAAAACAAATAACCCAATCACTAAATGGGCTAAGGAATTGAAAAGACACTTCTCAGAAGAAGATACACAATTAATCAACAAATAGATGAAAAAATGCTCAACATCACTGGCAGTTAGAGAAATGCAAATCAAAACTACTCGAAGATTTCATTTCACTCCAGTCAGAATGGCAGCTATCAAGGACACAAACAACAATAAATGTTGGAGAGGATGTGGGGGAAAAGGCACACTCATACGTTGCTGGTGGGACTGCAAAATGGTACAACCGTTATAGAAAGCAATATGGAGATTTCTTGGAAAACTGGGAATGGAACCACCCTGTGACCCAGCCATCCCACTCCTGGGTTTATTCCCAAAGGCCTTAAAAACAGCATATTACAGTGACACAGCCACTTCAATGTTTATAGCAGCACAATTCACAATAGCTAGGTTGTGGAACCAACCTAGATGCCCCTCAGTAGATGAGTGGATAAAGAAAATGTGGTATATATACAAAATGGAATTTTACTCAGCAATAAAAGAGAATAAAATAATGGCATTTGCAGGTAAATGGATGAAGTTGGAGAATATAATGCTAAGTGAAATTAGTCAATCTCAAAAATCCAAATACCGAATGTTTTCTCTGATATAAGGAGGCTAGTTCACAGTATTGTTGGATGGGGGTACATAGGAGGATTAGAGGAACACTAGAATGGTCAAAGGGAAGGGAGGGAACAAAGGGGGAGGGAGGGGGAGAAAAGAAAAAAAGAAAAAAAAAAGAAAACGTGGTTGAATGAGACGGATATCCTAAATGCATGATTATCCTAAATGCATGATTGAAGACCTGAATGGTACAAATATACTTTGTATACAAACAGTTGTATGTAAAAAGATGCTATATATGTGCACTATGAATTGTAATTATTATAAATACAAAATAAATTTTAAAAAGAGTACAATATTCTGCAAAATTAAGCTTTAGATTTGATGATGAAATAAAAACTTTCTGTGATAAACAAAAAAAACAAAACAAAACAAACAAACAAACAAAAAAAAACCCAGGTCATCTGTGTCAAAGCTCCGCCTTAAACACAACGTCACACTGTCCCACGCCACGTGCGGGGGGGCGAGGGGGCGAGCCGTCACTGAGTCCAGCTGACTGCGGGAGCCAGACCTCCTCCCACACTCTTGAGGCCACAGTCCTTCCCAGGGTGACGCAACAGATGTCCCGTGATGCACATACAATATCTGCAGGTGTGGAATGTGTGTGTTACCATCCCACCGCAACCTGAGATTTTCCCCTCTACCCATTCCTGAATCAAATGAAAAAGCTAAATTAGCCCTCAGCTCAGGAGACTAGCATTACCTTGCAAATAGCTGGCACCTCCAAGTTGTCATCTAATTAAGCTAGGCTCCCAAACAAAGCACACAACACTGTCAGCACACTGACAGTGGCTACCTCTCCTGCAGAATATGGTGGCTCATGGGTCGCTGGAAGATGAGCAATCCCGCCACCAGCATGTGACCTGCACTCCTGCAGGTCTTGCTCCTTCTTTGGACGCCAGTGGTTCTATTAAGAAATATTCTAATATCCTAAACATTCAGGTTCAGAGAGGAAGTAGCAGGTTGATTCTTTTTTTTTTTTTTTTTTTTTTTTTTTAGTATTTATTTATTTGCTTTTAGTTGTACACAATGCACTTATTTGTACGTGGTGCTGAGGATCGAACCCGGGCCGCGCACGTGCCAGGCAAGTGCTCTACCGCTGAGCCACAACCCCAGCCCCAGGTTGATTCTTTAATCAGCCCAATTTTCTGATGTGTTCTACCTTTTAGCATTCTAGAAATTCATTCTAACCAACATGTACGTGTGCTCAGTGTCTGAAGTCCCTGAGTTCACTGCTGCACACAGCTGAGTGTCTACTTGAGGGGAGCGTTAGGCCAGAACACACGAGAGGATGCCCTGGGGTGCAGCCTGGGCCCCATCTACACACTGCTGTGTACGAGACACGCCAGCAAGGGGAGAAAGGCCCGTGCAGCCTAGCCAGGGTGGCTGCTTTATGCTTCTCTGAGCCCTGCTTTCAATTATTTTCCAAGCTTGAAAAGAGACCAGCATTAGAACAAGGTGGTTGCTTTTCTCCTTGGCAGGGGTCTGCTAAAATAAAAAATGATCCATCCATTTGACCTATTTCATTCTCTGCACCTCCCCAAAGAGGCAGGTGCTAACTGGCTGATGAAGGCTGGCACCACTGTGCCGTCTTTACTGTGCAACGCCACGAGGAAGGGAGGCGGCAGCAGCACAGGAGGGGCTACCGCCCCACACAGCCACACAGGTTCTCCAGAGCCAGTTCACAAGGCTCGTCAGCATGCGACCGTGGGGAAGTCTAGGGACCTGGCTCTCACTGGGCGGCTCCGACCACACCGGCTAGCTGAGCTTCCAGTTCAAGCCTCGGATGCCCAGGTGCGTAGGAAGGAATCTACTCAGGACATGAACAGAAGACGGGGCGGGAGGTCTGTTGATTCGGAAATCATGGTATAGCCATCATGGAAAACGGTAGGGGGGTTGCTAGAAAAGTCAAAGGTAGAACTGCCCTGGGACCCAGCAACCCCACTTCCCAGCAGAAAGCCACGGAGATAAAGTCGGACAGCCATCTGCACTCCCAAGTTCACTGCAGCATTAGTCACAGTGGCCAAGACACCGAAGCCACCCAAGTGTCCATCACCAGATGAGCGGAGCAATACAGGACAAGGTGTCGCTCAATATTGACAAGGAAGGAGATCCCGCCCTTTGTGACAGCATGGATGAACGCAGAGGACACTATGCTGAGTGAAATAAACCAGGCACAGAGAGGTAACACAGCAGGACTTCACTCACTGGGGAATCTAGAAAAGCCATTCTCCTGAATTAGAGAGCAGAAAGGCCGTTGGCAGGGGCTGAGGGGGGGAGGGAGAGCTGCTGGGCAAAGGCTACAAAGTTTCAGTTATGGAGATAAAAGGTTCTGGAATCTGGGGCTGGGGCTGGGGCTGGGGCTCAGTGGTAGAGCGCTCGCCTAGTACGTGTGTGGCCCGGGTTCGATCCTCAGCACCACATAAACATTGCATTGTATACAACTAAAGCAAATAAATAAATATTTTAAAAAAAAGTTTTGGAATCTAACTTACAACAAGGTGACTCTGGTTAACGGTATCCCATCGCATACTTAGAATTTGCTAAGAGAGTAGATCTTTTTTCTTTTTTTTTTTTTTTCCTGGTACTGGGGATTGAACCCAGGGGTGCTCAACCACTGAGCCACATCCCCAGCCCTTTTTATTCTTTATTTTGAGACAGGGTCTTGCTAAGTTGCTTAGGGCCTTGCTGAATTACTGAGGCTGGCTCGAACTCACTATCCTCCTGCCTCAGCCTCCTGGGCCTCTGGGATTACAGGTGTGCGCCACCATGCCCAGCGAGAGTAGATCTTTTTTTTTTTTTTTTTTTTTTTTTTTTTTTTTTTTTTTTTTTTTTTTTTTTTTTTTTTTTGTGGTACCAGGGATTGAACTCAGGGGCACTCGACCACTGGGCCACATCCCTGGCCCTTTTTGTATTTTTTTATTTAGAGACAGGGTCTCACTGAGTTGCTAAGTGCCTCGCCATTGCTGAGGCTGGCTTTGAACTCGCAATCCTCCTGCCTCAGCCTCCCAAAGTGCTGGGATTACAGGCGTGCGCCACCGCGCCCGGCTGAGAGTAGATCTTAAATGTTCTCACCACACCAAAACAACAGCAGTTGCTGCAAAACTCGAGGTGTGGTAATAAATAGGGAAGTGGCAATCACCTCATACCGTAATATGTATCAAAGTGGCATGCTGCAAATTTATTTTTATTTACCAATTACACCTCAGTAAAGCCCCAAACGATTCCAAAATCAAGGTTAACACCTCTCCTGACACCCAAACTCACTGGTAAGGAATTGGCTACTTATGATACATCTTGCCCTCGCCCACTCTGTGGCACGAGTCACCCCACAACAGTCAGGAGGCTGGCAAGAGTGGATCCACACAGCAACACAGCTGCACAGACTGGCTCCTGCCCGTGTGGCCAGAGGCGCTTGCACAGGCATCGCTGGGGAGTCGACAACATGCAGATTCCTGGGCCCCCCAAGTCGGACTCTGCAGACTGCAGCTGACCAGCCATGATTGACAGGCTGCCTAGTGATTAAAGAAGAGGGAGAAGCAATAGGAAGCGTCTTTCCTGGGTGTGTAGAAGCTGATGTTTCTATGGTGACAACAAACCAGGCCCCGCTGCACCCTCAGCAGAGCCCTGCGGGTTCAGACCCAGGTCCAGGGCAGCAGCCTCCAGCTCAGGCCCAGAGTCGAGTCCTGCTCCCTGGAGCCACCAGAGCTGACCCTTACGTTCCTAGATACCAAGGAAGCTTTGGCAACCTTTTGTCCACAGTGGACTGACCCAAGGGCCAAGCTCTCTGGTGTGCACAGTGCCCGTGAGCAGACGGAGCGCTGAGGCAACTCCATGCCGCCAGTGAGCGCAGGGTGGTTAGGTGAGTCCAAGGTGCATAGCGGGCACAGCCACGTAAGGACCACAGAAAGGCTGTGTCAGACAGGTGCGGAGCTGTGCCCACCACCACCACCCGGCTGGAGCCCCCTCCCCAAGATGGCACTTTGGAAAGCAGGAGGGTGAGCCGTACAAGACTAGTGGAAGGCTCCCACCTACTTCATTTTCAGAAGCCAGCAGTAACCCACATCACTGGTGACAGCCAAAAGGTAGCAGCAACTGAAGAGTCCATGGGCGGACAAAGGTCCAGGGAACAGAGCCAGCAAGTGGGACCTTCTCCTGGCCCACGTACAGCCGGAAGAGCTGTGGGGACAGCATGCTGAGTGAAATAAGCAAGGCCCAGGAAAGACACGCACTGTAGGACCCCCACTGCGTCCCCTTCACAGAAACAGAAAGCAGAGGCAGGCCGCCAGGGCTTGGGGAGAAGGGATGGGTACTGGAGCTTCATGAGCACAGTGTCACCTGGCAAGACCAAGAGTTCTGCAGCTGGGGGCGGCCACGGTCGCAGAGCAGTGGGAGTGTTTCCAAGACCACCTAACCATGCACTTAAAAATGGTCACATGGGCCAGACACAGAGGTGCACACCTGTAATCTCAGCGACTTGGGAGGCTGAGGCAGGAGGATCTACAGCTCAAAGCCAGCCTCCGCAACTTAGTGATTCCCTAAGCAACTCAGAGAGACCCTGTCTCTAAATAAAATATTTTTTAAAGGGCTGGGGAGCCCGGTGCAGTGGTGCACACCTGTAATCTCAGCACTTGGGAGGCTGAGGCAGGAGAATCCTGAGTTCAAAGCCAGCCTCAGCAAAAAGGGCTGGGGATGTGGCCCAGTGGTCGAGTGCCCCTGAGTTCAATCCCCGGTACCACCCCAACCCCCCCAAAAAAAAAGGGCTGGGGATATGGTTTAGTGATTAAGCACCCCTGGGTTCTTATCCCTGGTACCAAAACAACAACAAAATGGTCACATGGCAAATTTTAAATCTATTTTACTGCAATTTTTAAAAATTTGAAAAGGAGGAGGAATGCTCAAAAACCTGCAAATGCCAGTATTTCACCAGTGGTGACAAATGGCTCACAACACACTTCACAGCAGATCCCAACTCTGCAGGCCCAGACGCGGTCAGCCAGCTGGGGGCGCTAGGCTCGGCCCTCCTGCCACGCCCTGACTGTCTCTCTGGAGTCTGGCCTCAGCCCCTCCCAAAAGGGAAGCCCCAACCCCAGAGGAGGAGGTGGCCTGGATGCATTGAGAGTGTGGCTTCTCCATCTCTCTCCCGCTCCTCTTTCCTGGCGTGTAGCCAGCCCATAATTAGGCAGATTCTCAAAGGAGAGAGAAGACTCCCTGCCCGCATGGCAAGCTGTGGATCATGCAGATATCTTTCCAGATGTGGCATTTGTCTCCCTGGCAATGCTGCAGGTGGGTCCGGGTGTGCTTGGCTGGAAGGATGCACCCGAGCGCCTCATCCTCACAAATACCCGCTTCCGTTGCAGCTGCTAATGCCCAAACTGCGAGGCCCCTCTCTGAAGGAAACGGGAAGGGGAAAGGGGAGGGGTGTTTTCAGAGGCCTGTGAGGGGCTGGGTGGAGGTCCTTCACCTCATGGCCCTTCCGGTCTTATCCCTGGAGTTTCCAAGCACCTGACCTGGAGGCACTGGGGCCCACCCACCGTCATCTACCCAGGGCCCAGCTCAGAGCAGACACTCAAAATGTTGAACCCAATGGCTGATTGAATGCAAGGGGAAATGGCCCAGAACCATTGGGATTTCTTTTTCATTGGGATTTTCTTTTTCTTTCTTTCTTTCTTTTCTTTTTTCTTTTTGGTGCTGGGAATTGAACTCAGGGGCACTTGACCACTGGGCCACATTCCCAGTCCTTTTTTTTTTTTTTGTATTTTATTAGAGACAGGGTCTCACTGAGTTGCTAAGTGCCTCGCCATTGTTGAGGCTGGCTTTGAACTCGGGATCCTCCTGCCTCAGCCTCCCAAGTGCTGGGATTACAGGCATGCGCCACCGTGCCCAGCTACACGGGTGATTTTCAAAGGCCAAAATCCACTCTTCAAGTGTGTCTAGAAACTCCATGCACATGACCTGAGCCTGTTTTCAAGGTGATACTCTGAGCTGAGCCTCACAGGCCACATTGTTCCTCTGGAAAGAACGCTGGCTGTGTCCAGGTTAACACATGGGAACATGGCTGCGGAGGTACCTATAAATGACAACAAGCAACTCGTTGACAGCGTAATAATCCAAACAGCACTGTGGCCTCATGAAGGGCCAGTCTACCTGGGCAGTCCATTTCCCACAAGACAGACACAGGCCTATTTTAAATTGAGGTTATTTATTTATTTATTTATTTTTAGCGAGCTGAGCTTCCATGGGCATGTGAATTGATAATGGTGTCATCTCTATGTAGTGGGGTGTTACTTAGCCACTGAAAGGAATGAAGCACGGACCTGCTACAGTGGATGACCTCAAAAATACCAGGCTAAGCCAAGAAGCCCAAGGCTAGAGGACGTGCCGTTCGATTCCTGTTCTACAAAATGTCTGGAAAAGGCTAATCCACGGAGGCCAAAGGCGGGCGGGTCCGTCGGTGAGTACTTGCAGGAGGCAGTCATCCCTCTGGAGTGAGGCGGCCTCCTCACAGGTCCTGGTTGCTGCCTCGTGAACATGCCAAGTGCCACTTTGAGATGGCTGATTGTACAGTATGTGGACCTCACCTCGATGTTAAAAACTGAGCAGATCATGAGATTGTGGGAAGTGACACAGTGTGAATTATAACCCGGATGTGTGCGCGCACATGCGTGGCAACCATTTTCCTGCTGGATAAGTTGCAATCCCACCAAGACGCAAACACCACTCCGTCTGGGTGAGAATGGCCCCCATCCGTCTCCCTTGTGATGCCGCCTTCCTGGCTGCCTCCCCACTGGCCTGCAAACGCCCTAAGGGGGCACAGGGGCTTATCCCTCTTTCCCCCATATTCCTAGTACCTAGATTGGCTCTTGGCACATAGTAGATGCCAACTAAGTGAATGACGACCAGCAACTGAGCTTCACATAAGCTGGGCCAAAGGCAGAGGGTCCTCTGGGCCTACCCAGCGCTTCTTACCCTGCAATGCGCCCGCGGGTCACCTGCGACCTTGTTGAAATGCAGATTCCGTTGCTGCATAGGTCTGGGGCAGGAGCTGAGATTCTGCGTTTCCAAAAGCACCTGTATGCACATCAGCTGCCCACCAGCCACACCTGGAGGAGCAAGAAGCCAGGCACCCCAGACCCCAGCCCTGCTTTTAAAAAAGAGCAGGTTTCCAATATTCAGACCCTCCCAGGTTGGCCTGTTGGCCTCCCCCAAACTCCCTGCTCACACCCTTGCAATGGAGGCACCTAAGCACCCCCTGGTTACCTGGAGGAGGATGATTAAGGTAATTGGCAACCCTCTCCCGTGATTCCAAGGCAGGCTGTCATTTCAAGGAAAACACGTCCACTCCAATTCGGAACACTCCGCCTGCAATGTTTTCTTATGTGTGGTGGGAGGAGGGGGGGAGGGGGAGTCTGTGGCCCCCAAAAGAAATATGCTATTCTTCTCCCTTTGTGTTTCGGAGCATGTAAACTCAGCTCGAATCACAGATAATAAATAGGTCATCTTGTACTTTCAAAATAAAAACACGCCATATTTCAGTGGAATAGCAGCTGTACATTAAAAACCTGTCAACTTCACTACAATTTCCCTGAACCCTGCACTGCAGAAAGATACCTTGTCACTCAGAGTTGAGTGCAGTTTTACTGAAATATCTCCTTGTCTGCGTAAATAATGAGCAGAATTGCATGAAAATATCTGGCCCACGGCCTCCTTTTCCCCCTACTCCCAAAGAAACGGTATGCAAATGACAGATTTGTGGGGTGTGCTTCTCAACACGTCACCCTGAAAACAAAGGCAGGCTGTCCCAACAACCCCAGCGTTGTGTACTCAGGAGGGGGGCCAGGAAGGAAGGCTGCTGGCGATGGGAACAGTGGTCTTCACAAGCCTCAAATCGGGGACGCTGGACTGTCATTCAACTGCTATTTTGGGAACACGCACGGGCTGCATCAGAAAGCGCCCTCTATGGGACGCATTTACTGAAGAACCGCCCAGACTCCAGACGGTGTTGTAAAACAGGGCAGCCACACACACAGAGTTCAAGACTAGGCTCAGGGTCTACACTCTTTCCTTCCTTCCTTCCTTCCTTTCTTTCTAGGATGGAACCCAGGGCTTCATGTGTGCAAGGCAAGTAAGTGCTCTGTCACTGAGCTACACCCCCAGCCCCACTGGTGGGATTTAAAGTCCCTTCACCTCAGTCTCTGCTTCCCTGACTCTCAGATGACAAGAGCAAATGAAGTGCTATATGTCGGGTGTCATGTGATCTGGTGTGTGCTCTGGGGTCGGTCACCCTTCCTCAGGATGACATGAAGTGGACTTACCTAACAGTGGATGGCCTTCGGAGTCAGCCAAGACGGAGGGTCAGCTCTTGTCTGGGCCTCTCACTGGCAGTGTGACCTCAAACATGTTTCTCTGCCTCTCTGAGCCTTGGTTTTCTTGGCCGTCAAATGGGAACAACAATAGGACTTACTCTTGTAGGGTCCCTGGAGGGTCTGACCCGAGAACGCGTGCTACACCAGTGTCTGGCCCACGCAGAGGGCTCAGAGGAGCTGAGCTGTCCTCATTGTCACAGCTGCTCCTGCTGTGAAGGGCAACAGTGGGGACATTGCTGATGAAGATGATGTCATGGTGCTGATATTGCCTGAGTGGTGGGTGACGTGGGTCACAGCACCATAGGATCCAAAAATAGGGAAGGTCCTGGTTCTGGACAAGTTGATCAGAGCGTCCTACCCAGAGTAATATTGAAACTTTGACATAATTGATTTCTGTGAAGACGAAGCAGGGGCACTGAGTCAAGTCAGAGAAAACCGGATCGCTCAGCCCGGAGCTCAGGGACGAGAGGCAGGAGGAACGAGCTGCTGCTGCCCCCGTCGGCTTGCTCACGGAGCCTCCTGGAGGTGAGCAGCCGGGGACTGAAGCAGGGAAGGAGCAGGAGGTGGCCCTGCACCCTACCAGGGAAGGCCTTGCTGGCTCAGCAAAAAGGAAAGGGGAAGGGGGGGGATCCTTGGTCCCTGAGATTTCGATGTGCCATGGTGATTATATCCTCCTAAAACCTATGTAAGGGAAGCCAGCCTGTACCAGGTCACCAGCTCACTAAGAACTCAGGAGCTTGGCAAGTCAACTGTTAGACACACACCAATGAAAATTAAATTACTTAAACTTATGTAAGTTCTATTAAGGACGAGGCAGTAAAGACTCAATACGCATCACTCCTGTTTTACTATCGTTTACTGTCACTTATACCCAAGACTCATTCACATGCATACTATCCGTGTGGTGAGAATGCGCCACGCCCGCTCTCTACACTCAAAGTGATCTGTCTAAGATGCAAACCAAATCCTGTCCCACTCGATGGCTTCCCTCCACCCTCAGGCCAAGTCCTGACTCCCGCCTGGACTCCGGGGCTCCTTCCTCCAGCCCCATCCCGTCCTCCTGTGAGTTTGCATCTGCAGTCCGGGCCGGCTTCCTGTTCCTGGGACACACCATACCACTTTCCTCTCTGAGGCCATACCCATGCTGTCACCTATGCTCAAGAGGTAGGAGTAGGCGCACAGTTGAGGGCAACGTGACAAGCCACTGGCTATGGACAGCTGAAGGAGCCTCAGATGCCGGCCCAACTCCCGAGGACAGGCGACTGGGGAAGGCTTCATGGCAACGGGGATTTGTAGCTTTAAATGCATGTAAGTTTTTGTTGTTGTTGTTGTTTTAGTTTTTGTTTTGTTTTATTTTGTTTTTGTAGTTGTAGATGGACAGAATGCCTTTATTTTATTTATTTTTATGTGGTGCTGAGGATGGAACCCAGTGCCTCACACATGCTAGGCAAGCGCTCTACCACTGAGCCAGCCCCTGCATGTAGTTATTTGAACAGATATTACACACACATATGGTATAAACTCCAGGTGATATGTGGGGTGAAAAGGGTAAGTCTCCTTCTCACTCCTGTCTCCCGGGGACCCCCTTTTCCCACAGAGATGACCTTTCTTATACCTACTTGTGGCCCCCAAGAAGTACGCCGCTCTTTCCCTTTGTTTCTGAGTGAAGCAGTCTCCTCCCCTGCGTGTAGCCCGTTCCCCTTCCATTTTCCTGAGTTCCCTTGCAGGCTCTGCTCGTGGAGAAGGATGATTTTTGCATGTGGCACCACGCTGGCGGAATGCTTTGGCATTCTGCTCCTGCTCCACCAGCACCTACCACGAGCGCTCCCTTGAAATGTTCACAATGGTCACTTTTTCTTTTTGCAGGACTGGGGATGGGTGCTCCACCACGGAGCTACAGTCCCAGCCCTTTTCATCTCTAAATTTCTCACTAAGTTTCCCAGGCTGGCCTTGAACTTGCAATCCTTCTGCATCAGCCTCTCAAGTTGCTGGGATGACAGGCATGCTCCCCAGCACCCAGACATAATGACCACTTTTAAATGCTGTAGCGTTAAGATCTCCAACTTTAAGTGTAGAGTGTTGGAATGGTTATAAGTGACATCTTTTAAAAGTTGTATGGTTTTCTCATTTTTTTTAAACAGGGTACTCTGCATACATCTTCATGCCACAGGAAAAAAAAGGGGGGAGCAATTTTCTCTTGAAGGGAGAGTGGGAAATGCTCATTTAATTTACTTGGAATGACTGGCCAACTTGACTTCATTTGGCACACTCCTACTAGTGTGGGTTTAGTAGTGGTCCCCAATACCTGTCCGGGCACCTGTGACTAAGACCTTATTTGGAAAAAGGGTCCTTGCAGGTGTTTAAGGTAAGAATATTGACCTGAGATCACCCTGGGTTATCCATGTGGGTCCTAAAGCCAATGAAAAGCGTCCTCAGAAGAGAGAGTAGGGGAAGACGGACACAGAGGAGAGGCCATGCGACCCCAGGCAGAGATGGAGTGATACAGCCACAGCCCAGGTACACCTGGAGCCACCAGGAGGAAGAGGTGGGCAAGTATCCTCCTCTAGAGACTTTGAAGGGAACTTGGCCCTGGCAACACCTTGATACCAGACTCCTGACCTCTAACATTGCGAAAGAACACGTTTCTGTGGCTTCAAGCTGCTGAGGTTGTGGAGATTCGTCATGACAGCACAGGAAATGGATGTGCTACAGTTCCGCAGCCCGGCCATCCTCTCTTCATCCCCCTGGGTTCTCCTGGAGTAGAAGCACCTGCTGCTGGCCCCAGAGCACCTGTTATGCAAATGCCCTGCAGCAACCAAAAGGCCCCAACGCACCAGCAGAAAGATTCCACTGAGCAGCACGCACACGGCGTGGAGCCCTCAGTGTCTTTCACTATCTAGAGTACGTGGTGCCGACAAAGCCAGCGGCTGAAGTCACCGGGTACCCTCATGGCACTGGGCTCCATTACACACCACGGTCAATCGAACTCTTGCCCTCCTGGTGGCCCAAATGCTAATGAAACCAACATCAAGTTTGAGCACCATGGCTGGGCGCGGTGGCACACACGCCTGTAATCCCAGCACTTTGGGAGGCTGAGGCAGGAGGATCACGAGTTCAAAGCCAGCCTCAGCAATGGCGAGGCACTTAGCAACTCAGTGAGACCCTGTCTCTAAATAAAAAAATACAAAAAAGGGCTGGGACATGATGTGGCCCAGTGGTCGAGTGCCCTTGAGTTCAATCCCTGGTACCACCAAAAAAAAAAAAAAAAAAAAAAAAAAAAGTTTGAGCACCATGCTCCCGTCTCACCAACCTCTTGGTGTCAACAGGGAACCTTAAACTTGACTGGCCACTCAGAGGGGGGCTTGGGCTTTCCTTAGCAGACTAGCCTCTTGGATGGGGGCGGTGGGCATGCCCTGAAAAGGGAATCAAATTCCTTTGCTTTTATTTGGTTCAAAACCAACAGAGGTTCTTCCTAGAATCCTTAAAACTGTTCATGATGGACAACTGGAGATATCTCAGATCACTAGCAATCCGCTGCGTGATGACTCATGCCACACAGGGCTCTAGCAAGGTTTTGAAAATCTCTCTTCCTCTCAGAACCCCCCAATGGGAGCTTCAGCCTTAAGTAAATAAATAAAGCAATCGGGCAATCTCTCGGCGATGTGTCTGTTAGCCACTCTCTCTGTGTCCTTAGCCTTCATCAGGAGAGGAAGGATCGTTTTAATTAGCAGGGTTGAGACGTCCTGCTCCAGCCCGCCACGCCACCTCCGCCACCTCCGAGGTGACAGGAGAAAGGGGCTCTGCCTTGCCAGGCGCGGTGGCGCACGCCTGTAATCCCAGCCCTTGGGAGGCTGAGGCAGGAGGATCGCGAGTTCAAAGCCAGCCTCAGCAATGGCGAGGCACTTAGCAACTCAGTGAGACCCTGTCTCTAATAAAATACAAAAAAGGGCTGGGGATGTGGCCCAGTGGTCGAGTGCCCCTGAGTTCAATCCCTGGTACCAAAAAAAAAAAAAAAAAAAAAAAAAAAAAAAAAGGGGAGGGGGGCTCTGCCCCAGCCCATGTTAAGTGTCTTTGGATGGGGGGGGGGGCATGCATTTATTGAACGCTGTTCTTCTCTAAGCATTCGGGTCTAATTCCAGCGTAATACCGGGCTTTATCAAATAGCGCAACATCCTGTTGCAGCAGAGCCCTTCCGCGCTGGGCCCCACCACGTGTTCCCTCTGTTCCCTTTGTGCTCCGGTGGCTCCAGCATAGCATGCGTCTGACAGAGTGGCCATGCTCCATGGGGTCGCAGGCTCAAAGTCCCCACTTGCATTTGCCTGTTCAACGCTCACACCACAAGCCTGACCACAAATGAGCCCCCAGTCCCCTACAGGTTCCTGTCTCTGTTTCCATTGCCCTTGGGTACCTGGAGACTTGACGGCTCATGTGTCATTAACAAGAATCACGTCTCAATCACGCAGAGTTGTGCACAGAAGATACTTTGCTTCTCAATGAGGCCAAACTGCAAATTCATACCTCCCACCCACCCGGGCACAGAGCTATTTCTTCTTTCATGGAGAAAAGTCTCTCTCTGAATCTTCAGATGAAAGTGCCTTGAGTTTGAATTGAAAATAAATTTAGACATTCATAAGGATGCCAAGGTAACTATTTACTAGGAAACAGTCTCCCAGGTGCTCATTAAACTGTGTATTTTTTCATTCGACATACATTTATTGAGCACCTACTTTATGCCATGCACTACCAGCACTGGGGATAGAAAGATGAAGAAGACCTAGTTCTTGCCCACAAGGAACCCACAAGGACAGACATTTGAATGCGATAGTAAGAACAGTGGCAGAAACACACACAGGACATCACAGAGACAAAGGTCGGGGGACACAAAACACCTCACAGCAGAGGTGGGATCAGGAAAGACTTCCAAAGGAGGAGACTCAGAGCTGGGTTTTAAAAGAGGATGGAGCAGGCAGGGCGCGGTGGCGCACGCCTGTAATCCCAGCACTTGGGAGGCTGAGGCAGGAGGATCGCGAGTTCAAAGCCGGCCTTAGCAGTGGCGAGGCACTTAGCAACTCAGTGAGACCCTGTCTCTAATAAAATACAAAAAAAGGGGCTGGGATTGTGGCTCAGCGGCAGAGCACTCGCACTCGCCTCGCACATGCACAGCCCGGGTTCGATCCTCAGCACCGTGTAAACATAAATGCATTGCATTGTGTACAACTAAAGTAAATAAATAAATATTTCTTTAAAAATACAAAAAAAAAAGGGGGGGGCTGGGGATGTGGCCCAGTGGTCGAGTGCCCCTGAGTTCAATCCCTGGTACCAAAAAAAAAAAAAAAAAAAAAGAGGATGGAGCAGGGCACGGTGGCATGTGCCTGCAGTTCCAGCTACTCCTCCAGAGGCTAAAACTGGAGTACCCCTTGAGTGCCCAGGAGTTCAAGGCCAGTGTGGGTAACATAGTGAGAACCCACTTCAAAAAAAAAAAAAAAAAAAAAAAGGGAATGGACTCATGAGGCCAAAAAGATGTGGTGGAGGGCAGAGAAGTGGAACCAGGCAGGTGGCTGGCTCATGCCATCAGGTGTCCATCCTAGTGGATGATAAGTACCACCCAGTGTGGGAACACCTGGCACAGAGTGATGGGTAAAGAAGGGCTTGGAGGGCTGGGGCTGTGGCTCAGCGGCAGAGCGCTCGCCTCGCACGTGCGCGGCCCGGGTTCGATCCTCAGCCCCACGTAAACATAAATGCATTGCATTGTGCACAACTAAAGTAAATAAATAAATATTTTTAAAAAGGGGGGGGGGGCTTGGAGCACCTGCAGATTCTTCTCTTCTGAAAGAGAATATGGCAGCCCTGGTACCAGCAGGTTCTGCATTCACCGTTTCAACCAAGCACCGTCAACACTATGCAGAAAAACAGTCACGTGTGTGCCGAACACGTACAGATTGTCTTCTTGTCATTATTCCCTAAGCAACACAGTAGAATGATTATTATCATTATCATATCACGGTTACATTGTCTTAAGTATCACAATTAATCTAGGGATGGTTTAAAGTGACACATGCCTGTAAACCCAGGGACTCAGGAGGAGGAGGCAGGAGGGTCACAATTCAATTTCAAGGTCAATGTGGGAAACCTAGCAAGACTCTGTCTCAAAATAAAAAATAAAAAGGCACGTGGGGGTGGCTCAGTGGTAGAGAGCACCCATGGATTCAATCCCCAGTACCAAAAAATAAAAATAAAGTAGATGGGAGGCTGTGCGTGAGTTATAGCAAACCCGGTGCCCTCTTCTGTAAGGGACTTGAGCACACATGCACCGTGACATCACTGGGGGGCCTGGGATCAATCCCCTACACATTGATACTGAGGGGTGTCTGCAATAGTGGCCATGGCAACTGCCATTCAGTAGGTCCTTTGCATTCCCAAGCTCTGCGCCTAGCTGTTGGTATACAATCATCTCCTTCGAACTTTGCAACAACCACACAGGGAAGCAGTATGATCAGCCTCTTGTACAGACAGGTGAACCAAGGACTGCAGAGGTGAAGCAAAGGGCCTGTGGCTCCGCAGAGTGCAAGCAGCCGAGGGGGATTCGGATGCCAATCCAAAGCCCATGCCCAAGTCCACGTGTAGGCCTGGCTCCCAGCAGGACTGCAAAGTTGAAGACTCAAACGTGGGCTCCTGGCCATCCATCTCCTCACTTCTGAGACCCCCAGGGTCTGTCCACTTTTGCTTGTTCTACCCACCTGGATCACTTTTCTGGCACATATCACCCTGTCTGCCTCCCCGGCCCCAAACCCAGATTCGCTCACATTGTGCCCTGCCCCCTGCTGTTCTTTTAAAGGACTAGAAATTCTAGTAAATGAAGCCATGTCAGGGTCTCTGTTCCTGGGCTCTCTGCTTCTAAGAAGTCAGTGGTAATTATTTCTCTTGTGTACATTGTGCTAATTCTCCCTGATTTTAAAAAAAAAAAATTATTTTGTCTTTTTAGCTATGCTGTGCATTGGTGTGGTTTGGCTATTTTTTTTTTTTTTTTTTTTTTTTTAGGTATTCTGCTGGGATTCACTGAAATGTGTGTCTGCATAACCTTAGGGAAACATGGGTTATTATTTCTTCACTTCAACATGGTGGGCCTTTTGCTATTTCCTCATGGGTACCTGAGGACCTTCCCACTTTTCTTCCAATCTTCTTCCTCTGTTCCTTGATTAAATAATTTCCAGTGATCTATGCTCAAGTTCACTCACTCTTCTGTTATCTAGATTCTGCTGTTGAGCTGATGAAGTGAATTTTTTTTTATTTCAGATATTGCATTTTCACTTGGGGAATTTCCATTTGTGGTTCTTGTTGATTCTTGCCCCTATCTTTTCATTCATTATGAACACATTGTCCTTTACAGAATGAGCATAGTTATTACAGTCGCTTTAAATTCCTGATTGCTAATTCCAAATCTAGATAAGCTAAGACGTTTGTCTCAATTAAATGCCTTTTTTTTTTGGTACTGGGGATTGAACTCAGGGGCACTCAACCACTGGGCCACATCCCCAGCCCTTTTTTGTGTTTTATTAGAGACAGGGTCTCACTGAGTTGCCGAGGCTGGCTTTGAACTTGCAATCCTCCTGCCTCAGCCTCCCAAGTGCTGTGGGATTACAGGCGTGCACCACCGCGCCCGGCAATTAAATGCCTTTTTACTTGAGAATTACTCGCGTTTTCCTATTCTTTCTGTGTCAAGTAATTTTGAAGTGTACCTTGGACACTGTGACTGACATATTATAGGACCCTGGATTCTGGTTTATTTCTCCTGGAAGTTTTTGGTTTTGTTTTGTTTGCAAGAATTTAATTTGTTTGAACTCAAATTGCAAACTGTACCTTTTCTACAATCACAGCAGCCAAATCTAGGTTCTATTCTTAGTCTTAGTTGGGATTTTTACAGTCACCCATTTACATGTAGTTCAAGGCTCATCTAGAGACTTAGGCAGAGTTTATTCACTGAATTTTTACTTCCCTTCTCGGAGTCTCTCCTTTCCCCATTCTTCTCCCACTTTCCAGTGGCTGTGGTTGCCCCAAACTCTGCTCCTGGTCCTTCAACAGCAGGTCTAATAAAATCACAGTTTCTGTCTGAATTCTGGACACACTGTGCAACACTGGCAGTAGCCTGGCCTTTGGCTGAGTCACTTTTAAAACAGGAAAACCATCGTTTGCTGTTCTCCTCTTCCACCTGTTGACCTCACGTGCCTGCTTTCCAGCCAAAGTTCATAAATGTCATCTCTGGGAGGGTTGGTTCTGGCAGGAGGATTTTACTTAGCCACAAGCAAAAGACGAACAGTTGTCTGTTACAAGGTAAATATGGCAGTGCTGTGGATGTGGCTCACTGGTACAGTGCATGCTAAGCATGAGCAAGGCCTGGGTTCGAGCCCCAGCACAGCAGGTCAGGGGCAAAGTCTTGCTACATTGTCTCTTCCTTGCCATGTATAGATGGAGGTCCCGGATTTTTCTGTTGAGCCGGGCAAAGTGGCACATGCCTGTAATCCCAGCAGCTTGGGAGGCTGAAGCAGGAGGAATTGGGAGTTCAAAGCCAGCCTCAGCAATGGCGAGGCCCCAGTGAGACCCTGTCTCTAAATAAAACACAAAATAGGGTGCAGCCCTCAGCACCACGTAAAAATAAAAGGCATTGTGTACAACTAAAATAAATAAATGAATATTTAAAAAAAATAGGGCTGGGGATGTGGCTTAGTGTCCCTGGGTTCAATCCCCAGTACGCCCCCCCCCAAAAAAAAAAAAGAAGGGTTCTGTTGAGATTTTTAGCACCTCGGCACTCTGGTAGGAAGGACTGGGACAGAAGACTCTCCTCCAGATCACAAGGAAGTGGTTTTCTAGTTCCTTAGGTAGCTCTGGTCCTCAGGAACAGCAGAAGCATTCTTCACTGCATGTGACTTAAGAGTCAAAGCTACGGTCGTTCCTATGATTTTTTTGTTTAGAGATGAACATAACTTTCTTCAGGCTGTGATTCAGAGCGCTCCTTACTTGTTTATCATGAGATGTCATGCTTGCAAAATCTTAGGAAGGAGGGATCCTAGGAAGGGGGATTGGACAGTGTGGGACTGAGCATGCCTGTCTCCTTTGTTGCTGTTTCAAAATACCATGAAAACTTTTTTAAAAAAATATTTTTAGCTGGGCGCGGTGGCGCACGCCTGTGATCCCAGCACTTGGGAGGCTGAGGCAGGAGGATCGCGAGTTCAAAGCCAGCCTCAGCAGTGGCGAGGCACTTAGCAACTCAGTGAGACCCTGTCTCTAAATAAAATACATAAAAGGGCTGGAGATGTGGCCCAGTGGTCGAGTGCCCTTGAGTTCAATCCCTGGTACCAAAAAAAAAAAAAAAAAAAATAGAAAGACAAAGCAAACCATGACCTTCTCCCCAAACTCTTCCCACTTCCTTTCCCTACCCCCACATTCACAAGTCCAGCCAAATCTACTTCCGAAATATCCCTCCATTCTCCCCCATCCTCCTTCGAGCACTGCCTCTCACCCCGATTACTTCATAAGCCCCCTTAGTGGATCTGCCCGTGACCACACTGGGGGGACTCCAATCCAATCTCTCCACCCTGTGGCCAGAGGGGCCCTTCCAATGCCAATCTGACCTCTACCTCTTGTCCCCACCCTTCCTTAAAGACCTTCACTGGCTCCCCAGTGCTTTGGGGCTAGAGGTCAAACTCTTTTACTGGCCTCTAACAAAACCCTGCATGACCCAATCCAGGGACACCCTGGTCTCTGCTTACACCCTTCTCTACCACCCCACTGTGGTTACGCCAGCCTTCTCCCAGTGCTTAGAATCCTCACACTCCTCCTCTGTCCCGCCTTGGGCTCTTTGCACATGCTCTTCCAAGTTCCTCCTTCTCCTCCCCCTCCATCTCCACCTGCCCCCACCCTCACCCACGTTCTTCCTCGTTAGTTCAAATCTCAGCTCAATTTTCACTTCCTACTGGGAGTCTTCTCCCACCTCCCAATCAGGAGAAGTCTTCCCCATGAACGTCTCCTTCTTCGCGCTTAGCACAGTTACAATCTTACATTTATTTACTTATGATTATTTGATCAGTGTCCACCTGTCTAATTGGACAGGAAGTTTCCACAAGGGCAATGACCATGTTGCTTTTTGCTCACTGGTGTCTTCTTGATCCCTAATTCAGTGCCTGGCGTGCACGAAGGATATTCTGTAAAGTATTTGTTGACTAAAACAATAGATGGATGGATGGATGATGGGTAGGTGGATGGATGAATGGATGGATGATGAGTAGGTGGATGGATGGATGGATGGATGATGCGTAGGTGGATGGATGGATGGATGGATGGATGATGGATAGATAATAAATAGCTCTGTGGGAGAAAAAAAAAAAAAAGAAGTGTATTGTAGACTCTGCCCCTAAGCAGCATCTTACAGATGGTTAGTGACCCAAGCTAGTTATGCTTCTGTGACAAGGCTGGAGTGCTACAGATGGCACAGGAGCCCAAGAGATTGTTTATCCTGAGTGGTCCTCACCCCACTGGCAAGGGGACCTCAGAGCTCTAAGTGCTCACTGTGCTGCTCTGGTGATTACACTGCTATCCATACCCAACCCACGAACAAGGACCAGGACCCAAGCCCAAAGCAGCCACATGTGAACGGAAGGAAGACCGTGAGCAGAGATGGCCTAATGCGACGGTGGCCAGTGTGTGTGTGTGTGCACGTGCAAGGGGCTCCAGTGTGGACAGTGACAAGCCTCCACCACCACAGCCTCTTCAGCTGGACACACAGCGTGCACGAGGCCGTGAGTCCCTGGAGCCCTGACTGCCCAAAGCCTCAGTACTATGTGTGCCCCAGCCACAGGGCCCACAGCCATGGGCGGCAAGATAACGTGCCCCCAGGCCATGTTTGGAAGGACCCTCATTGCAGGGCTCTCTGGATGTGTCTCTTCCGAGTTGCAGAGAGTCGAATGCTCTGCAAACGTGGGCCAGGAAGTCAACGGAGAGTGTTAGGGTGGAACCGACTGTCTCCCCAATTCATGTATCGACCTCCTAACTCCCACTATCTTAGAATGCCACCTTATTTGGAAATGGGTCAATGCCAAGGTAATTAGTTAATATGAGGTCATACTCGAGTAGGGCGAACCCCTAACTCAACACGTCTGGTATCTTTTTTGTTGTTGTTGTTGGTACCAGGGATTGAACTCAGGGGCACTCGACCACTGGGCCACATCCCCAGCCCTTTTTTGTATTTTATTAGAGACAGGGTCTCACTGAGTTGCTAAGTGCCTCGCCATTGCTGAGGCTGGCTTTGAACTCGCGATCCTCCTGCCTCAGCCTCCCAAGCACTGGGATTACAGGCGTGCGCCACCGCGCCCGGCTACGTCTGGTGTCTTTAAAACAGGGGAGATCTTCAGACACACCCAGGGGAAGACTGCCACATGCATACAAGATGCCTCTGCAGGCCAAGGAGGGACACCTGGGATGTCAGCCTCCAAAGGAGCCTCCATTCCAGACCTCAGCCTCCAGGACTGTGAGATAATACACAGCTGTTCCCAAGCCACTAGGTCTGTGGCAATTTGTTACAGTAGCCTGGGAGACCACCACGAGGGCAGAGTCACTAGAGACAGGAATGCTGGCACGTGGATGGAGCAGGCAGGTGCAGGTCTGGCTGGGCAGAGCAGGAAGAGTCACGTGGGGGAAGGTCAGAGTGGGCAGTGGCCCAGCAGCAGAGCGTTCATGTTGAAAAAGAGCCAAAGGACAGGCTGGAAGGGAGTCTGGCTACCTGAGGGCAGAGAGAAGAATGCGGCCTCCTGTGCTCCACAGAGGCCAGTTCCAAGATGCCCAAGTCTGGGCGAGGCTGGCCCACCTGTGTTTTCAAATGTACTCTCCCTAGCCTGGGCATAACTCAACCGCAGGCTTTTTATATTGATAAATTCATGCCATTATTAGGCAGCGTCTTCTTAATATTTAGATTAATAACCACATAATGATCACCTTTGCTGATTTAGACGGTGTCATTTTAAGAAATTATGTGTTCGATCCATCTTCTCTTTCCCCTTTCCCTCTGCCCTCCCTGAATTATTCCTGAGGAAGAAACCAATTAATAGTAGCTTGACTGCTGTAATGCGGCCTGCTGTACAATGTAGCAATGCCTAATGGAGTTTTAATTTCCCCATGGTGAGTCAATATTTGCTTTAAGAAAGAAAAATGTCACCATAAACCACTGCCCCAAATGAATTTGGTAGCATAAAGGGCGAGATGGTTTTCCTTTTTCGGCAAACAGTGATGGATGGCAGATATATGGGGGGGGGGGGGGCTTCCACTCTTTGCACACACAGTTGCGGACGGTTTTGCTGCTATTTCAGACCATGATGGTTATTAAATATTTTGCTTTGCAAATGTGGATGACTTGTAAGAAACTCACCCACAGTTTAAAGGGTCTGAGACAAAGTCATTATAATATAGAAGAGCAACCATCTATTGCAGCCTTTTAATAACCGGTGGGGAGTCAGAGGGGGATGTGGTCCAGGCATCCTGTTTGGAGACATTACGGTGTTACTCATCTTTCCCAAGGAGGCTCGCCTGTGGAAACCGTATCCTACTTTTTACAAAATGTATTAGACTTCTCAGGATCATGCAAAGGAAATAAAGTTCTGCAATCCTCTCTCTCATAATAAGTCTGTCCAAAAATGATGTTGCTCGTTCTGTTGAAAGATAGTTTCATTTCCTAACTCAAAATTGGTATGAAAAATTTGCCTTGCCAAATGAACATTGTATACTGAACTTGTCAAATCCTTTCTCCTGACACAAATAAAAGATAACATCGGGTGGCAGCATGTAAAACAGCTCTGACAAGACAGCAAAAGAAGAGAAAGAAATATACATATTTTGATTCTGTTTTAGAAGCTGGGGGGTGGGGGTGGTTTCCAGCAGAATGACTGGCCAGCTCAGCTGGAGACTGCTTCAGGTAGCAATTGAACAAGTCGCTTTTATGTAGATTTTCAATGTTATAATGACCCCATTTCCAATTAGCCAAAACATGACAAAATCTCAACTTTTATAGCAGCAAAAGCTGCCAGGGAGAAGACCACCCCAGTGACAAGACTCTTCATTCAAAAGTTTACAGGTGCATGGTGCGACTGTAATTACTAGTTCTAACACAGTGGGAAATTATTCCGTGTGTGTTTAAAAATAAATAAGGTAAATGATCACCCTTTCATTAGATCTGTGCTCATACCGCGTAAGCAACTTTTTTTTTCCTATTAAAATTGTTGATTGAAGGCCGTTAGCTGTTTATCAGCTCAAAATTACATTTCTGCTCTCTTAGGGGCTGCCGCCTTTAAAAATCACACTCGGAGCCTAGTTAGTAACAAGAAAAGACTCCTAAAACTGCAATTTCAGGGGGAAAAAAAAAAAAAAAGCACGAGCAAGAAACCCAGACTGCACCTTCACACCCCCAAAGGCATCACGCTTCTTTGTTCTGCTAAGAAAAATTAACCTCAATCTCAGCTCAGGGTCCCCAGATTGATTACCATAGTCATTTAAATACTGTAATCTCATTTTCAGCACCGGGGATAAGGGAGGGGGGAGCACCGGGAGACGGGGCTGGGGAGCGAGCCTAGAGAGAGAAAGACAAGGGGGGAGGAGAAAACAGAATAAATTATCTGACAAAGGGAACCGGGCCTTTCTGCTCACAGAGCCTATTTCGGATCCTTCCACTTGATTGGAAAAGTTGATGAAGTTTAAATGAAGCAGAATTAGAACCTCAGGCCGCTGAGCATTGACGGGGGCTACGGGGGCTACGGGAGAATGTGCAATTCAATAGCCCCGGTTTGGGCTGAAAACGAGGGAAAGGCCTAAATGGTCTAATCTTCAATGGAATCAACATCCACTCTGACAAGGCAGGGTAATGAGTTAGGCCAGATCAGGCCTGTTGGTTAAAGAAATTAATCCCTCCCGCCGCCCTGAGCCGGGCTTTGATGCCTATCGGTGGGCCCCTGGCCCAGTCTATCTAAATGCTAACTAACTGCGAGGGGCGCCGACTGTGCTTTTCATTGCTGGCGCTAATCTGATAACAATTTGCTCTCTCTGATTAGGGAGGTGGGATAAGAAGGGGGAAAGGGTGGGAGGAGAGGAGGGGTGCCTTCTCTTTGAAAGGGGGAGGCCATCCTGGTCAGCCTGGACAGGGGTGTGGCCCCCAAGGCATCCCAGCTCCCCAGCAAGCAGATGCACATGTTTCAAATAACCCCAAACACAGGCCTCCGTGGGAAGCCACGTACCCAGGCTTGTTTTTCCACTGTTGTCACCGAAGGTGAGGACTCTGTAGCAGTCCCACCCTGATCCCAGGTCCCTTTCCCAGGTGACCCCTCCACTGCTGCCTTCTTTATATCATGCTCCTGTCCAAATGCATCCAAACTCATAACCTCAAATGTCTTTCCTGGCTGCCCACACTTCACTTCTAAAATGACCTCAGCCATTCCACCAGGCTTCCGGGGCCACCCAGGCCACGGGCTCTCTCCTCTCCTAACCCCAGCAGGCCTGTCCCTCCGGACAGCCACACCCTTGGCCCTGCAGATTCCAGCCCTGCGTGAGCAGCTCCAGGTGTGGGTGTGTGGGGGGTGCAGCTTATCTGCCCAGCGAGACCTAAACTCCTTTGAGAAGAGGAAGCTGGCCCTTGAGACAGAGGCAGACACCGAAGATGCAGATGTACAGGGACTGCATTCCTCTCTCCCACAGGACACAGGAGGCTGGGGGGGGGGGGGGAAGCAAGGGCAGGGTGACACACCCTGGAAGGAGCTGACAAGCTGGGGACTCACACAGACCATGGTGCAAGCCCCAGCTCTACCATTTGCCCTTGGAAAGATCTTGGGAATGTTACTGAGTAGTCTTTCTGAGAGTTGATACAATGTATGAGAAAGATTTGGCGGGCTGGGGTCGTGGCTCAGCGGTAGAGCGCTCGCCTAGCACGTGTGCAGCCCGGGGTTCGATCCTCAGCACCACGTACAAATAAACGCATTAAACGCATTGTGTACAACTAAAGCAAATAAATAAATATTTAAAAAAAAAAAAAAAAGAAAAAGATTTGGCACTTGGGGGCTGGGGGTGTAGTTCAGTGGTAGAGCATGCGCCTAGCTGCTCCAGGCCCTGCATCGGATCCCCAGTACCTCGAGGGAGAGGGGGAAGGGGGATTGGGCACTGGAGAGGCATTCAACAAATGCGCTCACTGAGGTTTTTGATTCACCCAGTGATAATGACCTTGTGCTTTGGGGTTATAGTGTTGTACCAAAAATGTTGTACCCAGCATAATGCCAATTAAAACTCCAAGCCACGTCACACTTGAGCCAATAAAAAGCCTTTATTAAGCTGATCAGCGGCCACCATCCTCACACATCACACAGTGTGACAAGATGGCGCGCTGGCAGTGATTTTTCAAGGGTTTATAAAGAGCAAAATCACAGAGGGCGGAATATTCAATTGCAGGGTTTCAGCCAATGCAAGCAAGCCACAGTACAGAAGCTGGATCTAGCCAGTTAGCAGGACAAAGCAATGGGTACAATAATATTTCCCATGGACTTTCCAGGTTGGTGATAGCAACGATCAAGTAGAAGGGAAGGGGGTCAAGATGACCCTAGTTGAGTACATGTTAGAGAATGGTTACTAACGTCTAGACAATCAATCTCTGACAAGGTATTTGCCCGGGAAAAATGGAAACCAAAGAGAGCAATTTTACGTTGTATAGGAATTGCTGTGTTTATGCTGTCAAGCGTATTATGCTACGTAACGATTAACGGGTACACAGGCAGGACTTTCCGTGTTCTATTATTGCTGAGAAACGGAACTAGTTCTCGGAACTCCCAAGATGGCTGCTGAAGAACAGGATGGAGTCCCTGTAGTTCTCTTATCACAGCAGAAGCCTGGCTCCTCTGCACATTAGCTGGATGACCGTGGGCAACTTGTGGGGCCTCTGTAGGCCTCAGCTTCCCTGTCTATAAAATGGGAATGACAGTAATGACATCTTTTAGGATCAGGGCAAACATGTAAGGGACGTATTGTATTAGAAGGGCCGCCCCCATGGCTGGCACTCGGTGGGTGTGCTCCACGGAGGGGTCTGCAGTCAGCAGCTCCCTGGAACCCTGGGCTCCAGGCTCACCACCTGCTCAGGTCCCTCTGCAGAAGGCAGTCCTGCCGGGTGGGCCTGGGAGGAGCGCACAGCACACAGCAGCCTGGAACACAGTCCCAGAGACGCCAGCCGGCGCTTCCTTCTTAAAGGGGAGTTTTTAAAAGACTTCCTTAAACCTCCAAATTTATGCCTCCAGAGAGAGCAAACTCTTCAGCGACAGTTTATAAAAGTTTTGGAAGCAGCTGCGAAGCCCAGCACTCGGCCCAAAGGGACCCCCTCAGAACCGCTCCTGCCAGCTTCCTCAAACAATGTGCTGGCAGCACAGAGCACTTCAGACCTGGGCTTGTTTAACTTGCAAAAAGTAAACAAATCGCAGTTGCTAACCCTAAACCATGTGGCAGGCACATCCGGCACACACAGGTGCTCCAAACATCAGCCTGGTAGGGGACCAGGATGCAAGTGATACCCCAGCAGCCAAATCACAGAGCCCTGCAGGGGTGTGTGTGTGTGTGTGTGTGTGTGTGTGTGTGTGTGTGTGTGTGTGCGCGCGCGCACACACACGCGTGCATACAGGAAGAAGGCATGGTCACCTGTCACCACAGACCCACCAATGATTTGTGGATCAGGCTCTGCCTTTGGCCTCTGTCGCCTCCGTTCCTCTTGCTTCGACCCCCGCAGGTCTCTGGCCCTCTGCTTCCTCTCGTTTACCTGAAACCTCTGGTTTACCTGAAACAGTCTCCTCCCACCAAACAGCCCCTCTTAACTGGCCAACTGCGCCTTGTGGGAGCAGAAGCTAAGCTGACTGTCCAGTCCTGCAGGTGAGGCTGCCCCAGCCTCCCGGTGGTGTGCCTCTCAGCACCCTGACTCGTCCACAGCGCGGAGCGTGGGCTTGCTGTCTGTCTCTCCAAGGCCTTGTGAGCTGCGGCTATAGGGACGAAGTCTGTCCTGTCCCTGAGGCACCCCCGAGGTCCAACAACAGCCTGGTATGGGATAGCCCCCTTTCAAAAGACATTGGCAGGGCTGAGGCTGGGGCTCAGTGATGGAGCACTTACCTAGCACATGTGAGGCACTGAGTTCAATCCTCAGCACCACAGGAAAATAAATAAATAGGGCTGGGGATAGAGCTCAGGTGGTAGAGTGCTAGCCTTGCATGCACAAGGCCCTGGGTTCAATCCCAAGTACCAATAAGTAAATAAGTAATAAATAAATAAATTTTTAAAACCATGCCTTTTATAAATAATTAATTTTTTTAATTAAAAAAAAATAAGAGTTGCAAATGGTGAACCGTGTAAAGGAAGGTGAGCTCAGGCTGGATCTCAGGGAAGGAGCCATTTAAGCGTGCTGGAAACAAGGCTGAGGGACCTCCAGGGACTTCCCTAAGGTGCCAGAGCCAACAAGAAGGTTCAGGGTCACCTGTGAGCTCATCCCTGTGGTCCTTGGTCCAGGGGAAGTGTCACTGCTCAGTGAATAAATGTATGAAGGAATGACAGTATCTGGGAGAAGAACCGAGGACCTCAAGTCCAGCAAGCCAGCGCGTCCCCCGCCCACCCCCTGAGCACACCATCCCCTCTCCTGCAAAGTTTCTCCTCCCCCATTCAAAAGTTGATTCACAGCCTGCATGGTCGTAATCCTAGCACCTGGGAGGCTGAGGCAGGAGGATCGCAAGTTCAAAGCCAGCCTCAGCAATGGCGAGGCACTTAGCAACTCAGTGAGACCCTGTCTCTAATAAAGTACAAAAAAGAGCTGGGGATGTGGCCCAGTGGTCGAGTGCCCCTGAGTTCAATCCCCAGTACCAAAAAAAAAAAAAAAAAAAAAAAAAGTTGATTCACCCAGAATCTAATAGAGATGTAGCTTTAGGTTCCCTCACTAGCACAGGACCCCTTCTAAGCCTTTGGATGTAATTTCTAAAACTATTTATAATTGTATACTGTTTTTTAAAGAAGAAGCCCCAAATTGCATAAGCTTCAAAATCTCCCTCCGCCCCCCACCTCTCCAGTCCCCTATACTTGACTGATCTTCAAGTCAAGATTCAGCAGAGGCCATCAGCCGGTGGCACCAATCCTTGCCTCCCAGCATCCAGGTTGAGCTGCCCTCACAGTCGGCCTGGGTCCCTTCCACATGCTTGTCACCACATCCCTACCACTTATTTTTTTTTATTATTTTTAATTTTTAGATGGACGCAATGCTTTTATTTTATTTATTTATGTGGTGCTGAGGATCGGACCCAGTGCCCCGTGCGTGGAAGGCAGGCGCTCTACCACCGAACCACAACTCCAGCCCCATCCCTCCCCTTGGCCGTTCATCACTTTTGCCCACGAGACTGTGAGCTCTTGGAGGGGAAAGCCTGCAGCAGGCCAGTCCACCAGGTATCTCTGGTGCCGGTCGCGACCGTACTCGGGGTGAGCTGGAAAAGTGTGTCAAGGGAAGCAGCGAGAGAAGAGGACACCTCCTGCCCCCCCTTCCTCACGGTTCCTTGCACGGTTCCGAGGCTGCACCTTTGCCCAGGCCAGCCCCTCTGCTGGGGGCCCTCCCTTTCCTGCCACCTCTGCAATCCCACCTGTCTGACCTCCCCAGCCCAGCTCCACAAGCTCACTAAGGTTCTCGGCTTTCCCGACCCAACTTGTAAACAGGGCATTCTGGCCGCTCCTGCCCTCTCGTTCCGCCCTTAATGACTTGTGTTGTTGGTTTTCACGTGGGAAGTCTGCCGGTCCCTGACCAGACCCTCGGCTCCTTGGAAACGAATCTCAAACCTCCTGTGTTCCCACCCACACCTTGCACGAGATAGGTGTTCAGTACACATTTAGTGATTGACTGAGGGGTTCGTTAGCAACCTCAAATGCAGACAAAATAAATACCACTCTTTTCCTAAAAAGATCTCCTGGGAGGCAAGCGGAAACGCGAATGAAAGTCTACAAATGGGAATCTTAGGGTGGCATTTCATTGTGGTGACATGGCCACATTTTCCAGTAAAATGGACCAGCAAAGCTGCCAGCAAACTTCCTAATTCCCTCAACAGAAACGCCACGCTGAAAAGTCCCCTCTCTCCGTGTCCGTGTCTTTTTGGGTGCCCTGTCCTTGTGGGAGGCTGTGGCATCTGGGCTTGGGCTCACTGGGGCTTTCTCTCTGGTGCAGGAACGTGGCCTGGAGGCTCTGCTCGTGGTTCCAAATGGCCGCCCCTGGCAGCGGTGCGGGCTTCTTCGCAAAGGCCCTGCCTTGAAATCAAACAGCTCCTGAGCATCCAACTCTCATTCTTCTGGACAGACCCAGAGGACTCTGACCCACACAAAGAACTCTATCTTGTGTGCTCCCGGGCTCATCGGCCTCCCAAATATGTATTGTTTGGTTCTTATAAAAGATCAGAAGGCCCTCTTTTCAGCCCATTGTGCCTTTAGGCGGCCAGTCTCCCTCCCGTGCGCTGCTCCTGCTGACCTTTCTGCTCACTGACCCGAGTCTGTTCCTTGACCGACCCCTGATGTGCCTTTAAACTACTGGGTGTAAAATTAGCTGTTTTCTTTGGGAAGCGCATGTTTTTGCCTCCCTGAAATGCTGCAGTTAGTGCCACAACACGGGGGCAGGGTCTGCACGGGGGACTCCAGCCCACTGTGAGTTGAATTTCTGGTTTACCAAATGGGTTGCGTTTTAAATCTTAGATTGGCTCACGCTGAGGAATACAAAGCCCTTGCAAGTGGGTGGGGAGGGAAACTGAGCTGAGTCCCGGCGGTCAGTGACCACTCAAGGAAGCAGCCTCTACGCTAACCAGTGGATCTGATGAATTACTGAGCCACTCTGCAGGGATCGCTGGAAATGCTTTTTCTTTCTTTTTTTTTAAAATATTTATTTATTTGCTTTCGTTGTACACAATGTGTTTATTTTTATGTGGTGCTGAGGATCGAACCCGGGCCACGCACATGTTAGGCATACGCTCTACCGCTGAGCCACAATCCCAGCCCCTTGGAAATGCTTTTTATGTTTTTAAACGACAACGGGTGAGGCCGAGACAGGCAAGCCACAGATAAGAGCTAGCGAACTTATGTAAGCCACACCACCAAGGGCAGGAAAAGGGATTCAGAGGGGGGAATCGGACATAGCGCGGGACACGCGGGAGGAGGGGGAACAGGAGCAGGTAATGGGTGGAGAAGCAATTAAAACCAAACCATTTCGTGTCTGTAATTGTAGTGTTAGGTTTTCAAGAGGCTGTGGTGAGGAATTATGAGTCCCCCGCTTTCAGTTCAGGACTTCTCAGCCTTGGTGCTGAAGACTCCCCGTCGCGGGGTGGGGGGTGCCGGTCTGCAGCCTGAGGATGTCCAGTGGCCTCTCTGCTGGGTGCCAGCAGCAGCCCCCTCCAGCTGCATTAGCCAAAAATGTCTCCAGACACGACCGAAAGTTCCCAGGAGAGCAAAATCACCCCCCTCGAGTGAGAACCACAGGGCTGTTACAGAAAGTCAGCCTCTTTCCCATGATGTGGAGTCTCCTTCCAATCAGCCTCCCTCTCAACCTTGAGAGGAGGCAAGGTGGGTCTTAGCCCTCCACCTCCTCAGACAGGAACAGCGGCGGCTCAGGAAATCAAGCCAGTTGCCCAAGACCAGAGGTCCAGAAAATGAAGGCTCCCGCATTTAACCAGGGTGCACCCAGCCTGCCGGGGTTGCAGGGCGTGGGGGCTGGCTGGGGCAGGCAGGAAAGGGGAAGATCGCGAGCGCAGGGAGGAGGATCTGTCCCCTTATCAGCTCTCTACATTTCCCAGGTTCAGGGTTTTCAGCCTTTACTTCCAGTCAACTGATGAGAACAATAAAGTTGCTTTGAGGAACACGAATATTTGAAGTCAGGATGGCAGGAAGGGCAAGATGCTCACTGCTCCTGGACCAGGCAGTGCCCTGGTTGGCTCAGGGAATCCTCAGGTGCTAAGTACCATCACCTCCGCTCACAGCGAGGTCTCGGAGGAGAAGCAGCATCACAGGTGGCAGAGCGGGGAAGGCACAACTCTCTGTCTGCTGGCTCAGAAAGAAGCCTGACATCCCAACCACCACGCAGGCCTCTCTCCCCTGCCAGGTAGCTACGGCTTGACATCTGCCTGGGCAGCCCGGCAACGAATCTCTCTATTTATTGTGGTTGTCTGCAAACAATAGCTGCAGCCCTCCTCATTTGCACTGATGCGGGAGCTTGAAAGAAGCATCTGAGGACAATTTCATTGAAAGTCGAATGGTTAACAATGACAAGCACTATTTTTCTTGTTCTTTTATTTAGTTAGTTAGTTGTAGGTGGACACAACACCTTTATTTTATTTTATTTTATTTTTTGGTACCAGGGATTGAACTCAGGGGCAACCCCAGCCCCCCCCCCCCCCTTAAATTTATTTATTTTTTAAGTTTTATTAGAGACAGGGTTTCACTGAGTTGTTAAGTGCCTCGCCATTGCTGAGGCTGGATTTGAACTCATGATCCTCCTGCCTCAGCCTCCCAAGTGCTGGGATTACAGGCGTGTGCCACTGCACCCGGCTAACACCTTTATTTTGTTCATTTACTTTTGTGTGGTGCTGAGGATCGAACCCAGTGCATCACACATGTTAGGCAAACGCACTACCACTGAGCTACAACCCCAGTCCCTGTTTCTTGCTCTTTTTTCCTTTCTTATTCTTTTTCAAATAGAAAAGTCAGAGGAAAAGCACTCCAAGTTACAATACTTGGTGAGCATCGAGCCCTCCCTTGGTTCGACCCAGCTGGCCCAAGGCCCCTGGGCAGGAGCTTGCTGGAGCCAGTCCTCAGGAACCACGAGAAGCACATGCTGTCCTGCATGGGTGTATTGCCCCCCACCCCCCACCGCCAGAAAGTGGTGGGTCACAATCTCGGTTGCCTGGGACACATTTACCAGCATCTCAAGTACAAACATAGAACCGGCACCTCAAAACTAGTGAGCTCAAAGCATAGCTAATGGGTCAGGTGGGTGGCGCCGTAGTTAGCATGTCAGGTAGGATACATTTGATGGTGTTTGTTTATCTTTATTAAACTTTTCAAATAAAGATGGATTTCCTTTTTCTGTTTTTTTCTTTTGTGATTGTGGGAATCGAACCCAGAGCTGCAGCGTGCTGGATAAGCGATCTACCAGTGATCCACACCCCAGCCAAGATGCGTTTTCTTAAAATAGAGTTGGAACCAGTCATCTTACGAGACAGACAATGAATGCTTCTGGAGACCACAGAACAGCTTGAACCCAACACAATAGAGATCGGGGTTTGAAACTTTCTGTACAGGGCCAGTTTTAGATCAAGAAAACTTTCTTTTTTTTTTTTTTTTTTTTTTTTTTTTTGGTACCAGGGATTGAATTTAGGGGCACTAGACCACTGGGCCACATCCCCAGCCCTTTTTTGTATTTTATTAGAGACAAGGTCTCACTGAGTTGCTAAGTGCCTCGCCATTGCTGAGGCTAGCTTTGAACTCGTGATCCTCCTGCCTCAGCCTCCCAGGTGCTGGGATTGCAGGCGTGCGCCACCGTGCCCAGCTAAGAAAACTTTCTTTCAAATAAGGAAGAGGCTGGAGGTATAGCTCATTGGTAGAGAGCTCACCTGGCATGCATGAGGCCTCGGGTTCAATATCCAGCACTGCAAAAACAAAAAAAAGTACATATAATGAGGAAGCATCCTGACTTATATAATGAACAACAGCTGAGCCTGGAATGCTCTGGAAGGTGCTGGAAGCCCCCACTGATGTGTTCGCCAGGCCTCAGAATTCTTCCTACAGGAATGGCCCTCCCACAACACCACAGCAGTGTCCTGAGAGCCACAGATGGTGGCTTAATTCAGTGGGAGGAGCCCCAGTTCTGAGGTCTCAAAGCCTCAAAGCCAAGCACCCCTTCTTCAGAAGCTGCCCCCCCCCCCCCCCGGGCCTTGGTGGCAAGCCAGCAGAGGGAGCAGCTCTGCTCTCTGGAGTGGCCATGGTTCTGGGCAGGGCAGCAGGGCACTGCTGCAGGCTCCACTCACTGAAGGCCATCTGGGCACCAGGAAGGGGAAAGGTCTGAATCAAGGACAGAGAATCCCCTAGAAAAAAGAACCCTTCCCCCTGGCAGCCAAGACTGGCCATTAGGATGGGCAGCTTGTTCCTACGCCCTTCCTAACATTTATTTGCTCCTATTACATTGTAACTGCACATAAAGGCATAAGCAATCCGAGACTTAGCCTCTTCAGCAGAGAAAACAGTCTGTAGCATTTTCATGGTGCTCAGGTGTAACACAAGCACTGACCTGTGCCAGGGTACCAGTATGACTGTTGCTGTCCGCTGCCTTCTCTGCTCTTGTCTCTGCCTAGCACCTGTTCACCGGCATCCATATGTACTAGTGATGTTAAGCTCTTACCGGGCATGGGGTGGTTGCCTAATTTTGTAGTGTCTGATTCAAACACTCTAAATAAATGCTTCCTCGTGATGATAATGGTAAGGATCCCACCAGCGGAACGAGTATTACAGGCTGGACTTGAGTTGGAGGCAAAGCCCCGACTAACACTTAGGATCTAGGGGCTGGACTCCGGTGGGCCCCAGAGGACCCAGAGGGCTGGGTTTTTTGTTTCTTGTTTTTCCAGCCTCTCATCCTGATACGAACCTGGTTTTTAGGTTCTAGCTCCAGATCTGTTCCTTCATAAAACCTTCCCAAGTCCTGCCGGCATAGCCTCTCCCTGGGTTCAAGAACTGAACCCTTCTGGGTAGCGCCGTGCATGGGGGGGGGGGGTGTAAATCAGGACATTGCCTGTCGTGTGTGTGTGTGTGTGTGTGTGTGTGTGTGTGTGTGTGTGTCCCATCTCCCCAGCTAAATACTAAGTGGGTAACTCCTTGTGGGCAAGGGCTGAGTTCTAAACTTGTTTCTATGCTCCCAAGAGCTTAGGATGACTGGTACTGGGCACTTAGAAACATTTAGTAAATATCTCTTTGCTAAGCAACAAGTCCCGTGAAATCAGTAGAGCTCACTTGAGAAGGAAGGTTGAGTGAAATGACATTGGAATCGGATTCATTTGTGCCGGTTCCTGACTGTCTGCTGTGCAGGATATAACTTGGGTGTTCATTGATTGATTAATCGTCGGTTGAGGCCAATAGAGCTTTGGGGTCCAAAGTCAGGAGACCTGTGCCTCATGTCAGTTCTACCACCAGGTCAGAACAGCTCCTCTGGTGAGTCTCTTCACCTCACCAGACCTTAATATGCTAAAAAATAACAGTTGGATTAGCTGTGTGTAAGCTTCCTTCTAGCCCCAAATGCTGTGTGATTCTATGACTCTATTTCACAGATGCATGCACTTCTTATTCGTGACATAAACCCCCACAGAAAAACAAAGTCAGTAATAAATTATGAAGAACTCAGGTGCCATGATCATTTGCACTTTCCAAGGACGCTCGATTCGATAAATTCCACCCCTGTACGCAGCCTGCCTCTCCAGGGCGACAGAAGATTCCAGGCTGTCAGTGGAGCAAACCAAGCAGTCTCTTCCCATAATTGTATTGACAGGATATCAGCGCAGTCCCGACGGCAGGAAGGGTGCGCCCCTGACAGGTTTTGTGAGGGAGCCTTGAAGGCTAGTGTTGCAGATTCTATGTTGAGTCACAGGATTCTGGGGAAATGAGAATCAAGCAAGGAGAAGCTCGGTTCTTTATTTAATTTTATTCTTCCAGGGAGTCACATTGCAAGGAATACTTCTGCCTGCACATCACTTTATACAGTGCAGGAGAGGTCCGTCCTAATGAAAACTATTTATGTCTTTTTGTGGCCACATAAAACATCATCTTTATGCAATTAAATCCCATTCAATAACCAGTTGGCTTGGTTTTAAATGAAGCAGCTAGTTGTTGAGCATTTGTAAGGTAAAATTCCTGCTTGGATGTCTGAGATTCCGCCTTTTCACTTGGTTACCGTGGCACCTTGCGACATGTTCTTGAATAACTGATGTGCACACGTCCTGGTAAATTCGTTGGGTGGGAAATACCAGTGCTGGGTTTGTTCAGTCAGTGTCTTTGCATTTTAAATGAAACAATGCTGATTCCACCCACCGCAGAAAACAACTCAAGCAACATCCTCCAATATGATGGGATAAACTGCTATTTCTAAATCACTATCTTGCCTCAATAGAAATGCACAGCTTCAGACTCAGACTAGACAAAAGCAAAATATGCCTCAGCTCCGGTCATCTTCTAAAACACCCAAGGTGGAAGGCACCCCCAGCCACTGCCACCCACGAGGAGGCACAGGACCTGAAACTCTGGGCCAGTGAACTGGGGAAGCCAGCTCAACTGAAATTTCAGTATCATGATCATCATCATCATCATCAGGCTCCACAGCCTTAAACATTTTCAATTTCTCCCTTTTAAAAAAAAAAAAAAAATTCAAGGGCTGGGGTTGTGGCTCAGCGGTAGAGCGCTCGCCTAGCACTTGCGCCGCCCGGCTTCGATCCTCAGCACCATGTAAAAATAAAGGCATTGAGCCGGGCGCGGTGGCGCACGCCTGTAATCCCAGCACTTTGGGAGGCTGAGTCAGGAGGATCGCGAGTTCAAAGCCAGCCTCAGCCATGGCGAGGCACTTAGCAACTCAGTGAGACCCTGTCTCTAATAAAATACAAAAAAGGTCTCAGCCATGGCGAGGCACTTAGCAACTCAGTGAGACCCTGTCTCTAATAAAATACAAAAAAGGTCTGGGAATGTGACCCAGTGGTCGAGTGCCCCTGAGTTCAATCCCCGGTACCACAAAAAAATAAATAAATAAATGAATAAGTAAATAAAGGCATTGTGTACAACTAAAACAAATAAATAAATATATATTTTAAAAAAAAGAAGCCGAGCGCGGTGGCGCACGCCTGTAATCCCAGCACTTTGGGAGGCTGAGGCAGGAGGATCGCGAGTTCAAAGCCAGCCTCAGCAATGGTGAGGCACTTAGCAACTCAGTGAGACCCTGTGTCTAATAAAATACAAAAAAAAGGGCTGGGGATGTGGCCCAGTGGTCGAGTACCCCTGAGTTCAATCCCCGGTACCACAAAAAAAAAAAAAAAAAAAAAAAAAAAAAAAGAAAAAGAAAAAAAGAAATTTCAGTATCATCATCATCATCGTCATCATCATCAGGCTCCACAGCCTTAAACATTTTCAATTTCCCCCTTTTTAAAAAAAAAAAATTCAAGGGCTGGGGTTGTGGCTCAGCGGTAGAGCGCTCGCCTAGCACTTGTGCGGCCCGGGTTCGATCCTCAGCACCACGTAAAAATAAAGGCATTGTGTACAACTAAAACAAATAAATAAATATTAAAAAAAAAAACCCAAATCCCCAAAGTTTCATAATTCAAAATTTCTTTCACGTACAGGATGCTGTTTTGAGCAGTAAAAATAATGCTGGGCCTGGGGGCAGTGGAAGCGGCTGCCCACCCAGGCTCTGCCAGAACTTGCGGCACAGAGCCAGCCAGGCAGAAGGGACCGCAGGGCGCTGTTCTGTAAGGAGGTCTGGAAGGAATAGTCACGTCCAGGCCGCCAACACTTACGAGCTCAGGTTTTGCTAGATCTTACAGGATGTGGAAGAGTGTTGGAAATGTGGACATCAACTCGACCGCCGCAGAACGGTTAAGAACCGAAGGACCGTCGCAGGGAAGGCTGCCCCCTGGCGGCTCCTGGCAGAAGGGTACCCCAGGGTCAGTCACCGCAAAGCTTGGGTGGGGGACCCCTACTGTTCCTGCAAGGTCCCCAGAGGCCAGGACGGTCCTGCCAGCCCTGAAGACAGAGGCGCAGTCAAGGGTCGGTCGTGGCCAGTACGGTTTGATCCCTAAGCTCGGGTTCAGGAATCAGGGAGCCCATTCTTCCTGGAAGATGTTCCGCTAGTGCCACCCAGAGGCCAAATATTGAACTTCAACATGGGGGGATTTTACATATACATTTATACACTTGTTTTACACATATGTGCGTATATTAAACTACATTTTATCATGTATATTATATATTATACATATGCATATTATACTATACATATACACATGTATGTACAATACATGTAAACTGTATGTGCATGTGTATATACATACTATATATGTGCACTATATGTGTACGTATGAATACACACAAAAATACCCATCGTTTGGGGTGAATGACTATAGTGCCCTTCATTGTGCATTCAGGAAGGAGTTGGGCCACTGTTCACACTTGAATGAGAGCAATGACCTAATGTCAGAGGAGCTGGTTGGGGGCTTGGGCTCCATTCTCTCCTCAATCCCAGAATGGTGAACCCAACTATCCCCTCTGTCCACTGAGTGGCTCTTCTCACCTAGAAGTAAGTGAAGGACCCTGTTCCACTAGGGGTGGGGGCTATTAGTTGGAAAGGCGCTGCCTGCGCCACGGCCCTCCCTCCACCGTACACCGTCTGCAGGAACATATCTCAGGAAAGACAGGAGGAAAGAGTCCGTGTTTTCCTCGGAGCCAGAGAACTCTGTTAATTCTAGCAGCATCAATGAAGCCAGAATTGGACAGGCAGATAGGCAAGGGTCGGATCCAGAGAATGGAGGAATTGAAATGTTAAGGTATTCAGAGCCCTTCCTCCACCCTTATCAAGATCACCTACTCCTGCTCCAACCTGTTGCTAAGGTAACCTGTCTCAGAGATTGTCCCTCCCTACAGGGAGTTGTTAATTACGCCCCCTTCCTGCCCAGATCACTCCAACTAGGCCCCTCCAGCCCATCTGCTTCTCACCTTTTGGCCATCCCACCCAGCATCTCCAGGCCCTGGTCACATACATCCACAGGAAGGAGAGAGATAAGGGGAAGAGAGCAGGAGAACAAAGGAAGCCTAGGACATTTAAAAAGGCAGAACACCTTGCTTCTTGGGATACCAGGATACCAGCTATGGCCCCCTTCTCCCTCCTGGGGGAAATCTATGTTACCCGTTTTTAAAATAAACCCTGCCTTATATGCTTGCCTCAGTGTTCTTCTCTAATGTCCTACTTCAACATGCGAAAGAGCAGAACTCCTCACTGATTACAATTACCGGCAGTATCATCAAGAAAGCGTACATTCCCTTTACCAAAACAGCAAAAAATACCACCAGCAACAAAAATCTCTGCGCTCTAACCAGCGCTAGCCGGTCATCCAAATCCCGGTAGCTGAGCCAAGGTTCCCACCAGCGCCCTCCCCACGCACCTGGGAAACCAAGCGCATTTCTAAAAGCACACTGCCCTCCAGTGGCGCAAAATAAATTTGCGCCATGGCTGGCTCCTCAGCCACCAAACTTCAACCTGACTTTTCTTGTGGTGGGGGAAGGTGTGGTGGGTTCCCACCAGGCAGGACAAGAAACTAACGTGTGCAGAAGCGGGCAATAAAAGGCAAGGTGGTCTAAATAAAAACGCAACGCCCTGCGAGTGCCGGCGGGGCCTCTTAGGTCAGAGATGCACCCTTTTTCTCTTAAGGTTGTGATTCGGATAAGTAAGAGGGCGGAAATTAACTTGTGAAGTGTTCCGTCCAGGAGGGACACACAGCGCCTGCTGCGTAGAAGTAGCCCAGGCGCAGGGAGGAAAACAGAAGGCAGCCTTCGCCAGGGGGCTGGGGGACTGACAGGTGGTAATGAACACCCCGTGGGTCACAGGCCAGCTGTGGGAAACCACAGCAGCCAACGTCTGGCTGGGCAAGGGTCCTGCAGGGATTACCCCATTCAATCTTCCCAGCCGCTCCCGTTCACGTAAGTTGTTATCACCCCGCTTTGAGGATGAGGAAACTGAGGCTCAGAGAGGCCACACGACCTGCCTTTGACCCTGCAGAGGTCCTGGTCTGTCTGGACCAGAGCTGGAGTCCCCAGCGCTGCCCTCGAACCCGAGACCAGGAGGCCAGGACTTGACGGATGGAAACCCTTGGCACTGTGAGTGCCCGATGGGTGGGCGATTGCGAAAGGGGGGTGGGCGTCTGGGCGGCTCACCTTGACGATGAGCGGGTTCTGAAACATGGAGTCCCGCACGACCCCCAGCCTCTCGTTCTCCATGCCTGGGCGGATGTCAGCCACCGTCAGGGGCCGCCGAGGGGGCGGGCAGATCTGGCTGACAGTGCGATGCACCTGCTGCTTCTTCTTCTTCCATCGCTTGAGGTCCTGGCGGGAGTCCCCGGCCTCTTCTCTGGCATCCTGGAGTCGCCCCGCGGGCTGGATGCCTGACTCGGTCCCGCGTCTGAGGTCCCAGCCGGCTTCGGGCCGCACCACCAAAACCCCGGGGTGGGCCCTGGAGGCCGGCCACCGGTGGAGCGGGCCGCGCGCGCCTCGCGGCGCCCTCTCGATGCAAGGAGCCTCGGGAACGTATGTAAGCGCCGCCGGTTCCTCCGAGTGTGTCTGGGGCTCGGTGCTGCGGGTGCGGGGAGGCGAGGAGATCAAGGCCACCCCTTGAGGAGGAATAGAACAGTCCGTCTCCTTGGCGACGGGACGCCAACAGCGCCGGAGCCTACGCTAGTTCTTTTCTTTCCTGAAACTATTGGCGGCCACCAAGATGGATCTTTTAGGTTTTTCTTAAGTTAACAGAGGAAAATCCAAGAATCACCACTGAGTTGTATCAAAGACGATGGGACTCTAGAAGGTATCTTTGACTTCCCGGTCAAAGATACCTTCTCTCCATCCACCGACCCCATTCCTGGTGCCCTCCCAACCTCTGCCCGGAGCTGCACGCGTACACCCGAAATATAGCGCTTAACACCTTTATGGTGAAAAAGAAATCCGCATACCAAGCCTGAAGCTGCTGCTAACCTATGGAGGCATCTCAAGCCACTCCCCCTCTTGGATCCCCAGTTTTTTCTTCTGTGAAATGGGCAGGAAGGAGAATCTAAAGTTGGATTAGATCAATGGTATCCAACTTTGTGCAATAGAATGGAGGGAGATGGAAAACCTCAGATCGGCGGACAATGTGATGTACACCTGTCATCCTAGCGACTCCGGCGCCTGAGATAGGAAGTTGAAAGTTGGAGGCCAGCCTTAGCAACTTAGCGAGGCCCTATCTCAACAATAAAAAAAAATAAATAAAAGGGGCTGAGGATGGAGCTCAGTGATGAAGTGACCTCTGAGTTCAATCCCCACTACAATAAAACGAAAGAAAAACTCAGTTTCACTGGACTCACTCCAGACTCACTGAATGAGATTATCTGGAAGCAGCACCCAACACCTTGCATTTTAATCCACCCAAACTTTATTTGAAAAAGTTCTGATCTACAGAGAAATTGAAAAAAGACTAGAATCGCAACCCATATAGACTTCACCAAGTTTCATCGATCCTTGCACTTGCCACATTTGCTTTTACATTTGAGAGTACGTGTGCATGGGGGCGTGTGCGCTCACGCGCGCACAACCACACACACACACACACACACACACACAACTGATCTATGTGAAAATATCTCAAATGATTTCATCTTTGACCCTAAATACTTCATCCTGTATCTAGGACATTTTTGTGCATCACTATAATGATCTTATGTCCAAGGATTTTAATGTCATGCCATAATAAACCTAATATGTACTCCATGTGTAAAGTTGGGAATCTGCATTTTTATAAAGCTGCCCAGGTGATTGGTGCAGGGTTTCTGGAACCAGTACCTGTTGATCTCTAATCTCCCTGTTGGATTCTGGACAGGGAGGCTGTGCCTCCCAGGTAGAAGGCCACACCTCCCCAGGTACTTTGTGAAAAGACTGCATTTCCCAGGTGCCTCAGCCTGGTCAGCGAACCTGGCCAGCAGGTGCCTTCCCCACTGCCTCCTGACCTCCGGCAGCCTATGGGGACACTTGTTCCAGGGGTCTCTCTGACCACCAGTTCGCTATTTAAGCCTGCTCCAGACTGAAACTCTCTCTGTTCACCCTTGTTCTCCCTTGTTCTGCGCTCTTCTAGTCCTCCCCCTTTCTCATTCCCTACCCCTCTTCCCTTCCCTACCCTTCCCCACTTGGCACCCCAATAAACCCTTTTATTTCACTAACACTGAGTTTCCGGCTAAGTTAATTTTGTTCAGCATTTTCCAACACTCCCAGTATCTCCTTTTATGCATTCATTCATCCATCATTTGCATCTTCATCAAACATGTTAATATCCATTTTTCCAAGGCTCTGGGTTCACTGGAGAGCCAGCTGCACTGACAACCAATCTGGACTTCAATCTGGACGCAATAGTGTACATCAACGCATCAGCCGAGCAGACCAACAGATTACCGACTGCTCACCCAGGCTTGGAACCACCCTGCGAGGCAGCGTGGGCGCACGCATGCTCATGGCTCTCCAGCCTGTGTCACATCCAGACTTTCACAGACATACAGTTCTGCATGTAATCTCTGTAATCAAAGGTGCATCGCCCGCTCACACAGAGGAAGTCAGGGTGGTGCAGTAAAGGGCAGGAGAGTGTGGTAATGGAAAGAGTACAGGTTGGAATTCTAGGCCAGGAACGTCATGTTGGACAAGTTACCATAAGCCCCAGTTTTCTCATTCGCAGGGTGGGACTAACACAGTATTACCTAATAAAGATAACTCCAACAGAGGGGCTGTTATGAAATTAAATGAAAAATTTGTTGCCTATATGGCTATGTTCACTATGCGAAAAAGTTAAACGTTTTATGACCTGATTGAAGTTTTTTTCCTGTGCTGCTGGAGATGGAACCCGTGTTAGGCAAGCGTTCGACCACTGCGCTACATCCCCAGCTTTACTCTGAATCATAAGTTCTTTGGAATTCTGTTGGTTACCATCTTTTTTCATTATTATTATTATTTATTTTGTCGCACCCTTTATTCGACCTCCTCCCCTAAGACTCCGGGAAACACACGGGCAGGCAACTACGCATGCGCAAGTCGGGCGGAGCCGTGTTACTATGGCGGCGTGACGCCGAGATGACCGGAAGGCGACGTAAGACTACTTCCGCTTGCGCGGCGGCAACGCTTCCGGGTCGGTAAGCTGGCGGCGACGGTCTTACGAGGTAGGTCGGAGTGCTTAGGAGTTGGCGGGATCCCGGTGGCCGAGCGCCGGCTGGCGGCCGTGGCGGTCGCGGTATCCTGGGACGCGCGGAGGCGCAGGGAGGCCGGCCCCGCTCGCTCCTGGCCTCGCCACCCGCAACCGGGGCGGGCGCCGCGGCGCGGGAGGACCAGGCCCGCCTGAGGGCCGCGGACCGTGCGCGGGAAGCCCGCTGCACACAGGGACACGGGCCGCTGGAGAAGGGGCTTCCGTGCCTGGCCCAGTTAAAGGCAGGAGGATAGTAGCGGAGGAAGAGCGGCCTTTGCAGGGGCCCCGAGAGGAGGCGGAACATGGTGTGTTGTGGGTGGGAACTGAGGGACGGCGGGAAACCCAGCCCAGGTGAGAGGTGGAGAGCTGGGCAGACCGCAGCAGATCAGAACCAGTCCAAGAGCCTTGTGGTCGCGGAGCTGTAGAAAGTGTTTAGCAGGCTTTGACTATATTTAAAAGGTCATCCTTGTAACCGAAAGCTCAGTTCCTGCCCCCAGTGCCAATTTAATAATGAGGAACTCGGTTTTGAGAAAAAGGAAAAAGAAGGTTTATTGCTTTGCTAGCAAAAGAGAAACACAGGGGACTCCTATCCCAAAGGTTGAGACTTTCCAGATTCAGAGGGACGGGAGCGTTTTAAAGGAACTCGTCAAGGTTTACATCCCAGGTGTGCTCTGGTAGGGGGTCCCTGGGTGGCCTGATGGCATGTTAGGATTCACTTAATAATTTGGGAAGTATTCATTTCCCAGATCCTCAGCAAACGCAACTCCTTCCTGTAGTGGGTATGTTCAAGGGTAAGATCACATCTTGAGAAGGCAGAAGAGGGTTGGGATCCAGCACACACGGCTGGAAATGGCCTTTGTCTGGAGAAAGGATGCTTTGTTTCAGCAAGTGAGGGGAGAGAGGAGGAAGCAGGGGTGTGGGATTTGGCCGGTAAGGTATTTCTTTTTTAACTTGTATGAGAGTGAAGTTGGAGGCAATCCATCTACTGCAAGTGAGAGAAGAATGGCATTTAGAACTTTGTTGAAGTGAAGGAACTTTGAAATATTTCAAGAAGAGTGAAAGATTGAAGTGCCTGGAGCGAGGCTGTCCAAAGAAGTACAACACAAGCCACGTATGTCATTGACAGTTTGCTAGTAGCCACATTAAAAGTTATCAAGCAACAGGTAGAATTAGAAATGTATTTCACCTAACCCAATACCCAAACTATTATCTCAACATTAAGTCAGCATATAAAAATTATTAATGAGATATTTTACCCTCTTGTTCTAAGTCTTGAAATGCAACATGTATTTTACAATGAGAGCCGTTTGGCCTGGCCACATTTCAAGGTCTCAGTAGCCTCATGTGGCTACTAGTTTCCCTCTAGAGCACACAGATGTAGAGAAACAGAGTTGGGTTTCTGGGTAGTGTTCAAGTCCCATCTGTAATCAGGAACTAACTGTTTGCAGTGGTCCCTGTCTGTCTACTTGTGAGTTTTTTTCCTTCAGCCATTCTGAATAGCTTAAGGGAAGCCAAAGAGAAGGCACTGACCTTTTTTTTTTTTTTTTTTTTTTTTGGTACTGGTGATTGAACTCAAGGGCACTCTACCGGTGGGCCACATCCCCAGCCCTTTTTGTATTTTATTAGAGACAGGGTCTCACTGAGTTGCTAAGTGCCTCACCATTGCTGAGGCTGGCTTTGAACTCGTGATCCTCCTGCCTCAGTCTCCCGAGAGCTGGGATTACAGGCGTGCACCACAGCACCCGGCTTGGCACTGATTTATTCAAGAAGACATTCGTTGAGCCAAGTGGGCATGGTGGCACACACCTGTAATGCAATTGGCTCAGGAGGCTGAGGCAGGAGGATCGGGAGTGCAAAGCCAGCCTCAGCAACCTATGCCCTAAGCAACTTTTTTTTTTTTTTAAATATTTTTATTTATTTGCTTTAGTTGTACACAATGCGTTTTATTCAATTCGTTTTATTTGTACGTGGTGCTGAGGATCGAACCCCGGGTCGCCCACGTGCTAGGCGGGCGCTCTACCGCTGAGCCACAATCCCAGCCCCGGCCCTAAGCAACTTTAGTGAGACCTGTCTCTGAGTAAAAATTTAAAAGGCTCAGAGGTTAAGCCCCAGTGGGTTCAATTCCCTATACCAAAAAAAAAAAAAAAAAAAAAAAAAAAAGACGTTAATTGAGCTCCTCCTAAGAGCCAGGTACTATGCTAGATGCTGGGGCTATATAGGTGCATGAGACAAAATCTGCTAGACCCTGTCTGAGTAGGGAGTCAACACAGTACTCATTTTTGCTATAGCTGAGTACTCTAGAGAGAGACCCCCTGCCTTTCTGGATAGTAGTTCCCAGCTGGGTGACAACTGGGAGGAGGCCGCCAGAGCTCTAGGTGCTTGCATGGGAGATAAGGTCCAGGGGCCAGGGGACTTGCCTTGGAAGTGTAAGTGCAGATGTTCTTTCGTGCCCTTTTCTTTCAGCAGCACTGTTCTCTCGGCTGCTGTTATTCCCCAAGATCATTTACCTTCCTTCTGCAGAAAACACACAGCCTTGAAGGCCGTGATTACTAAGAGGGCATGAGGGTCTGTAGTTTAGTGACAGCAGCAGCTGCAGATCAGAATACTTGGGGGCTCAGGAAAGGGAATGAGAACAGACTATTTTGATTTATGAACCACATAAATGCATTATCTACTCAAAAACAAATAAAATCTAAAAATGTTAATTCAGAAACAATATAATAGAGTAAGAAGAATGTGACACTTTTGCAAATTTAGGTTTTTTAACTATCCTCTTTGGTAAGATAGGTCTCTTACTATATTTAAATTCTAAAATGTGTGTACTTTGTGTATTAGTATTAACCTTGCAGTCATATGCAAATATATTCCAGCACATTGCAGGATTTTCACTCTTTGTTGGACACTAACAAGGCATGTCTGCCCTCTTTTGCAAAAAGCAGATCTTCTGGCTTCAGGCTCATGGATACTTGATGTCCCCACTGTGGAGCCCGTGCTCCTGGTGTCCTGGGGTGTGGCTTCTAGGTGGTGGAAACAGGGAGACAAGACAGACAAAACTGCGTTCCCTTTTGGAATTTACCTTTTTAGCAGAGGAGCCAGGCATTAAATGACTGATTTAATATTGCTTACTTTTAAAATTACAACTAGACTAAATGCTATAAAAGAGAAGCACAGTTTGTTGTGAAAGATACCATTTGGTGGGTGGGCCAAGCCCCAGGGGGCAGCAAAAACTTTGTTGAAGAAGTGACCTTCAAGCTGTGCTGTGAGGAGGGATGACAGGAGGCAGGAGGGTGGGAGTCAGCAGAGGTCACCCGGGGAGAGCCAAGGGCATATTTGAAGGACCAAAACAAGGCACATGTGTCAGGAGCACAGCTGGACAGGTCAGAGATAAGGCTGTGAGTCTAGGGACCTGAGTGTGCAGAGCGCTGTCCTCTACATCATAAAGGCAACGGGACTGGACGGTTGTTTGCAGTAAGCCTCCTCTGCATTTTTAATAATATACATAATTTACAATTATGACTCCAGGCTTCTTGTTTGTCATATAGTTTCATTTTGCTGTCCCCCACCCCCCACCCCGCAAGCTCCAGGCTAATTTTTAAAATACAAAAAATTGCTGGCATGCACCTATAAGCCCAGTGATTTGACTCAGAGGCTGAGGCAAGAGGATCACAAGTTCAAGCCAGCCTCCACAACTTAACAAGACCCTGTTTCAAATTTTTAAAAAAGAGCTGGGGATGTAGCTTAGTACTAAAGTACCCCTGGGTTAAATCCCCAGTACCAAAAACCAGATAAATATATAAAATGCAATAACATTTAAAAATTAAATAAAAATTGTCACATTTCCCTGTAGGAATAAAATGGAAGGAGAGTCAAACAGATTTGAGGTTCACACTCCAGTTTTTGACAAGAAGAACAAAAAGCATCTTGTACATAAGAAAAGACCCCGGAAACATACCCATGAAACTTTCAGAATCTCCTCTCTGGAAAGTGACCAGCCTCAAATAACTAAGAGTAAGAAGAAGAAAAAACATTTCCAGCTTCTAATTTCTTCTCCTTTGAAAAACTCAGAAATCTGTGATCAGACTGAAAAGGCCACTTCTACGCACAAGAAGAAGAAAAAGAAGAGAAAGAGTGCTCTCGGGGTAGATAAGGAAACAGGGGTTGCATGTGTCCTCGTGGATAAAGAAAACATTGAGAACACACCCAAGAACTTTGAAAAGGACTTGGATGTTGTCTATGTGGATATCAGTAGAGAGCAAAAGTTGGCAGAAGGGTGTGCAGTGGGTGAGCACACAGCTGCCGAGTCTCCCCAAAGTGAGCCAGAAGAGCCGTGTGGCAGAGCCAGGGGGAGAAAGAGCTGCAGCCGGCCGAGGGAAGTTGCAGCCTGGGGTGCAGCACAGGAGAGCCCTTGTGGGAGCCTCGCCCTGCCCCAGGAGTCACATGCGCAGCCACCCTTGCTTTCTCTGGGCCTCGAAGGGGAAATCTCAGAACCACCAGTGTTCACTGGTAAAAAGAAGTCTAAGAAAAAAAAGAGGAAAAGGTCCAGTGTGCAGGATTGGGAGGCGTCGGCTGGGCCCGGGGGTCTAGCTCACACTCACCCCGAGGGACCACAGGTGGCCATTGAAGCAGAGACTGGAGAAGGCAGTGACATACTAAAGAGGGTGAGGGGGTCTAGTGGTGTGAAGAAGAAGGCCAAGAGGAAGAGGCACGTCTCCGTGGAAAGCCCTGTTGAGTCTGGTGGTGATATTTCAGCGCTGGATGAAAACACTAGGGACACGCGCTTTGCTTCCCAGGAGGATGAGGGCACCGTGATGGAAGAAAGCGTGAAAGCCCATCCCCGAGAGGGGAGAGCCCAGGCTGCGAAGGGGGAGAAGCATGTGCAAGAGGCGCAGAGGTAGGTGGGAGTGGCTGCCTTGGTGATGCCTCTTCCTTCAGCACTGCGCAGTAAGTGGCAGACATCACAGAGGCTTTCACATGCAAATAATGCACATATTTAATTGAGCAAACTTGGCAGGTAGCTTAATATCTTCATGTATAAAATAAAGCAATTAGACTAGATTTCACTAAGAACTATATTGAGTCCTGAAATTCTATATATTGAAAAGATATTTTAAGATCCCCAAATGCATCTATAAAAATGAAGAATGAGCTGGGCAGCGTGGCGCACGCCTGTAATCCTAGCACTTAGGAGGCTGAGGCAGGAGGATCTCGAGTTCAAAGCCAGCCTCAGCAATGGCGAGGCACTTGGCAACTCAGTGAGACCCTGTCTCTAATAAAATACAAAAAAGGGCTAGGGATGTGGCCCATTGGTCGAGTGCCTCTGAGTTCAATCCCCGGTACCAAAAAAAAAAAAAGAAGAATGGTTTGATATATGATACTTCACATTCTATAGAACAGCAAAAAGAAAAACAAATTTTGTTTAATATTTTCACTACACGTTAACATAGTGAAATCGTTATCTATATAAATACCACTTAAGTATGCTAGCTGATGAATTCAGACAAGGAAGTTTTTTAAAAACCACTTTATCTCATAGTCCCTCAGGACAGATTTTTCTCCCCATTTTGACTCAGTGACTTTCTCACGCCTGTTGGGCTGTCCTGGCTTAAAATGTTTTCACGTGAAAGTTACAAGGAGGGCATGTCAGGTGGCATTGATGATAGTCGTGAGCCCACTTGTGTCCTCTGTCTTACTAGGGATGTTTTCAGACCACTGATTGTGAGGCAGGAGTGTGCTGTGGTGAGGTTCTTAGTTTATCTCATTTTGAGCTTCTGGAAGCTGTTCCCCCTTCTCTCAGGTGGTGCCAGTCTGAGAGGGTCGCTGATGTGACCAAGCATACCAAGGGCAGGTGGAGACACCTTGCAGACAATTAGTGGAGGACTTAGGGTACCTACATAGAAAATGAATCAGGAGAAAATGGGGCCCTAACTATCTGGAGTAAAAACAACTCTGACTCTGCCAGCCCAGAACCCTGACCTAACCATTTGGTGACCATCGTGTAATAAAGCTAAGGTCACATTGGGAGGGTCTGGAAGAAGTGTTCTTTCAATTTTCTGATTCTTGGTGGAAATAAAAGAGGGTTTTGCTGATTAGAGTTAATATCTAAAACCAAAAAAGGTGAGAAACAGTAGTATAAACTGTATTTGGTAAAACTAGGGCTTCACATTACTTCCTAGGCCACCTTGGACACATGTCCACAGAAATGAAGTTACGTTAAAGACTTTGAGACTCGTCAGCTTGAATCAACTCTAAGGTCCTGTCTTCAGCTCTGGTAGACTGAGGGTCATTTAGGAAAGCATCTGACAGGCTGTCAGGGCAAGTGATAGTCAGTGTTAACCCGGTTTCCCTCTCAGGTTAAGCCCTGCAGATGAGGAAGAGCCTGATTTGGCATTGCCTGAAGATTCCACAGCAAGATGTCTATCTGAAGACCAGAGAGAGTCTGGTGACTCAGACGTGGATTTGGATTCCGCTGTGAGGCAGCTCCAGGAGTTCATTCCTGACATAAAGGACAGAGCTGCCACCACCATCAGGCGGATGTACCGCGATGACCTGGGACGGTTTAAAGAATTTAAAAGTCAGGGTGAGCTTGTGGCCCTTAGTGGTGGTTGGACTTTCCTGTGTGCAGAGCTGGCCCTGGGCTGGGCTGTGAATGACTCAGGTTGGCAGATTGACAGAAAAAGCATCCTGACCCCTTTCAGCTCTCTCCTTCCAGAGTTGTCTGAGCTGTGAAATGAGCGAGATGAAGGGCCTGCTTTTTCCTCCTTGCTCCACTTCTGGTGGAGGATCCAAGGGAGACCAGTGAAGAGACAGATAATCCCAGGCCAGAACACCACTCCAGGAGAAGAGGAGGCTATTTGGTTGAGACACTAGGAAGGACACAGAAGTAACAGAAAATTAAAGTACTGGCAGCTTAATATCAACTGAGATGAGGTGTAATTTCTTTCCCCAAAGTGGTGATTTGAGGATGAGCTGGTTGGGGTGGGCATGGTCTCCAGCAGATGGAACCTGCTCTCCTTGGTTTGGTGCTTGGTGCAGGCTGTGTTCTGCAAATGAGCAGTATTTCCTGCATGTCCACCAGGGAGGCCCAATAGCATTGGTCAGTGAAAAAAGTAAAACAAGCCTATCAGTTTGAAGAAACATAGAAATAGACAGACTACATGTGCACACAATTTGTAGCCTAGGTCTGAGGATGTGGCTCAGTGGTCTAGTGCCCCTGAGTTCAATCCTCAGTACCACCCCCACACACACACAAAAAAAAGAATTTATAGAGTAGTTTCTAAGGATCCTTTTTATTAATACATTGTCTTGAAATTTTTGAGTTATGTATTTTATAAAAAGTATTTTTAGACTGGGTGCAATGGCACACACCTTAATCCTGGTGACTTGGGAGGCTGAGGCAGAAGGATTGCAAGTTCAAAGCCAGCCTCAGCAACTTACCAAGGCCCTAAGCGATTTAGTGAGACCCTGTCTCAAAATATAAAGGGTGGGGATGTGGTTCAGTGGAGAGTGCCCCTGGGTTCAATCCCTGGTACCAAAAAAAAAAAAGGGGGGGGGGTATTTTTTAGAATAAATGTGAGAACAGAAAGATATACTCTTTGGATTTCCAGCACATAAAAAAGGAAGAAACAAAAGAAAGACAAATATACTATGTAGCAGTTTATCCGGGTGCTTCGCTTGGTGACAGGAGGAGGGTGTGGGTGTCTGCTGCCCCTCCCCAGGGTGCATGTGCTGGACACCTCTGACACTTTCCTGACACTTTCCTGCCAGCCTGGGCAGAGCACCACCTCCACGTGGGAAGTGCGGGGGACTTCTTTTAAATTTTTCATTTGATGCTGTCTGGATTTTTAATGAATATGTTATTCATGATAGGTAATATAAGAAATTAACTGTTTTAAGAAGATTGGTGAAGGAGGAAAGTGGACTAGGGTGGGCAGGGAGGACCTTGGGGGAAATCTGAAAGAAGGGAGGGGCCCTGAAGGTGGGGTCCAGGGTGAACGGCAAGGACACCAGCCCAGCTGCTACTCACAGGGAGGCACAGGTGGGCCTGGTGCTCTGAAAGCCAGGAGTTTGCTTTTATTCTTATTGATAAAATCTACTCTCTCTCTCTTTCCCTTCCCAATCCTAGGTGTTGCTATTAGATTTGGCAAATTTTCTGTCAAGGAAAATAAGCAGATAGAGAAAAATGTGCAAGAATTTCTGTCTTTGACAGGAATTGAAAATGCCGACAAGCTTCTGTACACAGACAGATACCCAGAGGAGAAGTCGGCCATTACCAACTTGAAAAGAAAGCATGCGTTTAGATTGCACATTGGTGAGTTCAGAAGTGTTTACCCTGGCCATCCAGTTTTCCAGCCCTCGTCAAGAGTATTAGCATGGCCTGGCCCATCCCCTGCCCACAATACATGTTAATTGCTGCCGTGGTTAATAGCATTCTTACTGCCAGTCTGAACTTTTGGGGATTTGAAACATGTCCATGTTTCCCAGCTGTGATGCTTTTATGAATTTTGTGAAAAATAAAATGAAACCAGGAATGGTGGCACATGCCTATAATCCCAGCGACCCTGGAGGCTAAGGCAAAAGGATCATAAGTTTGAGGCCATCCTCAGCAACTTAGGCCCTAAGCAATTTAGTGAGACCCTGTCTCAAAATAAAAAGGGCTAGGGATGTGGCTTAGTGGTAAAGTGCCTCTGGGTTCAATCCCTGGTACCAAAAAAAAAAAAAAAAATTAAGTGATCACTTTCGGTCTTTCCTACTTGGCGATGTTTGTGGTTTTGGTGTCTTCTCCTGTTCCTTGTTATCCTGTGTGCTGCAAAAAGCCCACACCTGCATGCACCTTGGTCTCCCGTAGTTCTAGAGGTGGGCAGCGTGCGTGGAGCTGGGGCCCTCCTTTGGGGTGCAGTAAAGGAGCCAAGTGAAGAAGATTGGCCTTGCGTTGAGAGGGTGGTTTCCTAGCTGTTCTCTGGAATGCACCAAGGAGAACAGGTCGGGGAGCCCGGCCGAGGGTCATTTCTTCTAGAGTGGGAAAGTGAGAAAAACGTAGTTTGGGAAGGTTTTTTTCATCTTATGGAGAACTGTTGATGTGTGTCCCCTGCCTTAGGGTTTCTCTCCTTTTAATTCAGATGATGATTATTTTGCCCCCTATGGGTCTTTTCCATGATCTGAGGAGACCAGAATCTGGAGCCTCCAGGGCCTAAGCATCCAGTCTGCAAAGAGCTCCAGGGCAGCTGGTGACGGCAGGCGTCTGCTCCCTAGGGCAGCTCTGCGGGTCCAGCATGGGGCTGAGGATAGTTAGTGTGGCTACAGAGGGAGGCTGTCCTGGTCCCTGCTGCAGTTGGGACTGTGTTTCACTCCAGCCTCTTTGAGCCCCGCTGATTCTTGTTCCTTCTGACTGTAGGTAAGGGCATTGCTCGGCCCTGGAAACTCATATACTATCGAGCAAAGAAGATGTTTGACGTCAATAACTACAAAGGCAGGTAAGAAAAATGTCTTGCAATTTGAGCCAGAACTTTTCTTTAGACTCTGTTGACATTCTAAATCAAAACATCATAGCTCTAGGTGGAAAGCAAAAGTCACGAGGGGCTTTGCACGCGAAACTGGATGGGCTATTTTTCAGTTTGTCTTCAGGGTCCTTTAAGTTTCCACCTCTTTAATAATCCTTTTTATCTTTGCCTGAATCTCAGCGTTCCTTTGTGTTTGGTTCAGCACTAACACGCCCTGCCTCTCTCATGGCCATTCCTGCTCTCTCCGCCATGTCGTGAGTGCCTGTGGACCTCAGCACTCCCCAACATGACGCACCCATCCGCCTTAGCACAGCTCTTTGGGTTTGAAGGTGAAAGAAAAAATGAGCATTAGGTCATTTACATGCAATTCTGGGGTTAAGTGTTGGCTATGGGTAATCAAGCCAAGAACGAAGAAGTAAGCAAGAAGGGAGGCGTCTGCTCTATGACCAGGGCCCAAACGACAACCGTAGTCCCTACTGCTGAGCGCACCCTGGGAGTAGGTGTCCTAAACAGCAGCATGAGTGGCGTCCTGCCTAGCTCCTGGTTCTGAGCCCAGATGGACGTCTCACTGAACTCCAGCATGACAGGACCTCAGTTTCCTTTTATAAATGTTTATAAAAAGGCGTCAACTTTGGGTGAGGAAAGTTCCCATATACGGATCCACCCTACTTTTCCCAAACCCCAGGGTTAGACAGTGTGAGTAGAGCTTTAGGAAAATTCACCGAAGACAGCGTCTTAAACAGAACTTAAAAGCATTCCTTTAGCCGGGCGCGGTGGCGCACGCCTGTAATCCTAGCACTTGGGAGGCTGAGGCAGGAGGATCACGAGTTCAAAGCCAGCCTCAGCAATGGCGAGGCACTTAGCAACTCAGTGAGACCCTGTGTCTAATAAAATACAAAAAAGGGCTGGGGATGTGGCCCAGTGGTCAAGTGCCCCTGAGTTCAATCCCTGGTACCGAAAAAAAAAAAAAAAAAAAAAGCATTCCTTTGGCAAGTCAGTGGTGGCTGCAAGGGTAACCCTTTTTTGCCTGCAACATAAGTGCAAGAACGAACTTTTTGAATAATAATACTCTTATCATTGTAAGAATTTCAGAAGTCCATTTGTTTGTGCCATATGATTTGTGTCGGGGTGGTCACCACCTTAGAGTATTTCTTTAACCGAAGGGCTCCTCACTGGAAGGAACCAGGAAGTCAAAAACCAAGGCATTTAGGCTTGGAATTTAGGCTCAGGCGTTGAAGGTCAGCACATCTCTTTTTCCATGTTGCATACTTACCTCTCCTGTTTCCTCTGTGCTGTTGCTGGTTTATCTCAGGAAGACCTTGACTACCTTAAGGGGGAAATACTAGGAAGTTTTATTGTTTTTTTTTTTTTTTTAATATTTATTTATTTACTTTAGTTGTACACAATACAATGCATTTATGTTTACGTGGTGCTGAGGATCAAACCCGGGCTGCACACGTGTGAGGCGAGCGTTCTGCCGCTGAGCCACAATCCCAGCCCGAAGTTTTATTGTTTTACACCACTTTTTTTTTTTTTTTTTTTGTACTGGGGATTGAACTCAGGTGCCCTTGACCACTGAGCCACATCTCCAGTCCTATTTTGTATTTTAATTAGTGACAGAGTTTCACTGAGTTGCTTAGTACCTCACCATTGCTGAGGCTGGCTTTGAACTCCCAATCCTCCTGCCTTAGCCTCCAGAGCTGCTGGGATTACAGGCATGTGCCACCGTGCCCAGCTACATCATTATTCTTAATAATGCAGAGTGCAGAGTCCCTGTTTGCCATTCTCTGCATTGACAATGACTTTCTGAAAGCCTTAGGATGTTCTTGTGCTGAAGGAGTTCTGGATTGCTATCATCAGGAATTAGTATTTTCCTAGAATTTCTTTTGTTTTGCCTGAGCGATAACATACCTGCATTCCTCCATCCAGACTGAGGTTTAGGAATCTTAGTCTATTAGAATGATTGCTTTATTTTCACTTAAAATTTTACAGTACTTTAATCTCATTGTATTTTTTTTTTTTGTGTGGTACCGGGATTGAACTCAGGGGCACTCGACCACTGGGCCACATCCCCAGCCCTTTTTTGTATTTTAAATAGAGACAGGGTCTCACTGAGTTGCTAAGTGCCTTGCCATTGGTGAGGCTGGCTTTGAACTCGTGATCCTCCTGCCTCAGCTTCCCAAAGTGCTGGGATTACAGGCTTGCGCCACCGCACCCGGCTAATCTCATTGTATTTTTAACTTTGTAGTGCTTTTTTGGTTCTTCATTTTTTCATGGGATTAGTGCATTTTAAATCTTTAAACAGCTACATGTTTGTGTTCAGCCATTGGCTACATGTTTACTGGACATCTGTTGTCACTCAGGCATTGTGGATACCATAGAGGGCATTACTGGCAGGGTCCCTGTCCTTGTAGAACGTCCCTTCCAGAGCTGAGCCATCCAGAACGTGATCACCAGCCTTGGGTGGCTGTTGGACACTTGAAACGTAGTGGCTCCAAATTGTGGTGTGCTGCAAGAGTAAAGGACACTCTGGCTTTGGAAGGCTCGATATGAAGGAAAGACTGTAAAATTGCTCAGTGCTTTTTTGATATGAATTACATATTGAAATGATAGCATTCTTCACGGGGTTAAAGAGAATGTATTCTTCAATTAATTTCATTAATACTCCGTGTAAGTGAAACCCTGTGGCTAACGTATTTCCATCAGGCAGCCATGGTCTAGAGGAAGCCACGTGAACGAGCGGGAGCCTGTGAGTGTGTAATTGCAGGCCGTGACCCGGAGCTGGGAAGGGGAGCAGGTCATCCCCCTCTGGGGGGTGCCTTTGTACTGCTGTCCAGGCAGGGCGTCAGCAGGCTGCCTCCACCGCAGGTGCAGAGGCTGGGAGGTGAAAATGGATCAAGAGGTGATCTGCTCTGCTGCTGTGTGATGAGGTGGCCGCCGTGCAGATGCAGGGATGGGAGCCGGGTCGTTGGTAGGACTGGATGCGGGCTCTTGGTGCCCTGCGTTCAGCTCTTCCCATGCCGGCAGCGTGCTGTAGTGAATACCATTTTAGGTACATTTCCCTTCTCTCAGGTATAGCCAAGGAGATATGGAGAAGTTGAAGGCATACCATTCCCTCCATGGGAACGACTGGAAGAAGATTGGGGCCATGGTGGCCCGAAGCAACCTCTCGGTTGCCCTGAAGTTCTCCCAGATCAGCAGTCGTAAGTGACCCACCTCATGGTGAAGGAGCCACACCCAAGCCGGCACCCAGAGGTCACTGCATGCTGGCCCCTGAGAGCACTCTTTACTTTAGGGTCATTTTCTCTGCTCATTCATTTCACTTTTGTATGCATTCAGTGGACCTGTGCCACCTTTACTAGACTGGTCATGACCACACCTAAGTTTAGTGAGACCATAACAGCCAAGGAAGCAGGCGGGTGGGGAACCGGTGGAGGAGCCAGTGGTGGGGGAGGTGGGGGGGGAGTGCACTCAGTGGCCTGTTGGCAGGGAGGAGGAGCAATGTTGGTGTCTCCTGTCGGTTTTACTCCTCATTTAGAGAAAGTTCCTTTGATTATATTCTTCCCGTTAAAAACGCCCTAGACTGCTCTGAGAAGGCAGGCCTTAGTCGGGGTGTGTTGAACACAGGGCCCGTGCTCCAGCCACTCAAGTACTGTGATGCAGCCAGGCCTTCCAGTTTCCAAGAAGAAAAGCAAAAATCTGGAATCTAAAAAATATTTTGTGAATTCTAAGTATCTTTTTTCTCTCTTTGGAAATCTCTTTATTTTCAAATATTTATCCAAATTGTTATTGTGGGGCGGGAGGGAGTAACACTCTGGGGGCCAAACTGAAGCCCTGTGCAGGCTGCTGTCTGAGGACTGATGCTCAGCACACCTGCCTGTTCCCCAGGAATAAGCTGCCTGGGTGCTTCTGCCATTCTGACATCTGTACGGGAGGACGGCCTTGGGGCTTCTCCGGGACCTCCTGTCACGTGCTGGGTGGGCATCACGGTGGCCACTGATATCACAGGAGGAGCTGAGGAGGGAGGTGTGTGCATGACAAGAAATTTGTTGGACTGTTTCTGGCACATGCTTGGGAGCCTCACAGTGTCATGTAGCAGAAGTTGCTCTTGGAAGCAGGAAGAACAACTTCTTTGAAGCTGAATGAAATCGTTGTTTAAAGAAAGGACTTTTTTTCTCAGCATTGGGGCAGAACCCAGGGCCTCATGCACACTGCAAGTGATGTACCACCAAGCTACACTTCCAGCCTGGGACTTACTGTTTAATAATTTCTGGCTTTGGTTCTTAAGAAGAATCATGGCCAGTTACTAAAGTTCAGTAATTTCATTTAGATTTGCATGTAATTTGGTAGTTTTGTGTTTGTGTAATTGGATGTCGCCCATTGTCTTCTGGAAATTGCCTGGCATTTCATGTCTCGGGTTGTTTTGAAAGCACACAGATCAGCAGCTCCAAGGCCATCCTTTTGTGTCAACAGAAAGAAATCACGGTGCTTGGAATAAGACGGAAACACAGAGGCTCATCAAGGCTGTCGAAGAGGTGATTTTAAAGAAAATGTCTCCCCAGGAGATGGAAGAGATGGATTCACAGCTCCAAGAGAATCCTGAAGGTCGCTTGTCAATTGTCCGGGAAAAACTCTACAAGGGCATATCCTGGGTAGAAGTGGAAGCTAAAGTGGAAACCAGAAACTGGATGCAGTGCAAAAGTAAGTGGTAAGTTTATGACTTCTAATACAGACTTGAGCAAGACTCTCCCGCTTTGCCCATTGGCTTAGGGTGGGTGGAGAGGGGCAGCTGCCCAGAACGTCCGTGGGCTCACAGGTCAGGAATGAGCTTCTGCGGCCCACTGCCCCAGCGGCTCCAGTGGCAACATCTGATTTAAATGAGCACCTGATTTGCCCTGACTTGAAGATAGGTACAGGCTGCTGGTTTGAGGAGTCTTCCATGCTGGAGCAAATGGCTTCTTCACAAAGAACTTGAACCCTTTTAATAATGAAATGGACTTATGATTTCTGGCTCTGACTCTTAAGTCATTGATGAAACTAGGGAGCATTTTTTTAAATGGTAGGAAACTCGGGTTAGAAGAGAAGTCCTGATAATGGTGGTCATTGATTGTGGCTCTGCCTTTTTAGTTTTGCTCTCTGTTGTGGCGCCTCTGTCCTCACCTGCAGTGAGCCAGTGGCACTCTTAGCTGGCTCAGTCACCCAGAGGCTCAGTTCTGATCTGGCTGCAGCCACAGCCCCATGTTTGTTTGTTTTCATGGGAGACTGCACTTAGGGAAACTCCAAAGAACAGAGAGTTGGGGTGTGTGACACGGAGGGAGCAGAGCCCTTCTACCCAAGCTTTAGCCAGAGGTGACGGCTGAGCATTACAGGGGGAGTGGTCAAGGCTAGTGCCCTTCAGAATCAGCACAATTCACCTAATGACTAGAAGTGTTTGTAATTTTAAAATGGGAAACTTGAATGCTGCACATATGTCTACCTCAGGTAACATTGAAGTGGCCTCAGGTGATGCTTTTCAAACCTGTGAACAACGGGCTCTTGGGGAGATCAGGGCCAGTCACCTGCCTGTGTGTCTTGCATCTCCTTTATCAAGAGTGTGATCCAAAGAGCTAACTACCTGCCCACTAGATTCTATTAAATTTTGTTCTTTTTTTTTTTTTTTTTTTTTGGTACTGGGTTTGAACTCAAGGGCACTTGACCACTGTGCCACATCCCCAGCCCATTTCTTTGTATTTTATTTAGAGACAGGGTCTCACTGAGTTGCTAAGTGCCTTGCCATTGCTGAGGCTGGCTTTGAACTCGAGATCCTCCTGCCTCAGCCTCCCAAGTGCTGGGATTACAGCGTGCGCCACCGCGCCCGGCTCCGAATTTTGTTCTTAAAGATCAGTGTTTTTTAAGTGCTTAGTTGGGTCAGTGCTGTCGCTCGGAGCTTCAGCCACTGCGCTGACACTAGAAGGCGTGTTACTTTTCTTACCGTTTTCTAAATGTGCTTGGCTTGGTGTTTCGGACACTGGGAATGGTAACGAGGACAGTGTCCACCTACTGTATGAACAAAGGTGATCTGAGTCTTAACAGCACCCGTTAGTGCTGGGGTTTCTAGCTCCCCCGGACCCGGGTTTAGCCCCCTCCGGCCAGCGGAGAAGGCTGGGGGAACGCGCCCCAGCAGTGAGGCGGAATCGGGAGAGGCAGGAGTCGGCTGGTGGCCACACTCAGCCTTCACGACGGAAGACAATCATACACACCAGGGAGACTGGTCAAGGCACGAGCTCAGTTTGTTGAGGAAGTTGGACGGCCTTTATAGAAGACATGGGCCAATCAGCAGAAAGGTTATAGGGGAGCATAGGGAGCACGAGCAGATCACATTGGAGGAACAGCCACTAGCCTATCCTAGTGGTGGTTTGATTTTTTGTCATGTCAGGGCAACACCCCTGGGCTAGGCCAAGTCCACGTATCAGGAAGTGGGAGACAGCCAGAGAGTTAGGTTTTCATTTCCTTGACTTAAATTTCTATTCTTTGGGCTGACGTGTTCTTAATGTCCCCAACATTTTAGCACCTGTTAATAGGCTCGTTGTTTTTTTCCTCCCTTTTTAAAACTTACATTATAAAAATTTTACAATGTGTGTACCCATAGAACTTCCCCATCCATCATCCAATTTCAAGAAATCAATAACTTTCTATCATTTTATTGATTCCTTCCCACCTTTTTTTTTTCCTTTCTTCAAATAGGTATGTTCTTTATGATGGTAAATGAGTTGAAATATTAGAAAGTCATCAAAGTGTTAGAAATAAAAAAGAAATTTTTATTCCTTTTCACACAGGACAGAAATTCTGACCAAGAGAATGACTACTGGCGGGTTTGTGTATCGTGGAGTGAATGCGCTGCAGGCCAAAATTAACCTTATTGAAAGGTACAGAGACAGAACTTGGTGCTGCTTTAATTGGTTCTCTCTCTAGCCAGAGTGGCTGTTGACACAGCAGAGACTACAGTGGCATTGCCAAGGGTTAGGTCCCTGCTCTGGCACTTTCCCACAGGTACTGTGGGCATGTGACTTGCTTTTCAAAGTCAGTCTGTTTGCTTGCCTTAAATGAGACTGAAGATGAGAGATTCCCTGCCACCTGCTGTCTTCGGGAGGGTAGGGCGGAGTGCTGTGCGTGGAGCACACTGCGCACTCCGTCACTGATTGTTTCCGTCTCCAGCGCTTTCCCTATGGAGGGAAAATGGAGGTAGAAAATTCAGACAGAGCCCTACTGCTCCGCACCGTGGCTTGGTCTTTGGTTTTTGTCCTTGGGTTCCTCCTCTTAGCAGAGTCCTCCCCGGAAGCGTTCCAAGGGCAGAGGAGATATGGCCTGGGCTCGTGTCGACCAACTAATAGCAGAGAGCCGGGAGAGCTTGGGCTCTGGCCACCCTGTCAGTCCCTTTCTGCTTAGGTTTGCTGGGGCGCCTCCTGGTTCTCTATACTCATCTGGCTAGTTACATGGCCACCTTTTCTTCCCTTGGCAGAGACAGCATAGACAAGCAGATCAAGTCAGACAGGCCGTGGTCAGTGCTGGCACACCTATTAGTCCTGAAGCCTCAAGCAAGTGACCTGTCTGTCAACTCCATTTCCTTGAGTATAGAATGGGCCTTGTCCCTCCACCGGTCACAGGGTGTCAAGGGTCACTGTAAGTGACAACGCACACCATGACTGTTATGCTGTGAGTGCTGAGCACAGGTGCTCAGTCACTGACTTGCCGAGTGGCCTAGGCTGGCTTTGGGTGGGACAAACACCTCAGCTGCCTCCAGCCCTTGACATCCTGGGGTTCTATGAACATGTGCTTTGGGCTGATTTTAGCTTAGATTTTTATTGCTCTTTCTTACAGATTGTATGAAATAAATGTGGAAGATGCCAATGAAATAGATTGGGAAAATCTCGCTAGTGCCATAGGGTAAGATCATTTGTTTGATATTAAGTTACTTACAAACTAGAGATGACTTTTAATACATGACTGCCTGTCAGATTTTAAAGAGTGGGTCTGAAATTCATTCTGCATATGGCATTGAGTGTAAGTGATAGTTAAAATTAATCTTGTTTGCAGGAAAACCAATTTGATATAATACAGAGTAAAAACCAAATTTTAGAAGCAGACTGTTAAAGGCTCTGAGTTGTTAGCTAGGTAAGGTTTCATTTCACTAAGTATCATTAATTGGGTGTTTTAGGGCTCCTACAGGGTGTTTTTTGGTTTCTGTGTGTGTGTGCACATGAGTGCCATGGCTGGTCACACCCGAAGTGCTCTGAGATTGGACTTCAGGTAGAACATGACACCTGTAACCCCAGCCCACTTAGTTCAGTTTTCAAGTAAAAATATGATTGTAGGCCAGGCACAGTGGCACACCCCTGTAATCCCAGCAGTTTGGGAGGCTGAGGCAAGAGGATCTCAAGTTCGAAGCCAGCCTCAGCAATAGCAAAGTGCTAAGTAACTCAGTGAGATCCTGTCTCTAATAAAATACAAAAATTGGGCTGGGGATGTGACTCAGTGGTTGAGTGCCCCCTGAGTTCAATCCCTGGCACCCCCTATGACCACCACCAAAAAAACAATATGGTTGTAACCAGGAAAGTGTCAGCATGCCCTCCACTGACCTTGGCAGGCAAGGTGGCAGAGGCAGGTTGTGCACACTCTGCCTTGGTGACCAAGGGGTTTATTGTCCTGGCGTGTGCTCCTTATCAGTCTCTTTGCTAGAAAATCAGGGCCCAGTTGCTCTTCACCTATCAGTATGGGCAGCTGTGTGCCATGCGTTTTCCTGGCCTCAAGATGCAGCGTCAAACAAGACAGATGCTTTCCCTGGCAGAGCTTCTGTTTTGTGATAGAGATTTTTGTATACTAAGGAATTAACCTAAAAACCCATGACAAACTACGCCGACAGCCATGATGGCACTAACAGAGTTTACTTATCGACCATGGATATAAGACACACAAGACGCTAGTGAGTTAGGACTCTAGGGCTCACCTCTACTTACAACAGAAAGAGACTAAGCAAGTGAGCTAGTTTCAGACAGCATGGGTACTGAATAAATAATAAAAATAGGGTAGCAGAGACCCGGGAAGGGGGTCATGCCATAGGGTAGTTAGAAGACCTCTCCAGGTGGTCACAAAGGGCAACAGATAAACCAGATGGATGGAAGAGTGTCCCAGGCAGAGGGGAGTGACATGAAAGCCCAGAGGCAGGCAGTGGCTAGCAGGCCAGAGGGACAGAGGGTGGCCAGGGTGCATGACAGCAGCGGCCGAGCCAGGCTGCTGTGCATCCCAGGTTGCGGAGATGCGGGTGAATACGTGGCACCCTCTCTGCAAACATGGCAGGGGTTCCGGTTCCCCCTGTGCACCCAGTCTGGAGCTTTGTGACCCTCATGGCTCCCTGGCTTGGAAGTTCTCAGCCCAGCTTGCCCATTGAGCTCATCTGGGGAGCTTTTCAGGAAAGTTGGTGCCACTCCCAGCCAGTCCAGGGGTGTTGGTCTGCTGTGGAGCTTGGGTGTCCTGTTTTCAGAGCTCCCAGATGGTTCTAAAATGCTGCCATTGCTGGCCAGGGCTCTTGCTCTGGTGAACTGATGTGGTTCTGGGACTGTGTTCTAGTTAGAATTTTTCAGAGGCATATGAGAATGTAAATACAGAATTGAATATCATACTCACACCCAAAAGGAATAAGGACTTGAGTTCATTGGGTTTTGATATATTTTAAAGAACAGCAAGTAGGTTACCTGGTCCAGAACTGGAGAGGCTGCAGAGAGGGGAAGCAGCGAAGGGTGGCCCCAGCCCCAGGGAAGCCCACACCCATGACCGTCCCGGGCATCCTACACTAGGTGCCCGTGGGTCTGAGCAGTGTTCCGATTTCTGTGGGTAATGCTGGTTATTCACACCTTCTCTTTTTTCTCTCCTTGAACAAGAGTTGTAGAGGTTGTCTTTTCAAAGAACCAGCCCTGACCTGCCCGTCCTCTGCTGGTGTTCCAGGGTCTGCTCTGCTCTCTATTGTATTTTTCCTTCAGCTCTCTTTTGAGTTTATTTTGCTTTTGTTTTTCCACTTCTTAAGATGGGTGCTTGGCTCCTTTTATATTTTCCTTCCTTTCTGGCATAATTCAAAGCCATATGTTTTCCTCTAGGTGCTATTTTATCAGTTTATGTAGTCGTCACCCCCCTCCCCCAGATCTTTTTGTCAGAGGAAGTTTAGACAAATACAAAACAAATGGCCCTGTGCTTCTGTCACCTGCTTCAGTATCTGAAGCCATCCTTGCTAAGCCTCTGTGTTTACCCCTCTGGAAATTGTTAACATGTGGCAGATTTTATGTGCTCCACAGCCTCAGTGCTGTTCAAAATTCTAATGTTTCCTTTAAGTAATTCTATTTGGAATTAATTCCATTTCTAGAAATATATTCTACAGAATAAGTTCACACAAAATTGAAGTGACTTCTGTGCAGAATAGTGTACTGTGTAGTTCTAGAACATCCTCACTGCCCGCTGATAGGGGTCTGAGTGGGTAGATACTCCCACGTGATGAGACGCTGTGTAGCTCAGGAGATAACGAGAAAGCCTTTAGGTGACCATAGAGAGCTCCAAGATACATTCTCAGTGACAAATTATGTGGAGCGTTGGTGGGTACATGCATGTTACATAAACACACATGTATATTCAGGAACTCTGGTCTGTGTACAGTGGACCACCCAATCTGATCAGCTGTCCCTCCTCCACCCCCATTAAAGACACTAAAGGCAAATGAAATGTGCTCAGAGTCTCTTAAAACTTCCAAGAGCTGGGACTGGTGGCACATGCCTGTCATCCCAGAGGCTCAGGAGGCTAAGGCAGGAGGATTGAGAGTTCAAAGCCAGCCTCAGCAAATTAGTGAGGTCCTAAGTTACTTAGCAAGACCCTGTCTCAAAGTTAAATGTTAAAAAGGCTGGGGATGTGGCCAAGTGGATTCAATCCCCAGTACCAAAAAAAAAAAAAAAGATCCAGATAGTTAAGTTAGTCATTTTTACTTTACAAACAATATTATATTTGGTTGTTTCTGTCCTGCTTATTATTAATTTAAATGTATTATAAATTGAAAATCAGAACACCATAGGCCTACTTTTTTTTTCCTGCACATTAAAAAAAAAAAAAACAGAGGAACATCCACCTTTGAATTGTGACAAATGTGCCTGTCTGACGGGTGGTGACCAGGGTATAGATCTGGAGTAGACCACTCAGCACAAGTCCCAGTGCTCCACTTTGTTAGCTGTGCCTCAGTTTCCTCATCAGCAAATTAGAGGGAGAGGAGCAGCTCTGGCTAGAGTGTTGCGAGGATGGTTGGTTGCTGGGTGTGAAGGGCAAGCTCAGCGTGGGTTAGCTGCCACCACGCCCTGTCTCCACTGGTAACTTGGCTGCTTCGGCTGAGTAGAGCCCATCCTGAAGAGCTGCTGTAGTTTGGTGCTGCAGTTGAACCCTGGGCTTTCCATACGCTAAGCACGCACTCCACCCCTGAGCTGCACCCAGCTGCTTGGTTGTTTTTGGTCCAAATGAGCAATAACTACATATACTTCTCATTTCTTTCTTTTTTTTTCCCTTGTAATTTTATTAATAATGCATAAAAGGTTAAGTGACAGGCAAAACCAACTTGATTGACCTAAATTATCCTGTGTAAAAAGTATTTTCTGTATTTATAAGTATTTTCTATATTTTCCAACTTACCAATGATTGTTCATAAGCTGGTTAAAGATGTCATCTTGCGGGCTTGGGGTTGTGGCTCAGTGGCAGAGCGCTTGCCTCGCACATGTGAGGCACTGGGTTCGATCCTCAGCACCACATCAAATAGATAGATAGATAGATAGATAGACAGATAGAAAAGTAAATAAGTAAATAAATAAGAAAACAAAATAAAGATACTATTTCCATGTGTAACTAAAAAAATATTTCTAAAAAAGTCATCTTGGACCCAAGTTTATACAATAAATAAATCTAACTTTTACAATTAGCCATTGTATCTTTAAAAAAACAAGCAAGCAAACAATGTCACATTTCTTCAGCTTTTAAAACACTGGCCCAAGGTGCTTGCTGGAATAGAAGCACAGGGCTGACAAAGAAATATGAGATAAAAATCTTAGTGAAACTGTCCCTTAATGCTTTTCTGACCGGCAGGATTCATACCGTGTATCAAAAACACATTTTGAAGAGTAACGGAAAAAATACCCTTGTTTATTTCTTCAAGTTCTTACCCCTGAAATGTCCACATCAGTGAATCTCACAGTCCATGTGAAACATCCTAACGCGTGACTCATGTGGTGTCACCACAACAAGGCCAGACCAAGAGCCCAGGGTCAGCCAGCTGGGAAGTGCCCCGCAGCCCTCTCTCTCTCGTCTTGATTGGCCTGGACACGAGTACATACTCCTGGGAACAAAGAGCCCCCGGAAGTGTTTCCAGTGATGATAATCAGCTTCCCCGCAAATGCAGTAGCCTGTGGCCCAAGTCCAGCCACACAGAGAAGGGCGGGCATCTCCTGGAATGCCAGCAGCGGTCTCCCGTTGTGGCAGAGGGGTCCTCTCCACTGTCATGCCTCAGTAGGTCATCACCCTGACAGCACGTGAGCAAAGGCTGGGCCTGGCACCAGCTCGGGACCCTCCCCCAAAGAAGCCTGTCTGTGACACACTTGTGGGAGGAGGGCCGGGGGTTGGCCATTTTTCTCCTGATTTTCTCATCCACAACTACTCCTGTGCTGTCCTTCAGAGCCTCTAAAATGAGATTAAGGTTTGTGGTGAGAGCCTGAACACGGTGAAATCAGGCAGGCAGAGAAGTAGACAAGAAACCTTGCTCATCCATTTTTCTGCGAAGAAAGAAGTCACATTCCAAGTTTTCCATAGTGAAGTAACATACAGTTTTTTTTTTTATTTTAGAAATATTTATTTATTTACTTTAGTTGTACACAATTCAATAATGCATTTATGTTTACGTGGTGCTGAGGATCGAACCCTGGCCGCACACGTGCGAGGCGAGCGCTCTGCCACTGAGCCACAACCCCAGCCCGTAACATACAGTTTGACACTTAATATACCCTTTAGGCAGTGCTTCTCCCACAGGACGCACCTGCACACCTGTACCGTAGTCGTAGTAACACATTATACTGGTGTCAGTTTCAGTTTGAAATGGCTGATCGTCCTCTCATCATGTCTCGGTAACCATACCAGTGATTAAAGTTCCCTCCAGGGTTTCCTCTGCCTGTCCTCTTCCTGGTCCTCATCTTCTTCCTTGGCCTCTGAAGGAACTGCGGATATTACCCCCTCACTCCTCACGTTGGACGCTTCATCCTGATCGTCTCTTTTTTCTTATCTCGAATGTCATGTGTCATTTCTCCTATTATTATGGGTTAGCTTACTTGCTTCAGGTTGACACCTGGAGCCGTTCTGGGATCCAGGTCTCTCCTGACTCTGGTCTTACACCCTCTGGGTGTGGTGGTACCCACTTGTGATGATTAGCTCTCTTTTGTTGACACCTTGACGGGGCCTCATCCTCACTGGCATTTTCAACAGGACCATCTAATTTTGTTTCCCAGTTTTCTTTGCTCTCACTGTTCCTCCTCTTTTCAACCTTCTTTTCTTTTTCTTTTCTAATTTGTGGCTTCTTGTTTCCTTGGCTGATGACACTCTGAAACTGCAAAAAGGTTTTTCCAGTGCTCGCTCACTCCCCTGGTGTTGTCCAGTTTGCTGTGTCGCTGAAGTCACTGGCCTTGTTGGGTTTCCTTGAGTTTTCCTGCTCTTATAATTTGGGGGAGACTAAGCTTGGCTGCTGCCTCGTGCACAGCAGCCCTCTCTGTGTCTCATTTCTATCACACATTTGTGCATGTGATGATTTCATGTTCAAGATAAGAAAACTAGGTGTGTCTGTAGCCCTCACCTTAATAAATGGGCTTATTACACAAGTATTGAAATGGCAAGTTTTAACTGACATTTTCATCTTTTTCTTTCTAAAGTGACGTGCCTCCATCATATGTTCAAACTAAGTTTTATAAGCTGAAGGCGGCCTGTGTTCCCTTTTGGCAGAGAAAGACGTTTCCAGGTCAGTACTTTGAAGGTGGGTAGCTCAGAGCCCAGTCACGTGGGCAGGTGACGTGACTCCTGGAGCCTCAGCTTCACAAAAGTAAGATGGTGAATATTGGCACATCATATCCCCACCTGGCAGGAGTTTCAGAAGGACCAGGTGAGGTGATGCACATGTAACGTCATCGTGGTGCTTGGCACTTGGTGACCACTCAGTAACTGTGTCCTGCTGGGGCTTCTGTCACGCACACTGTGCACACACATGCACATGGCACGTGCATACATGTGCAGATGGCATAGCCCATGCACATCCCTGTGTACTCACACCACACAACACGCTGTTCCAGGAAGAATGGAAGGTGCCTGGTTCCATAGGGGTTTAGCTGTGTCGCTCCCACGCTCAGATCATCGGGGCCCTGTGGGGAACTAAATAGAAACAGGAGATTTCTCCAGACTGAGTGCAGAGTTTGGGTCTCCCTATAACTTGCTCCAGCCAGATGTCCTGTGGTCTGCCCAGCAGTGAAGCTGTGCCTGGAGCCACAGCTCAGGTGCCCTCACACTCTGCAGTATGTGCTGAGGCAGTGCTCTGCATTCAGCTCATGCCACTTCCCGGGTTTGCACCCCCGTTAGCTCCATGACCTTGGGCAAGCTGCTCCGTGTTTTTATGCCTGTTTTCTCACTGGGAAACCTGGTTAAAAATAGGGCCTACCGAGCTGGGTGTGGTGGCGCACGCCTGTAATCCCAGCACTTGGGAGGCTGAGGCAGGAGGATCTCGAGTTCAAAGCCAGCCTCAGCAATGGCGAGGCACTGAGCAACTCAGTGAGACCCTGTCTCTAATAAAATACAAAAAAGGGCTGGGGATGTGGCCCAGTGGTCGAGTGCCCCTGAGTTCAATCCCTGGTACCAAAAAAAAAAATAGGGCCTACCTTTTACGGTTTGTTCAAGGACTGGATGAGACAATATGAGTAACTCGTATTGGTAAGGAGGGTGCATTATTCTATCCTATGTTCTTTGATGTAAGTACGAGGTTTTATGCAGGTGAATAATTTCAAAGTTAAATTTGTGTTCTACAGAGATCATCGACTACCTTTACGAGACTAGTCTACCTTTGCTTAAAGAAAAGTTAAAAAAGGAGATGGAGAGAAAAGGCACCAGAATCCAGACTCCCACAGCACCCAAGCAGGTTTTCCTGTTTAGAGATATCTTTCATTGTGAAGATGATAGTGAAGGAGAAGACACAGAAGAACAAAGTTAAGCAGAGGTTACCATTTCTTTTCCTTTTTTCTTAGTTTGGCTTTATTTGTATACATGTTAACGTTAGCTTTCCATCACTCTAACAAAATACCTGAGGTAATCAGCTTATAAAGAGAAGAGGTCTATTCTGGCTCATGGTTTTGGAGGTTCCACTCTTGTGATCAGTTGGTCCTGTTGCTTTGGGTCTGTGGCAAGGCAGCACAGCATGGCTGGCATGCATGGCAGAGAAGAACTGTTCACAGTGTGGACAGGAAGCAAAAGAAGAGGAGGAAAGGGTTGAGGTCCCACAGTCCCCTTCAAGGCGCACCCCCCCCAACCAGGAGACCTTGCAGCAGGCCCCTCTTCAAAAAGGTTCTGCCACTTCTGGTAGCAGCACCCTGGGATCCAGGCTTTTAACATGTGGGGGTCACCCTTGAGCTATTTAAATAGCCTCTACTCAGCCTTGGAGCCAAGGAGATTTTGGTCTGGCATTGCAAGTCCTTTTGTGGCTTCTCCCACTTAATGATTACGCAAAGCCCGTAGTGACCTCAGTCTTTGCTGGGCTAGAGAGGCTGCTCTCTAACTGCAGACTTGGGCGTTACCCACTGGGCTTGGACAGCCCCCCTCCTACCTTATTTGGCAAAAGAACATTCCATTGAAATCCTTTGAAGCCCCCTTGTATAAATAACCAAACGCGTGCTCTTCTTTTTCTCTCTTTCCAGTGTGGCGGCAGGACCCCTAAGGTCACAGACCCACCCCGCCCTCGCTTTTTGAAGATTACTTTCTGTGCCGCGTGATTTTTCGCCATATTTCTTAGCCAGCTCACCTCATGCAGAGGGAAACTCAGAAATTATAGCCAACGCAGGACACAGGCCAGAAACACATGCACCTTTGAGGGACATCTGGCATCCAAACTGTAGCACTTAGTGAAGTTCTTTTCAGCAGTGATGTCTACAACGGCCAGAGGAGATGATGACTTCTGTTGCAGAGCATGAAGAACTTACTAACATCCACATGAACGTTTGGTCATGAGAAGAAAGAGCATGCAGACGGCTCGATGTCCTGTGCTGCTGTGTAGTGAGCACACCGCGGGGCTGCAGGTGCAGCCTCCAAGGCCCTCCCTGCACTGCAGCCGAGGGCAGGGGGCACCGTGGCGCTGGTTGTGCAGGTCCACTGTGTGCACGCTCAGCAAAAAGACACGCCACTCTGCGCTCTGTCCCTCCAGGGCTCAGAGGCAGTACATTCCTGGTGCAGAAAGGCATGAGGTGGACTTGTGGATCTTCTCTTCCTCCAGCTGGTGTGTGGCCCTAGTTCCTGTCACTGCTTGCACGCCTCGTCTTCCTGGATGGGACCCTAGTGTCTGCGAATGGTACTTCTCATGTCAGCTGTCCTCTGAAAGCTGGTCACTGCATTCATGTGGTGTCCAGCTGAACAAAGAAAAAGCAGCAGTTTCTTCTGTTGATTGAAAACCTGGCCATGAGGCTTGTCAGAAGCCTCAGGACAACTTCTGTCGGGTTTTCAAGCATAATTTCAGTGGTAGGCTTTTCTGTCATTCAGAAAAGCAAAACAACTATAGATAATTTAAACAGAATTTGTAGGGCTTTAGGTTACAAAAATTGTCGAATGGGGTGAAGAAGTCAGCGAGGAAGGTTGGATTATCCAGAGCTTTGGATTGTAGGTACCGCTGCAGCCCCTGCATGGGGCCCTGATGCCTCCTGTGCCTCCCAGCAGCTCCGTGAACCCCAGGCTGTCCACTCCTGCTGCCCTTGCAGCAGCCTGTGCTCTTGCGTCCCTTTGCCAATGTGCCTCTGCAAGAACATGCATCTCCACACCACATAAGGCTCTGCCACTCCTGCCTTCTCGTCTCTGAGTGCCTTGTGCAGCTGCCCCTTAGCAGAGTCCTGCCGAAGGGGGTCTCGGTCGCCAGTACAGGAAAGATCAGAGGGGCAAGTGGCCAGCCCTGTCTCCTCAGGGCTGAGCCATTCACATTGCACTCTTCAGGTGAGCATTGTGCCACTGAGCCACACCCCAGCAAAGTGTGCAGAGAACTCTGTGCGTGTGTGTGCTTGTGTGTGTGTGTGTGTGTGTGTGTGTGTGTGTGGCTGGGGATCAAAACCAGGGCTTTAGGCCGGGCGCGGTGGCGCACGCCTGTAATCCCAGCACTTGGGAGGCTGAGGCAGGAGGATCGCGAGTTCAAAGCCAGCCTCAGCATTGGCGAGGCACTTAGCAACTCAGTGAGACCCTGTCTCTAATAAAAAATACAAAAAAGGTCTGGGGATGTGGCCCAATGGTCGAGTGCCCCTGAGTTCAATCCCCGGTACCACAAAAAAAAAAAAAAAAATAGGGCTTTATGTATGCCAGACACATGATCTAGCACTGTGTGTAGCACTTGTGACACTGGTTAACCAGGCTACAATACTGGGCCTGTACCCAGACCTGCCACCAGGGGAGACTGAAGAACACAAACAGGGTCAGCAATCTCATTCACTACTGTATCCCCAGCATCTGTCACAGTGTCGCGCAAGTAATGGACACAATAAACATAAATTATATGAATGTTTTCTTATAATCTCTTCTGTGGTCAGTTCCTATCCCTAGATATGCCAGTCTCCATGCAGATGGGACAATAAATCCTGTATTCCTTTTTTTTTTTTTTTTTTTTGTACCAAGGATTAAACTCGGGCTCTCCACCACTGAGCCACATCCTCAGCCCTTTTTTGTATTTTATTTAGAGACAGTGTCTCACTGAGTTACTTAGCACCTCACTGTTGCTGAGGCTGGCTTTGAACTCATGATCCTCCTGTCAGCCTCCTGAGCTGCTGGCATTACAGGCGTGTGCCATCATACCTGACTTAATCCTTTATTCCTTTTGGAGGGCAATTTGGTAAGACTCATCAGAGCCTGAAGAATGTACGTGTTCTATGACCAGCAATTTCTAAGAATTTGTCCTATGACATAGTAGAAAATGTAAATGTTTGTAATAGGAAATTTGTTTAAATTATGGTATATCCCTAGAATATTACACAGTGATTGGAAATGATAATAACAGGCTTGATTGATGTGAAATATTTCAGAAGAGTATATATATTTTCTCAATTTTGTAAAAGTAAAAAAGGAAATTGTGTACATAGTTCTGCATTAAAATGTATGAAATGAACCCAAGATGTCGATGTCGACAGTGGTTCTCTCTGGGCAGTGGGATTGTGAGTTATAACCCAGAACTCTTTGCCATGCTGGGGATCGAGCCCAGGGCCTGGGACGTGCCTGGCAAATGCTCGACCTGATCCACAGGCAGAGTCCTAGTCTAGAGCTCTTGACTGCAGCTGCAGCAAGACAGACTCACACGGCCCTCTGTGTCTGGACTTAGTAAGCATTAGTTCAGCTCTTCTGTGTCCCCAGAGATGTGGCTCCTAGCTGATTCCCTGCTGTCCTTTCTGCAAAGTCTATTTTGTCTTGAGTCCACACATACAGTCCCTCGGCCCCCAAGGCAGGCCCTCATAGCCTCACTTCAGTCTTGCCTCCATCAACCCAGAAGGAAAAAAGAGGTGCTGTCCCTCTTCCTGCTGAGGCCCTGGTGGTGTTCCTGGACCCACAGAGCACGTGCCAGGCCGAGCCCTCACTGTAGCCTGGAGCATGGGACTGGCGTCAGCCCATGAGCCCAGCTTAAGCTGGGATCTAGCTGAGAGGGTAAGTGTCCCAGTGGAAAGTAGGGTTCTGTGAGCAGACAGACAGGTGAGTGGACTCTGAGGAGGCGGCTTGCAACTGTGTGTATGTGACGGTGGGTGATTACTCGAACTATAAATTTTACCCAGGGAACTTTTGGATTTTGTAAGTTTTGCTTTGGTAATTTTTTTCTCACTTATCTCCCTGCCTCTAATCTTCAAAGCACACGTACAGAAGCAAACAATATGCATCTTACCTTTGTCACTTGTTTTACATGTAAGAAACCAGGAACTTGGAAGGAAAAACAGGGGAGATGGTGTGTGTCGGGGGAAGTAGAGTAGGTTGCCTGGGGAAGCCAGGAGTAGGTCTTGGGAGGCACAGACCTTGGGGGTGGCGGCACATCTGAGCAGACTCCCAGTCTCGTACAAAGAGAAGGCGCCGAAGAGGAAAGCCTGCTGGAGAGATGGATTCAGGGGCTCGCTCCCTGGAAATTCAAGCTGACTTGGCGAGACTGAGGACCCATGGGTGAGAGAAGGGCGGGGGTGGGGGACAGCGAGAGGAAGAAGTAGACTAAGGTTAAGACAAAACCACACGCTTTTCACAGGAAACAGGCTGAGGTGGCAGAGTTTTTTTTAAACAGCTGTGACTGCCTTATGAGGTCCATGGCCCGGCTGCTGAGGAGCTGCACTTCTCTGTACCATGTTTTTCAGCCGTTTACCGACACTTACAGCCTCCATTAGCCAACAAAGAGGCCCAGGACTCTGCTGCGCATACAGCAGGTCAGAAGTTACTGATCAGACCAGGCACCCCTTCCTCTGTGATGCCCTCTGTTCAACAGTGTTGAGCACCTGCAGTGAGCCAGGTCCTGTTGGGGCCAAAGACTCCAGGAGCATTGTGGTGTCTGTTTTCTTGGGAGGCCACAGGATCTACTTTTCTTTGTTCTGCTAGATGCCACCTTTTCTTTTTATACTTTGTAGTATGTGTTAAATACATAGTTTGTAGGTATCCGAAGAGGTCATCAGCTTTACCTTTCGGGATTGTTATTATTATTATTATTTTTTTTTTTTTTTTTTTGGTACCAGGGATTGAACTCAAGGGCACTGGACCACTGGGCCACATCCCCAGCCCTTTTTTGTATTTTATTAGAGAGGGTCTCACTGAGTTGCTCAGTGCCTCGCCATTGCTGAGGCTGGCTTTGAACTCGTGATCCTCCTGCCTCAGCCTCCCAAGTGCTAGGATTACAGGCGTGCGCCACCACGCCCGGCTACCTTTCAGGATTTTGATTCTCACTTTGGTAGCATGAATGGAAGGTACTGAAACCCCACCAGTGATTCATTGGGGACACCCTTAATGTATTAAAGTTTGGGTCTTGAAAAAAGAGTTTCTTCTAACTCCAGGTTAAAAAGTTCATCTGCCTCCTTGCCATCTTCACCCAGGTGTCTTTCATCTCAAGGTTAACATCCTGCCAGTGACTTCCTGAACACCCACAAACACCTCAAAGTCTGCCACCACCCCCAGGCTTCCTGGTTCTTGTCAGGGGAGTCCTCCACTTAGTTGTTCAAGTTAGAAACCTAGAAGTGGGTCTTGTTTCATCCTCCCCCACCTCTACAACCCATCTGTCAGCATATCCCTTCAATTCCACCTCCAAACACATCTGGGGTCTTTCTCCACTGCCATGATATCAGAGAACCTTTTCTGAATGACAAGATCTGCTGCTGCTGCTACTGGGCCTTCTCCAAAACATGTTCCCCACATCTGTAAAACTGATCATGATATCCACAGATCCTGGGGATTTGGATGTAAATGTCTTGGGAATCCATCATTCTGCCTGCTACAGCCACCATTTATAATAACAATATCAATGTTCTAGTAATGAACCTGGTAGAAGATGTGTTAGTCTCCTGTGTGAAACAAACTATAAAATATTGACCAAAGAATACAATTTCTATAAAATTACTTCAGGAAAGTCATGCAACAAATAACTACTGCAACAAACATTAACAACAAACCCCAGGGAACAGAGAGAATTTGGTTTCCAGAGCTGCATATTGAAATAAGTAAAGTGGTTTAGTTTTTAACAACAAAATGTAGATGCATGCGAACAGCCCATGCCCAGAGAAAAGCAGTTAATAGGAACTGTCCCCAAGGAAAGCTAGATGTGGACTTACTAGACAAAGACTTTAAAGCAAGTATTTATTCAAGGAGCTAAAGGGAACCATGTACAGAGAACTAAAGGAAATCATGAGAATGGTGTCTCTCAAATAGGAAATATGAATAAAGAGTTATAAAAGAAACCAAGTAGACATTCTGATTTTGAAAAGTACAGTAACTAAAAAATATCAAGATTTATGACAGGGGTTCCACATGGATTTGAGCAGCCAGGAGAAAAATGAACTTTAAAATAGATCAGTGGAGGGGGTTGGGGTGATGGCTCAGTGGTAGAGCGCTTGCCTAGCATGTTTGAGGTACTGGGTTCGATTTTCAGCACCACATGTAATATAACAAATAAATAAAGGTCTGTCGATAACTAATAAAAATTTTTAAAAAATAGATCAGTGGAGGTCATCCAGCATGTGAAGAGTTAGCAGAGTCTGAAACAGCCATGGGACACTCTCCGGGACTCCATGTGCCACTGGGCATCCCAAGGAGCAAAGCCAGGTAGAAAGAACTTGTGAAGCAGTCAGATCCAGGGTGCCCAGATTGGTGGAAAACAACCTGCACACACATGCAATAGACTTCTAGTAGTCAAAGCTCGAAGACAGCGGTGACAAGATATAACCAGACCATCAAAAGACAAGGTAGAGACTTGGGAGCAGCCAAAGAGAAGTGACAGGGATCCTTGATCAGATTATCAAGGGCCATCAGAAACCCTGGGGCCAGAGGAGGTGGCAAATGAGTCAGTACCAGAATATTTTTGTGTGTAATTCCTCCTTTTTTCCATATGGTTTAAAAAACACCTTCAAAAAAGAGTAATTATAAACTATATGAATGGCCAATAATAACATAAAGAGGGAGCAAAGATCTTGTAGACCATTTAAATTAAATTGGTATGACTCCACATAGGAGTGCTGTCCTATCAAGCCGCGCACAGTAATCCCCAGAGTGACTGCTCAGAAGGTAACTCAAAAGCACCAGTGGAAGAAATGACGGGAGTTACAGTGCCACGCCAGAAGATCTCTCTTCAACACTCATGAAGGCAGCACTGAAGGCATTGACAAAAAGAAGACACAAAAGCACAGAAAGTGGCAGGAATCTTACCAATAATTGCACTAAATTTAAGTAAATCAAAGGCTGGGGTGTAGCTCAGTGTTAGAGCTCTTGCCTAGCACATGCAAAGCCCTAGAGTTTGATCCTCATCACCACAAGAAGCACAAACAAAAATAAAAACAAAAACTGGATTGAACTCTGAATGATAAAGCACAGATTGGTAGATGGGGAAAATGATCCAATTGATGCTATCTATAAGAGACTCATTTTTAGATTAAAAAACAGTTGAGGGCTGGGATTCTGGCTCAGCGGTAGAGCGCTCACCTAGCACGTGCGCGGCCCGGGTTTGATCCTCAACACCACGTAAAAATAAACGCATTGTGTATAACTAAAGCAAACAAATAAATATTTAAAAAAAAAAAACAGTTGAAAATGAAAACTTGGAAAAATATATTATTTGCAAAAATAACTACAATAGGATTGGAGTAGTTATACTACTACCACACAAATTAAGACAAAATTGCTTCAAGGGACAAAAAAGGACATGAAATTATTGGCATCAAATCCATATTGGCATCAGATTTGCCATTTTAGGCTGGGAGCCATTTTCTCTAGAGGTTCCAAAGTTTCAATTCTGAGGCAAAGCTGCTTAACTTCCCATAAGAACAAGTGCCTGCTATCAACCTCACCCCAGCTTAAACTCCTAAGCAACTTATGAGATTCCTCTCGTGGGCTATAAAGCTGCTCTGTGAAGTGCTGACAGGCAGCTGTTCTTGGAGGGACAGCCTTGTCCATATGCCTCCTGTTACCGACAAATCTCTTGTGTGACGTTCCGGTGTGTCGCATGGTCCTTGGACTATGCATGGACTCTGCTGGTGTCCTTTCAGATATAATGATATAAATATCAAGCCATTTGAAGGGCAAAAATCACACCGGGGACAGCCGTGCAGCCAAGAGATTTAGTCAACAGCTTTTGTGGCTGGTAGCAAAACGGAGAAGAGGTGCTCTGGTCGAAGGTCGAAGAGGTGCTGGGAGAGGGGAGTCAGGGAGAAGGGAGTGTGCAAGCTCTGGTGGGAGAGGGGAGTCAGGGAGAAGGGCGTGTGCAAGCTCTGGACAGAAGGTGGGTGCTTGGTCGCACCAGCTGGGATCTCTGGAGCTGTCAGCTAAAGCAGCTGCTGTCTGGCTGGAGCTGTCGGCTGGGAGCGGCCATCGGGCTGAAGGCGGTGGGTCTGGAGCTGTCGGCTGGGGCATCTGCCGTCGGCTGAAGGTGATGGGTCTGGAGCTGTCGGCTGGGGAAGCTGCCATTGGCTGGAGGCAATGGGTCTGGATATGTTGCAGTGGCTTCCTCCTCTCCGCAGGGTCGAGCTGATGTGTCTGAGTGGCTTCCTCCTCTCAGTAGCGACGAGCTGATGTGTGCATCTGTGTGTGTGTGTGTTCTGAGTCTCTGGAACAGGGCCCTATATAGGGATTTCTGGTGGGAGGTGCACCAGAGCAACCCCAACGCCATTGGCTCTTTGCCCATAGAACAGGGCGACCTTTAAGCCTATTGGCTCTTGCCCAGGGAAAAGAAACATCCTGTCCGGGGAAGAAACATCCTGCCCGGGGAAGAAACATCCTGCCCGGGGAAGAAACATCCTGCCTGGGGAAGAAACATCCTGCCCGGAGAATGAAACAAGGTTGCTTCTCTCAGGATGTGGAAAACTCTGGGGGGTTGGGGGGTAGCCCATCTATCACCATTAAGAAGTATGTTATAAACGTATGTACAAATGACAACAGAGTCCCTCCAAAAAGTGAACCAAAAATTGACAGAATTGAAGGAAATTTAGATGGTTTTACAATAGTATTTGGACATTTTAATAGTCTACTTCCAATAATGGATATAACAGACAGAAGTTCATTAATGACACAGAGAACTCAAATAACACTATAAACCAAGCAGACGTAATGGATATAAGGTCCTTGCTTAGCATCTGGATGGCCATCTTAAGTGACAGCCACCACTGTCACGTTTTTCTTAAGGAAAAAGTTTTGCTTTCCGCCAAAGGGTGTTTCTGAGAAAGGCTCACAACCCCCTCATACCAACCCACCCCCTAACTGCCCACATTAGGACCACCAGGCTCTGATACCTGAGCCTGCACTATAAAGTCCAGGAACGCAAGCCTGTTTTGCCTCTCTCCACTGCAGAGAGATGGCTTTTATTTGTCAGTTCTGACAGATGAACTCTCGTATGTATCTTTGCCTGGTTTCTGTCTTTAATTTCTCACTTACCCGCCTCTCATTCCTCGCTTTCCCTTCATTTTGGTGCTGAAACCCGGGATTGGATTTCCTGATATGCCCGCTCCCCTCTTTGAGGGTCACTGAGTGCCCGGGCCCCAACCTGAATTCCATCATGGGACCAGGCCCTCCATTCTGCCAAACACCCTCTCTGCACCAACCACCAGATATTCCAGACCCTGTCTCTGGTTGACCTAAATAACCTACAGGTCCTGGGAAACATCCAGCATTCCCAGGGTTACTGTGTGGTCAGGGGCACCCCCAGCCACAGCTTTCACAGCTACAGCTGATCCCTACTGTTCACTGAATCTATAGGTGGTCTTTTATTTGGGTCCTGGTTTTGATCTCTCTCACCCTGGACCTAAACTCCCCAAAACTTATCCACTTGTGCAATCAGATCTTGCCTCAATATCCTTTGGATAACAACTCTAAATGGCCGCTTAGATCCCGATATTATCAGCACTTTAGATCCCGATATTATCAGGGATCTTTTCAACTATTGTGAGCGTTTGGGAAAATGGAAAGAGATATCATAAGTTCAGGCCTTCTCCCCTCTATGTTCTAACCCCTCTCTCTGCAAGTCTTTCCCTCCCACACAAGTCCTCTTAGATCTCACCTCCCCTGAGCCTGCTTCCAAAGGGACAGAAGATCCTACCCAGGACTACTCCTCCTTTGACCCAGCCGATGAGCCCCTGCCATACCACAATTCTCTTTCTGATGAAGCCGCCGCAGCAACTATCCCCTTGGCTCCTCTGCCCTTCTCTCCTCCTGCCACATGCTCAGGGACTGCTGCTTCCCAACCCACATCTCTGTGTCCTGTATGTGAGGTGGCTGGGCTAGATGGTGTAATTCGGGTTCATGTGCCTTTCTCTTTGTCAGATCTTCCACAGATAGAAAAGCGGCTTGGGTCCTCCACTTCGAGTCCCACCACATATATCAAAGAGTTTCAATATCTGACTCAATCATATGACTTGACCTTCCATGATGTCCATATGATCTTGTCTAACACCCTCCTGCCCGAGGAGCGCAGGCAAGTTTGGGAACAAGCTAGAAATTATGCTGATGAGGCACATCAGACCTTCCCTGCCCATCCGATTGGCACTGAGGTGGTCCCTGATCGGGGACCCAATTAGGATTATGATCCACCTGGAGGAGTAACTAGTAGAAACCAATTCATTACTTGCCTCATGGAAGGACTTAGAAAGGCAAGCAATAGGGCTATCAGTTATGAAAAGCTAAAAAAAAAAAAAAATCATCCAAGATAAGAATGAAACACTTCAGCATTTAGATCGCTTGACCAAGACTTTATCACAATAGACTACTCTGGACCCTGAGACTCCAGATGGGAGACAACTACTAATGACCGACTTCTCTCCCAGAGTTTCCCCGATATTAAGGCCAAACTAAGGCTCCTTGAGAGGGGGCCCCTAACTCCCCAAGCTGAGGTTCTGGGAGTGGCCTTTAAGGTGTAGAACAGGAGAGACAAGAAGGCCCAGAAGCAGAAATATCACATGCTCCCTCAAGCCGTCCAGCCGGCCTCAGCATCTGTCATTGGTTCCACTGGACCAAGGAAGGGTCCCTCGGGATTGTCCAGACCCTGTTCTAAATGTGGTCAGATGGGTCACTGGGATCATACAAACCTGGCAACCAGGCCCTTGTCCTAAATGCCATCAGGAAGGACACTGGGCTATTGACTGTCCCCGAGCCCACAGTGGCCCCTGGCCATCTGGCCCTTCTGGTTCCCCTTTCCAACTCTTAGGCCTGGCTGCAGAGGACTGACGAACCCAGGTCCCCATCACCCAGCCACTACCATCACTCCGTGGGAACCCAGGGTAACTCTATGTAGTTCAGGTGGGCCTATCTCCTCCCTCCTGGACACTGGGGCTACATATTCAGTCCTCAGGGAGTTCTGGGGGCTACCACTCGTTCTGTGACCTCTATTGTTGGAGTAGAGGGTAAAGCTTGCCAACCCTCACAAACACCTAGCCTTGTTTGCACTTTTGGCTCTCCAATTTCTACCCACTCCTTTTTGGTCATTCCACAGTGCCCTGTTCCCCTCTGGTAAGGGACATCCTCACAAAATTTAGGACTACACTTTCCTTCATATATTCAGACTCACCTGCCGCTCCTCTGACCCTCACCCTTACCTTAGGACCATTGCCGGAGACCAGCTCCGGTTGGGGGGGGGGGGGAAGATGTCGGCGGAAAGGTGAGAGAAAGACCACGCAGCACACAAGTCTGGAGGCTAACTCTAACTTTACTTCTTTTACCCGAGTTTTTATAGCCCAGACAGCACAGTCTTTTGCATTACAGCTTTTGAGGTTACATTAAAGAATTTCAGAGTTATACATTCTGAGGGAAACAGGATATTGTTCTAAGTACATATTACTGATTAAACTTATCTAAAAAACGTAAAGAAAGCATATATTGATCAATCTTAAATGTCAAGAACAAAAACTGTTTTTACCTAAAACTATACTTACAGCTCTTTAAGATCACTCACAATGTCCCACACCTTGATTGCCCTAATCCATCATAGCTTGACTGAACTCAGCTTACTGTTGTTTCCTATAATAACTTGTTCTGAATTAGAAAGAAGGAAGTACAGCTATTTCTCAAAAGTTAAGCTAACAGGTATTTTTCCTTTGATCAGGTGTTAGATCTAAGGGGTCTCTACCATGGAAAACTTGTATCAATATATCTTAAACTAATATCCTAAACTTACCTAAGATAAAGGAATCCTTATCAATCACAAGAAAGCCTTATAACTATAACTTAAAACCTTATAACTATAACTTAGAAAAGTCTGAACTATGGGGCACAGCAAGAGCCACAAGTTTAATCATTACTTATAAGCCTAATGTCTAATTATAAACCTGTTTTACTCATGTACTAATGAATTTGCTATAGACCTCCTGGCTCAGACTCCACAGTGTAAATTTGTGTGGTCAGATTTATGCTTAATAGCTAACTTATGAGCCCCTAGTGGTCACACAGGGACACAGTGAGAATAGGGAGATAGAATTAACCATCGCGGCGCCATTTTTGTCTAACATCGTTCCTGGAAGAGGGAGAGATGCCTTGCTTTCTCTCCCTATTATTTCAGACAAGGAGCCTTGCTCACTTGTCCCAAGGAAGATGTGACAGACCATCCCCTGTTCTGTCTTCCAGTGCCTTCTGAGGTGGACCCTACTGTCTGGGGTCACCTCACACCATGAGCCCATTCACACTCGTCTCAAAACCCTCCTCCATTCTCTGGCCCAATCACAATACCTGCTCTCCCTCCTTGCTGCTGCTGCTGTGCCTGTCTGCACACAGCAGCCTCATCAGGCTCCTGACAATAAGCCTGCTTCTTATCCCAGGTGTGTGTACTTAGTCCTGTGACACTTTTCTTTCATTGGTGCCAGTGACTCAATCGTGTTCTCCCATCAGCTTGGCTCTCCCCTCTGGGGATCTGAGCTGCCTCGGGATCCTGGCCCGAGGGCCCAGGACAATACCACACACTCTCTTCCATTCACCTAGTGCTCTTCTTCCCCCTCCACACGCCAGCCTCACTTGGGTGAGTGACTTCGCCCTTCCCTCCCCTCCTCCTAACTTAGATCTTGGCCCAGCACCAAGATTCTCCACCTTCCCAGCCCTTCCCCTTGCCGAGTTCACTCTTGGGTCTTGGTTCTCAACTCCTCGGCAGAGCTCATGAAAGCCCTGGCCAGGCAACCAAGACTCTCTATGGGCAAAGTCCAGCACTAGGGAAGTAGCAGGTGACAGCCCCCTTCTCTCAGTCCCAGAAAGGCTTCAACACCGGGGCACTCTCCAGCACTCTAACTCACCGCGGGGAACTCCCAATCCAGAATCCCATCTCTCAGCTGCCTCCTCGCCCACTTAGCCCCACTCCGTTTGGCCCCTGATCTAAAGACCCATCGACTAACTCAACTTTCCACTCATCCATGGCCCTTCTATGACTTGGACAATGGCCACTCATGGCACCTTTTATCCCGATATTTTATGGAATCTTCATAACATTTGCGAGAGCTCAGGAAAATGGAAGGAAATCCCTTATACGCAGCCTTTCTCCTCTCTCCACTCTAAGCCTTCCCTTTCATCCTCTTGCTCCCCGGCCCGCTTCTACTTGCCACTAAAGCTCTGGATTCCTCTAGAGACCCTACAAGGACAAACAAGGAATCCAGAACCCTCCTCCCTTCTTCTATTGGCTTACCACATTGTGAAGCCCTCAGCAGCAATCTCCCTGGCTTAGGACACTCTGAAGCTAACATTGAAATACAAAGGACAGACTCAGCAGGCCTGATAAGAGGCCTAAGACAAAAAAAATTAAAAAAAAAAAATTGTCAATTCAACTTTTTCCTTGGCTACAACATAGAAGAATGACTTCAAAAATTTCTCCCTCTCTCCCTCTGCTGCTCTCTCTCTCTTTCTCATTCTGTCATATCACTTTATCTTGCACACCTAAATTACGATCTCTAACACTCTGTTTTGCTCAGAGACCAATGTACAAAAGTTGGCTCTTCATCTAATACATTTTAAAAGTTATAAGGCCTTCACTCATTTGTTCTGTGTGCTGTCTTGTCTACATGTGTGTGTATCAAAACCAACATATAGAGCACTCATAAACTAAAATTCAAATATGGATCCAAAAATCTCTAACCAAACTATAAACCAAATTTTATTACAGGAATACCAATCCCTCACCAAAATTGGGCTGCTGGGGACGGCGTTCCACCACTACTCAACCTCCTTCATCATTCCAGTGACATCCTGAGCCCCTAATGAGGGGTTCAAATGCCACCCCTTCCCAGCAGGAAGCAGTTCGAGAAGATTGACCTACTGTGGGAAGTCACGCTAGGTGCATGCACCTCTGTTTCCTGATGCCCTGGGATCTGAAAGAGCATTTGAGTCTGAGGTGATAATGCCCTTGACTCGTGCCTTGGGCTTTTCCCTTCCCTGGATAACAGAGGCGTGGCCCTAGGAGTAGGCATTACCCAGAGGCTTTGGCTTACCCACACCTGTCCTTTGTAATTTACCCTTTGCCATGTTTGGGATAGAATGTTCCATGGAAACTCCCTTTGCTCTGCTCTGGATCCCCACTCGGCACATGAGATGGGTGTGGCCTTCCTAGATGTCAGTCAACCAGCTGACAGCAAGACATCATTAAGCTAACCTCAAAGCCCTGAAACCTGACCCGTTGCTTTACTTGCATGATTTCTCCCCAATAAAACTGGGCTCCAGGTGTGCTTTCTCTCTCTTTCCTTGGACCCCCTAATGTCAAAGAGGAGCCGTCACAAGATCCCCCCAAATTAAGGTAATTTTCTGTCTCTGTGTGGTTATTTTATGCAGCCCAGTTCACATGGAATGACCTTAAGGGTTTAGTTGCAACCTTCATCCCTGTTCCCGAAGGAGCCCAATTTAAGAACAAAAAAAGGGGGGGGGGGCGGATATTAAGTCCTTGCTTAGCATATGGATGGCCATCTTTTTTTTTTTTTTTTTTGTACTGGGGATTGAACTCAGGGGCACTTGACCACTGGGCCACATCCCCAGCCCTTTTTTGTATTTTATTAGAGACAAGGTCTCACTGAGTTACTAAGTGCCTCACCATTGCTGAGGCTGGCTTTGAACTTGCGATCCTCCTGCCTCAGCCTCCCAAAGTGCTGGGATTACAGGCGTGCGCCATCGCGCCCAGCTTCTGGATGGCCATCTTAAGTGACAGTTTCACTTTCCACCCAAGGGCATTTCTGAGAAAGGCTCACCACTCCCTCATATCAACCCAACCCCTAATCACGTTAGGACCTGCTCAGCTCTGATTCCTGAGCCTGCACTATAGGAGTCCTGTAACCCAAGCCTGTTTTGCCTCTTTCTGCTATAGAGAGATGGCCTTTATTTGTCAGCTCTGACAAATACACTCTCGAGTGTATCTCTGCTTGGTCTCTTTCATTTCTCGATTACCCATCTCTCGTTCCTTGCTTTTCCTTCAATGGAGATATATGAGAACTTTCCAACCACCAACAACAGGATTTACATTTTTTTTCATGTGCACATGGAATAGTCTCTAGAACTAATTTTATATTAGGTCACAAAACAATTCTCAGTCAGTTTAAAGGCTTTGAAATCATGAAAAGTATGTTCTATTACTATGAAAATTAGGAATCAAAGTACAAGATACAAAAAACATAAAATTCATGTAGAAATTAAAGAACATGGTCTAAAGCAATAAAAACATTAAAGAAGAAATCCCAAGAGAAATCATGAAGTGTTTTTTTTAAAAATATTTATTTATTTATTTTAGTTGTACACAATGCAATCATTTATGTTTACGTGGTGCTGAGGATCGAACCCGGGCCGCGCACGTGCGAGGCGAGTGCTCTGCCACTGAGCCACAATCCCAGCCCCACATGAAGTGTTTTGAGACTTGAAAATCCAACCTCTTTCCTCTGATTTGGTGTAGGAAATGATTGATTTCTGTGTGTGGAACCAGCCTTCCATTCCTGGGGCAAATACCACTGACTCATGGTGGTGTGGTCTAATACTGGACTTGGCTTATAGTTTTTTGAAGGTTTTTGCATATATAGTCATAAAGAATATTGATTTGTGGGCTGGGATTCTGGCTCAGCGGTAGAGCGCTCGCCTAGCACGTGCGCGACCCGGGTTCGATCCTCAGCACCACGTACAAATAAAAAACGCATTGTGTACAACTAAAAGCAAATAAATAAATATTTAAAAAAAAAATATTGGTTTGTGGTTTTATTTTCTTGTGATGTGTTTTTCTGTCTTTGGTATCAAGGTAATACTGGTCTCAAAGAATGGTGTTAATTCTTTAAAAGTTTGGTAGAATTTACCAGCAAGGCTTTCCTAGATTTATTTATTTGTTTGTTTTTTTAACTTATTCAATCTCTTCAATTGCTATAGGACCCTTCGGGTTTTGTATTTTTTAAAAAATTTTTTAAAATATTTATTTATTTGCTTTAGTTGTACACAATACAATGCATTTATGTTTATGTGGTGCTGAGGATCGAACCCGGGCCACGCACGTGCAAGGCGAGCACTCTGCTGCCGAGCCACAACCCCAGCCCCTCTATTTCTTATTAAAGTTTTGACAACTGATTTCTAGGAATTTGCTCATGTAACTCATCTATGATTAGCATTACAATTGATCCTAGTACACTCTGATAATCCTTTTTATTTTTGTGAAGTCAGTAGAATGTCTCCACTTTTGTTTTTGGTACTGGGATTGAACCCAGGGGCACTTAACCACTGAGCCACATCCCCAGCCCTTTTTTATATTTTATTTATAGAGACAGGGTCTCACTAACTTGAACTCGCAATCCTCCTGTCTCAGCCTCCCAAATCACTGGGATTACAGGCATGTGACACTGTGCCCAGCCCTCCTTTCTCATTTAAGTAATTTTTTTTTTTTTTTTTTTTTTTTTTGTGGTACCGGGGATTGAACTCAGGGGCACTCGTCCACTGGGCCACATCCCCAGCCCTTTTTTATATTTTATTTAGAGACAGGGTCTCACTGAGTTGCTAAGTGCCTTGCCACTGCTGAGGCTGGCTTTGAACTTGCGATTCTCCTGCCTCAGCCTCCCAAAGTGCTGGGATTACAGGCGTGTGCCACCGCGCCCGGCTTCATTTAAGTAATTTGAGTCTCTCTTTTTTGTCCTTCTAGCTAAACATTTGCCAACCATTTGATCAGATGTGGTTGGCTATTACAGAATAGTACAGCCTAGCATGTGTTTAAACAACAGAAATTTATTCCCATAGTTCTGGAAGTCAGGAAGTAAAAGACTAGTACAAGTGCTAGCAGACATGGAGTTTGTAGGGTGCCCTTCTTGGTTAGCAGACAGACCTCTCCAGGTTACATCCTCACCCAGAGGAAGATGCAAAGACAGGAAGTAAGCTCCTTCCTCTGAGATACTGATCCCAAGCTGAAGGCTCCATCCTCAGGACCTAGTTCTCTCCCAAATACTTTAGCCACTAATAACCATCCCACTGAGGGTTATGGTTTCAATATACACATTTGGGGGAAACAAACATGTAGCCCAGAACACCAATTTTGTTAATCTTTTCAAAGAATGAAATTTTTGTTAATTTTTCTATTGTTTTTCTATTCTTTTATCCCATTTATCTCCATTCTTATCTGTTATTTACACCTTTTGTTAACTGTAGACTTTTTTTGTTCTCCTTTATACAGTTTCTTAAAGTGTAAGGCAATTTGAGGTCTTTCTTTTCTTTTTAATGAAGGTATTTACAGCTATAAGTTTCCTTTGAGTCTGAGTGAATACATCAATAAATGGCACAGGTGCCAAGATGATAATCTTTTCAAAATGTAGTTCTGAAACATACAGATGTATATTTACTTGAAAAATCAAATCTAGACTCCAACTTCTCCCAAACACACAGAAAATAATGAAAACAATAAAATTTCTAGAAGAAATTATAGGAAAAATCTCTTAAGTTTTAGATAGGACACTAAAAGTACTAGTCACTGAGGAAGCAATTGATAAACTGGACTTCATTAAAATTTAAAGCTTCTATTCTCCTAAAGATTCTGTAAAATTTACACAAAATGCAAGCCACAAACTGGAAGAAAATATTTGCAACAAGTACATATAACAAAGGCCTTATTATCCAGAATATGTACAGAACTCTTACTATTTTTTTTAATATTTATTTATTTGCTTTTAGTTGTACACAATGCGTTTATTTGTATGTGGTGCTGAGGATCGAACCCGGGTCGCGCACGTGCTAGACGAGTGCTCTACCGCTGAGCCACAATCCCAGCCCCAGAACTCTTACTATTTAATAAGACAAATGATCCAGTTTTAAAATGGCCAATGGACTTGTGCAAACCAGTCACAAAAAATGATAAACTAATTGCCAAGAATTAGTAACAAGAAGACTAACATCGGGGCTGGGATTGTGGCTCAGTGGTAGAGCGCTCGCCTAACACATGCGCAGCCGGGGTTCGATCCTCAGCACCACGTACAAATAAAAAATGCATTGAATAAAACGCATTGTGTACAACTAAAGCAAATAAATAAATATTAAAAAAAAGACTAACATCATTGATTATCAGGGAAATACAAAGGCTGTGCTTCTAACCCACCAGAGTAACAAGCACTAAAACAATAACAATAAAGAGTCTTGACAAGGTAATGAGGCAAGTGGAACTCATACATTGTTTATGGGAATGTAGGAGGGTATTGCCATTTTTGAAAATAAGTTGATAATATCTCATCAAATAAAACATACACCTAGCTTGTAATCCAGCTGTTTCACACATGGATATTTATCCATGTTAAGTGAAAATGTGTCCATTTGAAAGACCCCAGCCTCAGCAAGTTCCCCTGCTCTGCTTGAGTGTGGCAATGTTATAAAATAACTAAGTGAGGACAAGAACAGAGAACCAGTTTAGTAATAAATTAGTAACAGTCATCTGACATCCAAAAAGGAATAAAAATGGGGAACAGAGGTCCTAAGAACAACCTGTCGAAATTGCCAGAGTGCTAAAATAAGAAGGGTCTGATGTTTGTGGCTTTTCGGGGAAATTAAGAGGAACCAACTGCTGTGACCCCAAGTAGACCCCCAAGCTTGATTTAATACAGCCAATGAAATGCTTGTTACTATGTACCTGCTTTTGTAACCCCTTGCACCCTATAAAAGGCTTGTGACCCAGAGCCCGGTGTGCTCAGTTAGCTGATGCTGCTGACCGCCCGCAGGCGCCTGTGTAAGAATAAAGATCCTCTTGCTTTTGCATCCAGAGTGGCTCGTGAGTGGTCTTGGATTTCGGGATCTGTGGGTCTTTCACATTAGAACAATTGTGCAGGGGCTGGGGTTGTGGCTCAGTGGTAGAGTGCTCACCTAGCACGTGCGTGGCCTGGGTTCGATCCTCAGCACCACGTAAAAATAGAGGCATTGTGTACAACTAAAAACAAATAAATAAGTATTTTTAAAAAAACAGTTGTGCAGTAATAGTCCCAACAGTTTGTTTGTTTGTTTGTTTGTTTGTTTGTTTGTTACCGGGGATTGAACTCACTGGGCCACATCCCCAGCCCTTTTTGTATTTTATTAGAGACAGGGACTCACTAAGTTGCTAAGTGCCTCGCCATCGCTGAGGCTGGCTTTGAACTCGCGATCCTCCTGCCTCAGCCTCCCAAGTGCTGGGATTACAGGTGTGTAGTGGTAGAGTGCTCACCTAGCACGTGCGTGGCCTGGGTTCGATCCTCAGCACCACATAAACATAAATACATTGCATTGTGTACAACTAAAGCAAATAAATAAATATTTTTAAAAATTCAAAAAAATATGCAAAACTTGGGGCTGGGGTTGTGGCTCAGTGGTAGAGTGCTCACCTAGCACGTGCGTGGCCTGGGTTCGATCCTCAGCACCACGTAAAAATAGAGGCATTGTGTACAACTAAAAACAAATAAATAAGTATTTTTAAAAAAACAGTTGTGCAGTAATAGTCCCAACAGTTTGTTTGTTTGTTACCGGGGATTGAACTCACTGGGCCACATCCCCAGCCCTTTTTGTATTTTATTAGAGACAGGGTCTCACTGAGTTGCTAAGTGCCTCGCCATTGCTGAGGCTGGCTTTGAACTCGCGATCCTCCTGCCTCAGCCTCCCAAGTGCTGGGATTACAGGTGTGCACCACCACATCTGGCAAGATTTTTCTTATATTGTGCAGGGGCTGGGGTTGTGGCTCAGTGGTAGAGTGCTCACCTAGCACGTGCGTGGCCTGGGTTCGATCCTCAGCACCACGTAAAAATAGAGGCATTGTGTACAACTAAAAACAAATAAATAAGTATTTTTAAAAAAACAGTTGTGCAGTAATAGTCCCAACAGTTTGTTTGTTTGTTTGTTTGTTTGTTTGTTTTGTTACCGGGGATTGAACTCACTGGGCCACATCCCCCAGCCCTTTTTGTATTTTATTAGAGACAGGGACTCACTAAGTTGCTAAGTGCCTCGCCATCGCTGAGGCTGGCTTTGAACTCGCGATCCTCCTGCCTCAGCCTCCCAAGTGCTGGGATTACAGGTGTGTGCCCTACCGCGCCCGACTCTAACAGTTTTATTCATAAAATCCCCAAACTTGAATTGATTTAAATATCTGATAACAGATGAGTGGGGGGGGGGGGAGAGCGCAAAATCATGGTATATTCATTTAATTAAATCCCAAAACAAAATTGAATGACAGGTGCCTGCAACAACATCTATGAATCACATAGATGTTATGTTGAACAAAAGCAGGCACACGTAAGAGACCAGAATGCAAATCCTGTGGATACTGAGTCCTAGAACAGGCTAAGTGTAGAATCTGTAGTGACAAAAAGCAGTCATAGCAATCTGAGCAGCAGTTCCATCAGCTGAGTGTAGAGAAGGGACCTGCTGCAGAGCACAGGGTACTCTCTGGGATAAAGAAAATGTCATACCTTGAATAGAGATGGCTACACAAACTATGGATGCATTAAAACTCATCATAAAAGCTAGGTATTTTATTGTGTATTACTATATGTAGATTATATAAATAGATATATAAAGCTGACGACAATTTATGGAACACAGGGCAAAATGAAGATAAACAATGATGAAGTCGATAGATACCATCATATTTCTTTTTGTGGTACTGGGGATGGAACCCAGGGCCTTGGGCATGCTAGGCAAGTTCTGTACCACTGAGTAACCAGCCCCAGTAGACATTATCATGAAGGAAAATTTAGTAAACTCATTAAGAAAAGGTCGCCGGGCGTGGTGGCGCACGCCTGTAATCCCAGCACTTTGGGAGGCTGAAGCAGGAGGATCGCGAGTTCAAAGCCAGCCTCAGCAAATGGCGAGGCACTTAGCAACTCAGTGAGACCCTGTCTCTAAATAAAATACAAAAAAGGGCTGGGGATGTGACCAGTGGTCGAGTGCCCCTGAGTTCAATCCCCGGTACCACAAAAAAAAAAAAAAAGAAAAAGAAAAGAAAAGGTCCATTTCAAATCGAAATAGTGAGTAATAGTCTTGATTGTCAATATGCCAAATGATGTAGTGGAATGAGTTCATGATCAAATAGGTTAAAAAATGACCCCAACTTGGTCTTTCACATAAAATACTGAAGTTTACTCATAGTATGTATCTAAAATTGAGAACAAATAGGATGATCTGGTAATTGAGTGATATCAACCCAAATTAGGCTCAATCACTACCCTAGAAAATTTGGTTAAGTCCTCTGACATCTTATAGCTCATAAATGAAAAAAAGCTTGATAATCCTAAAAATTTACACAGCATCATCAAAGTAAATCATTAATTTGAAAGACTTTTCTAAACTCTTATAGATTTGCTCAATGTTGCCAGAGAAATGACATTACCTGTTTTTTTTTTTTTTTTTTTTTTTTTTTTTTTTTTTTTTTTGTGGTACCGGGGATTGAACTCAGGGGCACTCAACCACTGGGCCACATCCCCAGACCTTTTTTGTATTTTTTATTAGAGACAGGGTCTCACTGAGTTGCTAAGTGCCTCGCCATTGCTGAGGCTGGCTTTGAACTCGCGATCCTCCTGCCTCAGCCTCCCAAGTGCTGGGATTACAGGCGTGCGCCACCGCGCCCGGCTACAATTACCTGTTTTTAGTGTAGAAAATTCTTTTACAGTTCATTGTTGTTCTAGATAATCATATATAGTCAAAATGAAACTTTCATAGAATTGTTGTCATTTTAAATGTCATTTTTTTTTTTTTTTTGCACCAGGATTGAATCCAGGGGTGTCTAACCCTTGGGCCACATCCCGAGCCCCTTTTTATTTTCTGACAGGGTCTCCCCGAGTTGTTTAGGACCTTTGCTGAGGCTCTTCTCCAAGTTGCCATCCTTCCACCTCAGCCCTCTGAGCCACTGGGATTACAGGTGTGCACCACCACATCTGGCAAGATTTTTTCTTATATTTGTGGGTTTTGTGTTTTAAAACTTCAAATTTATATTATTTATTCCTTCCAAATACATACTGATTTTCATTTCTACTTTTGCATTCACAAATTTTATTGCAGTGCTTTCATTTAAGTGCAGATTGTGTAAGTTTTGGGCTCTACTATCCCTGAATACACTGTGGATACATGAGTCTCAGGACATGATCTGGAGTGTGGAAAATAATTTGCAGAACAAATGCAATCAGTATAATTCAGTAAAAAAAAATATGCAAAACTTGGGGCTGGGGTTGTGGCTCAGCGGCAGAGCGCGCCCGCCTCGCATGTGCGCAGCCTGGGTTTGATCCTCAGCACCACATAAACATAAATACATTGCATTGTGTACAACTAAAGTAAATAAATAAATATTTTTAAAAAATTCAAAAAAATATGCAAAACTTAATAGTAAAAACACTATTATTGTTCACCAATAAACACGAATGTGGGGTGATTATTGAAGGGCAAAAGTCACACTGGGGATGGCCGTGCAGTCCAGGGATTTATTAACTGGCCGTTATGGCTAGTTAAGTGTAGAAAAGGAATGGGGAGAGGGGTCATTTTTGTCAGTGGCCAGTTTGTGTAGTTCCAGAAGAGACTGGTTCACACTCTTCCCCAAGTGCAAAGCACATTCCATTGCGTTGAGCCCACTCTCCCAGTCATCACGGTCTGCTTTCTCGATATCCTGAAGGAAGATTCAGCCACCGCGTTGGTTCTGCAGCTTCATCAGTTTCTCAACATGTTCCTTCTCCTCATGAGATTGGTGAAGAAGATATTCGGCAAAATTCTTCAAAGCCACATCATCACGGTCAAGGTAGTAAGACATGGACAGGTAGACAGAGGAGGCGTAGAGCTCCAGGTTGATCTGGCGGTCGATGGTGGCCTCCGCGTCCTGATGGTAGTTCTGGCGCACCTGCGAGGGGGTGTGGTAGTCATGGCGGGAGGCTGAGGAGAGGCGCTGCGCTGGAGAAGAAACTGATGAAGCTGCAGAACCAACGCGGGTGGCCGAATCTTCCTTCAGGATATCGAGAAAAACCAGACCGTGATGACTGGGAGAGTGGGCTCAACGCAATGGAATGTGCTTTGCACTCGGAGAAGAGTGTGAACCAGTCACTTCTGGAACTGCACAAACTGGCCACTGACAAAAATGACCCCTCTCCCTGTTCCTTTTCTACCCTTAACTAGCCATAAAGGTCAGTTAATAAATCCCTGGGCTGCACGGCCAGCCCCAGTGTGACTTTTGCCCTTCATTGGTGCCGAAACCCGGGACCCTGTCCCGAGCCCAAAGGCATAATCACCTGGGACTGCCTCAGCTCTGCTGTTCCAAAGCATCCACCACCAGCCATCGGATTGGTAAGCCCCCCCCCCCCCCACGTCCCCAGAGCTCCTAAACCCGTAGGGCCTTTCACAGTGGGAACTGACCGTTGATCATCCGGCAGTCCTGCTTGTGGCTCGTGTGGGGAGGACCGCACCCCACCTAGACCTTCACAGTCACCTTGGACCTCACGGAGATTTCACTCTCTCACTCTCTCTTTTTCTCTCCCGCCCTTCCCTTCTCCTGGGAATAGTTGAAGAAAGTCCTTTTCGGCCTCTGGCCTACTCCAGACTTGGGTCTCATCTCTCCCCTTCAGAACGGGACATGGCGTAGGTTGGCCCATTGTCCTCTGGTCCCTTGGACCCCATGTCTGTTTGACTCCAGTGACAACTGGGTCTCATGGATTTGGATATATATATCTTGAGGGGAAATGCTGCTTCTCAGGATAATATATCTCTCCTGTTCAGAATGGGACAATGGGGGCTTCTTCATCTCTCTCGGTTGACCCACTCCTATCCCTCCCGGCCAACTACCCTCTGATCACTCTCTTCTTCACACTCGTCCTTGCTCTTTTCCTCTGTTTTGCTACTCACTTTTTGTTGCTTGTGTACCCACTCCTATCCCTCCCAGCCAATTTTCCCCTACAATTCCTCTTAAACAACCTAGCCACTCTTGGCCTAACTCCTGATATACAACCAGCAAGACTCGTCAAGTTTTGCATCCAAGATTGGCCCACCTACCCCCTTAGATAACCAAAACAAATGGCCTGCTACTGGGTCCCTGGGTCCCTCTACACTGAGAGATCTTTTCAACTTCTGCAAGCAATCAAACAAATGGGTAGAGATTCCATATATTCAAGCTTTTCCCCTCCTCCATTCAAATCCCTCTCTCTTCCCCTCTTATCCTTCATCAGACATTAGGAATGGGCATGCCAAGATTGCATCCTGCCGGACCCAGGTAGACTCTCCACTTCATTCCCATTAACACCTGGCTCTTGGGTATATTTCTCCCCTCCCCAGGACACGAGAGCAGTCTCCCTTGCCCCGAAGTGGACAGGCCCCTTCCAGGTTGTGTTGTGCACACCCACAAGCTGCTAAGCTTCGTGAAACCTCAGGGAACTTGGCATCTTGGATTCATATCTCCAGGCTGAAACTAGCTGCTCAACCAGCTGAGGAGCCACAAAAGGATGACTCAAAATAATGTTTTCTTTCTTGTTCTGAATCTTTAATATTTCTGTCTTTCTTATTCTGAAACTTAACCAGTTTCTCCTTAGGGATCACCTGTTATTTCTCATCACCTCGAGGCAGAGCTTATCTGATCAACTACACCCCGAATGGCTTGCTCTGAAAGACCTATACCTTGCTCACGGGCCTCCTGCTCTCCATTGGCCTCTTCACCATAAGCCCCGTAGATGGAATACAAGCCAATGGGCAATAATCCCTCTCTCCTTGTTTTTGTTGTAAGATGCTGCCTTTAAGCCTACCTACCTGTCTTGTCATATCCCCCATAACACCCCACATCACCCTGTTGCAGCAGGAAGTAGCCAGACCGACACACGATGCCCCACTTTCTAAGAAAAAAAAGGGGGGGAAACTGTTAGATGGGCAGGCTTAAAGGTCGCCAAAAGTTCGCCCTGTTCCACAGGCAGAGGGCCAAAAGGTTGCTCTGCTCTCTGCGCAGGATGTTTCATCACCCCCAGGCAGGAGCCAATAGGCTTGAGGGCTGCTCTCACCCCATGGGCAGGAGCCAATAGGCTTTCAGGTCATCAAAATTTCGCTCTGTTCCACAGGCAGAGGGTCAAAAGTTTGCACTGCTCTCTGGGCAGGATGTTTCATCATCCCCAGGCAGGAGCCAATAGGCTTGAAGGCTGCCCTCACACCACGAGCAGGAGCCAATAGGCTTAAAGTTCGCTCTGGAACACCCCCCATCAGTAATCCCTATATAAACTCCTGTCCATTCGAAGTTTGAGAGCCAGACTCTGACGGAGAGCCACCAAGACGAAGAGCCAGAGAGACAATGAGACAACGGAGACGGAGAAGAGGCAGCCACTGCACACTTACTCACCGTCTCCAGCCTGACAGCAGCTGCCCCAGTTGACAACTCCAGAGACCAAAGCCGGCACGACCAGACTCCCACCTTCAGTTCAGAGCTTGCACACTTCCCTCTCCCCTTTTCTACCCTTAACTTGCCATAAAGGCCAGTTAATAAATCCCTTGGCTGCACGGCCGTCCCCAGTTTGATTTTTGCCCTTCAATTATAAAGAAAGGCCCTACACAATTTTGCCTTCATGGTGCTTTTGTCTGTTGAAAAAGGAAAACAAAGCCGAGCACACGGCACACACCTGTAATCCCAGCGACTGGGAAGACTGAGGCAGTAGGATCTCAAGTTTGAGATCAGCGTCAGCAACTGTATTGAGTATCCAAGAGTGATATTGATTAATTGATCTGATGTTAACTTAGTGTTTGATGTTTGGAAATTATATTTAATGCTATGAGTGTCACAGACATGTTCCCCTGTAAAACAACTTCCGTTAAAGACAAGTTGGGACATATACAGTGAATATCCATGGCAACGCTTGGAAGGCCCCCTGCGTGTGAAACCCTGATAACAGTGTGTGTAACCCTGATATGACACAATGAGTGACTTAAAGGCCTAGCTAGAAATAGTATATAAACCGAGTCCCCAGATCACTCAACAAAGCGCCTTCAAGATGACCAGACCCAGTCACGCTTCCTGTCAGACTGACTTTGCTGATGGTGCGGCTGCTTGCTGAGTTCCCGGACCAGACTTTGCCTGATCCAGCGAGCGGCTAAAGAGATGTCCCTTGGTGAGCCCCTTGGGACTCGGGGAGACAGCGGCTAGTTAGGACTGTGTGAATTTGGTTTTGAATTTGGTTGTGACTAAATCCCGGCATTGCAAAGACACATCTGCCTCTGTCTACTTAATGTGCTCGGGACAGTAACTTAGCCATACCTTGTCTCAAAAGTTATAAAAGGTTTGGGGATGTGGTTAAGTGCCTCATGGTTCAATCCCTGGTACCAAAAAATAAAGTAAAACATTTTATGACTGTGTTGGTAGGAAGACATTATTTTCTCCGACCCCATGAGAAGAAACATCTTCGTGAGCCCTAAACACCCCGGCCCCAGGGTCCTGTTCGGCTCCCTGCACCGAGCGGGCACGTTCTTCCCTGGACTGGTGCCCTGCTCGGCGCACGTCATGACCTCTTCGCGGGCATAGCAGGGCACGACACAGGCAGCTCCGGCGTGTCAGAGGCGCCAGGTGGAAGCACCGTTCCAAGAAGACTCCTGGGCCTCTGGGGCACCCTCTGTGCCCTCGGTAAGGAGCGCAGGCGGCCCGAAGCCCTAAGGGTCGCGCAGGCCGGGCGCCTTAACGGTCACCGCCCGTGCAGCAGGCCACGCCCCTTCTGGAACGTTCCCCGGCCGGGTCCCGTTCCGCCTGGCCGGCCTCGGCTCAGTCTCGGGTTGCGGCTGTCCCTGGCAAGACGGTCGCACCACGGGGCTCCCGCCCGCGCTCCCTGGCGTGAGCAACGGGTCGCCTCCGCGGGGTCACAGCGAGCCACCCGCGCCTCCGCGTGCACTGCCCGCGAATCCTCTCCCGGGGATTCGGGGTCTGCGTTCTGCTCGGGTGAGGCGTTGGGTGAAGGCATGTCTTAGGTCTCCAGAGGAAGACCGAAGGTAAGGAAACATTCCTTCGCCATCCTCATCGCCACTTCCGAAACACCTGAGGCGTTAAAAGCTAGCACGAAACCGAAACGGCTGGAGGTGGACTCCAACACCGCGCTGGCTGGGGCGCGTGGGGAGCCGCCCCGCCTAAGGGGCGTGTCTGGGGCGTGGCCCCGGGTCCAGCTTTCCCGTTCACTCCTACGGGCGCTTCTGATTGGCCGGACCTCGGCGTCCCGGAAGTGACGATTGCTCCCGGCTGGGGCCTGCCGGCGGCGCCCCGCTGCTTGTCTTCCCACGCTCCGCCCCCTCGGCGCACCAAAACAAGCAAGCCTGGGAGGGGGCGGGACGTGCGGACGGCGCTCAGGGGCGGGGCTTGCGCTCGCGGTACCGCGGGTTGGGCGCCGGGCCGCGGGCCCGCACTTCCGCCCGCGGTCGACAGTTGGGTCCGGCATGAAGGTGGGCCGGCGGCCGGTGTGGGGCCGAGCGCGGTGAGGAGGGCGGCGGGCTCCGGGCCAGCAGGCCGGACGGGCGTGAGTGCGCGCGGGGCCGCCACGAGTAACCGTCGCGGCGCGCGAGGCCGGGGTGGGGGAGGGGCGGCCCTGCCCCCGGCGGGGTCGCGGCGCGCGGCGGGAGTGTCCCCGGAGGCCGGCCGACCGCCCTTTGTGCCCCGCACGCCGGGCCCAGGCGCCGGGACGCCCTTCCGCGCTCCCGTGCGTGCGAGCTGTGGGCTTGGCGTTGCGCGGTGGCCCGGGGCTGGGGGCTTTTCTCGGGGCTGCCCTGGACGTCGCCCTCGTCCCCCCGCGCTGGCTCCGGAGAGGCGGGTTCGCCCGGAGGCCTGCCCGCCCGCCCCGCCTGCAGGGGACGCGGCGCTGGCTGAGGCCACAGGGGCTCGGTTCCCCGGGCTCGGTCCCTGAGGGAGCTGTGTCCGAGGGTGCGCCGTCCGCGAGAAACGGACCCGACCCCCGGGGGCAGAGAACCCGGAGGAGGGCGAGTTTGATAAGTGGCAGCGCCGAGTTAGTTCCTGGAGAGCCTGGGACGGAGGTTACCTGCGCTAGTTAATTTGAGGAGTGTTTGCCCCAGTGCCTAGCTGGGCCCTGAGTTGGGGCAGGGCTCTGAGGACCTAGGGGTTAGAATTGGCAGTTCTCCCCTTATTTCATTCATTGCTGGTGTCTAGAGACAGGTCCTCTGGCCTGCCCGATCTTCCTCTTCAGGTGGCCTACTCTGGAGGGTTGATAGGAGGCCCGGATAAGACATAAAAGCCACTTCATGAGTTTTTTAATTTCAGAAAATGTTTTTTAGGGGGCCAGAGTCTGAATATATATGAATACAAATCGTCACACATTCACAGATAAGCCAAGCAATCTCAACTGAGGAACGCATCTTTGCAGGCTGTTTGCCAAGGTAATTATTATTTAAAAAAAAAAAAAAACCATTAAGGCTTTGTTTTTTTTTTATTCAATTACAATATCTACCAAGCACTGGAGTTAAAATATGGATATTTATGGAGCAGGTCCTTGCCTTAACAAACTGTCAGTTGCTGGTGTTGGGGGAGTGGAGCAGGTAAGTAAACAGAAGTCCACCCTGATAAGTGCAGTGATAGAAATTTGTATGGAGTTCTGAGGGAATAGAGAAGGAGGTCATCAAAGACAAACTGGAAGAGAGATTGGGTCAGACAAGCCTCCCAGATGTGATGACACTGGGGATGCATTGTATCCTGGTGGTTCTTAAATCCAGGATTCTATCAGAATCACTAGTGGAGTACTTTAAAAATGAATCTGAATTTTATAAAAAAAATTTTTTTTTGAGTCCTGGGCAGAGGTGTGAAAGGTGAGTGTTCAAGGCAGATGGAAGAGCTTCCGTAAAGTCATGAAATGTCAGCATGAGTTGTTTTGGGATGAGCAGGTGAAGAGAGGTAAGGTAGTGGCTAGAATGGTGCTGAAGCCTGGTCATGGAGGCCCTGTGTGTTGAGCTCAACAATTTGCATTCTGTCCCAGAACTGTGGAGGAGTGGTCTTTGCTTTTGAGATCTAGTTTGTCTTTTGACAACATTTTGGAGGAAGAATTGTTAGTGGATCAGACAAGAGGTGGAGAAATCATTTAGGCTTCATTAGTGAAAATATGTTAAACTAAGGCAGTGGTAATGAGACAGAAAAAAGTACAGGTGTAGTTTAAGAAAGTAGACAGTGGAACTCAGATAAGGATAAAGGCAGGAGAGTAGAGCTTTTTTATTTTTTTGATGTTTAAAGATTTTTTTTTCTTATTTGTGTATTATAGTTGTACATGATGGTGGGATTTGTTGTCACATATTTATACGTGCATAAGAATATAATTTGGCCAATATTATTCTCCAGTATTCCCCATTTCTCTTCTTCCTCCCTCCCCTGGTCCCTTTCCTATACTCCACTGATCTCCCTTGGATTTTCCTGAGATCTCCACCTTTCTTTTCCTTTTTGCTGTCTACCTTCCACATATGACAGCAACCCTTGACTTTCTGAGTTTGGCTTATTTTGCTTAACATAATGTTCTCAAGTTTCATCCATTTTCCTGCAAATGACATTATTTTATTTTTATTTATGACTGAATAAAACTCCATTACGTATATATACTACGTTTTCTTTACCATTCATCCATTGATGGACAGTGTAGGTTAATTCTTAGGTTATTGGTTTGAAAACTGAAGAAATGGTATTGCTATCAGTATAAGGAATACAGGACAAATTGTAATAATGAATTTAAGCTAAGAATTTTGTTCAGGTCATGTTTTCTTTGAGGTGGCTGTCAGACTTGTAAATAGAGATATACTGTATGTAGTTGGGTATTGAACATGTCTTGACTTCTGGGCTAGGCTGTCATTAAGTAGTTGAAACCTCTTTATGCATTGCATTAATAGTTTTTCAAGGGTTGAAGATTTAGCTTACTGGCGGAGTACTTATCTAGCATGTGCAAGGCCCTGGTTTTGATCTCCAGTTATCTCTTTTATTTTATTTTTTTAAAGCTGGGTAAGGTGCCTGTAGTCTCAGCCACTCAGAATGCTGAAGCAGGAGGATTACTTGAGCCCAGTAGTTCGAGACCACCAGCCTGAGCAACATAGTGAGACCCCACATCTCAAAAAAAAAAAAAAAAAAAAAAAGACATTTTTAGTCTTTGGGAAGCTTCAGCACAGGTAGTAGTTAAAACAGTGGTTTGAGTAAGGCCACCCAGAAAGAGTACTGAATGCAGAGGTTAGAAGTCTCAAAACCTTTGGAGACTCACACGGTATATTTTATCTTTTAGGAAACAATTTTCTCAAAGTAGATGGGAGTTACTGCCACAGAACAGGTAAATGCCATGGAATAAAATGCAGAAAGAACACTGCTGTAGAGCAGTATCAACAACATGCCACCTTGATAGATGGGAAGCAGAAAGAATTTGGGTAGCCCCAGTGTTAGGAAAATGGTATGTCGGCATGGCCAAGAAATGCATGGCCAGCATTTTCATACGGTTAGAATCAAGTAAAGAGCCCACTGGATTGGGTAATACAGTGATTATTGGACTTTGTGGAAACATTCAGTGGGTGAAGGGTGGAAGCTAGGGTTCAAAAGAGCTGAAGAAGTGGGAAATAGTGAATTTAAATTACTTTTTTTAAAGATGTTTAACTGGGTAGGTGTAGAAGAAAGAGGTTGTTGTTTAAATTTCTGGCTAGTTAATTTTGAGGAATGATATTCCAAGGATGAGTCTGTAGAAAGGTACAGCCATACCTCTAGGGAAGCACCCTACATTTTTGATACATCAGCTCTCTTTTTGGTTGATGCTCAGAAAGTGGCTTTTACTTCTGTCCTGAAACCTGGGTATTATCTATACACCCCCTGTTTGCGGTTTGGTAATGATTTCAAGCAGCAGCAGTTCAGTAAGGGTAAAACACACCTCAGGAAGGACTGTGTTCTGCAAAGACTTACAGGATTCATAGTCATTTATGAGCAAATTTTGTTCCTAAAAGATAAAATATAATGAGATTTTCTTGGGCTTAGCCATTGGACTGGGATGATTTTAGAGTTGGGGACATAGCCACATATACTGTGGCCTTTTGAGAGAAATCAAGGTGGCATGTTGTTGATACTGCTCTACAGCAGTGTTGTTTCTGTATTCTATTCCCTGTTCTGTGGCAGTAACTCCCATCTACTTTGAGAAAATTTAATCTTCCTTTTTTTGAAAGCAGTAGGATTTATTCAAGCACAAAGAGACAGAGCTCCCAAGGGGAACCGACAGTAGGTTGCTCTACTCTTCCTTTTTGAGATGAATGAGGAAGTAGGCTAATTTTCTCAATAGATTTCTTGAGCTTTCTGCTCTTGGTTATGTTAAAGTACACAATGTTTTATTTCTGGTAAATCCCTTCTTTTTTTTTTTAATATTTTTTTAGTTGTCAATGGACCTTTATTTTATTTATTCATATGTGATGCTGAGAATTGAACCCAGTGCCTCACTCATGCTAGGCAAGCACTCGTATCACTGAGCCACAACCCCAGCCCCAAATCCCTTCAGTTTTTTAAAAGTTTGAAATGACTATAATCTTATGTGTGTGAGTAATACTGGGTATTGAAACTAGGGGAGCTCATATCACTCCTTTTTCTCAACTTTTTCTTTTGAGAGAGTGACACTAAGCTGCAGAGGTTGACCTCAAAATGGGATCCACTTGCCTCAGCCTCCCCTTTTTTTTGGGGGGAGGGGTACCAGGGATTGAACTCAGGGGTACTTGGTCATTGATCCACCTCCCCAACCCTATTTTGTATTTCATTAGAAACAGGGTTTCACTGAGTTGCTTAGCGCCTCGCTAAATTTCTGAAGCTGACTTTGAACTCGCAATCTGCCTGCCTCAGCCTCTGGAGCTGCGTGTGCTACCAACACAGACTCCCTTTTTTTTTTTTTTTTTTTTTTTTTTGGTGTGTGTGTGTGGTGCTGGGGATTGAACCCAGGGCCTTGTGCATGCAAGGCAAGCACTCTACCAACTGAGCCATATCCCCAGCCCTCAGCCTCCCACTTTGCTGGGATTTCAGGTATGCTATAGTGGTGCCAGCCAACTGTAATCTTTTTATCTGCCAAAGTCATGCTTGAAACAATTGATGTTTGAGAAATCTCTATGAAGTTTCACTTTCTATTCTTGTTAGCTAACTCCCCACATGGAGTTAGATCACCTAAAAAACTGGTTTCTTCAGAACTGTAAACGTCCTAGTATTGTGATGATGTTCTTTCAGGTATAAGAATTTTTTGTTTAAATAAAATTACTGTATTTTGGTATTCCCTAGTTTGCAGTTCCCTTGTGTAAGGTAGGTATTAATAAAATGTAAATTAGAGTTAGTGTCAGGAACAGGCAGGACTCTGCCTCTGAACTTGCATACTATTTTTTTTGTAAATTTTTTTTTTTTTTTTTTTTGTTGGGATTGAACTCAGGGGTACTTGGTCATTGATCCACCTCCCCAACCCTATTTTGTATTTCATTAGAAACAGGGTTTCACTGAGTTGCTTAGCGCCTCGCTAAATTTCTGAAGCTGACTTTGAACTCGCAATCTGCCTGCCTCAGCCTCTGGAGCTGCGTGTGCTACCAACACAGACTCCCTTTTTTTTTTTTTTTTTTTTTTGGTGTGTGTGTGTGGTGCTGGGGATTGAACCCAGGGCCTTGTGCATGCAAGGCAAGCACTCTACCAACTGAGCCATATCCCCAGCCCTCAGCCTCCCACTTTGCTGGGATTTCAGGTATGCTATAGTGGTGCCAGCCAACTGTAATCTTTTTATCTGCCAAAGTCATGCTTGAAACAATTGATGTTTGAGAAATCTCTATGAAGTTTCACTTTCTATTCTTGTTAGCTAACTCCCCACATGGAGTTAGATCACCTAAAAAACTGGTTTCTTCAGAACTGTAAACGTCCTAGTATTGTGATGATGTTCTTTCAGGTATAAGAATTTTTTGTTTAAATAAAATTACTGTATTTTGGTATTCCCTAGTTTGCAGTTCCCTTGTGTAAGGTAGGTATTAATAAAATGTAAATTAGAGTTAGTGTCAGGAACAGGCAGGACTCTGCCTCTGAACTTGCATACTATTTTTTTTGTAAATTTTTTTTTTTTTTTTTTTTTTGTACCGGGGATTGAACTCAGGGGCACTCGACCACTGGGCCACATCCCCAGCCCTTTTTTGTATTTTATTAGAGACAGGGTCTCACTGAGTTGCTAAGTGCCTCGCCATTGCTGAGCCTGGCTTTCAACTCGAGATCCTCCTGCCTCAGCCTCCCAAGTACTGGGATTACAGGCGTGCGCCACCACGCCTGGCTTCTAAGTAAGTTTTGACATGTTTTTGAAATCTTATTTTCAGTGTCCTTCCCTTATGTACTTACATGATGAAAGCTACCCTAAATTCCTTTGAGAAGCATGAGTAAAAGTAATTTTTTTAGCCGGGCACGGTGTTGCACGCCTGTAATCCCAGCACTTGGGAGGCTGAGGCAGGAGGATCATGAGTTCAAATCCAGCCTCAGCAATGGCAAGGTACTTAGCAACTCATTGAGACCCTGTCTCTAATAAAACACAAAAAAGGGCTGGGGATGTGGCCCAGTGGTTGAGTGCCCCTGAGTTCAATCCCTGGTACAAAAAAAAGTAATTTTTTTGGTGGTATTGGAGTTCAAATCCAGGGCCTTGCAGATGCTAGGCAAGTGTTCTACCACTAAACTACATCCCCAGTCCAGTAAAAGTAATATTTAATAAATTTTTCAAATAATTTCACAAGACAGATACATGTATTTGGTTATATTTATGCACTTATAATTACTTAATCATGGGTTGAAGAGAAATTAGGGAGTTTTAAAAAGCCTCAGAAGAAAAATATAATTTCTTTCAAAATGTTATCAATTTCCCATTAGCAGAGACTTTGTTACTCTGAATTTTATGGTGATATTTATTCAAAAGCCTTGCATTGCCAATTTTTTTTTTTTTTTTTTTTTTTTTTTTTTTGGTACTGGGGATTGAACTCAGGGGCACTCGACCACTGGGTCACATCCCCAGCCCTTTTTTGTATTTTATTTAGAGACAGGGTCTCACTGAGTTACTAAGTGCCTCGCCATTGCTGAGGCTGGCTTTGAACTCGCGATCCTCCTGCCTCAGCCTCCCAAAGTGCTGGGATTACAGGCGTGCGCCACCGTGCCCGGCTTCATTGCCATTTTTTTTTTTTTTTTTTTTTTTTTTGTGGTACCGGGGATTGAACTCAGGGGCACTCGACCACTGGGCCACATCCCCAGCCCTTTTTTGTATTTTTTTATTAGAGACAGGGTCTCACTGAGTTGCTAAGTGCCTCACCATTGCTGAGGCTGGCTTTGAACTCGCAATCCTCCTGCCTCAGCCTCCCAAAGTGCTGGGATTACAGGCGTGTGCCACCACGCCCGGCTATTGCCAATTTTTAAAAAAAAAATATATTTGCTTTTAGTTGGACACAATGCAATGCATTTATGTTTACGTGGTACTGAGGATCGAACCTGGGCCGCGCACGTGCTAGGCGAGCGCTCTACCACTGAGCCACAACCCCAGCCCCCGCATTGCCAAATTTTTATTTTCAAACATTCAGTGATTTTGCTTAAGTTTCCTGACCTTTTATTGTCCCTTCTTTCTTGAAAGGAGACTTAAGACTTTTTTTCTAATTGCCTCTTCTGTGAATTCTAATATCATCAATAGATTGCCTTTCTTTATGTGCTATATGTATATATGCATTTTACACACAAAAAATGTAGAGCCTTTTCACATTCCACTGATCAGTTCTCATCATCTTTAGAGTCCTTCAACCCTGATGAGATACACAGGTTATGGCTGGGTCCATTCTGTTTATGAATGGAACTTAGTTCACTGTTGGGTTTGCTCCCACCCACCCCCACTTCCCCTCCCCCAACTTGGGTGATATTTTTCTACAGGACAGTTAACTGAGGTCAGATTTTTTTTTTTGTACCAGGAATTGAACTCAGGTGCACACAACCACTGAGACACTTCCCCAGCCCTATTTTGTATTTTATTTAGAGACAGGGTCTCACTGAGTTGTTTAGTGCCTGGCTTTTGCCGAGCCTGGCTTTGGACTTGAAATCCTCCTACCTCAGCCTCCCGAAATGCTGGCATTAAAGGGATCCACCACCATGCCCAACTGAGGTCAGATTTTTTAACATCAGGTCGGTTGGATAATTTCCTGGCTTAACTCCCAATAAATCATTATTTTCATATGAAAGAACACATGATTCCTCTTGGTATGGTTTTCTTCTGTTGTTCCAGACCTGCAAGTAGTGCTTTAGGATACTCAGTTTGGGTTTGTCTGTTTTTCTCATGGCTGGACTGGAATTAGGAGCTTTTGGGAAGCATACCAGAGAGTTGAAGTTCCTTGTTAGGGGTGTTGACATGACTCTGGTTAGGTTGATTGATCATCCCTTCCTTAAGGTTGTGGTTGTCAGATGTCTTCACTATAAAGTGTTGGTTTTGCCCTTTCTGATTTATGTTTTTTGGAGGTGATCGACTAAAAGTCCAGTTCACATTCAGGAGGGATAAAGGTTAAGCTTCACCTGTTGCAACCAGGAGTATCATATGTATTATTTGGAATTTTTAAACAAGGAAGATGTGTTCTTTCACTTACATTTGTTGATTCACTCAGTCACTTATTTGTATCAGTATAGATGAATTTGTACTTATTCTTTGGGTTATAATCCAGTATTACATTATTTTGTTCATATTATTTCAGCTTTAGCCAGGGAGAACTCTTTGTAAGTTTGACTCTTTGACATTACAAAATCCTCTGGATTTACTTTGCATTTTCCCTGTTGTAACCTATATATTGATTTACTGTATTACCAGTGTACACATTTCCTTTTTATTTGGTCACAGTACAGTTTCCTAACACTGGAATTTCTGTTGGCTTTCATATGCATTTAATTATAGGGATAAAACCATAGTGTTTTAGCTTATTGCCATCTGCAATTCTGACAGACCTACCTTATGTATATTCATTCAAACCTATGAAAAATTTGGTTCTTGAGATTTCCTTTTCCTTCCTGGTACTATTTGGCTGCTCTGCTCTTTTTGAGACTGCTAAGATTTGGATGGTTATTTTAATCCTTTAACTTTTAAGTTTGAATGGTGAAGGCTGTGATGGTATATTAAAAGCAAAAAGTTGAAAAGGCTCAAAAACCCATATTAAAGTTAGCAGCAGTAGGTTGATAGCATTTATAACTATTAGAATTTACAGTGTATTGAAGAATAGTGAGTATGGGCAACAATTAATATATATGTATATGTACATAAATTCATATATATATGTGCTTTCTTTTTTTTTTTTTGTGGTACCGGGGATTGAACTCAGGGGCACTCGACCACTGGGTCACATCCCCAGCCCTTTTTTGTATTTTATTAGAGACAGGGTCTCACTGAGTTGTTAAGTGCCTCGCCATCACTGAGGCTGGCTTTGAACTCGCGATCCTCCTGCGTCAGCCTCCCAAGTGCTGGGATTACAGGCGTGCCCCACCGCGCCCGGTTTATATATGTGCTTTCTGAACAAGAGAAAATCTTTTGTATGTGTGTATTTTTGTCATTGTATAGGTTTAGATGCATGGATTTTTGTTTCCAGAGATTTCTAGAATAGGGCTTCTGGAAATATGAAAGGTTTCTTGAACTTTTGACTTTGCCTCCCATAAATTACTAGGCTACTCCAAAATTTGTGCTTGGAAAATACTGGTGAATCTGTGGCTGTGTATTTTTCTTTCTTTTTTTTTTTTTTTCTTTTCTGGTACTGGGGATTGAACTCAGGGGCACTTGACCACTGGGCCACATCCCCAGCCCTGTTTTGTATTTTATTAGAGACAGGGTCTCACTGAGTTGCTAAGTCCCTCACCATTGCTGAGGCTGGCTTTGAACTCACAATCCTGCCTCAGCTTCCCAACTGTGTATTTTTCATCAGTGTTACATCTGTAGCCCAACCATTCATTGCCTTATGATATTTATTGCTACCAAAGTGCTTTCAGTTTTTTTATTGTGTGTGTGTGTGTGTGTGTGTGTGTGTGTTGCTAGGAATTGAACCCAGAGCCTCGAGTGTGCATGGTGAGTATTCTACCACTGCTATGTCACCTGCCCTGCTTTCAGATTTGAGTTAGTCAGTTCAGTGACAAGGTGATCAGCAGACTGTTCTGGCAGTGGAGGCACATTTTAAGTTCAAAACCTGGGTCTTAGGTTGGATGGGTACCCATTCTTCATAAAAAATATGTCTGAAGTGTTACTTAATTTAACTTTATAAATGTCTCCTTTTCTGGATACAGGTACAGAATGAGCACATGTTGTTGGTGTACACCAGGTGGTATTTCCACCATTGACTTCCTCAAGTGCTATGCATCCAAGACCCTATCCAGTGAATTCCAGACAGCTGATGAAGACCTCTGCTACTGCTTAGAATGTGTAGCTGAATACCACAAAGCAAGAGATGAATTGCCATTCTTGCATAAGGTAATTTACATGAGATAGGCATTGTTTTTCAGAGCGTATCATAAGGAAGAGAATATATTTGAACTCTGTCAGAAGCATTCAGGGAAATGATGAGAGTTTAAAATTTAAAAGCTAATGTGTCTCTGTAGTACCTAGCTTACTAGTTGGTGTGTAGCAGGGGCTGATAAATACTTACCACTGACTGATGGATTTGAATTGGAATCTAAAGCAGAATTTTATGATCACTTGTCATTTTGATATGACATAATTTTATGAAATTAAGTTGTGTGGAATACTTCTTGGTTTTTTTTTTTTGTGTGTGTGTGTGTGTCAATGTATTTATCAGTGCTATCTTCATATATTGGAATGGCTTGACTTTTTTTTAATTGATAATCATTCTTTTTCTTTCTGTATGGATAGATGGTTACAGATCTCTGAAGGCAAGCATTTGGTTTATTACATTAATTTGATGAAAAGAACATAGAGCTGTGTACAATATATGCAGGTGGGATGATTAGTTATGAATTGAGAAACTTTCATTTTATAAAGCTTGCTAATTATGAAGCTGTCCATTTTCTTCATGCTGAAGCTGATGTTCTAAGATAGGCAGCTATGGCTGGAACATGGAAGGAGAGATAGAGAAGGCCTTGCTTGTGCCTTTTGAGTTAGAGCATGGTGGATAGGGTTGTTGGGATATTTTTAGCTAAAATGTGCAGGAGAAGTGTTTGCATGTCTCATTCTCCATGTACTCATATCTCATAAGCATGGCCATGTTTAGAAACTGTTTCCCTTAAATTGATGTAGGCATACCCCTTTTTGCTTGTTGCTTTATTGTGCTTCACAGATGCTTTTTTTTTTTTTAACAAATTGAAAGTTTTATGGCAACCCTGCTTTGAGCAAGTCTACCAGTTTCATTTTCCAGCACCAGTGCACTCACTTTGTGTCTCTGTCACATTTTGGTAATTCTCACCATACTTCCAACTTTTCAATTATTATATCTGTTCTTATCTGTGGTCATTGATCTTTTTTTTTTTTTTTTTTTTTGGTACCAGGTATTGAATTCAGGGGTACTCGACCACTGGGCCACATCCCCAGCCTTTTTTTTTTTTTTGTATTTTATTTAGAGACAGGGTCTCACTGAGTTGCTAAATGCCTCGCCATTGCTGAGGCTGGCTTTGAACTCGTAATCCTCCTGCCTCAGCCTCCCAAGTGCTGGGATTACAGGCGTGCGCCACCACGCCCGGCTGTGGTCATTGATCTTTATTGATATTATATTGTTGTAGAGTGCTGTGAACTATGCTCACATGAGACAGAACTTAATCAGTGAAAATTGTATGTGTTCTGATTGCTTTACTGACTGGCCATTTCCCATTTCCTTCCTTCTCTTTGGGCTGCCTTAGTCCCTGAATGACAGTAATATTGAAATTAAGGCAAGTAATAACTCTACTATGGTGCCTAAGTGTTTCACTTAAACACTTCCATCACTTTAAATCAAAATCTAGAAAGATTAAGGTTAGGAAGCTGTGTCAAAAGCTAGGCCTCTGGCAGGGCCCTGTGGCACACACCTGTGATCCTAGTGACTTGGGAGGCTGAGGCAGGAGATCGCAAGTTTGAGGCTAGCCTCAGCAATTTAGAGAGGCTCTAACCAACTTGATGAGACCCTATCTCAAAAATGAAAAAGGCTAAGGGCATAGCTCAGAGATAAAATTCCCCTGGGTTAAAGCCCCAGTTCTAAAAGACAATAAATCTCTTGTGCCAAAGAGCCAATTTGTGAATGCAAAGTTCTAGAAGAAAATTAAAAATGCTATTCCAGTGAACATGTAAATGACAAAGTGAGCAGCCTTATCACTGATACAGAGGAAGTTTTAGTGGTCTGAAGGGAATATCAAACCAGCCGCAACATTAAGCCAAAGCGAGTCCAGAGCAAAGCCCTCTCTTTAATTCTACAAAGACTGAAAGGTGAGGAAGCTGCAGAACAAAAGTGAAGCTATCAGAGGTTGGTTAAGGAGGTTTAAGGAAAGAAGCCATCTCTATAACATAAGTGCAAGGTGAAGCAGCCAGTGCCCAGAAGATCTAGGTAACATAGTTGACTTCACTAAACAGATTTTCAGTATAAAAGAAATAACCTTATATTGGAAGAAGATACCAACCAGTATTTTTATAACTGGAAAGAAGTTAGTGCCTGGCTTCAGAGCTTCAAAAAACAGGCTGTCGCATTAGGGGTTGATGTGGCTGGTGACTTAAAGTTAGTATTCATTTATCATTCTGAAAAAACCCTAGGGCACTTAAGAATTATACTAAATAGACTCTGCCTGTGCTTTATATTATATTTTATTTTTTGGGTACTAGGGATTGAACTAAGGGGTACTTTACCACTGAGTTCCCAACCCAGCCCTTTTTATTTTTTATTTTGAGACAGGGTCTTGCTAAGTTGCTTGGGGCCTCTCTCTGTTGCTGAGGCTGGCCTTGAATTTGGAATCCTCCTGCCTCAGCCTCCTGAGTTGCCGGGATTATAGGTGTGTGCCACCATGCCTGATCTGCCTGTGTTTTAAGGAGGTTTAAGGAAAGAAGCTATAAGTGCAAGGTGAAGCAGCCAGTTTCCCAGAAGATCTAGGTAACACGGTTGACAAAGGTGGTGTCACTGAACAGATTTTCAGTATAAAAGAAATAACCTATATTGGAAGAAGATAACCAGGAAGAAGAAGATACCAGGAAGCTTCAAAGCAAATCCCTCTTCACAAAGCTGGATGATGGCACATTTTTTTTACACTCTGGTTTATTAAATATTTTAAGCTCACTGGTTATGCATACTAAGATGGATTTCTTTCTAAATGTTACTGCCTATTGACAATACAGTTGTATAAGATTTATGTTTTGTTTTTGTGGTACTGGGGATTGAACCTAGGGGTGCCGTACCACTGAGCTACATTCCAAGCCCTTTTTCAAATTATTTAAAAAAGCTTGAGAAAGATTCTACTAAATAGCCCAGGCTGGCCTTGAGCATGTGATCCTCCTGCCTCAGCTTTCTTAGTTGCTGGGATTACAGGTGTGAAACCATCACGCTTGGAAAGATCAATGTTTTCATGCCTACTAACTCAACATCCATTCTTAGCCTATGGATCAAGGAATAATTTTGACTTTCAAGTCTTTATTATTTAGGAAATATATTTCATAGGGCTGTAGCTATCATAGTCAGTCATTTCCTCTGCTAGATCTGGACAAAAGTAAATTGAAAATCTGGAAAGGATTCACCATTCTAAATACAATTAAAAGGACTCGTGGGAAGAGGTTAATATAAGCTGTGTGTGGTGGTGCATACCTAGAATCCCAGCTAGCAAAAGGCTGAAGTTATGAGGATCACCAGTTTAAGGCCAGCCTCGCCTTTCTCCAAAAAATAATGTCAACACTAACAGGAGTTTGGGAGAAATTGATTCTAGCTCTTATGGATGACTTTGAGGAGTTCAAGACTGCCGTGGAGTAACTTAACTACAGGTATGGTGGAACCAGCCGGAGAACTAGAGTTAGAAGTGGAGCCTCAAGATATGATGGAATTGCTGCAATCTCTTGATGAAACTTGAATGGATGAGGTGTCGCTTTTTACTGATAAAGCAAAGAAAGTGGTTTTCTTGAGATGGAGTCTACTCCAGGTGAAGATAACCTTAGATATTGTTGAATGACAACCAGGGATTTAGAATATAACACAGACTTAGTTGATAAAGCACTGGCAGGATTTGATAGAATTGACTCCTCTATTTTGAAAGAAGGACTGTGGATAAAATGCCATCCAGTAGCGTCTTACTCTAGAGAAATCTTACATGAAAGGAAGAGCAAACTTCATTGCTGAGAAATTGCCACAGCCCCTCACCCTGCAGCAGCTACCACCCTGATGATGAGTAGCCATCAACATCTGTCAGCAGCAGATTGTGGCTACCTGAAGGCTCAGGTGATCCTTAGCAATAAAGCATTTCTAAATTAAGGTATTTACATTGCTTTTTTAGACATAGTACTGCTTAGTAGACTATGGTGTAGTGTGAACAACTTTTATATGCACTGGGAAACCAAGAATTCATGTGACTCACTTGATTGCAGTATTCACTTGATTGCAGTGGTCTGGAACCAAAGTTGCAATGTCTCAGGCATGTCTGTGTGATGGCTAGTACTTTGAACTTCTGAATTTGTATACTGTAGAAAAGGTTTTCTAGAATGATCACCCTTCCAGCATATTTTGTTGATATAAAGTACACTGTCCATTTTTCTCTTCCTGTAGGTTTTATGGGAATTAGAAACCTTACGTCTCATAAATCACTTTGAAAAATCCATGAAGGCAGAAATTGGAGATTATGTTGACTTGTATATAGTAGACAATGGAGAGGCACAGCCATTGGACTTCACTGGCCAAGACTTTGAAAATAAGCTTCGAGTTCCTCTACTGGAAATACTGAAATATCCTTACCTGCTTCTACATGAGCGTGTTAGTGAGTATCTTGGGTGTTTCTCAACTTACGTGGTTTATTATTTAAAAAAATAGAGCCTGGGGATATAACTCAGTGCTAGCCTAATATGTGTGAGGCCTTGGGTTCAGTCTCCCCCCCCCACACACACATTGTAAGAAGAGTGAACACCAGATACCTGCCATATAAATACTATAAGGTTTTGCGATATTTGTTTTATCACATATCTACTCATTCAGTTAATTTTCACTGATATAATGTGTCTATAGCAAGGTTCTCAGCCTTGGCATTATTGATATTTTGGATCAGATAATTCTTTATAGGGGGGGGACTGTGCTGTTCATTGTGGGATGTACAACAGCGTTCCTGGCTGCTGTGTACTATGCCAGTGGCTTCTTCTTCCCCATTGTGCTGTTGTGACAGCCCAAAATGTCTCCAGACATTGCTGAATGTCCCTTGGTAGAGGGGTGGGAGCAAAATCCCTGTGTGTGAAAACCATTGGTCTGTAATTTGCACTGATCTCCATGGCATGGCATATTATGGTTGTCTAAATTTTGGTTGTTTATATCAGTATTTCTTTATTTTTCTCTTTTTAATTTATATTTTTTAGTTGTAGGTGGACAAAATACTTTTATTTTTATGTGGTGCTGAGGATCGAACCCAATGCCTCACATGTGCTATGCAAGTGCTCTACCACTGAGCCACAACCCCAGCCCTCATTATTTCTTAATATAGATTTCTCTAAAGACATCTTCATCTATTAAATTTAATAAATTAAGAATACCTTTAAGGCATCTGATGTTTAATCCACATTCATATTTCTCAATAGTCGCAAAAATGTAGGGTTTTGTCTCTTTTGTTTAAATCAGAGTCCTATCAGGGACCATGCATTGTATTTGGTTCATATTTCTTCCATCTCTTTTAATCCAAAACAGTCTATTTGTACAGGTACAAAAACATCCTTGGTTGGGCTGGGGTTGTGGCTCAGCGGCAGAGCGCTCGCCTCACACGTGCGCGGCCTGGGTTCGATCCTAAGCACCACGTAAACATAAATCCATTGCATTGTGTACAACTAAAGGAAATAAATAAATATTAAAAAAAAAATCCTTGGGTTTTTTGTTTGTTTGTTTTTGGTACCAGGGATTGAACTTGGGGTGCTTAACTACTGAGCCACATCCCCAGCCCTTCTTCATATTTTATTTAGGGACAAGGCTTCGCTAATTTGCTGAGGCTAGTTTTGAATTCATGATCCTCCTTCCTCAGCCTCCTGAGCAGCTGGGATTACAGGCAAGCACCACCTTGTCCAGCTATTTTTTTCACTACCAGGTGTTTGACTTGTTGAGGAGACTATATAGTTGCCCTGTGGAAAAACACAATTTGGATTTTTCTGATTTTTAACTTGGTTCTCTATCCTCTGTACTATAATAAACTGAAAAGTAGACCCAAAGATTTGACTGGATGAATAAATTCTAAGTCGATAAATTTAAAGTGATTAGATTCTGATAAGGCATAATTCTACTAAGGCATTTTAAAAACATTTATTAAACAATAACATTCAGAAAAGTATATGTGCTCAATGAATTTTTACATTTATGTAGACAGTATCTGGATCAAGAAACGAAACATTATCAACATGCCTTGAACTCCCTTTCTAGTCATCATCCCTCTTTCCCATCCCAACCACTATTACTAGCACTCTTTGAAGCTTAACAAACTAAAGTTAATTGATCTAGAGGGTAATTGATAATTCAGTAAATAGAAGAGGGATGACTAGCCATTTGGGGAAAAAGCTGACTCATTCTTCACTCCTATCCCAGATAAAGCCCAGCTGGGTCACAGTGTAAAATGCAAATGAAATTGACCAGCCCTATAACCATACTTCTCACAAGATACCCTAATTAAGCCAAGTGTAAAATATATATATATATATATATATATACATATATGTATATATATATATGTATGTATATATATTTCTAATAAAGATCATTGCTAAGAACATACTGTGATCACACGAGTAGGTAAATATCATGAATGTTGTTCTTTTTACATGTTAAGCATTTGTATATCTCAGTTAAAAGGGGAGGGTAACTGATAACTTTTCATGTACTTAATAAAACAACTAAGGAGTCAGATTTAGGGACTCTTGATATTTTGATAAGATTTATATTTTTATTTCCTGCCTCCTTTTTCCTATATAGATGAATTATGTGTTGAAGCACTTTGTCAAATGGAACAAGCCAATTGCTCCTTCCAGGTTTTTGACAAACATCCAGGGATCTATTTATTTTTGGTCCACCCCAATGAAACGGTGAGTAGGAATGTTAGGCAATAGAAGGACATATTTTATTTTTATACATACAGGTAGCTTTCATAGAGGTTTTGTTTTGTTTTGTTTTGTTTTGTTTTGTTTTGTTGCACTAGAAATATAACCCAGGGCCTCAGGCGTGCTAGGCAGGTGTGCTTTACCCCAGAGAGCTATATCTCTAACTCCCGTAGTGGTTAGTGGAGGTTTTTGGTGTCTATTTTGTTTAAGATATTTGCTAAAATATGGTTAAATTTTTACATTTTATTACTTACTACGAAAAAGGTAGTGTGGATAGGTGATCCTTGAACTTAAAAGTCAAGTAGGGGGGCTGGGGTTGTGGCTCAGTGGTAGAGTGCTCGCCTAGCACGTGTGTGGCCCGGGTTCAATCCTCAGCACCACATACGAATAAACCCATTGTGTACAACCAAAGCAAATAAATAAATATTTAAAAAAAAAAAGTCAAGTAGGGGAATAATTTTGATTTTCTTTTAATATGTCAATTGAATTAATGAAGGCCTCCTCTCTCATTTCTTACCTGCTTACCCAACTCCAAAAGCATTGAAATACTAGTTTAAATATTTGAAAAAATTATTTTGCTAATAGATTAAAAGGCAGGGCAGGGAAGGACTGGGAGATTCTTAGGTGCTAGAAACAAGGAAGAACATGAAAGTCAAAACGATGAGCAGGAACAGATGCAGAGAGCAACACTGAAGCATTGAAACTTGACGTGGTCTTCTGGCTGAGGTTTGGACTGTTATCACCATATAGTGAGGCAGTCTGTGCTGCTGGTCCTTACACTTAGAACTGAGTTATTGCATCCAGCCATGCAATAGCCATAAGAGGCTGCTCTAACAAAGTTAAGCAAAGAAAAAAAGGCTTGTTTTTCCCAGCTAAGAAAGAGGTATGGTCTAGATGGTGTTGAATTTCAGTTTCCTTGTGCCAAACACAGTGGTGATAGGGAAAGTAAAAATGAGGACATTGAAAAAATATAGTCACACTTCTCACAAGTTAACTGTTTCTGTGGTCCAGCAGCGGAACAGAAGAAGCCCAAAGTAATAAATGGGTAGACGCCTATAGGCCTGCATGGCTGTAAGTAGCTTGGGGTTCAGCTTGTGCAGTATAACAGAAATTAGAAGTGTACTCCAGGCAAGACAAAGAACCAGGCCAAGTTCTGTGTCTAGAGCAAGGCAGGTGGGGTTTCCCTGTAACAGAAGACTGACAAAGTACCAAAAGGTTGACTGGCTTTTTAAAAGCTCTAACTATAGAAGAAGCAGGTTTTGTTAGTAAGCCTTCTATTACTATAACAGCTGTGATAATCAACTAATTAATAAGGAGGAAGTTTTGTTTTGTCATAATTTTGGAAGTTTTAGTCAATGATCAGTTGGCACCATTACTTTGGGCCTGTAGTAGCACAGCATGGCAAGAGTGCATGGTGGATCAGAACAGTTTTCATGGCCAATGAGTGAAAGAGAAAGGAAGGAATGCCCTGTGTGAGGGTATGCTCTCAGTGACCTGAAGACCTTCTGCTAGGCCCCACCTCTTAGAGGTTCTGTCATCTTCTAATAGTGCTAAGCTAAGGACCAATCCTTTAATATGTGGGCTTTTGGGGGACATTTCAGATGCAAACTATAGCACAGGTCTCAATTCATAATCAGATTCTGGGCCAAGCACTTGCAGGCTTGGTGCCTGAGTCTACATTGCATCTTGTGTAAACCAGAGTCAGGGAGCCCCAACCTGCTGACAATAGACTGAGTTCTAGAGTAGGACTCTGAGGGTTAGATAGAGATAATCCCAAATTTATAGTTAGGAAATTGTATGGAAGGAGTAGTGGAGGAATCTGGAATCCTTCCCTGTAGGATGAGCTTGCAAACCAAATCCCTGAATAACACATGAAGAACATGATTATTAAGCTGTGTAGCCCAGACCAGTTCTGTTGGCCCTTCCACTGAGGTCAGTTCTGGAGGAGGTCTGTTGTGAATGGTGTGAGAGGTGAGTAGGAGGTAGCCCTGTTACGGTTTGGATCTGGGATGCTCCCTGAAGAGCCTTGCATGTTGAAGGCATGGTACTCAGTGCAGCAGTGTTCAGAGGTGGGCCTTTGGAAAGTGACTGGAACATGATTCCTCCAACCTCATCAGTGAATTAATGATGTGAAGTCATTATTGGGAGCTGTAGAAGTGGGTCCTTGTGGGTATGCCCTTGAGGACTATATCTTAACCTCCCGCTCCCCTCCCCTTCCTGGTTGCTGTGAGCTGAGTAACTTTCATCCACCATGATGTTCTGCCTCTTCTCAGGCCCAAAGCAATGGAGCCAGCCCACTATGGACTGAAACTTTGTTATTGTCATGAATTTGGTCACAGCAACAGAAAAACTGACTAACACACCTGTTTGGCTGTGGGAAGATAAAATGGGAAAGGAATTAAGGCTTTGCTTTGAGTTCTCCTTTACTATTTCCTTGGATAAGCAGTGCTTGCACCTGTATCTGTGGCAATTCAAGATCCACTGCAGGTGATGATAGGAATAAAACCAGGGCAGTGGGCTGGGGTTGTGGCTCAGTGATAGAGCACTTGCCTAGCATGTGTGAGGCACTGAGTTCGATTCTCAGCACTGCATATAAACAAATAAAAATAAATGTTCATCCACAACTAGAAAAAAATATAGATATATTAAAAAAAAAAAAACAAACAAACAAACCCAGGGTGTCGCAAAGTTATAAGGGGTTGGGGTCTTTAACCCCCCCCCCCCCCCCATACCCGGGATGGACCTATTTTGTCCAGCAAAAGAGGCCATAGAGGCCTACCCCAATGAAGAGACTAGATTGGTTGGGAAAGCGAAGGCCGCCGATATTCCCTCCCCCGCCCTCAAAGGACACAGGAACATACCGGGGAGTCCAGTCAGTCAGTGAAGGAACTCGGTTTATTGAGGAAGTTGGACGGTCTTATAGAGGACATGGGCCAATCAGCAGAAAGATCATAGGGACACATAAGGAGCATGGGCGGATGCCATTGGCGGAGCCATTGGCCTATCCTTGGGGTGGTTTCAGTTCTCACAGCCACGCCCCCTGCTTAGCCTAGGTCCTGTAACAGGGCATGGTAATGTGGCAAGCAGCCAGAAAGCCAGAGCTTTTCCATCCCCTTGGCAGACAGTGTAAGGTCCCGACACCAGGGCAATACAGAGCCCTGATGTTTGTGAGGTGCTGAAATAAGCAATTGGGGACAAGCTAACAACTGGTAGTTACTTCAGTACCAACCCATCAAAACCTCCAGAACTGGGGAATTGCAGCCTACTATGTGTTCTCCTGATGTTGCTTCTCCCTGACCTGGGAAATGTAAGTTCTGTGGCAGTGACTGATTATTCTTTTTATGGCTTGGGTTTATCTACCACTCTTATCCCTGAATTCTTGGGAGTAAGCCAGGCTGAGGGCTGGCCTTTTTCCATAGTTACGAAGGTATTTGAGAAAAAAATTTCAATAGAAGCAGAAATACTAGGACATTGTCCAGGAACTAAAAATTATAGAAGAAATAGGGAAGATATAATGTGAAATGAGAACTAGAAAACTAAGAAGCAGCCAGGCATAATGGTGCTTGCCTATAATTTCAGTGACTCAGGAGGCTAAAGCAAGAGGATCACAAGTTTAAGGCCATCCTGGGAAACGGAGAGAGACCCTGTCTCAAAAAATAAAAAGGAGCCGGGCGCGGTGGCGCACGCCTGTAATCCCAGCACTTTGGGAGGCTGAGACAGGAGGATCGCGAGTTCAAAGCCAGCCTCAGCAATGGCGAGGCACTTAGCAACTCAGTGAGACCCTGTCTCTAATAAAATACAAAAAAGGGCTGGGGATGTGGCCCAGTGGTCGAGTGCCCCTGAGTTCAATCCCTGGTACCAAAAAATAAAAATAAAAAAATAAAAATAAAAAGGGCTGGGGATGTAGCTCAGTGGTAAAGTACCCTGGGTTCAATTCCTGGTATTGGGGGGGGGGGGGGGGGGGGGGAGGGCACAGGGAGAGAGAAGAAAACATAAGAACTAGGCAGAATTATAAAATATGGGAAATACAGTGTTTAAAATATAGGCCTCAGGAGATAGGATAAATAACATAATGGCTATAGCTGAGAAATTGAATTACTGAATTACTGAGAAAACCAGATTGAGCAAATCCCTAAGAATGAAAAAAGAGAATTAGATTATATAATAGATAAGAAAAAGGTGGCAATGTTAACATAGATGAAAGAAGTATCAGAAAAAGATATTGGAGAAATAGTGGGTATAAATTTACTGGAATTAAAATAAAAAGGAGATCATTGATTCTAAAGACCTATATAGAATCTAAGAAGGGAAGGAAAAGTCAGGTCTCACATCAACAGATCAATGAAATTTAAGAGCAGCAAAAATTAACTTGAGAAGATTCTCCAAAGGTCATATTGTGAAGACAGAATCGGATTGATGCCAGATTTGTAGCAGTCCCACTGTGTGCAAGAAGACAATAAAGGAGTATTTTTAGAGAGTGTTGTGGGGAGAGAGCTTAAAACCTAAATTTGTACCTCTACCCAGACTCATTCAAATATAAGAACATAATTAAAATACCCTGTTTGTATAAGGTTCTAGGTCTGCCACACACAGGCTTGCACCAATGAAGTACATAAAAGATAAGAATCTAGGAGATGTTACAAGAGATATGTAAAGTTGGATAAATACTGTGGTTTAATTTCTTTTTTAAAGTTAATTTCAGGGCTGGGGGGTGTGGTTCCGCGGTAGCGTGATCGCTTAGCACATGCGAGGCACTGGGTTTGATCCTCAGCAACATATGAAAATAAACAAATAATAAGTAAATAAATAAAATACGGGTATTGTGTCCGACTACAACTAAAAAAATATTTTAAAAAAGTTAAGTTCAAAAAAAGTGAATATATCAGTAATAACTTGGAATAGGTAATGATCAGCATGATGATGGGTTTGGCCAGCAAGGAGATCAAGGATGTGATAGTATGCTGCTAAGTTTTTATCTTAAGGACAGGTAGTTAAATTTTAAGACAGAAGAAATGCTTTTAAAGAAATAGAAAAAGGTTCATACATATAAACATATTGAAGGACGTCCGTATTTAATGTAAATGGGCTGAATTTGTCAAACAATAAATTGAATTACAGAAGAAGTAAAATCTAGAAAGATTCTGTTTCTAAGAGACACCTAAAACATAAGCACACAAAAAAGTTAATTACAAGGGACGGAAAAATGATGGGCAACTACTAACCTAAAAAAAACTGGTGAAGTTATAGATTATGACATAAATAGTTCTTTTTTTAAAAAAGGGGTTAGATATGGTAAAGTGAGTAATATACTAAAATAACCTCAAAGTAGTTGTTGGAATTATTGGTAGAACTAATAGGGAAAAATAGATAAATTCATTAATGTTGTATGAGATTTCAACATACTCCTATTAGTGGTTATTTTATTTATTTTTCTTTTTTGCAGTGCTGGGAATTGAACCCAGGATTTGTGCATGCTAGGCAAGTGCTCTACAACTGAGCCACATCCCCAGACCTTCCTGTTCTTTCTTTCTTTTTAATATAAATATTTTTAGTTGTAGGTGAACACAATAGCTTTATTTTATTTTTATGTGGTTGGTGCTGAGAATCTAATCCAGTGCCTCAGGTGTGTAAGGTGAGCACTCGACCATTGAGCCACAACCCTAGTCCCCTTCTTGTTCTTTATTGATGAATCAGTAGACAAAATCCAGGAGGGGAATCAAATATCTGTATAAGACAGTTTACAAGCTTGACTTACGGGCTACATATGTGAGCTGTGCATCTAACCAGTTTTTCAAATACTACAAAGATGACCACGTACTAGACCATAGTGAATACTTCAATACATTTCAGTGACAGTTTGAAAGAATTCATAGAAACTAAGCATTGATTATGAAATAAAAATTGGCAAACTTAATTATAATTAAGAACGTTTGTTAATCTAAATTACATCATTAAAAAAGTGAAAATAGAAATTAAAAGCTGGGAGATTAGTATGATACTAATAATAGTGCAAAAGAAAACTGGACGAAGATCTGAACAGGTATGAGCCAAAAGAAGAAATATGTCTAATTAACATATGAAGAATGTTTTAATTTAAAGATCAGGGAAATAAGAGCACAGTGACATATCATTTTGCATTTCTGTGAATTTGAGAGTAGGTCTCTTGTTATTGCTAGTAAGGTATAAATTGTGTAAGTATAAACTGGTGCAGCTATTTTAGAGAATAGTTTGTGAATGTTCACATATCTCATGATGAGCATTTTAATTCCTGGCTTAGTATGTAAAAGAGAAGCTAGAATTTTTGTAACAGGAGGCCTATATAAGAAATTCCATGGCATGCTACCCAGAGTGAACAAAAACTTGGAAACAACCCAGGTGCCATAAGTGGGAAGGTTGATGTATAAATTGGTTTGGTCAGACATTGGAGCATTATGTTAGGAGTTAAGACAAACTTGCCAATTTGAAACTGTGGATGAATCTTAGTAATATAATAAATGAAATAAAGTACCTGAAGATTACATATAGGAGAAAACCATGTTCACAGGGTTAACAAAACAAAGTGAATACTTTTTTTGTGTGTGTGTGTGGTGCTGAGGATTGAACCCAGGGCCTTGTGCATACAAGGCAACCACTCTACCAACTGAGCTATAACCCCAGCCCCAAAGTGAATACTTTTTAGGAATACATGTAGATATTAATACCTAGATAAATAGACCAAAAGAACAAAGAACATGGGATCCAAGATGATGACTAACCTCTGGTTGGGAGGGACAGGGAGAGATTAGGGGAAGTAGGGGACCATTAAGTTAGATATATATTATGACAAAGGAGAGTTTAGGGATGCTTGTTGCATTATTAATATAAATTAATAATTAAAAGTGTGCAACATTGAGTGAAGGATTAGTCTAAGAACTTTCTCCTCCCCGTTACCCTGAAAAAAGCCAGAAAAAGACTTCAGTTTCTGATACTGTAGCAGTCACATAAACTGAAAAGTGTTGCTGCTGTAAAACACCTAGAAATACCAGATATAACTTACATGCTTGCCAGGTGCGGTGGTGCACGCCTGTAATTCCAGCACTTGGGAGGCTGAGGCAGGAGGATCGAGAGTTCAAAGCCGGCCTTAGCAGTGGTGAGGCACTTAGCAACTCAGTGAGAAGCTATCTCTAATAAAATACAAAAAAGGGCTGGGGATGTGGCCCAGTGGTCGGGTGCCCCTGAGTTCAAATCCTGGTCCCCCTACCCCCCCTTAAAAAAAACAAAAAAACTTACATGCTTATCCAAGAAGGCAAGAGTGTAGTGAATCCAAATCATGTTGTGTGCTGGAAACCGCAGGAGGAAGAGGACAAGGAAGCCACAGCTGTCCTGAGAGTGTTAAACAGAACTAAAATCTGGGATCTGACAGACATGTGTGCCTGTAGAGTCCAAGTAAGGACCCTATCAGAAAACAGACCTTTAAAGGGCTACTACCTTCAGTGAAAGTTATAGTAGAAAATAATTCACTAGTGTATTATCTCTTTCTGAACTCCCCCTCTGCACTCTTGGTGAAATAAAAGACTTCCTGAAAATTCAGGACCACAGGCCGCCTCCTTCAGAGGCAGAAGTTCCTATTTGCCCTGCTTGCTTGATGTTGTATTCCCAGAAACCGTTGCAGATGTTATCCAGAGGGACACAACTTAACTGAGCCCTTGTCAGGTTCTACAGCTGCCAGAGTTACAAACAACAACAAGCATAGAAAACCACTGTGAGGGAGAGTGGAAGTAACAAGCAGTTATACCCAAAGATCTCCTGAATTCTGGTCGAATAGAAAATATATTTTATATAGATAATCTGTATTACATAAAACAGGGACTTGAAAATCTATTTTCAAAAGACAGGATTGTGTTTTTAAAGATTCAAAAAGAGTATAAGTGAAAAAATAATAAAATTTAAAAGATTTTTAAATAAAATTTAAAACTTAGGAATAAAATGGCGACTTAGATGTGACTAAAGAGACTTGCCACCCTTGGAAGACAGTTGTTCAGGGTACTTTGTGCTGCAGATAGCCAAAGGGTGGAGGTAAGAAGGACATGGAGACGGTGGGAAACAGCATGAGGAACTCACACTGCTTCTTCTCTCATTTGAAGGATAGAAGAGGTGGTAACAGTGGGGTATGTTTCAAAAATTGGTGAAAGGCACAAATAAGAATGCATAACAGATTTAGAGGCAGAGAAATAAAAGAAAAATCCAGACTTAACGCCTGCTGTAGTAATGCTGAAGGTTATCAAAAAAGTCTAAGGAGTCTGCAGAAAGATACCTGTGAAGGAGCTGAAGTCAGCTAAACAGTTATCAGCCACAAAAACAAAACCGACAAGATGGGGGCAGTATCTTCAAAGAACTGAGAAATGACACCAACAAGCATGTACTCCAAATGCTAGTAAAAATAGGGCCGAGTAAAGACCTTTAAGGAAGCCCAGAGGCTCCACCCCCAACAGTCCTTTTCATTGTTTTGATAGTCATGTTATATGATACACTGATGTTTTGGTTAAGGCTTTTAGTAACGATGTTTATTTGGGTTTATTATGTATCTCAGTTACCATTTTGAATACTTTCCAGACATAACTTGTTTAAACTTTATAACAACTTTATGAGGTGTGGTATCTGCATTTTATAACTGAGGAAGTAGAATCAAGATAAGGACAGTATTCCAGGCTTGAGCAAACAGAACATTGATAGAATACTGTCCACTTTCTGGTTTTATCATGGTCGTCAACATTCTTTAATAGTATTTTCCTCTGTATCCCCATGTTCAGGTCAGAATCAGGTCTTGCATTTATTTAGATGTCCTTTCACGTTACTGTTTTCATCAACCACAACATTTCTGCAGAATGCAGTTAGGCTTGCCTGTCTGTGTAGAAGGAGTGCTGCTCATTTTGTGCTGTCTTTTCATGAGTGATTGGGGTTCTGCACCCAGGTGGAGCACTGCAGGAGGCATCGTGTCCTTTTCCACTTGTCCTGCATGGAGGCACAGCGTATCCTTGGCTCTTACAGTGGTCTTCATTGTAGTCAGTTAAGGTGCTGTCCAGTTTCTCCACTATATAATTTCTTAGATCATGTGAATACCCTGCTGCTAACCAAAATTTTCTAAATGTAACCCATTTTTCTATGATTGTGAAATAGTGATTTTCCAACTCCAGCAGTGCCTTGATGTTTATCAAACAGCGCTTGACATTAATTATACTGAAATCAAGAACCTTTTTCCTGTTTCTCTCAATTAGCTGTTTATTATCAGTATAGATTCATGGATACCTATATTGTGATTTTTTTTTTTCAGTAGTTTGTTTCATTAGTTATGTTGACGTGAAGCTCATGCTTTTATTCATTAGGTCTTTTTCAAACTTTGTTAACTGTAACTTATAGTAAAAAATGCTTTAATTGAGTACACACATACATAGCATATAAAAAAGCATTTCACAAAAGCCTTTTACTATAAAGGGTGCACTCTGATATTTTTCCATTCTACTTTGTTTAGTTTTTGACTTTAGTCTGTGATCACTAAATTTAATTCATAGCCCCCGAGAAATTTAATGTCACTTCTATGTGTTTTTAAAAAAAATTTTTTTTAGATGTTGATGGACCTTTATTTTATTCATTAAATAATATGTGGTGCTGAGAATCGAACCCAGGGCCTCACACATGCTAGGCAAGTGCTCTTACCACTGAGCCACAACTCCAGCCCACTTCTATATGTTTTTGCTGCCATTTAGAAGTGATCTGTGATTTCTTTGGAAGTTCCTATTTTCTTTGCTTTTTTACTTTTATTTTATTTATTTTCTTTTGGATACTGGGGATTGAACTCAGGTGCACTTGACCAGTGAGCCACATTCCCAGCCCTATTTTGTATTTTATTTAGAGACAGGGTCTCATTGAGTTGCTTAGGGCCTCGCTAAACTGCTGAGGCTGGCTTTGAACTCTCAATCCACCTGCCTTAGCATCCCGAGCTGTTAGGATTGTAGGCGTGCACCACTGTGTCTGGTTCTTTGGTTTTTTAAACATTCTATTATGGAAAAGTACAAACATACAAAAGTAGAGGGAATGGCACAGTGAACCCCCACGTATCAATCATTCAGCTTTATCAGTTACTAGTGTGTGCTCAGCATTCTTCTCCCCTTTGGATCAGTTTACAGCAGATTTTGGGTATCACAGCAATTTATCTACAAGATAGTTCAGTATGTGTTTCTAAAAATTAAGGACTTCTTTTTAAAAAAAATACCATTTTCACACGTAACATTTTCTTTTTTGTACTGGGGATTGAACTCAGGGGCACTAGACCACTGGGCCACGTCCCCAGCCCTATTTTTATTTTATTAGAGACAGGGTCTCACTGAGTTGCTAAGTGCCTCACCATTGCTGAGGCTGGCTTTGAACTCGCGATTCTCCTGCCTCAGCCTCTCAAGTGCTGTGATTACAGGCATACGCCACTGAGCCTGGCTTGTAATATTTTCTTAATATATTTCCTGTCAGTGTTTAAATGATTGGAAACGGTTGTCTCATAAATGGTCTGTTAAGTCTATTAAGTTTAATTTGTTCAAGATCAGACAAGATCTATATCTTGTATTAATTAGTATATCTGAAAATGTAGAGAAAATCCTATTTTCTTATCTAAGCTGTTGCTGTATATAGGTAGACTTTTGTCGAATGAAGTAGTGAACATACTCTTCTTGTGCATTTAGGTTCGGCGTTGGGCTATCCTGACTGCAAGAAACTTGGGAAAAGTGGACAGAGATGATTATTATGACTTACAGGAGGTTTTAACTTGCCTCTTCAAAGTCATAGAGTTGGGGCTTTTAGAAAATCCAGACATCTATACTTCTTCTGTTCTCGAAAAGGGTAAACTGATTCTTCTGCCTTCACACATGTATGATACTACCAACTACAAAAACTATTGGTTAGGTGAGTATTGTTCCTACACCAATAATTATTCTTCCTGAGTGTCCTAAACAGAAAGTAATTTCTTGGTTATCTGGTCCAAATTTCAAAATTCAGGATTTCATTGTTCTCAATTCTTGTTCTGTCATTTAATTGATTTAACCATTATGTATGTTATCATTAAACATTATTTATCCAAGAAACCTATGGAAGAGGTACATTTTCAAGCACTGACAAATAAATCTCTTGTTTAAAGCAATATTAGAACAGCAAAATATCAGTATAGTAGTTAACTTTTTGGGAAAGGGAGGTACCGGGATATGAACTCAGGGGCACTCGACCACTGAACCACACCCCCAGCCCTTTTTGTATTTTATTTAGAGACAGGGTCTCACTGAGTTGCTAAGTATCTCGCCATTGCTGAGGCTGCTTTTGAAGTCAGGATCCTCCTGCCTCAGCCTCCCGAGCCACTGGAATACAGGCATGTGTCACTGCACCTGGCAGTAGTTGATTTTAAATAGGGTTTGATCATTAATACATCTTTTGCAATGTGTAAAATATTTGCTGGCATAAAGAGACATTAGTATTGTTTACAAGTCTGGTACTGACTCAAAATGGTTCTGCCCCATTTTATCAATTCCAGGTCTTAAGGTCATGTACCATAAGTGGCATTAATTTTTCTTCCTAAGTGGTATATGAAGTTGGTACATTTAAAAATCGAAGGCATCTTAGTCTTGATGAAACACAGGCTACATGGTAGTCATCTCAGACTGTTCTTGAACCAAGCCAGTCCCATTCTGCCCTTTTATACTTGAAACAGTTTAGGTTCTGTTACTTGGGAGTCACTGTACTCAAATATCTCAGATTTATATGTTTGGGGAACTGTATTCTCTTTTGGTTCCCTTTTGCCAATTAAACCAGATAAGGCATTAGAATAGTGTTATTTCATCACTTCAAGAACACTGTGAATGATATTACAGGTATTTGCATGTTGCTGACCATTCTTGAAGAGCAAGCCATGGACTCACTGTTATTGGGCTCAGACAAGCAAAACGACTTTATGCAGTCAATCCTTCACACCATGGAGAGGCAATCAGATGGTAATGCATTTCCCTTGCTAACTGCTTTTGAGTCTTGTGATGATGCACTTCTGAAATGCTAGTGTCACTGGAAGGAGTGGGTTGTAATATTGTGGGGAGGAAAGAAATTAACTTGTTTATGGTTTATATCACAGAGACAGACTTTTTAACTGGAAAGGACCTTTAGAGTAAAATTAAGTACCTTCCTTTTATTATAGAAGAAGTAACTGAAACCTAGAGTGGTTTAACTTCCACATTGAAACAGTTAGTGGTGGAATGAAACCTGGAAGCCCTGAGACTTACATAGGTGTGGTCACTAACATTGGGCGGAGCCTCCCCTTGCCCACAGTCTTTACCTGCTGCTTCATTTTTATCAGCCACATGTGGGGGTTTTTTGTTTGTTTGTTTGTTTGTTTGTTTGATACTGAGATTGAACTCAGGGGCACTCAACCACTGAGCCACATCCCAGCCCTATTTTGTATTTTATTTAGAGACAGAGTCTCAGTTGCTTAGTGCCTTACTGTTGCTGAGGCTGGCTTTGAACTCATGATCCTCCTGCCTCAGCCTCCTGAGCTGCTGGGATTACAGGCGTGTACCACCGTGCCTGGCTCACATGTGCTTATTGAAGTTTAAATTAATTGAAATTATAAATTCAACTTTTCGGTCCCACTAGCCATATTCCAAGACTCAGTCACCACCCGTGCATGGGGATGCAGTGTTAGTGTAGATATGAAGTATTTGCATCATCACAAGATGCTCTTGTACATTGCTGCTCTTAGATGGTTTTTAAAAAAAGAGCCTAAAACTTGTCATGGTATTTGTTAGACCACACTCTTTTGCTTTTGCTTGAATCAAGCTGATAATGGAGTGCTTCTAATATTTATGAAGGAATAAATCAACAAAGCATGCCAGATTCTGTGCCAATATAATGAACATATTTCTCCCACCTTTCACTTTTCTGTAAGCAGCTTGACTGGATATGAACTCATTTGTGGGAAATTTTAAAAGAAATATGTTTTATTTTATTTTATTGATAGCATGTCTTTTCCTGATAGAGTATTCCTGATTAAGGCAATTACTAATTCATTTGCTAGCATTTGCTTCATAAATTTGTTCACTTTCCCTGTGCATATCTGCACATAGAATTCTGTCCTTTCTGTTAATCCAGCTCACCTACCTTCTTCAAAATGTGAGTCACCTCTTTAAGAAATCTTTTGTAGGGCTGGGGTTGTGGCTCAGCGGTAGGGCGCTCGCCTGGCACGTGTGCGGCCCGGGTTCAATCCTCAGCACCACGTACAAATAAACCCATTGTGTACAGCTAAAGCAAATAAATAAATATTAAAAAAAAAAAAAAGAAATCTTTTGTAATCGTCTTCACCTAACTACTTTCTTTCTTATGTGAGACCTTACTAAACATGAGGCAGCATCAGTTATTGTGAGGGATACAAAATATCTAAGAAGCTTTATACAAACAACTGATAAAAAGGCAGAGGGTCTATGTGTGTGAGACAGAGACAAATAGGGATTAAACCCAGGAAGTTATGAATGCTGGGCAAGTGCTCTGTCATTGAGCTACATCCTGGCCCTTTTTATATTTTGAGACAGGGTGTTGCTGAGCTACCCAGGCTGGCCTTGAACTTGAAATCTTCCTGTTTCAGCCTCCCAAGTACCAAGTACCTGGGATTACAGGTGTTCACCAAGCTGAGTTTTAGGAAGTCTAAGGGAAATAAAACTTCAGGTTCAAGGGTAACTAAACATTGTCCATAACAGGGTGAGCTACAATACTTGGCCCAAAAGAGTTCTGTAGGAAATGAAATGGCTGGACAATGTTTAATTCAGAGGGAGGCATTTAAGCTAGACTTTCAATGATGAACAGAATTTTGATAGATGGTGCTTATTTGGGAAAATGTTAGTGATTCATTTTTGTTATAGATAGTGTGAGATTGTGGGAATATGAAAAATCAAAGCTAGAAAAAAAACAGTAGAGCAATATCTTGCAAGTTCTTGACCTAGAACTTAGAATTTTCTTTGAAGATATATGGAGCCATTGAAGGTCTTTGAGTAGGGCAATATCTTGCCACTGCACTTCTAATACAGGAGGGAAAGGACTGGAGGTAATAACTGAGAAGCAACGGGAATTTCTACAAAATGAATGGAAAGTAGATGACAGTAGGACTATGTTGAAATACAGATGAACGGAGGGTGTGTCTTTGCTATCCCTTTAGTGAAAGGATTCAGTCCTTCCCACCAGCTATGCCATGTTGAAGCAGAATTTCCTGTATCATGGGTCTCATTTAGATCTGTAAATAACAAGTTTCTCTTTTCCCTCCACCCCCACCCCTTCGTTTCTGTTATTTAGTGGAGAGTGGGAGTATAAAGTTCCAGGAGAGGATGAAAAGTTGATTAGGAAGTATTGTATCAGGGGTAGCAAACGGTAAAAAGGTTGTGTTTACCTAGACTGCTTTATTGCCTATTAAGCAATTTGTTCCCCATTTAATTTTTTTTTATAGAGAGTTCACAGTATTTGATAAAATTTTGAAAATTTGCCAATTTTGTAAAAATCTGTATCTCTTAAGAGTTGGTATAACTTTAATTTATTTACTAGTTGGCTTTTAGTTAATAGCCAAGTCATGAATGCTTGATTCTCAATACATTTTAGTGTGTTTTTCTAATTGTTTTGTAATTTTGCAATTGCTACATTGTATTTCAGATGATAGTGTGGATCCTTTCTGGCCAGCCTTACACTGTTTCATGGTGATCCTGGATCGCCTTGGCTCTAAGGTTTGGGGTCAACTTATTGATCCTATTGAGGCTTTTCAAACCATTATCAACAACGTGAGCTACAATAGGGAGATCAGAAATATACGGAACAGCTCTATAAGGTTAGTTAATGTCACAAAGTCTGTTGCAGTTGACTTAACAAGTTTTTTTTTCCCCCCGCTTCATTTCAGTAATTTTTTATTTGTTCATATTTAAGGACCAAGTTAGAACCAGAGTCATATTTGGATGATATGGCGACTTGCAGCCAGATTGTATATAATTATAATCCGGAAAAGGCCAAAAAGGTATAAAACACTTTGAAAATTCAGATGCTATTATATAGTGATTTACATAATTAGTTGCGTGATGATTTTATGATACATAGCTGTTCTGCATTAGCTGCTATGAAAGGCCTGGTAATGGAGCAGGTGTACTGTGCTTGGGGAAGATGAACTTGTTCCATTAGTGTGCATACTTTGGAACATTTAAGTTCATTTAGAGAAGACAGAAGGTTTTTGGGCTCCGGGAATGGGGCATGACTAATAATCAGAGCCAGCTGATGAAAAGGGCACATCATGGAAGGTGGTATAGACTTGCATTAATGAAGCTTTAGTGTCAGTGTTCAACTTATACTTTCAATTTTTGTGGGCTTGTGTATGTTGACATATAGTAAACAAAAATAGGAAAGTTTAGGCATATGTGTGTGTGTGTACATATATATACATATGTGTGTGTGTGTACATTATTATTTTTTTACAATTTTGATTAAACCTATTATGGTACTTATTTTTTCTAAATATATTTTTCTTGTTTTAGGATTCAGGGTGGAGAACAGCCATTTGTCCAGATTATTGTCCTAACATGTATGAAGAAATGGAAACATTAGCCAATGTACTTCAGTCAGACATTGGTCAAGACATGCGTGTCCATAACAGCACATTTCTGTGGTTCATACCTTTTGTTCAGTCCCTTATGGATCTTAAGGACTTGGGTGTGGCTTACATAGTAGAGGTTATTCATCATCTGTACTCTGAAGTCAAAGATGTTCTCAACCAAACTGATGCTGTATGTGACAAAGTCACTGAATTTTTTCTTCTAATTTTGGTGTCAGTAATTGAACTGCACAGAAATAAAAAGTGTTTGCATTTGCTGTGGGTTAGCTCCCAACAGTGGGTAGAAGCTGTTGTAAAATGTGCCAAGCTCCCTACCACTGCATTTGCACGGAGTACAGAGAAATCATCTGGAAATTGCTCCAAAGGAGCAGCAATGATATCATCACTGTCATTACATTCAATGCCATCTAACTCTGTACAGCTTGCTTGTGTGCAGCTGATCAGAAGTCTTTTGAAAGAAGGGTACCAGCTTGGGCAACAGACTCTTTGTAAGCGGTTCTGGGATAAGCTTAACTTATTCCTCCGAGGAAATTTGTCTCTAGGTTGGCAGTTGACTAGTCAGGAAACCCACGAGTTACAAACGTGTTTAAAACAAATTATTAGAAACATAAAAGTCAAAGTACCTCAGTGCACCTCTTTTGTGGATTTGACTCCATGTAAAACCCCACCTGCATCTTTTAAAGAAGAAAGTGAACAGATAGAGAAGTCTAAGAAAGACATACTTTGTCTGGAAAATTCCAGCCCAACATTTTCTAAAGAACCAATGAAAACTGACACACATCAAGTGCAAGAGCGTATACTGATTAAAGCAAGTAGTACTGTGGAAGAAGAGGATAACGAGCAGAATTACATAAAGGACTTGAATGTGGAAGACCATCTCTCAGTTGAGTCACGCTTACAGCAGTGTAGCAAAAGCCTGTTTGCTGAAAGAGCTCCAAACCAAGGTAAAGCAAGCAAAGGGGTACAGAAGCCTGTGAAGGAGAGCTCTCATACGCCACAGAGCTGTCCTTCAAGAAATGGTCCAGATAAGGGCTGTGGCCGAGGAATTATTAAGTCAACACGTTCGCTGACTGATTCCTGTACTGATTGTCTAGCAAAAGTAATTACATCAAGTGAGGATTTCTCTTTAAAGGATGATGCTCTTAGTAAAACCTCAAAACCAAAATCGAAGGCACAGAAAGATGAAATCTGTGCAAAGTTATCTCATGTCATAAAGAAACAACACAGGAAAAGTACTTTGGTCAGTGATACTATCAGTTTAGGGGAAAATCTGACTGTGCCTGGTATGGAGACTTTCTATTCAAGGAAAGATGCAGGAGTTCAGAAAGGGGATGGCTTCACACATGACCCATCTTTAAACCCTAATGGTATTCCAAATGGTGAAAATGGAGAACAAAAATCTCAAAACAGTTTATTACTGAAAAAGAAACACTTAAAGAGCGAAGAGTTGGGTATGTTCTCTTATGAAAATAATAGCAAAGTACAGGAATGTTATGCTGATGATAAAGATTTGGTTTCATTTACAGAAATTACCAATACTTTGGTGAAGAAAACATCTCCCTTTAAAGATCCTGTGACCATACTTAAATCCAGAGATAAGGATGTAAGTAAGAGTGTGGATCTGATTTCTTCTGACTTGGTAAGAGAACAGGCCCCTGGCATCAATCCTAAGTCTGATACCATAACAGATTCTCAAGTGGACAGAGACCTCCACAAATTGTCTTTAATAGCTCAAGCCAGTGTTATTAAGTTTCCATCAGATTCAACTCTAAAAAGTACATCCCAACTGCAGAGAAGAGTAAAAGATGATAAAAGATGCTTCACAGCTAACCAAAATAATGTTGTGGATACTTGCCACGGACAAATTATTGTTATTTCAGATTCTGATGATGATGATGAGACAATTCTTGGTTTTGAAAAGCACATTGAACAGGACAAAGTATCTATTGAGAAAGAATGTCCACCGCAGCATGATTCAATAGTTACTACTACTGTGGAAAAGAAGCTTATAAAGGAAGAAAAGACAAACTCCCTTTTGCACTTTGAGGAATCTGATTCTCAGTTTTTTGAGTTTGAAAGTCCATCTGAAGTATTTTCAGTTTGGCAAGATCATAAAGTGGACAAGAATTCAGTTCAAGAGATTGAAAAAAGTTCCTGTGTGACTCATGTAGCTGACAGCACCAATAATTGGGGTTATGGTACAGAGTATGCATCCGAAGAGGCCATTCGCAGAGTCGTGGAGGAGCACCCAGAGCCTCATAGTAGCAGTGCTTCTGTGGAGGATCTTCATGAAATCCAAGTTAAAAAGCCGAAGAGAAAGCGATTTGAAAAATCTGTGTCTGAAGATCCTGTCAAGCCTTCATCTTCTGTGAGAAATGAGAACCATTCTGATGTTCTTAATGAGAGAGATCTTACTGAAAATGACATACAGACTACAGAGGTAAGGACTGTAACTCCCAGTTCAAGTGTTCAGAGGGCCACGGCCGTTTCAGTAAAAAAGTCACCAAAGGTTCGGACTTACTCAAAACCCATTAGGAGAGTCCCGGTTTCTAAAACTAAAAAAAAACACATTCAGATGCCAAGAAAGGGCAGAATAAAAGTTCACATTACCTGAGTTGTAGGACAACTCCTGCTGTAGTTCCACCAAAGAAGTTTCGCCAGTGTCCTGAACCAACTTCAACAGTTGAGAAGCTTGGTCTAAAAAAAGCTCCTCGGAAGGCCTTTGAGTTGTCCCAGCGATCCTTAGAGTATTTGGTTCAGTTACGTGATCACGGCAAAACTGTCGGAGTAGTGGACACCCAAAAAAAAAAACCAAATTAATTTCTCCTCAGACTCTTTCTGTTAAAAATAATAAGAAACTGCTGACAAGTCAGGATCTTCAGTCACCAAGGCAGGTGAGACCTAAGTCACAACAAAACCGACAAGAACTTTTTGATTACGAAAGTGTGAATGCTACAAGGGCAGGGACACGGAGAGCGCAGAATTCTGACATACTTGCACCCGAGTCTGAAAGGTCAGATTGTAAAGGAAATGATGCACTTGCCAGCAGTAATGAAAAGCAGTTAATAAAAGACTTGCCTTCAGAACCAGAGACCAAAACAGCAAAGTACACTTCTCCGGTAACTGAGGGTGCTTGTGCTTTGAACCAGTGTGATTCTGGAGTGTTGAATGGAAGACTACCAGCAAATGAAGGAATGGTTTCTACTTCAGAGAACCCTTTAGGTGGAGGTGATCTTGCAGCACACCGTGTCGAGGCGGCAACTCTGAAAGAAGTGGAGCCTGAGTCCAACAGTGATGCAGAGGATGATAACTTATTTTTAACACAGACTGATCCTGAAGATATGGATTTATGTTCACAAATGGACTATGCTAATGATAAGCTCATTGAATTGGTTCATGGAAAAGATACAGTTCAGGTAGAAGAAAATTCTGTGAGTCGGCCTCAGTTGGAATCTTTGAGTGTCACAAAGTGTAAGTTCAAAGATGGCATTGAGACCACGAAAAGCCAGGGGGAATGCTGCTCGGGACCCTCTGAAACCAAAGCAGATGAAGATGTGTTTCGGAAGCCTGGCTTGCCTCTTTCAGCAGCCAAACCTTTGAGACCTTCTACCACTAAGGTTTTTAGTTCAAAGAGTACTTCACGCACTGCCAATCTTTCCAAGTCTTTGGAAAATACTTCACTTCCATCAGCTTTGAAAAATAAATCAAATGGGGTACAGTCTTCTATTCTGAAAGTATCGCAGCCTGCTTCCTGGTACCTCAGAAGTCAGCAGGTGATGGGAATGGTTTGTGCAATGTTCTTCATTCTCAGACTCCAAATAATTCCAGCAAGCAAGTCTACAAGCTTCCATTTGGTGAAAACAAATCTTTTTCAGTTTCTTCTCCAGTAAATATTCTCTTGTCATCACAATCTATCTCTGACACTTTTGTTAAAGAGGTCTTAAAATGGAAATATGAAATGTTTTTGAACTTTGATCAGTGTGGGCCCCCAGCAAGTCTTTGTCAGTCCATCTCAAGACCTGTGCCTGTCAGATTTCAAGATTGTGGAGAGTATTTTAATGTTTTCTTACCTTTGATGATATTGAATACTTTTGAAACAGTAAGTATGCTTTTGTCATTTGCCTCTCCAGACTTTTCAAGTTGCTTTACTGCTGAGTTATAATCAGAGGACAGTTAAGTGACCTGTTTGATCCCATGTTGCTGTTAGATTTCATGTTGAACAGATGTTTATATGGGCCACAGTTCTAGATGTTGATGGTACTGTTAACCTTTGACCCCTGCAGTTTTAGACCCAGTTCTTGCACTAATGGGTGAGTCTGGAGGTAGCCTAGGAGAGAACTGACCCATGCAGTTTGTGCAGGATGCAAGGAGAAGTGCTCATGCATGAGGACCATCTCCTCAGAGGAAATAGTCTTCCAGCTACATTTGTTTTTGCTTTGGGGGGGGGGGGGGATAAGTACCAGGATTGAACTCAGGGGCATTCGCCCACTGAGCCACATCCCCGGCCCTATTTTGTATTTTATTTAGAGACAGGGTCTCACTGAGTTGCTTAGCGCCTCCCCATTGATTAGGCTGACTTTGAATTCGCGATCCTCCTGTCTCGGCCTCCCAAGTGGCTGGGTTTACAGGCATGCTCCACCACACCCAGCTGTGGCAGTCTTTCTTAGGCCTCCTCAGCCCCAGCATCCCATTGTGGTTCTTTTCTTCTTTAACTCCTTGATTAGGGTTGCCAAGTAAAGTATAGGATTCCCAGTTAAATTTGAACCCTAGAGATAGCTATGGGTGCTACAGACTTACAGTCAGCTGCTTGGGAAGCTGAGGCAGAAGGATAGTTTGAACCCAGGAGTAGGAGACCAACCTGTCTCACTATCAAAATAGTGAGATCCTGTCTCAAAAAAATTTGAACCTCGGAACTGCATTTTGAGGGACCTATTTTTTGTCATTTTCAAGGCAAGTAAGAGATTGGGAGTAAATTTTTTTTTTTCATGTTTCTTTGAAAAAAACAAGACCTGGGTGTTCATTAAGCTTCTTCAAAATAGAAACAAGAATGTTGGTAATGTTCATGAATTTATTCACTTACTAGATATTTAGGTGCCCCATATGCACCAAGTGCATTTATAGGCCTGGGAGGTAAAGTGGTCTCTGCCCTCTAGAAGATAATATTTCATGTTGGGACAAGTGTTTTAGTGTAATCTAGAACAAAGGAAACTGTGCTTTAGCTGGCAGATTAGAAATCCTCTGTAAGAGATGCTGTTTACACAGAGACCAAAGAAATACAAGGAGCCAACTGTGGGAGTGAATTCCAGACAGGAGTACAGACACTGGTAGCAAGGAGCTTGGTGTGTTGGAGGAAAAGGACCTGCGTTGAACAAGGGCATTTGCTGTAAGAGGGTGTTCAGGTGCATTGTTGATACCTGGCAAGATGCATGGCTTTTGTAAAGCTAGAAAATGAACTTCAACTTCAACCTTTAAAATGAATTTCATGTCGAATCTTTTGAGTCAACTAATGCCCCAAATCTTAGCCATTTTTATAGGGTTCTATTCTTATTTCATGTATGTGGTACTTTCTTTGCTTTTTTTTAGATCTGTATTTTACATTTATGTGGTGCTGAGGATCGAACCCAATGCCTCAGGCATGCTAGGCAAGCATTCTACCACTGGGCCACAATCCCAGCCCCTGTGGTACTTTCAGTTAGCTTAAGTTTATTAAAAACAAACTTAGAAGTTTTTCTTGTTTTGTATAGTTTGTTTCCCCAGTTTTTTCCTGTTCAATAGTGTTTGTAGTTCTTTTGTTAATTCCTTCTTTCATTTGGCTGATTTCTGGTGGTCTACTCATGTTTAAGAGCAGGAAACTATAAAGTAGATTGGGGCATGATTCATAGTATTCAAAATATGAAAACAATCTACATGTCCATCAGCTGATGAATGGATAAACAAAACATGGTTCGTTCATATAGTGAAATATTATTCAGCCAAAAAAAGGAATGGTGTTCTGATTCATGTCCATTGATGAACTTTGGAAACATTGTGCTAATGAAGGAAGTAGTCAGGTACAGAAGGCCATGTTGTATGATTCTGTCCATGTGTTGCCCAGAAGAGGCAGATTCATAGAGACAAAAAGCAGATGAGTAGTTGTCAGGAAGTGGGTGGGGTGGAGGGATTGAGACTGTAATAGGTGTAGGATATTTTGGGGGATGATGGAAATTGTTAGTCCAACCATTTTTATCATGTCAATATAGCCTTGTTTAGTTTTAATTTTTAGTTTTTCTAATAAGCCAAGGCTATGGTGTCAACCCCAGTCCTGGACCAGGGGTCATCACCCTTATTCTGATATACTTGTTATAACTTCACTTTCACTTTGTTAGTGGAATACTGTAGCAACTATAGACTTAATTAATTAATTTTTACAGTGCTAGGATTGAATCCAGAGAATAATGTATACTAGGCAAGTGCTCTGCCACCAAGCTACATCCCCAGCCCAAGTACTGACTCTTTTTTTATAAAACATTCATTGGTATCCTGTTTAGAATCTGAATTGTAGTGTTTGATTATCCAGTTATATCCCCTATTGCAGGTGGAATATAATGACATTAATGTAGAATTGTCCCTCAACACAAAAGGCAAGAGCAAATTCAATTTTTAGAGATGTGAATCTTTTCTATACTGATGTGGCTGAAAGAAGTATTTGTTTTAATTCTTGCACTTAAAACAAAAATATTAATTAGATAAATGTACACTATGTGAGCAAGGATCAGTTTTATTTTCTATCTCTTTTTTTTTTTTTTAGCCAATTGTGCAAATGTTCTTTTACGTTAAAAGTTAGTTTGCTGACTCTGCCTGCGGTTCTTTACTGTCACCTCTGTGTGAGTATGGTGTGGTCATGGTAGGTCAGGTAGAGGGAGCAGGCAGGAAGGGAATGTCGTGGTGCACCAGCTGTGCTTTTCGGTGGTCACACTCTTTATTGGGGAGATGGCTCTGACTCTTTAGCCAATCTCAGATTATAATTTGTTTTGAGAAGAAAATGAAATGACATTATGATGAGTGACATTGGGAGGCTGCTCTTGAAAACTGGCTGAGAACCAGAAGAGGGTTTTGTGTAGGGGAGAGTTGGGATGTCAGGAAAACAGCATTTTGAGATAGGATCTAAGATATGTATGAAGACGGAGATTAAGTATGAAAGCCTTCCAGGGTGCAGGTGGGGATTTCATTCTGAGTTCATTAAGGTATTGGAAGATTTTTCACTGGTGGGTGTTTGGACTGGAGAGCAGTAATAGACACCAGTTTACATATTTTTGCATGTCATTCTTGATTGCTGGGTGGAGAATACTGTGTAGAAAGGGAAGTAGCTATACGCAGCCCAGAGATATATGCTGGTGGTTTGATTTGGGTGGTAGCTGTGGGAAGGTAGAGGAATCAAGGTATTGGGGATAGACTTTGGAGATGACTTGCTGATGGAGTGAATGTGGGAGTTGAAAAGAAGATGATTAAAATAATTAAGACTGAAAATTTCCCAGAAATACAGAAGATTTGAGAGTTCCTGTTGAGAGCACTCATAATAATGCCAAAGGACTCTGAACCAACCAAGTATACACACAGATAATTGTATATATTTAAGAACATATTAAAGAGATAAGTTCCAATAATAATATTGTCTGCTATAGGTACACATAAAAAGAACCAGAAAGATTTAAGATGAAAGTATGGTAAAAGATACAACAGACAAACATCAACCAAACGAAGCTAGAGTTGCTTTACAGTCCAAGCCTATTTTAACATGTACACAATTGGAAGGGACAAAGAAAGTAGATACCAAGGAGGGATCAGAAACCCAGGAGCACACTTCATTGGTAAACAAGTGTGCCTCAAGGTGTACAAGCAGCAGTTGACAGGACAGTTGCAGGTGTTAACAGTGCTACACTTGGTGTTCAGTAATACAGTTCACTAAGATGAAGAAAAACAGCAGTGAATAATTGGAAGACACAGTTCTGATCATTTGTAGATGGTCTCCATAGAAATCCCAATAAAATTTGAGCACAAGATTGATGTATAAAAATGTTAGTGACCCTTTATGGCTCCAATAAGCAGAAAATATGGAAGAAAACATCATACACAATGGTAACCATAGCGCAGACCTACTAGGAATTATCCTAACAGTAAATAAACAGGCCATTTATGGAGAACACTATACTCTTATTTTGAAAATCATAATGGAAGATAGTTCATCCTTTAATCACAATGGAGAGAAGTGCTGTATTCATGGATGAGAAATTTTCCCATTATAGACATGTGACTTTCTGAATTAATAAAAAGGTTGGTCAAGATCAAGACTTCGATCAAAACTAAAATAAGAAAATTTATTCAAGTTAAAACCAAAAACCAGGCATGGTGGCTCACGCCTGTAATCCCAGTAGCTTAGGAGTCTGAGTTAGGAAGATCACAAGTTCAAAGCCAGCCTCAGCAACTTAGCAAGACCCTAAGCAACTTAGTGAGACCCTGTCTCAAAACATATAAAAAGAGCTTGGGATGTGGCTCAGTGATTAAGCACCCCTGGGTTCAATTCCTGGTACCAAAAAAAAAAAAAAAAAAAAATCCAAGGTAAAACCAAAAAATTAGTTCAAGTTAAAATTCAAGCAAAAGGGCTGGGGTTGTGGCTCAGTGGTAGAGTGCTTGTCTGGCATGTGTGAGTTACTGGGTTTGAATCTCAGCACCGCATATAAATAAGTGAGTAAAATAAAGGTCCATCAACAACTAAAAGTATTTTTTAAAAGTTCAAGCAAAGGGCTGGGGTTGTAGCTCATGGTAGAGTGCTCACCTTGCATGTGGAAGGCACTGGGTTCGATCCTCAGCACCACATAAAAATAAATTAAAGGTATTGTGTCCATCTACAACTAAAAAAAATTTTTTTTAATTCAAGAAAAAATGTTTTGAGAAGATAAACTTACTTTAAATTTTTTTTTTTTTTTTTTTTTTTGTGGTACCAGGGATTGAACTCAGGGGCACTCGACCACTGGGCCACATCCCCGGCCCTTTTTGTATTTTATTTAGAGACAGGGTCTCACTGAGTTGCTAAGTGCCTCACCATTGCTGAGGCTGGCTTTGAACTCACGATCCTCCTGCCTCAGCCTCCCAAAGTGCTGGGATTACAGGCGTGCGCCACCGCGCCCAGCTTTTACTTAGATTTTTTTAAAAAATATTTATTTATTTACTTTAGTTGTACACAATGCAATGCATTTATGTTTATGTGGTGCTGAGGATCGAACCCGGGCCGCTCACGTGCAAGGCGAGCGCTCTGCCGCTGAGCCACAACCCCAGCCCCTACTTAGATTTTTTAAGGGAGAGTGAAATCTACTAATATAGTTACTTCAGTTTGTGATTGCCACATGTCTCAAGTTAAGCCGCCTGCCCCAGGACAAATCCATGTTTCACTTTCCCCTGAATAAAATGTAAACCAGTGCCAGAAAGCAGAAAGTGAAAGATATTGGATTTCTTTCTTACTGTAAGGATTTTTACTAAGAATGCTGCTTTCTAGGAGCTGGATGCTTAATCAGCCCATGACCAACTCCTGGATAAAAGGAATAAGGAGAATTTTGTTTGTAATGAGTTATTGGATTGCTTCTGTCCTGGATTTTAAACTTTTGTGTCTGTGAAAGTACAGAGGAGTTTTATAGGGGGGAAAAAGTGAAAGTGAGATGGGAAAGCAAAAAGAAAAGAGAGGGCTGGGGCTATAGCTCAGTTGGTACAGTGCTTGTCTCACATGCATAAGGCCCTGGGTTCAATGCCCAGCACCACCAAAAAAAAAAAAAAAAAAAAAAAACGGCAGCATAATGAGAGTATGGGGGTGATGAATGTGCCTCATCTAATATAAAAATATTTGAAAGCCATAGTAATAGACAAATAAGAGAGTAGCACAGGAAGAGGTGAATACCTCTTGAAGCAGTTGAGACCCATGGCTCCTAAGCATGAATCCCTCACGTAGGTGACCGCCTAGGATGAGATGAATAGGGAACCACAGGTCTGTGGGGAAGGGTACATGGCTGGTGCTGAGAAAGCTGGCCCACTCTGTTGAGAAAAAATAGGCTGGATATGTACTTTATAGCCCAGAAACTTTAGTTAATACACCCATAGTGGTCCTCATTCATGATGTCAGTTTTAGCTGCCTATGGTCAACCATGGTCCAAACCTATTATATGGAAAATCCCAGAAATAAATAATACTGCCTCTACCCTGGTAACACAGTGAAGTCCAGCTCCAAATATGAATCATCCTTTTGTCTCATGTATCCATGATGTATATACTATCTGCTAGTCACTCAGTAGACACCTTGCTTATCAGATTGACTTGCAGCACCACAGTGCTTGTGTTCAAATAACCCTTGCCAAAGCACAAGAATAGTGATGCTGGTAATTTGGATATGCCAAAGAGAAACCATAGATTCCTTAAAGTAAAAAGATAGAAGTTCTGGTTTTTGTTTTTTGGGTTTTTCTTTTTTTTTGTGTGTGTGTGGTTCTAGGCATCAAACCCAGGGCCTTTTGCATGTGAGGCAAGTGCTCTACTGACTGAGCTATATCCCCAGCCCCTGAAGATCTGAATTTTTATTTGGGGTTTGATATATGCTCTTTCAGGCATCCACTGGTAGTCACAGATAAGGGGGGAACGTTACATATTTGAAATGTAAAACTGTTCTGCTAATAGAAAAAATATCAGCTTGTTTCACCAAGATGGCATTGAAAGCTAAGAGGAAAGCTCCTGCCCTCCCAAAGCTGAAGCTGGAGCAAGGGCTTTCAAAGCCAAGAAGGCTGTGATGAAAGGCATCCACGACCACACAAAGAAGATGTGCACATGACCCACTTTCCTAGGCACTGCATCAGGAGGCAACCCAGGTAGCCTTGGAAAAGCACCCAGGAGAAACATACTTGACCGCTGGGCCATCACCATGAAGGGGAGGGAAGATAACACACACAAGTGTTCATTGTGGACATCAAGGCCTACCAGTCAGATAGGCTGTAAAGAATTTCCATGAGGTTGATGTGGCCCAGAAGAACATCCTGATCAGTCCTGATGGAAAGAAGAAGGCTTGTGTTCAGCTGGTTCCTGATTATGCTACTATGAATACTGCCAACAAAATTGGGATCATCTGTACAGAGTCCAGCTGCCTAATTCTAAATATAATTTTCTTTACCATTAAAGAAAAGAGGGAAGGGCTGGAGATATAGCTCAGTTGGTAGAGTGCTTGCCTCTCATGCACAAGGCCCTGGGTTCAATCCCCAACACCACACAAAAAAAGGAAAATATCAGAAAACAGGTTAGGTGACTAAGTTCATTATAAAACCATAAGAAGCAATAACCACAAAATGAGATGATGATGGATTTAACTCTGTCAAAGACTGTTTTTAGTGAAGGACCCCATATTTAGAGTTGACTAAGGAAGAAAGTTAAAAACATTTCAAAATTCACAAGGTACTAAGAGCTGTAAATTTTAATAGGACTTAACAGATCAGCAGAAAAATAGAAGTCAGTAGAAGATGCAGAACAGAAAGCCAGTTTGCAGAGGGGAAGTGCAAGTGGTAATAGGTATATGAAGTTCTAACTCACACTAAGAAGGAAATTGAAGTAACAGTGGTGAGCAACAGTTTGTGATCCTTTTTGTCTAGCAGTCTTTACTCCTAGATCTACCTCGCAGAGGATCATGTGCACATGTCCATCCATAAGGATTTGTTGGTCTTGGGATTTCTCTTATGGGATTGTTTATGCAATCAGAGCCAGTTCAGAGAATGGGTGAATAAAATGTAGTTTCATACTAAGGAATATTATGCAATAGTTAATACCAAAAGAGACTTTAAAATATTGATTGGAGCCGGGCGTGGTGGTGCACGCCTGTAATCCCAGCACTTGGGAGGCTGAGGCAGGAGGATAACAAGTTCAAAGCCAGCCTCAGCAATGGCGAGGCACTTAGCAATTCAGTGAGACCCTGTCTCTAATAAAATACAAAAAAAAAAAAAAAAGCTGGGGATGTGGCCCAGTGGTCAAGTGCCCCTGAGTTCAATCCGGTACCAAAAAAATATGTGTGTATATGTGTGTGTGTGTTGAAAAAGCTGATTTGTAATACAATACTATTTTATGTAAACCACACCCTCCATCCACACACTGGATTTTTCAGTGATACTATACCAAATACAGATTTGTGGGTGCCTAAGGTGCAAGTTGTGATGGAATAGGAATACAGGAAAAGTAAAAAGGGCCTTATATACTAATGGAAGTGCATCATTAACTGAAGGTTCGGATTAACTCTATGTGAGATCAAGGGGGAGGAAAAATAACAGCAAGGACTCCCTTTCATTGAATTTGATGAATGGCAAGTTTGGTGGAATAATGGTTAAGACAGAAGGTTGGTCTAAAAGTAGTGAACAGAAAGATGTTTTGAAAACCTATGCAATGAGCAGGACAAAAAAAAGACAAGCTACATGGCGATTAGAAGATAAGTAAGCTTTTCATGTGTGTATGTTAGCTAAAGCTAAATTGTTAATGAGAATGACTAGTAGAGTTTGAGTTCTAAAGAGGAGGAGAGGGATTGAGAAGGTGAATGAGTGAGTTTGCAGACTTGTGATGGTAGCCAGTTGCTTTGTCTGGTCTGGGTTTTTGTCATCTTCTGTTTCCTGAAAGCTAAGGGTGACCTTGGGTACTGTGAGCCAAGCCAGTGCTGCAGGAACTCCTTTTCCCCAGTAAAACACCTATTTTAATGTCAATTTTTTTTCTCAAGAAAACTTCCTTAGAAACACAACCATATCATTATAACCAAAAATATTTAGTGTGTGTGGAAATACTTTCATCAGATCATATTATCAGAATATTTTCTCTGAGAAAAGTTATATTATTAGGAACACTGTTTTTTAGTTCTGTATAGTTATTGGGCAGGAGGGACTCAGCCTTCCTTTGAGAAAAAAGCCTACCTAGGTTTCCATCTTCCCACCTGGGGAAGAAAGGAGCAGTGTGTTCTTTTTTATGTTACTGCGCTTTGTAAGGTCGTCCTGTCATTACCACTCCTTTCATATTTGTAAAGCCACTGAATGTCAGTTTCTGTTCAGTGTATTCTAAATGTTCTTTTTTTTTTTTTTTAAATACTTATTTATTTGCTTTAGTTGTACACAATGCTTTTATTTGTATGTGGTGCTGAGGATTGAACCCGGGCTGCACATGTGCTAGGCGAGTGCTCTACCGCTGAGCCACAACCCCAGCCCAGGGAGCTTGATTTTTGTGTGTAATTCTTTTCATCTCCTGAACTTGATAGGATTGGGATCATCAACCTTGATAAAACTCTGGTGGACCACAGCATCCACTTGTTTGACTTTCAGCTATTACTTAGTATGAAAAGATTAGCTCTTGCCATTCATGATTTTTAAATTTTCTAGATCCAAGTAGGTCATAAAAAACATAAGAAATAGAATCAAATGGGTCATGAAGCAGATAAAACTAACTGCATCAAATACACAAGTGAGTGAATTATATATTGTGTTGAGTATATTCATTAGGATTTCTTACCTAGATGAGTTTCTGTGTGATGTCTCCAGAAGTTCAGCAATCATTGGTTGGCTGTCATAACTTGTGGAGTTGGTGTAGAAGTTCATATTAGGCCCAGATTATTTCAAAATAACACTGTCTGCTCTCCTTCGTCCAGGGTGGGAACTAGCTAGGATCTTCTGGGCAGTCTCAGGCACATCTCCTGTTCTCTAAGTTAAGCAGTGATGAAGTTTTACTAGTTCAGTCTTTTACTCTTTGTTGTACACACTAGGATGCTATTGAGGTATATCAATATAATATATTTAGAATGTTCAGTTGAGTGATTTTAGTAAATCTGCAGGATCAGACAACCATCACCACAATCCAGTTTTAGAATATTTCTGCAGCCCTATGACAATCCCTTATGTCTTTTTTTTTTTAAATATTTATTTATTTACTTTAGTTGTACACAATGCAGTGCATTTATGTTTACGTGGTGCTGAGGATCGAACTCTGGCGGCGCACGTGCGAGGCGAGCGCTGTGCCGCTGAACCACAGCCCCAGCCCCAGTCCCTTATGTCTTTTGTAGTCACTTCCCATTTCTACGACCAGTCCCAGGCAAACGCTCATCTACTTTCTGTCTGTAGATTTGCCTTTCCTGGACATGTCATGTACACAGGACTAGGCAGTACATTGGTCTCTTGCATCTGGTTCCTCTTGCTTACCCATGTTGAAGTGTCTATTTCATGGTCTTATTGCCAAATGAGATTCTGTTGTTATTGTACGAACATATTCACTTGTTTATCCATTCACCAGTTGGTAACATTTGGGTTGTTTCTAGGTTTTGGTAATTGTGAATAGGACTGGGAGCAAGTTACGCATTTTTGAAGATGATTCACTGTGTAGTATCATAGGGTATTCTAGCTGTGAATTGGGTGATACAGACTGACTGTGGTCCAGAGTCCTACCCTATCAGAAGATGATGCAGATTCAGTTCTTTTCACATCCCCTGTTCATATTGTTGTGGGTTTGAGTTGGCTAACTTGGGTGCAGAGGCAGCTCACCTTCAATAGTTTTTTGCTGTTGTTTTGTGTGTTTGTTTTTGTGGTACTGGGGATTGAACCCAGGGCCTAGTGCATGTGAAGCAAGCACTCTACCAACTGAGCTATATCCCCAGCCCAACCATCAATAGTTTTTGGTGTTCAAATTTTATCAGAGGAACTGTAGCCAATTATAGATTTAAATACTCAGAACTAAAATATATATTTATATATTTAGATAAAACTCTTCTTGAGGTCTAAAGCAATTTGTTTTCAAAAAATTGAAACATAGAATGACTTATTTATACTGGTAGTCTTTTCAATTGGGGTTTGGGAGGAGTCTTCTTTCTCTGAGGATCCTCAAGAGCACTTCCAAGTTTGGGGCTTCAGTACATTGGGAGATGGGTACAGACCATTTTAGAAACTGTCAAGATGATATGTTGGTGAGAAATCCCAAAGATGCCACATATCTAGGTCCTTTTGGACTAGTGCACGCTACCAGTGTTGTCTAGCAGGGCTTTATTGCTTCTGCAGTGTATAGTGCAGTAACCACAAGTGGCTGTTGAGCACTCCAAATGTGGCTAGTTCCTGAGAAGAGGAATTTTTGATTTTAGAATTTTAACTAACATAAGTGTAAATAGCCACATTCAGCTCACTGCTGCTGAATTGGGCAGGGCAGTGCTAGACAATTTCATTAAGCTTACTTTTTAGTTTACTTTTCAGGTTGTCTCTTGGGATTCTAAGTTTATTATTACTAACTTTGGAAAGTGTGCTGTTTTGGCATGATTTTCCACAATGTTTTTGCACTCTTAATTTTCTTTTTTTGCTGTATATAGGTGGCACAGGAATGGATTAGCTCTCCAAATAAAGAAAATTTCTATCAGTTGCATTTACGAAAATTTCCAGCTGATTATAAGAAAAATTGGGAATTTGTGGGTAAGTAAGTTTGTTTTTACGCAACTTGGAGCATATGATACAGTAATTGGAGATTTCTGTATAAGAAAAGACATTGTTGTTTGAATTTTCTGGGACATAGCTTTGCAGCCTCTTACAACAAATATGAAAAGTTTTTGTTAATGAGTAATGGGACAGTTATGAATGTAAAATTCATGGGTTTCTCTTTCCCATTCTGAAATTAGAATACTGCAGGCTGAAGTGTCAGCGGAAGCTGTGGATGGGAGGGGGAGAGTATGAGAAAAGGCTTAAGGGGGTGTGACAGTAGCTGTTTATACATTCTAAGTAAGGGTTCCTGGTGTCTGTATTCTTAGTTCATACTTGGTCTGACCCCATCTCGCTTTGATGCTTTAGTTATAAAAATAAACCAAATACTCAGAACTCCTTAAAATAAAACACATTAACATGTACAAGGCTCCCTAACACCTAAATAAATAAATAAATTGCATCAGTCCTCTTTATCCTCCCCCATGCAGATCCCATCCTACTCTGTAGGTCCATTTAGAAAAAATGAGTACATGTGACTATTTGGGGAGAATGGTAGTATACATTCCTTGTAGGTTATTTAGGAAATATCAGCAAGCAGTAAACATCGCCCCTATACAGTTCCCATCATTGAGAGATATTTCCATTAACTTTTTTTTTTTTTTTTTTTTGGTGGGAGGAGGAGGTAACTGAGAATTGAACCCAGAGGCACTTAACCACTAAACCACATCCCCAGCCTTTTTTAATATTTTATTTAGAGACAGGGTCTCATTGAGTTGCTAAGGCTGGTTTTGAACTCACAATCCTCCTCAGCCTCCTGAGCCACTGGGATTACAGTTGTGTGCCACCACACCTGTCTCCATTAACATTTTGGTACTTATCTTATTTGCAAACTTCATCCTTTTTCTTAAGTAAGAGTGTGCATGTTAAATCATTGTACTTATTTTACAACATTTTTCATTCATCATTCAGCAGATACTGACTTTAATGACTTGATAGTAGACAAATTTAGTACAGGATGTTGAGCTGTGAAGAAAACACAAAATTCCTGCCTTCAGAAAGGTTAGACACACACACACACACACACACACACCTTTTTTGTTTTTTTCGGGAGGAGGGGTATGTACTGGGGATTTAACCCAGTGGTACTTTTCCACTGAGCTATATCCCCAACCCTTTCTCTTTCTTTTTTTTCTTTAAAAAAAAAATTTTTTTTAGTTGTAGATGGACACAATACCTTCATTTTATTTATTTATGTGTTTATGTGGTGCTGAGGATAGAACCTCACACATACTAGGCAAGCGCTCTACCACTGAGCTATAACCCCAGTCCCTTTTTTTATTTTAAATTTTTAATTTTTTTGGTTGTTTTTGCATTGCTAGGGATTGAACCCAGGGTCTTGCGCATCTAGGCAAATACTCTACCACTGAGCTATACCCCCAGCCTAATTTTTTAATTTCTTGAGACAGGGTTCCACTAAGTTGCTAAGGCTGGTCTCGAACTTGCCATCATCCTCTTGCCTCAGCCTCCCAAGTGGCTGGTATTATGGACATGTGCCACTGTGCCCGAGGAAGCTTATATTTGACTGATTTTTCATTAACCAGTCATTCCTACTTAGACTTATACCTTGTATATCATTTTTTACTATTACAAATAGTAAATTAATCCCTTTGCTCAGAGCACATGCACATTTAAGACTTATGGTTCATATTGTCTAGGCTATTAAAAGGAATCCCACTTTCACTTCCAACAGTAGGATGTAAGGATGTACATTTTCCACATTTGCTAACTTGATTTTTTTTTTTTTTTTTTTTGTGGTGCTGGGGATTGAACTCAAGGGCACTTGACCACTGGGCCACATCCCCAGTCCTTTTTTGTATTTTATTAGAGACAGGGTCTCACTGAGTTGCTAAGTGCCTCATCATTGCTGAGGCTGGCTTTGAACTCGCGATCCTCCTGCCTCAGCCTCCCAAGTGCTGGGATTACAGGTGTGTGCCACCGCGCCCGACTCTAACTTGGCGCCCGACTCTAACTTGACATTTTATGTGTAGAAAATGTATATCATTTAAGGTTGTACTTTTGTTCCCAGACATTTACTTGGTTATTTGTGTTCTTGGAAATAGTTCTTCCTGTTTATTCCCTCTTTCCTTTTTCTTTTATTCAGGTATTATTTTTTTCTTGTAGCTCTCCTTGCAATTATTTTTTTCAGTGTCATTATTATTATTATTATTATTTTGGTGCTGGGGATTGAACTCAGGGACACTCGACCCCTGGGCCACATCCCCAGCCCTTTTTTGTATTTTACTAGAGACAGGGTCTCACTGAGTTGCTAAGTGCCTCGCCATTGCTGAGGCTGGCTTTGAACTCGCGATCCTCTTGCCTCAGCTTCCCAAGTGCTGGGATTACAGGCGTGCGCCACCACGCCTGGCCTCAGTGTCATTATTTGCTCCATTTTGTCTTGCTGTTTTGGAGGCATAGATAATTTTTATTTTTATGTATTCAAAACTACCATATTTATTTCTTTATAGTTTTATTATATATCTAGATGCAATAATCAGAAAGCACAAAGCCATTTAAAAATAAGTGCCCCCTCCCTGCCACAAACACCTGTTTTATATCTCTCTGTAAATTGCTACAGACTCCTAGCTGTACATTCAGCTTTCACAGGAATAATATTACCCTTGCTGGGGAGGTCCTGACTAGAATGCAGAGGGCTGGGGCACAGCCCGTTTTAGCGGCTACTCACTTTTAGAATAAAGAGACTGGGCGGACACAGACTTCACAAATCAGCTCAGCCTTTATTCAGGAACAGGACTACGCCTACAGGAATGGACCCAATTTCCTGGTGGAAAATGAGCCACCGAACAGAGGAGGAGACTGGGCCTAAATAGGTTGTGGGTGATTTGGTGAGTGTGCTGGTCTGGGCACTCAGGAATTTGAGTCCTTGAGCTGGTGAGTCAGTGACCAGCACCTGGAGAGTTGTCTTGAAAGAGATTAGTATCACTTCTAGGTTGGATGAGACACTGTCTCCTCACCTGTGGTCAGTGTCTGGGAAGGATTTATCTTGAGAGAAAAGAAAGTCATCATAGTGTGGCTTTCTTTTTAATTTTTTCTCTCCCAGGACTTACTATTTTGGGGTTTTTCATTGTCCATGTCTAATACTCACTGGGGTTTTTTCCCCCATTTTTTGCCTCTGATTTATCTAAATCTTTGTCTCAATCCTGGGGACTGATTTAATTTTTTTCCCTTCCACTTGCAAGACAGAACTGTGAAAACATTTACCATTTTGTGCCACCCAAAGCCCACCCTTGGGAAATCTTGTGTCCTTTCTCTTCACACCTGGAGGGAAAAAACAGAAACTAAGGTTATTATTACCTGAGCTATACTTTTTTTTCCCCCCTTATTCTAGCCAACACAACCAAAAACAACTGGGGGAAACAGCTGTCAGCTGTCCTGGGTTTGTCTCTATCATTTTCAAATCCCTTGGGTAACTTTTACCTCTCCTACACTAGATAACTTTGTAGCTTACCCAGGTATCAAACAGAAGTTTGTAATATCCCACCTTCATCCTTCCTTTTTCCCCAAATACTGCTTTTAGTGAGTCAGGGTCGTTCTGGTGAATTCTGTTTCTGACCCCAACACTGGTGGGAATGGGGAGTCCCTGACAACCCCTCTGCTGTGTTTTATGATTTACTAAGAAGAGTCATGAAACTCACCATATAGTCATATGCATGGCTATAATTTTTAATCATGAAAGAAAGCAACAGAAAAGGGGAATGCTGGATCAAGTCTAGAAAAAATCAGGATCCTGCGAGTCCTCTTCTAGTGGACTCACAAAGAATGGGCTATCTTCTCTCAGCAACCCACTGCAACAACACGCAAGAAATGTTTCTACTAGAAAAGCTTATTAGAGACTTATGCCCAATGCAAGTATATACCAAATATACCAAAGTTCTAGTCTCCAGGGAGAACAGTGTTTGACATGAGACTGTTATTTTCACAAACAGGTTAGACCATAGTAGCCATTTTTCCCAGGGAATGATGAGAACTATCCTGAAACCCAAGTTCCTAGGCACCAGCCAAGAGCCAGCCTTGCAATAAGGCCTTTCAAAGGGTAGCAGGTGCACTATGTTCTTCTTCTACATAACATTGATGAATAATGGCATTTTTGCTGAGTTTATATCCAGAAGTGGATCATGGGATATGAGTCTATTCATAAGTCCAACTTCAGGAGATAAAGCCATGCCTGTTATACAAAATTAAATCCCACCAGCAGTGTATAAGGAGTAATATTGTTCTATGTCTGCCAGCACTTTGGTATTGGTTGTTACAGTTTTAGCTGTTACAGTGGGAGTACAGAGCTGACCCTTGATTTTATTGTGATGTGACAAAAATTCTTGTTCTTAACATAATAAGTGCATCCATTTTTTTTTTTCTTTTATGGTTAGTGTTCCATGTCCCATTTCTTCTTATGAAGATGAGGAAACCTTTCTCTGCTGTGGGTTATAGTCTCAAACTTTATAAAGAGCAATCAGCCAACTACAGCTTGTCCATCTCCCTACCCTCTCTCTTGTTTTTGTACTGCCCTAAAGTAAGGTCTTTGCATTTTAAATGGCTATGAAAGAAAATATACAATAGATAGCATATGTGGCTCCAAGCCTGAAACAGTTTACTAATTGTCTGGCTCTTTGTAGAGGAAGTTTGGTAGACTTTACGGTTTACCATTGTTTTGCTAACCTAAGGTTGATTTTTTTGTGTGACTGAGATAAAGGGGTTGTGTTTCTTGTTTTTTCCAAGTGGCATTCTGATTCAGTACTGTTTACTGAGAGACCATCATGTTACACTGCAGTGCTGGGTTGATCATATATCTAGTGTCCATTTAATGCAAGAGTATGTTTCTGAAATCTGGATAATTGTGCCTGCTCCTATCACATCACTTACTTAATCTAGCTTCATCAGAAGTTTCATTCTTCCACAGAGGATGTCTTCTTACCTTGTACTTTTGAGTGATTCAGCTGTTCTTGGCCTTTGTTTTTTTTTTTTTTTTTTTTTTTTTTTTTTTTTTTTTTTTTTTGGTACTGGGAATTGAACTTGGGGACACTCAACCACTGGGCCACATCCCCAGCCCCTTTTTTGTATTTTATGTAGAGACAGGGTCTCACTGAGTTGCTAAGTGCCTCACCATTGCTGAGGCTGGGTTTGAACTTGTGATCCTCCTGCCTCAGCCTCCCAAGTGCTGGGATTACAGGTGTGCGCCACCATGCCCGGCAGCCTTTGCATTTTGATGTGAATTTTACAGGGAAAAAAGTGGAAATTTGGGAAGAATTGATCCCTTTATAACAATTATTTCAGGCATGTATTTTGAACTATTTAGGTTTAATTTTTTCAGTGGAGAGGTTTGTTTGTGGAGTCTCATGCAGGCAAGGCAAGCGTACTACCTCTGAGCTGCCTCCAACCCTGTGCAAAGGTTTCATATAACATCTTTTTTTTGGGGGGGGGTGGCAGGAGGGTAACTATGCAGTGAATATATCTAAACATATATATTCTTTAAAAAACTTAAGTCTTTGGGCTGGGGTTGTGGCTCAGTGGTAGAGTGCTCGCCTTGCACGTGCGCGGCCCGGGTTCGATCCTCAGCACAACATAAACATAAATGCATTGCATTGTGTACAACTAAAGTAAATAAATAAATATTAAAAAAAACTTAAGTCTTCTTTAAAAATATCTAAAAAGTTAATAGTAATTCCTTAATTCATATTCAGATTTCCATTATTCTCATTAAAAACCAATTTTTTAAGCTTGTTGAATCAAGTTGCAGATTAGTTCCATTAAGTGACATTGGCTAATAGGTCTTTTTAAAACTGTAATTTTTTCATTTTTTTCCCCTCTTGAATTTGTTAAGACATTGGGGTCATTGACACTATAGAGTAGATCAGTGTCTGGATTTTATTTATTTATTTATTTATTTTAATTTTTTAAGTTGTAGATGGACACAATACCTTTATTTATTTACATGTGGTGCTGAGGATTGAACCCAGTGCCTCACACGTGCAAGGCAAGTGCTCTACCACTGAGCCACAACCCCAGCCCCACGAGTATTTATTTATTTATTTTTTATTTTTTATTTTTATTTTTTTGTGGTGCTAGGGATTGAACTCAGGGCCTTGTTGCCGGCAAGGCAAGCACTCTACCAACTGAGCTATATCCCCAGCCCTTAGAGTTTATTGATTATATTCACTTGGTGGTATTTAGAATGTTCCTCTGTCCTCTCTTATTTCCTTTAAATCATAGTTTGACATACATGGTTGATGAGATTCAGGTTTAATTTCTATGATTTGTTTTGTAGGTGGTGGTATACTCCTCCGTCAGCAGGTGCATGTCTAGCTTCTATTTTTGTAATATTTACATCTGTTGATACTTAATAACTAGATTCATTAATTCATGAAAGTCAAAATAACAATATTTTAATTTGATAGTTTCTTCATTAACTGAAATACAGAGAGAAATTTCTGTACATCTGTTTGGTTTCTCAGCAGTATAGTTTATGAAGGAAAGGAAGAATAAATACTTAATTCCTGACCAGTTTTCAAAATAATGAATTGATTCACCAGTCTAGTAAACTCCAAGAAAGAAAGAAACTGAATTCATGCATGGCTCTAAGTATAATTGTATTTTAACCCATTGCAGCTGATTTTCTTGGACCACAAATTTTCTTCTTGTTTCTACCTTCTACCTACACCACACAATTATAAAAAGGCTCCTCTCCCTTCTTTTGGCATTTTCCTCGCTTAGAGACTTGGAATTTCAAATATTGCCCATTTAAATCATATCTACTTTTGAGTCCCTACCCTATCTGTTGTGAACAGATTTCTATCAGGATATCTCTAGTATTTTCACATTTGAGGTAGTCGTACTCTTCTGACCATGGATTTCAAGCTGCCTTAGGCTGATGGACTGTCCGTTTATTCACTTGTTTTTCCTGGCCTGCCCTTGTTCACTGCAAGGATGGGAAGTGAGTAGAGAGCATAAGTAATTATTTGCTGGAATTTGGTACTTTTTAATTTATCATTTACAGAAAATTTGAAGTTTGGGCATTGTTTATCTTCACATATTATAGAGCATGACTTTTGCATCTTCTTTTTTTTTTTTTTTTTCTCCTTGTTGCCATCAGTGATTCATAACAGGTTTTGCTCCCCAGAGGACATTTGGTGCAGTATACAGAAATATTTTTGGTTATCAAAACTGGGGTTGAGGATAGGAGTTGATTCTGACATAAATGTTAGGTAACGTTGAGAAATCCTTTTCTATATTGTTCTGGGAATAAGTATTACAAGAGGCTCCATTGCTTTCTGCTACTTCTCTGGTATTTTTACATCACTTTATGGAAGTCACTTTTACAGAAGTATAATTTACTTCCAAAAAATAGACTGTTTATTGAGGTGAAATTTACATAATTAAAAACCATTTTAGAGTGTACTATTCCATGGCATTTAGTACACTCAGTGTCATCCCACCCTCACCTCTGTCTAGGTCTAGAGCGTTTTCATCATGCAAAAGGAGACTGCACCCATAAGCAGCCCCTCCAGTCCCCTCCTGATGACCCTCAAGTGTTTCTGTCCCTGTGGATTTGCCTGTGTCTCATAAGTGGAATCACACAGAGAAGGACCTCTGGTGTGTGGCTTCTTTTACTTAACAAAAATTTCCAAGGCTCAGTTGTGCTACAGCATGTTCCACTCCTTTTAAAAAATATTTTAAATTGTAAAAGACAATGCAAAATTGGTGATTCTAACCATTTTTAAGTATTCTGTTTGGTGATGTTAAGTATAACTTTGTCTTTTTTTTTTTTTTTAAACCTGTGCTGGGCATTGAACCCAGGTCCTCACACAGGTTAGGCCAGTGGTCTACCACTGAACTCTTCCCCCAGCCCTTCATTCTTTTATGGCTGGATAATATTCCATTGTGTGATTATGTACCACAATTTGTTTCTCTCTTCAGTGTGGACATTTGAGCTATTGTGAATTCTTGCACAATTCAAAAGTTTGACACATGTATACATTTAAATATTCACCGTCTCAGTTAAAATACATACAGCATTCCTGTCATCAAAAATTTCCATGTTTCTCTGTGGTCGTTCTTCTCTTTTCCTGTCCCTTTTAGTCGCTGGTCTGTTTGCAGTCACTGTTGTTTTACCTTTACTAGAATTTTATATAAATAGAATTCTACAGTATATAGTCTTTTCTGTCTTGGTACTTTTATTTAATGCTTTTAAGATTTTTTTTTTTTTCACGTTGAATGTACCAATAGTTTGTTCCTTTCACCACTAGCATTCCACTGTTTGTGTATTTATCACAGTGGTGTATCCATTCACTAGTTTGATCTTTGAGTTCTAACCTGTGCCTATTATGAATAAAGTGGCTGTGAAGGTTTATGTACAGATCTGCATGGAGATATGTTTTATATTCTCTTTGGTAACTGCCTGGGAATGGGATTGTAAGTAGTATAATAAGTATGTTAAACTTTATATGAAGCTGCCAAGCTGTTTTCAAAGTGGTTGTGTCCTTGTACAGTGACACCAGCAGTGTATGAGCACTCCAATCCCTCCATTACCTTGTCAGGACTGTTGGTGCTTTTAATTTGGGTGATTCCAGTGAGTAGCCGGGCGCGGTGGCGCACGCCTGTAATCCCAGCACTTTGGGTGTGTAGTATATGCCATGTGGCTTCAGTTTGTTTCAGGAATATTAATGATGTTGCTGGGTGTGGTGGTGCACACCTGTAAACCCAGCGGCTGGGGAGGCTGAGGTAGGAGGATCGAAAGTTTGAAGCTAGGGGCTGGAGCTATGGCTCAGCGGTAGAGCTCTTGTCTTGGATATGTGAGGCCCTGATTTCGATCCTTAGCACCACATAAATAAAAAGTCGTTTTTTTTTTTTTTTTTTTTTTTTAAACCTGTGCTGGTTTAAAATAAAAGTATTGTGTCCACCTACGGCTAAAAAAATTTTTTAAAAAAGAAAAAAATAAAGTTCTGTTGTACCAAAAATGTTGTACCCAGCATAATGCCAATTAAAACTCCAAGACACATCACACTTGAGCCAATAAAAAGCCTTTATTAAGCTGATCAGCGGCCACCATCCTCACACATCACACAGTGTGACAAGATGGTACACTGGCAGTTATTTTCAAGGGTTTATATTTGGTTGTTCAGCCAATGCAAGCAAGCCACAGTACAGAAGCTGAATCTAGGCAGTTAGCAAGACAAAGCAATGGGTACAATAATATTTCCCACAGGACTTTCCAGGTTGGTAATAGCAACGATCAAGTAGAAGGGAATGGGGTCAAGATGACCCTAGTTGAGTACACATTAGAGAATGGTTACTAATGTGTAGATAATCAATCTCTGACAAGGTATGTTGCCCAGGAAAAATGGAAACCAAAGAGAAGAACTTTACATTATATAGGAATTGCTATTTTTATGCTGTCAAGCATATTATGCTAGGTAACGATTAATGGGTACACAGGCAGGATTTTCCGTGTTTTATTATTGCTGAGAAACAGAATTATTTCTTGGAACTCCCAAGATGGCTTTTGAAGAACAAGATGGAGTCCCTTTAGTTCTCTTATCATAGTTCAAAGCTAGCTTTAGCAATTTATTGAGGCCCTGTCTCAAAATAAAACAATAAAAAGGGCTGGGGATAGCCGGGCGCAGTGGCGCCCGCCTGTAATCCCAGCACTTTGGGAGGCTGAGGCAGGAGGATCGCGAGTTCAAAGCCAGCCTCGGTACCAAAAAAAAAGAAAGAAAAGAAAAGGTTCCCTAACTCAGGGTCACAAATAGTTTTCTTCAAACATTTATAGTTTTAACTTTCATGTTTATGTTGATACCCAGTTTAGTTTGTTTATTTTTGGATATATATATATATATATATATATATATATATATATATACACACACTTTTTTTTTTTTTTTTTTTGGTACAGGGGATTGAACTCAGGGACACTCGACCACTGGGCCACATCCCCAGCCCTTTTATGTATTTTATTAGAGACAGGGTCTCACTTAGTTGCTAAGTGCCTCGCCATTGCTGAGGCTGGCTTTGAACTCACGATCCTCCTGCCTCACCCTCTCAAGTGCTGGGATTACAGGTGTGCACCACCGTGCCCAGCTAAAATCCTTGCTATTTTGACAGGGGTTGTTGTGGGCTCATAGATTTACATGGGGAGAAATGACATTTTAACAGTATCAAGTCTGTTTGTTTATTTTGCAGTACTGGGGATTGAGCCCAGAGGCATTTTACCATGAGCTACACCCCCCAAGCCCTTCTTATTTTATTTTGAGACGGTCTCAGTGGCTGACGCTGTATTTGGTTTTGTTTGTTTGTTTGTTTTGGGTTTTTGAAAATATTTATTTAGTTATAGATGAACACATAGTATCTTTGTTTATTTTTACATGGTGGTGAGAATCAAACCCAGTGCCTCACGTATGTGAGGCAAGCACTCTACAACTGAGCCACAGCCACAGCCTCTGACACTGTATTTGAACTTGGGATCCTCCTGCCTCATCCTCCTGTTAGCAGGAATCACAGGCTTGTGCCACCTCCCTGGCCCAGTATCAAATCTTTAATCTTCATATATTTCCCCATTTTGGGGGGGCTATCTTTAGTTTCTCTCACAAGAGTTTTATATTTTTCAGGGTATAGTTCTGAACATATTTTATTGGAATTATGCCAAATTTTTTGATTAGTGATCTACTCTACCTAATCCCAGTTACTTAGTTCTTTATATCAGTACGTTATAGCTGGATGCTGGATTCAACAATTGATACTGAATTTTCTTTCTTTTTCTTTTTCTTTTTTTTTTTTTTTCTTAGTTGTAGATGGACACAATGATTTTATTTTATTTATTTATTTATTTTTATGTGGTGCTAAGGATCGAACCCAGTGCCTCACACATGCTAGGCAAGCGTTCTACCACTGAGCCACAACCCCAGCCCCTGAATTTTCTTACTCCATTGCTTGCTCTGTTTTCTCAGTCTCATTTAGTTTGTAATTATTCTTTCTCCCTTGTTTAGAATACCATTGATAGGTTCAAGAGAAGTTCTTTTGTGTATTTGAATCTGCTTCTGAATTTTCTTCTGAGGTGTTGAAAGTATGTATGTGTGTGGTGCTGGGGATTGAATCTAGGGCCTTGTGCATGTGAGGCAAGCATTCTACCAACTGAGCTATATCCCCAGCCCCATCCGTATCATTTACTTCTTTTTTTTTTTTTTTTTAATATATTTTTTTTTTCAGTTGTACACAATGCGTTTTTACGTGGTGCTGAGGATCGAACCCGGGCCACGCATGAGCTAGGCAAGCGCTCTACCGCTTGAGCCACAACCCCAGCCCCTCATTTACTTCTTAATATTGACTTTGTAAATGGTCCCTTCCTCTCTCCTTTTGCACTGTGGATTGAACCCATAGTCTGAAGCATGCCAGGCAGTTGCTTTGCCACTGAGCGACACCCCAGCCCTTTTTATTTTTTATTTTGAGACAGGGTCTCTGTAAGTTGCCCAGGCTGGTCTGGAGCTTGCGATCCTGCTGCCTCAGCCTCCCACGTAGCTGAGATTATATGTGTGCACCACCCTGTCTAGCTATTATTTTTTTGCGAAAAAAATTTTTAATAGTATTAATTTATATTTTTAATTTCTTATTGGATTAGATGACCATTTTAAAGCATATACAAAGTCTACTAGGGCTGTGTACTTTGGAACTTAACACAAGGATTTAATTTTGTTACTCTATTTAAAATAATGCTGTTAGAGTCACAAATGCCAATTTCTTATTGTTTCATAGTTTATCTGGAAGAATGTGAACTGGCTAAACAGCTTCATCCAAAGGAAAATGATTTGGTGTTTTTGGTTCCTGAGAGGCTAAATGGAGAGAAAAAAGATACAGAGAGAAACCGCTTGCAAGATCTCCAGGAGTATCACTGTGGTTATGTTCATAAGTTTCGCCGCACTTCAGTTGGTAAGCAGATGATAAGGCAGTGATGAGGAGTCTGTCAGATACAAGCCCATCTCCTTTCTAATTCCTGCTTTCCTCGCCCTATTTGCCAAACAGGTACTTGCTATTGCCCGAGTTCCTTTTCAGAGTTTTTCTAGACTCAACACCCTATATTTATTGCTATAACTTTATGATTTAAAAGCATACTTTTTCAGTATCCTCCTTTTTTGATATCTTTATCTGTCAATTATGTTTGTTATTACACAGACCATTTGTATCCGTTTGTTGTATTTTTTTTAATATTTATTTATTTGCTTTTAGTTGTACACAATGCTTTTTTCTTTTGTTACGTGGTGCTGAGGATCGAACCCGGGCTGCACATGTGCTAGGCGAGCGCTCTACCGCTGAGCCACATCCCCAGCCCCTGTTTGTTGTATCTTGAATCACATTCCAGACTTGGTTTTTGACTAATTACTGATAAGATTAAACATGAAGCTCATTGTAAGGTAGCTTGAGGAGTCTGCTGTTTCTATCACTCTTTGTCTATTTTATGAGAGGGACTTCTTTCCCCAAAATAATGCAGGATTGGATTGAATTTTACAAATACCTCTAATATACCCATGTGCCTCATCCTTGCTATGCACATTTATAAACTTCTCCCAAAGTCCTGTAAGTCAGTAGGAATTATTCCTTGTTCAGTAGGAATTATTCCTTGTTCAGTAGGAAACCATGGCTCAGGAGTATTAAGTAACTATCCAAGATTGTTGTCAGTATTCAAGTGGTCAGTCCAGAATTGAAATGTACCTTTTTCCCCCGCTCCATGAGATAGATGTCTCACTTTGTTGTCCAGGCTGGTCTCAAACTGTTTGTTGGGCTCAAATGATCCTCCAGCCCCCACCTCCCAAGTAGGAAGGGCTACAAACATACTCTACCATATCTGACTTGAAACCTCCTTTGTTTGTCTTTATTTTATGCCAAGCTGCCGTCTTAACATTTGCAGCTTGAATATGAAGGGAAGAACATGATTTCTTTATTTCTTCTCCTCCTTCCATCATATCTTTAAAAAGTAGCAGTAAGTGCCTTCTTAGACTATACAACAGGTATCCTGTGTTTATTAGTACGATCAGAGCTTAATTCTTTGTGTAGAGGTCATTTAGGAGAGTAGCCGCAGGCCAGGCATAGTAGCACACATCTGTAATTCCAGCAAATTATTGGGAGCCTGAGGCAGAAGGATCTCAAGTTCGCAGCCAGCCTCAGCAATTTAGTGAGGCCCTAAGCAATTTAGCGAGACCCTGTCTCAAAATATAAAAAAGATCTGGAGATGTGGCTCAGTGGTAAAGTACTCCTGGATTCAGTCCCCAGTACAAAAAGAAAGAAAGAAAGAAAAAGTAGCAACAGGGATGTATGGCTTTATTTTTCTAAGATAATCTCTTTCCCTGAATTCCTCACAGATACAACTTTCTGGCTTCTCCATCTGGAGAAACGTTAGGTGTTTCAAACTATTAAGCCAGTATGAACACCTGGTTTCTGCTGGTCATCTGCTTGTCCTCTGGTCTGTCCCAAATCATGCTTCCGTTTGCTTAGGCCAAGAGCCTTGAGCTCATCCATGATCCTTTCTTCCTCTGATACTGTATCTGGCCAAACTGCCATTAGTTTTACCTAGATTGTTGCAGTAGTAAGTGCTGCAACTTGTAAGTGACTTCTGGACTTTTCTCATTGCAACTTATTCCTTGTAAGAGCAATTCTTTTTAATATGTGAGTTTCAGGGCATGTTATTTCTCCACACAAAGCTACCCTGTGGCTTTCTGCCTTACTCTGAATAGGGTTCAGTTATTACTATGGTCTGTGGAGTCCTATTTTATGCTGTAGATCTAGGAGTTTTCTCCCTAATTTTCCTCCTAGCTGTGCTAGTCCCCTCTCTCTAAAATACTTGTGACACAGCTGTGCCTGGTGACCCTGGTTTGTGGTTGTCCACCAGTAGCTCTCCTCTTCCCTGCTAAGAATGCAGCATACTCCCTTACTTCAAGTCGGTGCCCAGGACCCCCTCAGTAGGAAGGCCTTACCTGGCTGGCCTGTGCACTTCCTTCCCCTTCTTCTTTTTCATTCCCTTTTCTCTTTCTTTCTAGTACTTAGAACCACAAAATGTTTATTTGGTATCTATTCCCTTTTCTAGAAAATAAGTCTCTGGCAAGAGAAGCACATTGCCTGGTTCTTAGGAAGCATTTAGTAAATATTTATTGAGTGAATTATTCAAATATTATATCATACAAAAACATAAGAAATACCTAATTCTGAATTAGGTATTCTGAATTCACTGGTAACTGAATTTTGCTTTTTCTTCTTCTTGATAATAGTGCGTAATGGGAAATCTGAGTGTTCCCTTTGCATCCAGACTCAAGATAACTTGACAGCCAACCTAAATGACCTTATGAAATGCATTGTAATCAGTTCTCTGGTAACTACACAAAGGAAGTTGAAAGCCATGTCTCTGCTGAGTGGTCGGAACCAACTAGCCAGAGCCATTCTGTCTCCAAACCCCATGGACTTTTGTACCACAGATTTACCAACTATGACGTCTGAGAGAATTGTGAGTGCTGACTGTATACCAGGGAAGGTCAAGCAGTGTTAGGATGTTAAAACATCATGTTTGTAGCTGCTGCGCACTCCTGTGTGTCTACAAGACATGCTCACTGTGCATATGCAGTGTTTGGTGTTTAGTTTTCTTCAGTATTGCAAAGTGCATAATTTAGGCCACTTCAGGGAAAGGTACAGGACAGTAAAGAGTTGGGACTATGCTGGGAGAACATCGTTAAATGTTAGGTCATCATCCTGCTGAAAGGTTTAGTAGGTGACCAGAGCTCAAGATGAGGAGTCTCGGGTTTCGTGGAGCGAACTTTGCCTGTGAATGATTGGTGGTAATGTTGCAGATGCAAAGGTGAAGTTGGCCATGTGTGCATGCACATGTGTTTTCTACTGGAGAACAGTATATAGATTCCAGAAAATTAACACAGAAAGACAAAAGAGAGCTAAAAATTTTGAACCCCTCCTATGTGTGTGGCTTCCATTTGCATTATTTTTAGTCAGTTCTCACCTTTCAGAGAATCCTGGACTTCATTGATAGGTTGAGGCTCAGAGAGTTTAGGAGTTTAGTGGCCTAGCTTGAAAATAAAACTAAAATTTAGTCTCAGACCTGACCCCCGAAATCCATGTTTTTTCTACTATATCACATTATGTAAGGAAGGAAATTGTCATGAAATATTTCTACTGTGCAAGGAGAAAGTTCACTACGTGGAAAAAAAAAAAAAAAAAAAAAAAACAGAAGAAAAATATGAAAAATAGAAAACATAAATCAGTTAATGAAATTTACTGTCATTATCTCTGTAAGAATTACAAATTAAAAATACAGTTGTACTTGTAAGTGGGCTGAAGACTGCAAGTGCCAGTTAGTAATTGGCAACTAAGTAGCTTTCTTTCCTGTAGTGAAAGTGGTTCTTGGATTTAAGGTCACTTTAGGGTCTTGCCTAGCTATAACCAAAGCTTTTGTGTGGCACAGATTGGAAGAAATTCACATGTTCTTTATTACCTTTCTTATACATCACTACAGGAAAAAAAAAAAAAAAAAAAACCTCATTCCTACAACGCTCTTTTTTCTACAGATTGCCTACTTAAGAGATTTCAATGAAGACCAAAAGAAAGCAATAGAAACTGCATATGCCATGGTGAAACAGTCACCATCAGTTGCCAAAATCTGTTTGATTCATGGGCCACCTGGCACAGGAAAATCAAAAACTATTGTTGGCCTCCTTTACCGATTATTGACAGAGGTAGGTCTTGGGGAAGACACTGGTGCTATTAACTGGGTATGTTGTTTTACTTCTCTTGAATTAACTGATGTATAAAGAAGTATTAAAAGTATCTTTTCCCCTTTTATATGTTTTTTTGTTGTTGTTTGTTTGTTTGCAGTGCTGGGTATGTATTTTGTAGAACTATATCAGGAAGGGGTGGCAGAGGGAGGAAAGAAGTCAGAAGGGCATTGTCTTAAGTGAAACAAGTTCTGAGGACTAGAGGATGGTCTTCAGGTTTTGTTTTAGTCCACATGTGACACTGGGAAACCATCCCAAATGTGTTCCTGAGCTACATGTTGGTTGGACTGAATAGTGATTAAAGATGGGTAAAATTTTATGGCAATAATTTTAATATCCATGTAAGATGTAGATGCTTTCACTTATTTTTAACTGTTATGGGAGCTTTCGAATGTACATGGAAATAGAGAAAAAAACCTTAAAACCACGTAATAGAGCTCATCAGATTTTGTGTGTGTGTATGTGTGTGTTTGGTTTGTGGCAAATTGTAGAACCAGAGGAAGGGGCATTCAGATGAAAACTCCAATGCCAAAATCAAACAGAACCGTGTCCTTGTGTGTGCACCTTCCAATGCAGCTGTTGATGAGCTCATGAAAAAGATCATCCTCGAGTTCAAAGAAAAATGCAAAGACAAGAAGAATCCTTTGGGTATGATACTTGTATGGGTTTTTAATTTGTTTTCTGTTTTCAGTGTTTGGTGTGGGCAACTTTGAATGACAAAGAGCCAGCCATTCCTGGTGACAGCTTCTGCCTGGGTCACTGCCCATATGTACTCACTGTTTCATTTAGCACGTATTTTATTGAGCATTTACTCTGTGAAAGGCATGGTGCCAATACTGAAGTTTCAGCATTGAAACCTTCAAGGTGACATAATGAGGTCAATGGGCAATTATAGTATAGAGTGATAACTTCTATAATGAGACTTAAACAAGGTATATTTTCAAACAACTCGGAGGGACCCTTGATACAGTTGTCTGTATCAAGGTTAGGGAGGGCTTTTGGAGGAAATGATGTCTAAGATGAAACCAGAAAAGTACTTAGGAGTTGGCTACAGGACGTGAGGGAGGAGGGGACTCGGGCAGAGGTTAGCTCTAAATAAAAAGCAAGGTAAGAGAACCTTGGGAAGTAAAAGGTCTGTGAAGGTAGAGTTCCGGCATGTCCACTGCAGCCTCTCCAGAACACTGCCTGGCACTCAGTCAAGACTAACAGGTAACCGAAGAGCGAGGGCCGTGGGGGCTGGTGAAGATAGGCTGATGTTGAGCAATGGCTTTTGAAAGCAATAAAAACAGTCCTCGTTCATAGTTATTGCGTGTTTGCTGTGTGTGGGCAGTCCTCAGAATCATCCTGGGAGCTGATATTAAACAACCCTACTTTCTATGTCTGGCTGAAGGGTAGAGATGTTCTGTACGCTGTAGGAGTAACTTTTTGATAAAATGCACATAATAGTGATGAGCATTACTACAGATGATTCAGGACACTTGAATGAAGATGTAAAATTCTTTTTTTTTTTATTAAATGTTTTCATTACTTATAGATGAACACAATGCCTTTATTTTATTTGTTTTATTTTTTATGTGGTGCTGAAAATCAAACCCAGTGCCTCAGACATGCTAGGCAAGTGAGCTACCGCTGAGCCACAACCCCAGCCCTGTAAAATTCTTTTATTTACTTAACTTTAACTCTCTCTTCATACCAGTCATTTTGAGTGATATTGCCCTGGCTTTATGATATACTACTTACTCAAGCTCATAGTATGCCTTGTGTTCCCCACCAGATTTTATTTTCCTTGAGGATATCTGACATTTTCTTTTATCAATTAGGATTAGAGTCAGTTGCAAATGATATTCTAAATACAGTGGCTTAAATATGATAAGGTTTTTTTCTTTCTAATTCAATTGAGAACTTGGTACCAGTATCACTGGTTCAGAGTCTTTAGAGACCAAGGCTCCCTGTTATCTTGTCACTGCACTATGTGTGGCCTCTTTAGTGGCACCTCATGGTCAGGAACAGCTGCTTCAGCTCCAATAATCACATCCACTAAGCATGAGGAAACAAAGGGAGTGTACTAGTCATTTTTTTTAAAATTTTAATATCTATTTATTTACTTTAGTTGTACACAATGCAATGCATTTATGTTTACGTGGTGCTGAGGATCGAACCCGGGCCGCGCATATGCGAGGCGAGCGCTCTACCGCTGAGCCACAACCCCAGCCCAATGTACTAGTCATTTTAAGAAGGGTTCCTAGATACTTCCAGTAGCACCTCTATTTCCTCTTGGCCGGATATGACATGTCACACCCCAGTACAAGAGAGACTGGGACATGTGATCTTTATTGTGAGGGATCATTCTCTTTTTTCCTTTCACTACATTTGCACTTTTACTGTTCCACAGAGCGCATTTATTCTTAAAACTTTCCAGTGCATCATCAGTCTACAAATTGCCTTTGCATGTTAGATCAGTGATTTTATGTACAGCTGTGGTCATTCTTATTGACAGCTACAGGCTATCTTTATTGTATGGGTTCACAATTTATTCATTAGCCATGGATTAGAATTGTAGGTTCCCATCAATTTTCATTTTGCACTTTTTTGCAGTAATTCCTTGTACTTGCACGTGTTCTCCAGTGTGGGTATGAGAACGCCCAGCACAGCATGCAAAGTCGGATCTCTGTGTGTAGGCAGCTCCTCAGGGCTGTGCATCCTAGACGTGGGCTCTGACCACTTAGTTTAGAGCAGAACAGAAGAAAGTAGAAAGATCAGAGTGCAGGTCTGAGGATAAATACTGTCTAATGAAACTTGTTTCTGTTTTGAGAGGTGTGAGAATATTCTGGGTTTCACATGTGTCTGTGAAAGTGAAAATGTGGTTGAAGTGTTTGTACATTTCCCGTTTCCTAGATAGTGCCAGATTCTTAAAAGTGGCTGTGCTAGCTTGCCCTCCTGAGCACAGTTCCCACAGAGCATGCATGTGGTGATTCAGTGTTAGTTTGCTTTCCCTACCTGCGTGAGGGTAAGCTCCCTTGCATGTTTGTAGTTGAATGGCACACAGGGGCCAGGCTGAGGATGAGCCAAAGGAGGTGTCTAGGTTTGGTGTTTTTATTTCTTCTTATCAGAGAGCAAATTTTCCCTAGTACTTACTCTCTCTTTTGATACTGGGGTGAAACCCAGGGGCACTTTATCACTAAGCTACACACCCAGTCCTATTTATTTTTTGAGACTGGGTCTCACTGAGTTGCCAGGCTGACCTTGAACTTGGGAGCCTCCTGCCTCAGCCTTACCAGTTGCTGGGATTACAGGTATGCACCACCACGCCTGGCTCCAGTAGTTTCTTCTTTACTTTTCACTACTTGCAGTGGTCCTGGGTGTTTTTTAAGGAAATGCCTTAGACATTGTTCCATTAAGTATGATGTTTGCTTCTGGGTTTTATAGAGATACTTGAGCAAGTTAAAGAGTTCCAGTCCTATTAAGAGTTTTTTCCCTGAAAAAATGTTGAATTTAATCGCATGCTTCCTTTTTTTTTTTTTTTTTTTGCATCTATTGAAATTATAATGAAGTTTTTAACCTCTTAATATGGCAGATTATTTTGTCTAATATTAAAATCTGATTCCTATAATAGGATCAACTTGTATTACCTTGTTTGTGAGGGGGTGTTGTATTGCGGCTTGAACCCAATAGCACTACCACTTAGCCACATCCCCAACCCTTTTTAGTTTTTATTTGGAGGCAGGGTCTTGCTAATTTGTCCAGGCTGTCCTCAAACATGGAATCCTCCTGCCTCAGCCTCTGGAGTCACTGGGATTACAGGCCTGTGCCACCATGCCTGGTTCATGCATTTCTATGTTTTTAATACATTGCTCAGTTGCAAATATTTTGTTTAGGACTTTAAGACTAGTGAAGCCACCCTATAATTTTTCTTTTGTAATAATATCTTTGTCTAGTTTGAGTACCGAAGCTATGCAGACTTTTAAAATGAATGAGGATTTTTTGTGGTTATTCTCTTTTTTATTTTATTAGTATTTTTTAAATTTTTTGTCTAAGTTTTGACATAGGTAAGTTTTTAATGTATTAAATATCTTTAATGATTATAGCTTTACTCAAATTTTCTAGTTTTGAGTGAGTTTTGCTAATTCAAGTTTTTCAAGGTAATTTTCTACTTTAAGTTAGGTTTTTATATATGTAGGTATACATTGTTCATTGTGTTCTCAATTTTAAAAAGCACAACTGTGTTTCTGATTGGTCCCCTTTGCCATTTGTTTATGGTTGCCTCCCCTTTGTCATTCCCTGTATTGTGTATTTATTAACTAAATCCACATGTGACACAGACTTGTGGTTAGAAAGTTCCAGAAGAAGTTTCTTCTCCCCAGCAGAGCCCAAGCCAAGACAGATACACTTCTTTTTCATTCCTCCACTTCCAGGTCCTTTTGTTTCCTGATGGGAATTAAATTCCAAGCCCACATTACCAGAATCTCTGTATTTTTATTGGAATGGTAGTTTTGCTGATGGAGACACTTGCCGATTTCATAGAATTAAAGGTTTTAGAAATCTGCATTCTGCAGAACACAAATCATTCTTAGTACTGTTGATTTGAAGAGCAGAACAAAGGCCTGGCCATCTGTGCTTCAAGAGGCCCTAACTGCACACCTGCCCCCCCAAGGGAGCTATGACAGTCACAGAGCATTTGTTTCTAGGCTTCGGCTCTTGGCTCTGGTCCCTAGAAATGACTCTTAGTGTTTACACATTCACCCTACCATTGCAAACAGTGTCTCTTATAATTTTGGGAGCATTTCTGGATAGAGGAGGTAAGTCTCCAGGTGATATCTCCCTTTCTGCTGGAAACACAAGTGAAACAAGTTCAGTTTTGAAACCCTCAAGAAAATTTTGGCCAGAGAAGATGGCTGCAAATTAAGAAGAATGGGCTGTTTACATAAGGTACTCACTTAGCATATTTTATTGAATATATTATGTACCAGCCACTGTTTTAGTCAGTGACCAAAACAGAACCATGTTTTCGTGGAACTTAGGAAGGACATTGAACGGGTATCTATGTGGTTTTTCTGGTAGGGATAAAGTGCTGATGAGTCTGTAGGGTTGCTCTAATCTAGCCCCATGATGCCTGTAGAAATGTTTAAATAAAAATAATAAAATGTGGTAACCAGAAATAAAAATTGGTTAATAAACAGGCCAGCTAAATGATGTTTACGATTTTTGAAATTTTCATCATCTTGTGTCCCTTAGATTCTGGAGTAGTAATGTAACAGGAAGCATATTTTTGTTTATATTTGTGGTACTGGGCATGGAATCCAAGATCTTGAGCATGCTAAGCTACATCCTCAGTCCCTGAAGCATAGTTTGTTTGTTTGTTTGTTTGTTTGTTTGTTTGTTTGTTTTTTTAATATATATTTATTTGTTTTAGTTGTACGCAGTGCCTTTATTCTTACGTGGTGCTGAGGATCGAACCCGGGCCACGCACATGCTAGCCAAGCGCTCCACTGCTGAGCTACAACCCCAGCTCCCTGGAGCATAGTTTTAAAACCTTTCTGAGCGAGCATTCTGCAAAAAAGGATTTGTTAGTCAAATAAGATTATTTTAGAAATTCAAATACGTAGTCATACATGAAAATTTTTGAAATAGTCTTTGGTTAAGAAAACAGCTTTATTTTAACTATTTTAAATAGTTTTTGGTTAAGAAAACGGCTTTATTTTATTTCCCAAGTATTTTGCTGTGGAATGTTACCCAGAACATAGTTTGAAAATCATTAGTATAATATAATCTCAGCTCTGCAGTGTACTATTTATGTAACCTTGCTGGCTTTTTTTAGGTAGAAGTGATAAGTACGTGCCCTGTGGGGTTGTTATGAAGACTATCTGAAATGGCACTGAATTGAGGATTTAGTGCGGTCCCTGCTACCTAGTTAACAGTTTGTGTTAACCTCCTTCTCTGATTGTTAATATATTTGCTTAGAAGTTGATATTACTTATGGAGACAGGATTTATTGATAGTGTCCTTATTAATCTTTAACTGATTTTTATCAATAGGAAACTGTGGTGATATTAATTTAGTACGACTGGGACCAGAAAAGTCTATTAACAATGAGGTCCTGAAATTCAGTCTGGACAGCCAAGTCAACCACAGAATGAGTAAGTGCTGAGTGTGGCATACCCTTGTGTTTCTGTTTCCTTTGTGTGGTAAATCTGTTGTTTGAATTAGCATGTGATTTTTCTTTTCTTCTGTTTTAGAAAAAGACTTACCTTCTCACGTTCAGGAGATGCATAGAAGGAAGGAGTATCTAGATCATCAGCTAGATGAGCTTTCACGTCAGCGAGCTCTGTGCCGAGGTGGACGGGAAATACAGGTATGGAAACATTTCTTAATGCTTGATCTTTAGTGATAACACAGAGATGCACAGAGTTTATAAGGCTTTGATGTCATTCTTTTATTGGCAAATGGCATGATTCATATATAAAGGTGTATACTAAAGTGGTATGACTTATATGAGGGGTTAGCAAGCTTTTTGGAAAGGCAAGAAAGTACATTTGTGGCTTTGTGAGCCATTTGGTCTTTGTTGCAGCTACTGAGCTCTGTTGTAGTTGGAAAGCCATCATAGATAATATGTAAACAAATGGATGTGCTGTATTTATTTGCAAAACCAGATGGTGTATTGAATTTGGCCCATAGACCAAATTATATTAAAGCTACACTGAATTTATTAGGTGTCTTTCAGTTGCAAGTTAAACCCAGTTCAAACTAGGTTAAATAAGAAGAAAATTTATTGGCTCATATACCTGGGAAATCCAGGAGTGGATTAGCTTCAGATATGGCTGGATCCAGAGGCTCAAATGATATTATTTCTCCACCCCTTGATCTGTTTTTCTCTGTGTGTCACCATTTCTTCTCCAGGAGAAGACAAGTGCCAGCATTCTCTGGGCTCCACCATCCCAGCTTAGAAACCCCAGAGAAGGTCTCTCTCCCAGCATCTATGCATCAGTTCCAAGGAAGTACTCTGATTAGTCCCTGGGTAGCCAAGCAGGTCTAATCCCTGTAATTAAGGGAATGGGTGCCATGATTTGCCAGCCAGCTTTGTATTGTGTGCTCATCTTTGTGGCTGGAGGAATGGTTGGGGTATGATTGACAACCTCATTTGAACCACCTGGAGATGAGTGGAGGAGTGATGCCCCAGGGGTAGAATGCTAAGCAGACAAATAGCATGCATGACTGCGTCTTGCCCAGCAGTGCTGAGAGTGGGTCCAGACTTAACTGGTAAAGAGAAAACAAGCTGGGTTAAGTTTGTCATTGGTAAACTATTTTAGGCTCATTCTTTTCACATGTGAACAGTCCATTGGAAAGCACTCTGATGTGCTGAGTTTAGTTTTAATGATGGCATTCTGATTTTCTTCCAGAGGCAAGAATTAGATGAAAAAATTGCCAGAGTTTCAAAAGAAAGGCAAGAACTTGCTTCTAAAATTAAAGAGGTAAGTATTTCACTTGTAGCATTTTCTTGATTTTTGTTTTCTTACATAATGAAATAGCTCACACAACTTATAGGCTTTTACCAGTTGTATTTTTTAAAATATTGTGTAAAGTTGCAGACACCTACAGAATTGGGGGAAAATGGTGTAATTACATTTACCTTTTTTAACTGAAGAATGAATGAATTTTCAATTCTGAGATTGCATTTTATTTTTTTTTTTTAGGTGGGGTGGGTACCGGGGATTGAATTCAGGGCAGCTCAACCACTGAACCACATCCCCAGCCCTATTTTGTATTTTATTTAGAGACAGGGTCTCACTGAGTTACTTAGCGCCTTGCTTTTGCTGAGGCTGGCTTTGAACTCCTGATCCTCCTATCTCAGCCTCCTGAGCCACTGGAATTATAGGTGTATGACACCATGCCCTGCACATTCTGAGATTTCTAAGAAAGAGGTGATTGTAGCTTTTTTTCCTCTTTTATACCTGGGTAAATATGAATAATGTCTGCTAAGAATGTGACCTCTTAGAATGTACCCTGTTTCTCTTTCCACCCACTGCAAAAAACAATTATTATGATAATTGCTATAAAAATGGATAGTTTATGAAACTAGGTATGTGGGTGGTTTTCTCTTTAGGAGGAAAGAAAACGACATGTGTGGGTTTTAGGAAGAAGGTGGCAACTATGGACCCTCTAGGGTTCCACTCTTTTTTGTTGTTGTTGTTGTTGTTGTTGTTGTTGCGGGGGTACCAGGGATTGAACTCAGGTGCACTCGACCACTGGGCCACATCCCCAGCCCCTTTTTTAATATACATATATATTTATTTATTTATTTGTTTTTTTAGTTATACACAATGCGTTTATTCTTACGTTGTGCTGAGGATCAAACCCGGTCCACACACGTGCTAGGCGAGCACTCTACTGCTCAGCCACAACCCTAGCCCCCTAGCCCTTTTTTGTATTTTATTACAAAGAGGGTCTCACTGAGTTGCTAAGTGCCTTGCCATTGCTGAGGCTGGCTTTGAACTCTCAATCCTCCTGTCTCAGCCTCCCAAGTGCTAGGATTACAGGCATGTGCCCCCGCACCCGGCCACTCTGTTTTGATATTTGTTTTGTTTTGGTTTTTGGGGGGGGGTACTGGGGACTGAACCCAAGGACACTTTACCACTTAGCTACATCCCCAGACTTTTTATTTTTGGGGATGGAGTTTAAGTTGCTTAGGGCCTCAATAAGTTAGGACTGGGCATAAGGACAGCTTTATGCCCCACCCCATTCTTGGCTTAAAACATAGACTCCTTGTGCTTGTCTTCTGGGACATACCTCATACACACACACACACACACAGAGACCAGAATCCAAGGATGCTCTTGCATGTAACCTGTGCTTGTTCATGTACGGATGGATGACTTCTGATACCTAATGTAAATGTCATGTAAGTACTTGTCCTGTGTTTTTCAGGGAATAATGACAAGGGGGAAAAGTCTGTACATACTTAGTACAGATGCATTTTCTTTCCCAAATATTTTCAGTCCACAGTTGGTAGACTTCCTAAATGTGGATCTCACAGGTACAGAGAACCAACTATATAGCTGTTTCCCAGTATTCTTTGGATGTAAAAACATCAGATAAGAATTAGACTGATTGAAGCTGGGCTGTACCAAGTGATTGTCGGAATACAGCCCTATCAAGTCAAGCAGGTTCAAGGGGGAGAGGGGCAACTGGTAATGTTAGTATTTTTTTTTTTTTTTTTTTCTACCGGGGATTGAACTCAGGGGCACTCAACCACTGGGCCACATCCCCAGCCCTTTTTTATATTTTATTAGAGACAGGGTCTCACTGAGTTGCTAAGTGCCTCGCCATTGCTGAGGCTGGCTTTGAACTCACGATCCTCCTGCCTCAGCCTCCCAAGTGCTGGGATTACAGGCGTGCACCACCGCGCCCGGCTTGTTAGTATTTTTTGAGCTGAGAAAAAGCAGTTGAATTTAATTCATATTTCCATTTGCAATTTGTTTATTTTAAGCTAAAAAAATTATGTGAAGACTTTTTATTAAAATTGTAAACTGATCCCTAAATTAATCTTTACAAATTTAAGGATGAGGGGCTGGGGTTGTGGCTCAGCAGCAGAGCGCTTGCCTAGCAAGTGCACGGCCCGGGTTTGATCCTCAGCACCACGTAAAAAAATAAGCAAATAAATATTTTTTTAAAAAATTAAGGATGAAGTCCATTTTCCTATGGGCTGTTAAAACTAACTGTTTGTGACAGATTACTGTCTAGATGGCTGAGAGGAAAAGTATCTGACAGTACTTCACGTGTGTGCACTGGAGGACCCTGTTCCTAAAGTCCACATACATGCCTGGTGAAGGCATTCCCCTCCCGCTGTCTGGCAAGGTCAACAGTGAGGATGAAGTGGTGGCAAGGCTGCACTTGCGGGAAACCGAAACCATGGAACCCTTTTTTACATGCTATTGGGACTTTTTATTTTAATGCTTACAATCTTAACAGGAAGTGTGAGTATACCTACTGCTAAACCAAATCAAATTCCAGATGGCCAGAACATAACAAATAGTTCATGCCTTAAAGGCTGTTCTACTCTTTCAGAACATTGAAAACAAAACAGAAAAAATGCCTATTAATGGACTACAATCATTCTGGGAAAAGCTACGTTTACAGGAACTTTCGCACCACAATTGATTACATCAACTAAGAACCCAAGCCCACATCTCCAGCCTCTCAGAAAGCCTAAAAATAAACAGTTATTATGCCTACTGCACAAGATCTCCCATATATAGCTTACTTGATTAAAGGAAGGTTATGATATCCACCCAAAGGAGAAAAGGCTAATAAAAATACATTCCCCTCTCCAGCAGACCCTCCTTTACCTTACACAGGGATTTATGATGAGGATGGAAAACACATAGTTAATATTGGTGGCAGGTGGACTGCTGACGTACAGAGTCTGCCTTTCAGTCGAATATTACAAAGATGCAAGGATTGGTGCACCTTCATTAAGGAACAAAGAGAAAGCAGTGTAACCGGTTTTATGAGAAAGTAAATGTAGGAACTAATTGAAGTAGGTTTTATAAGATATGTTTTTAAAATAATGTTAGAAATAATTTTAGATTCTTAAGTCTTTAGGTGTATGGGTTTTTTAGGTGCTTTAAGATTAGTTTATAGATTTTAGGTTATCATAAGCATAAGACTTAAGGGGACTTTTAGATGGGGACCTTAGATTAGAAATACAGTACAGGTGTACTTTAAAGTTAAAGGTTAATGATAGGTTAGGAGACGTAAAGTCTGGTTACGTAGTCTGGCACCTGTTACACAAGGAGATGTTACATTCTGGGAAAATTGTACATATCTGGAAACTACAAGTTAATGACACATTCGTTCTGTACCCATAATGAAAGAAAAAGCTTTTATACGTTAGGATATAAATAAAGACCCAGAGAAAGCAGGATTAGCTCTGTCTGGGGATTGCTCCAACAGAATGATTCCTTGTCTCATTTCTTGCATGGAAGCCACTCATCCTTCAGGACCCCCTGGGTCCCGCTGGGGCAGGACCCCGGCACATGCCTTAAAGTCCAATGAGATGAGTCTCTGCTACTTCTAAGTAGCCAAAATAGGCAAACTGAACCTCTAATAAAAATGTCAGTATATTAACTTTAAGTGCTAAAGGAATTTGGTATCCAGTGTGAGGTGTCATGCCTATGGCCTTCATCAGAGAAGTGGACCAAGGTTGTTTTTCTTACTATGGAAACAGAATATTTGTCCAGTTCATAGGCATTTTTGTTGGTACTAACTTTTATAAAGCTACAATATTATAGTAGATACTTAAAAACTAAGAGAAAATTGTTCATTCAAGCTTAGTTCTAATCCTGGTTTTATTCAGATAACTGCTTCACAACTCAGAATTATTTAATCTCTATTTATGCCGATGCCTGCTTTTATACACCAGGCTACAAGAAGGATTATAATCTACTTTGACCAAATCAAATCGTAAATAATTTTTTAAAATACACCTATGCCTAAGTCATGTTCTAAACTTAGACTGCAAAGTACAGTGATCTTTTTGGTAGCTTCTGATTATCTTGCATGCTGTCCTGATGTTTTGTAGATCAGAAGCATCCCCTAAATTTTAATATAAATATACTTCTGTCACATAATAAATAGTGGGTGATTTATAGTAAATAAGGCCTATTAGGATTTATTTACAACTGAGTGTGATGGACCTTTGTTTGTCCCCCTAGGTTCAAGGGCGCCCACAGAAAACACAGAGCATCATCATTTTGGAGTCCCACATCATCTGTTGCACTCTGAGCACAAGTGGTGGTTTGCTGCTGGAGTCTGCTTTCCGAGGACAGGGGGGTGTCCCCTTCAGTTGTGTCATCGTTGATGAGGTCAGTGAGCATTTGGCCACACTACTTTGACTTGTGCTGTGAGGAGTGAGTCCTAAATGAATTGTGGGTGCTGAGATGTTAATAAAATATTTAGCATCTGATTTCTGCCTGCTATTGCATGTGCATTTTCTTACATTGAAATATGCTGCTGGGCTGGGGTTGTGGCTCAGCGGTAGAGCGCTCGCCTAGCACGTGCGCGGCCCGGGTTCGATCCTCAGCACCACGTAAACATAAATGCTTTGCATTGTGTACAACTAAAGCAAATAAATAAATATTAAAAAAAAAAAAAGAAAGAAATATGCTGCTAATGGTCCACCTAATGAAAACTGCCTTTCCTGTATTGGACTGCACTCTTTCGGTGGGGGGGGGGGGTACCAGAGGATTAAGCCACATCCCCAGCGCCCCCCACCCCCACTGCCCCCTTTTTTTTTTTTTTTTTTTTTTTTGAGACAGGGTCTCACTAAGTTGCTCATTAGGGCCTTGCAAAATTTCTGAGGCTGGTTTTGAACTTGGCGATCTTTCTGTCTCAGCTTTCTGAGCCGCTAGGATTATAGGCATGCACCACCTGGTTTGGGATTGCAGTTTTAAGGATGCTTGATTGTTTCTAACAAAATCCCCACTGGGTGACTTTTTAATTCCTACTTGAAACCTCTCTGATTACCTTTAGAAGTACTTTTTTGTATCTAACCTACATACTTCCTCCTGTGTGCTTTAAATCATCTCTAACTTATTTATAACTTCAGATGCCTTTCATCCATAGTGTTTACAGCGAACATCCTTTGTTCTTTGTTTACTTTCATTGAGCATACCTTTATTGGGTAGTTGCTATTTTCCAGAATGAAAAGTCAGAAAAGGTATGGAGCATTAAATACAGAGAATTGATCCAGGAGATCCAAGATCCAATATCATACCCCATAAATATGTACAGTTATGTGTCAGTTAAAAATAAAAGATTTTCTGAGGCAGGAGGATCACAAGTTCAAAGACAGCCTCAGCAAAAAGCGAGGCACTAAGCAACTCAGTGAGACCCTGTCTCTAAATATAAAGTACAAAAATAAGCCGGGCGCGGTGGCACATGCCTATAATTCTAGCACTTGGGAGACTGAAGCAGGAGGATCACTAGTTCAAAGCCAGCCTCAGCAATAGTGAGGCACTTAGCAACTCAGTGAGACCCTGTCTCCAAATAAAATAAAAAAAGGGCTGGGGGATGTGGTCCAGTAGTCAAGTGCCCCTGAGTTCAATCCCCAGTACCAAAATAAATAAATAAATAAAATAAAAAAAAGTTTTTTGTTTCTAACAAAATCCCCACTGGGTGACTTTTTAATTCCTACTTGAAACCTCTCTGATTACCTTTAGAAGTACTTTTTTGTATCTAACCTACATACTTCCTCCTGTGTGCTTTAAATCATCTCTAACTTATTTATAACTTCAGATGCCTTTCATCCATAGTGTTTACAGCGAACATCCTTTGTTCTTTGTTTACTTTCATTGAGCATACCTTTTATTGGGTAGTTGCTATTTTCCAGAATGAAAAGTCAGAAAAGGTATGGAGCATTAAATACAGAGAATTGATCCAGGAGATCCAAGATCCAATATCATACCCCATAAATATGTACAGTTATGTGTCAGTTAAAAATAAAAGATTTTCTGAGGCAGGAGGATCACAAGTTCAAAGACAGCCTCAGCAAAAAAGCGAGGCACTAAGCAACTCAGTGAGACCCTGTCTCTAAATATAAAGTACAAAAATAAGCCGGGCGCGGTGCACATGCCTATAATTCTAGCACTTGGGAGACTGAAGCAGGAGGATCACTAGTTCAAAGCCAGCCTCAGCAATAGTGAGGCACTTAGCAACTCAGTGAGACCCTGTCTCCAAATAAAATAAAAAAAGGGCTGGGGATGTGGTCCAGTAGTCAAGTGCCCCTGAGTTCAATCCCCAGTACCAAAATAAATAAATAAATAAAATAAAAGTACAAAAATAGGGCTAGGGGGGCTGGGGTTGTAGCTCAGTGGTAGAGCGCTTGCCTAGCATGTGTGAGGCACTGGGTTGGGTTCTTAGCACCATATATAAATAAATAAAGGTCCATCAACTACTAATAAAATATCTTTAAAAATATACATAGGGGGAGCCGGGCGTGGTGGCGCACGCCTGTAATCCCAGCACTTTGGGAGGCTGAGGCAGGAGGATCGCGAGTTCAAAGCCAACCTCAGCAATGGCGAGGCACTTAGCAACTCAGTGAGACCCTGTCTCTAATAAAATACAAAAAAGGGCTGGGGATGTGGCCCAGTGGTCTAGTGCCACTGAGGTCAATCCCCGGTACCAAAAAAAAAAAAAAAAAAAAAAAAATATATACATAGGGGGGCTGGGATTGTGGCTCAGCGGTAGAGCGCTCACCTAGTACTTGCGCGGCCCGGGTTCGATCCTCAGCACCACGTAAAAATAAAACGCATTTGTGTACAACTAAAGCAAATAAATAAATATTTTAAAAATATAAATATACATAGGGCTAGGGATGTGGCTCAGTGGTTGAGCCCCTGAGCTTAATCCCCGGCCCTCCCCCCCAAAAAAATAAAAATAAAGGATCTTAAAACAATATTTGCCAAAATAAAAGAATAGAAAAAGTGGAAGTTATGAAATAATCGAAGAAAATGCCACTGGATTAAAGAGAAGCTCAAATGTCGTGATTGAAACATCTTACTGAGGACAAGGAGGAAAGATAGACAGCACTTAATGTATCTCTGAACTTCAGAGATGAAAGTTCTAAAAGAGCTTCAGAGGGAAAAAATTTTCCCAGCCTCATGCCCAGCAGGAACAAACAACACGAACCTAGAACGTACACAACCTTGTAATTTGCTGGTTCCCAAGTAGTGGTAGCATCTGTTGTGGCTGATTTCAAAAAAATATGTTGGTTTTTTGTTTTGTTTTGTTTTTTTAATTGTGCTTAGAAAGTTTGATTTTGTTGTTGTTTTGTTTTCATTTCTTTCTTTTTTTTTTTTTTTTTTTTAACATTTATTTATGATGTGGTGCTAAGGATCAAACCCAGTCCCTTACCCATGCTAGGTAAGAGCTCTACCACTGAACCACAACCCCAACCCCTGTTGTGTTGTTTTGTTTTTCTTTTTTGTGGGGTACAGGGATTGAACTCGAGCCCTCAACCACTGAGCCACATCCCCAGGCCAATTTTGTATTTTTATTTAGAGACAGAGTCTCCCTGAGTTGCTTATCACCTTGCCCTTGCTGAGGCTGGCTTTGAACTCAGCCTCACAAGCTGCTGGGATTACAGGCGTACACCACCGTGCCCGGCTCTTGTTTTATTTTCTAATTTAAAAAACACTCAGGGCTGGGGTTGTGGCTCAGCGGTAGAGCACTCGCCTAGCCTCATGCACAGCCCTGCGTTCGATCCTCAGCACCATGTAAAAATAAATAAAGGCATTGTGTACAACTAAATAAATAAATTATTTAAAAAAAAAAAAAAACTTTTCTCTGGTATAGAAATGGTAGTTTTATGAATGGTGGATAAGTAGCAAAGGTGACTAAGACTGCTTCTTCCTCTGCTCTCTCATCCAGGCTGGGCAGTCTTGTGAAGTGGAAACTCTCACGCCGCTTATTCACCGCTGCAATAAGCTCATCCTGGTGGGCGACCCCAAGCAGCTCCCTCCCACAGTCATTTCCATGGTGCGTTGCATTGTTCTGTGCAGAGGTTGAAGAGGCTTTTTTGTCGTTGCTTTTCAGAAGGTGGTTTTTTCTTGGATTGTCATCTCATTTGGAGGGAAAATGCCATATTTCACTGCATAATCATCACCAGTGCATTAACACATATTTGCAAATATTCTATGTATCCTAATCTTACACCAAAAACAGTTAAGCAGTAAATGATTTTTTTAGGTAACACTGGCAATTTTTTTTTTTAAGCTTCACATAATGGTCGTACCCCACTTTTTTGCAAAAAAAAAAAAAAAGGCATAAAATCTGTGGTGATTATGTGGTAAAATATAGTAGGAAATAAGAAAAGAGAAGTGCTTGTCTGAGTATTAATAATTTTATTAATAAATAAAAATCTCTGCTAGGGTCCCTTTGTCCATAGTTGGGCTTACTAAGGGGCCGGGGGGCAGGATCACTGTAAGCATTGGAGACAGGAAGCCTAGGTGGACCGTAGTCATGTGCACCAATGTTTCAGGGAAAGGGAAAACTGCAGATATTTTAAGGGCTATGTTAGGTATATTTCAATCACACAAACACTAAAACATATAAGAAAAACTTTATGAAGCAAAGAAAAGAATCTCAGTCTTCCTGATATATGTAATTATGCACAAATTTGAGGAAAGCATCATAAAGAGATTATTTTGGGGTAAATATTCAATTTTGGAATTCTCTCTTCCACAGTATGAGAAAACATCTGTGAAAGTGAAGGTGACAGAAAAAAAAAAAAGAAAATTTCCTTATTGTAGATTCAGCCTATAGGAGGGTGTACCTCGATGGTAGTCCAGTCTAGGTTTTTTTTACTCTCACTACCGTCCCTCCCAGAGATGGACATCAGAGCCAGCATTCAGTGGACAGCTGGAGTAATCTGAATAGGCCTAGACTATGGTTTTGAAATTTAGTGTGTTCTTTACTGATATATAATTTATACAAATACAAGAGGAGTAATACAAGAGTAGTGGCCTTTTATCCCAGGGAATGGGTCATTTTCAGAGCATTTCTGTTCAATTATGGGACATAATTGGCATGTGGTTTTTGTTAATGCTTTTTTCCTTCAGAATTATTTAAAAGGATAGCACAGCCCCTTGTGGGACATCTGAGCACAGGTACAGGAGCAGGCTAGGATGTAGCCCAGAAACATGCCTGTCTCCAAATAAAAGTCAGTGTCTGTGGGAAGAGCTGCTCTGGCTTTGCTCATGGAGAAGAGTGAAGAGTGAGCACTACCACAGACCTTTACATCACATAGGGTTCCCAGAGCTTACTGATTTAACTTCTGGAAGGGCCTCAGCATGAAGTGAAAAGGAATTGTTAGTGGGTTCTAACTTTACTGTCTACTTTGATGCTTGATAAAAACTGCAAAAAAAAAAAAAAAGATAAAAATCTGTCCATTTGTGCTTTTAATTATCATACAAATAAAACAGGCTTATTGAGGGAAATTTATTACAAAGTTCATTTTCCACAAAATGCCTTTCTAACCATCTATTTCTGAGGCTAATTACTGTGAGTAGTATTTCAACAGATTTTTGAGGACAATCTCTGCACACTTTTTTAAAAAAACATTTATTTATTTGCTTCAGTTGTACACAATGCATTTATTTTTATGTGGTGCTGAGGATTGAACCCGGGCCACGCACATGCTAGGTGAGCGCTCTACCACTGAGCCACAACCCCAGCCCCTCTGCACACTTACTCATTCTTTTCAGTATGTGTGTGTTGAGTGCCAGCATAATTCAGCACTGTTTCAGATGCTGGAGTTATAATAGTGAAGATAAGAGAGAGAATTCCTGCCCTCCTGGAGCTTCTGTTCCAGTGAAAAACAGACAATAAGCAAGTCACTGAAATAACAGTATAAGATGGTTATAAGGTTTGTATGCCTGAATGTGTTCATATGTAGGATTTTGTTTTGTTTAAGTGTGGTGGGATCGTTCTACGCACAGTGGCTTTCTTTCAATCAGTAAATAGATCCAGGGACATTCTTTCATGTCAGAATATATAAATCTACGTCAATTTTTAAAATGGACTCAGGGTTTTTTTTTGTTTTTTTTGTTTTTTTTTCCTGGAATTAGATGTGCTATCCTGTGTAAGTTCTTTCTCTGTTTTCCCAAAGATTCCAAATTAGATTTGGGGTTAATTCAGATAGATAAATGTTTGGGGGATATAGATGAAATTGTCAAATTTCTAATAACAATGATTTTAGTTACACAAATTTAAAATAACATAAATTAAAAATATATCTTAAGAAGTATTGGGGCTGGGGTTGTGGCTCAGCGGTAGAGCACTTGCCTAGCATGTGCGCGGCCCGGGTTTGATCCTCAGCACCACATAAAAAAATAAATGCATTGTGTACAACTAAAGCAAAATAAATAAATATTTTTTTTTAAAAAAAAGAAGTATGGCTCTGTTTTTCACTGTCATAGTTTGTGAAACAGCCTTATTCGAGTTTTGTACACGTTCTTCAAAACAAATATCTTCAGCCTCACTCAGGAGGTTTTGTTGTTTTGGGTTTTTTTTTTTTTTTTTGGTGCTGGGGACTGAACCCAGGGCTTTGTGCATGTGAGGCAAGTACTCTACCAACTGAGCTATATCCCCAACCCTGGGAATATTGATCACAGTTTTCAGAGCACATTTTAACTTCTAGGTTATTTAAGGTAAAATACTTTTTGGAATTCTGAATGATCCCAAGGCCTAACTGTGATAACATTAAGAAAGACAGTTTTCTGCATTTGTCATTAACATTATGGTTTTTCACAGTGCAGTTTGTAACCCAATATTTGGTTTGTGAAATCATTTTAGTGCATTTACAGTCTGCTCCCCCACTAGAATGTAAGTTCTGTGAGACTTGATCTGGTTTACCTTAGCAGTCTCAGTACCCAGGATTGTAGATGTTCAGTACACACTAAATGAGCGGATAAAGATACTGGTCTTCAAAAGGCTCATTTATAGTGGCATTCAGTGATTCTACTTATGAAGGGCATACCCCAGAAATGATTGTTAAAATTTGCATTAAATTTCTTTGCTTCCTTCATCATTGATTCTTTTGGATGGCTTCTGTTAACATCACAGTAGCACTAGTTATGGTCATTTCCAAGTTCGTGTCCCTTTCATAAACTGTGTGTAGGTGTTCTAAATAAGGAGAAAGTACTTCAACTTATATTAAAGACTTTTTGAGAATCAGACTCAGACATATTTCCTTCCCCTGAATCTGTGATTGTTGGTAATCTCATGCCACCTGAACCTTGCCATATACATATTAGAGCTCAGTGTTTGCTTTATAATTGTGGGAAAAGTATAAACAAATTTTTAAAAATTATTGCTATATTTCCCCCCTCTCAGAAAGCACAGGAGTATGGCTATGACCAGTCAATGATGGCTCGCTTCTACAAACTGCTGGAAGAGAAAGTAGAGCAGAACACGATTGGCAGACTGCCGATTTTACAGCTCACTATTCAGTACAGGATGCATCCAGACATATGTCTTTTCCCTTCTAATTATGTTTATAATAGAAGTTTGAAGACAAATAGGTGGGTTTCCCATTGCTTGTAAGTTTTTATTTTGTTTTGTTTATCTATTTTTTAGGTTTGACTGCTGAGGAAGAATAGCCATTTAACTGTTCTTAACTTTTATTATTAATTTCCTCTAATAATCAATGCCAACATGTTGATTAGATCAAGTACAGATAAATAAAGTGAGAAGGGGGAGAATTCACCCATATTTATGCTACTCAGAAATAATCACTGAAGGCATTTCAACCTCTCTTTCCAATCTCTTGTTGGAGGTGGTGGTGCTGGAGTGTGAACCCAGGGCCTCACCCAGGCTATGTGCCTACTGCTGAGCTATAGCCTCAGCTCTCCAGTCTTTCTGTGCATGTCTTTTACTTTCTTTGTTTTTAAATTTTGGGGGGAAAAACTGGAACTTACTCTACATGATGTTCTGTGGGTTGCTTTTTTGTTACAGTGTTATGAGTAACTTCCTAGTCATAATTGTTCTATATTTTAATTACATAAATCACTTTGCCTAAGGGCTGGGATATAGTTCAGTTGGTGGAGTGCTTGCCTCGCATACACAAGGCCCCAGCATCACCCAAAAAAAAAAAAAAAAAAAATCATTTTTTTCTAGCACCAGAATAGAAATCTGTTTTGGGCCTTTCACCAGAAGGTCTCTCTTATTCCCTCATTTTCTGTAGGCCCTGTGCCCTCCCCCCAACCACACACACAAAATGGTGGTAATAATAATAAAATATGTACTTATAACTTACATTCTGAATGGTACTGCTTTTTTATAGGCTGACTGAAACCAACCGATGTTCATCAGACTGGCCATTTCAACCTTACCTTGTGTTTGACGTTGGAGACGGTTTGGAAAGACGGGATATAATGAGTACGTTCTCTTTCTTCATTCCCCAGTGAAGGTTTCCGAATTCTACATTATTTTGATTTAGATTTGTATTAAAAACATTTCCCATGTACATCTCTGCCTTGTGCCAGGACACTGTCAAAAGCTCGTCCTTTCTCTGTACCACGAGGTGATGTTCTAAATTGGTGGTGAGTACTTAAGTAGCCACATGTGGAAGTTGGGCAGCGAGTGAAGCGGACCTGGCCCCTTTGCAAGGCTGCTGTGGTCTGAGGGGGAGACAGATGTTAATCAGGCAATCTCCTAGGTGAGTGGCATTTCAGAAGGGTTGAAAGCCATGAAGGAAAAGATAGATTCATTTGAAGTAAGGTGTGTATGGGAGTAAGGAAGTAGAGAAAAAAGTTGGGTGATGCTTTAAGAATATGGGGAGAGGAATAAGGGAACATGTTCAGGCTGTCTGTAAATAACAGCAGAAAGGAGTGGTGGTATTGCTAAGTAGTGGAGATGTCAGAGTAGCTAGGGATTCTTGGAAGAGAGCAGGGGAGGAATAGTCTAGAGGCAGCATTTGTTAACCCAGGTACAAACACTGCCTCCCCAACATGAAGTATGAGGAAATGCAACTTCCACTCTTCCAGAAAGGACTACAGAGCAGGTACCATCTTCAGGTGAGAAGCAGGTATTAAGGTAAAGAGGGGGAAGGGGAAAAACATTCAATAAAGAAGCTAATACAGAGGAGGAATCAGCTGTCCGATTACAACTCCCAAGAGGGATTGCAGCATAAATGTTGGTGTGGGGCCTGCTGGAACAGAGCAGAGCGTTGCATTGTGCCCTGAGAGCTTGTGGGAGTGGACAGTCATGAGGGATATTGACCAGAGAGGCTTGACTCAAGAAGTAGCCAAGGAAAATGAAGATTTCAGGGGTTGGAAGACATCGCCAGATGACAGGGTTGTCTAGATAGTAAGGCTGGGAGTGAGAATAGTGATTTTTTTTGTTTGTTTGTTTGTTTTTTTTTGTTTTTGTTTTTTTTTTTTTTTGTGGTACCGGGGATTGAACTCAGGGGCACTCGACCACTGGGCCATATCACCAGCCCTTTTTGTATTTTATTTAGAGACAGGGTCTCACTGAGTTGCTAAGTGCCTCGCCATTGCTGAGGCTGGCTTTGAACTCGCGATCCTCCTGTCTCAGCCTCCCAAAGTGCTGGGATTACAGGCGTGCGCCACCGTGCCCGGCTAATAGTGGTTTTTTTATTTGAGACTTTTAGAACAAGACCAGGATAGCCTCAAGAGTACCGGTGCAGGGGCTGGGGTTGTGGATCAGTGGTAGAGCGCTCGCCTAGCACGTGCGCGGCCCAGGTTCGATCCTTAGCACCACGTACAAATAAACGAATTGTGTACAACTAAAGCAAATAAATAAATATTTTTTAAAAAAAGTACCGGTGCAGGTGAAGTTTGTCCCTTGGTATTGGTGTGTGTTGGGTCTGGTGTACCAGTGAGAGAACACATAGTTTGGGGTTTGGTTTGGGAGTGCAGAAGGCCAGCAAGGATCCCAACTCTGGGGCCACAGTGTTCTTATCTAGCCTATGTGGGTGGCATGTCTTGGTCACATGGTACATGGCCAGTGATGGGGAATTAAGGAAGATAAGCATCCCAAGCTCTTTCTCAGTGTGTTGTGGGTAGCAGATCCTTAATTGATGATATTCATTGTTCATATTCTCATTGTTGTAAATACTGTTGCTCTTATACTGCTGTCCACGCTTTAACAGATGGAAAGATTGGTGACTAAACTTCATTTGACTCTAAACTCTCTCCTTTCTACATCTTCATGTTTCACTGGGCAGTTTTTTATGCTTGTTTATATGTGCAATATTAATGGTCATTATAGCATCCTCTTGGAGTCACTGCTGGCTGAATAAAAGAGGAAGCCTGTCTTGCCTGCCCTTCATTGTATTGGGAAGCAAACTAAGTCGAACTTGTTAGCAATTAGACTGCTACTAGTTTTGATGTGTTCTTTTTTCTTCTTTTTTTTTTTTTTAAATCTTATTTAGCTCATATGTAAATGTTCAAGAAATAAAAATTGGTGATGGAAATAATTAAACTTATTAAAGACAAAAGAAGAGACGTCACTTTTCGAAACATTGGCATAATAACCCATTACAAGGCTCAGAAGACAATGATTCAGAAGGATTTGGACAAAGAGTTTGATAGGAAAGGGTGAGATATTTTTAAATCTGTTTCTAGGCAGTGGCGAAGTGGTAACAGGGCAGAAGGAGCCTGGGACACCAGCTTTCCTAAACTTGTGTTGGGTGGGTCCTGGGCCCTAGAGACAGGTGCCTCCTGCCAGTTGGAATGTCAGCATTGTGCTTGACAGTGGAACTGACTAAAAATTCTCCACGAGTTTTTCTCATGTGTTGACCTGAATTCTAATTCTAGAGAGACTAGTAAAGTCACATTTCACTTTGAATATAAGTGCTTTTTATGTAGAGTGAAAATTGCTTGCTTTTTATTTTTTTATATAGGATGAAAATTGTTTTTGTCTTCTTACATCTACAGTAAAGTTAAGGATCAAATATTAGAAATCCGTTACCTCAAGAGTTTCTTAACCCAGAAACGCAGAGATGACCAATTTTGACTATAAAAAAGAGAAAATCTAGCCGGGCACAGTGGTGCACGCCTGTAATCCAAGCACTTTGGGAGGCTGAGGCAGGAGGATCGCGAGTTCAAAGCCAGCCTCAGCAATGGCGAGGCACTTAGTAATGCAGTGAGACCCTGTCTCTAATAAAATATAATAAAATACAAAAAAGGGCTGGGGATGTGGCCCAGTGGTCCAGTGCCCCTGAGTTCAATCCCTGGTACCAAAAAAAAAAAAAAGAGAAAATCTGAACAAATCTATATAACAAGAGGTAGAGTTAGTAATCAAATACCTCCTGATAATAAAAATCTCAGGACCAGGCTTCATTGGTGAATTCTACCAAATTTACCCAAAAAAAAAAAAAAAAAAAAAAACAACTAATACCAGTCCTTGCATCTAAAAAATAGAACACTTTCTAATTTATTTTATGAGGGCAAAATTCATCCTGATACCAAAGCCAGGAAAGACATCACAAGAAAACTGTAGATTGATGTCCTTCATGAATATAGATGCATAAATGCTAAACAAGAGTGGCAGATTGAAGTCAGCAGCATATTAAAAGGATTATACATCATGACTAAGTGGGATTTATCGCAGGAATGCAAGGTTATTTCCACATATGGAGATTAATGTGATATATCATATTAATAGAGTAAGTGAAGGGACCCACATAACTATCCCAGTAGACAGAGAAAAGGCATTTGACAGAATCCAATACCCTTTTATAATAAAAACACTGAACAAAGTAGGAAATTGTTAATCTAATAAAAGATGTCTAGGAAAACTATTGCTAACATTGTTTTTATGGTAAAGTATATAGCCTTTTTTACTAAGACCATGAAGGATCTTTGCTCTTCCCACTTTTTCACATTATACTAGGGATTCTAGCCAGAGCAATTGAGCAAGAAAAACAAAAGTCATCTATATCTGAAAGGAAGAGGTAAAAACTCTTTCTTCGTGAATGGCGTGATCTTATTTCTAGAAACCCTGTGGAAGCCATACAAAGAAACAGCCAGTGCTTATAAACAAGTGGAGCAGAGCTGCAGGATGCAGAGTCAACATACAAAGATCTGTTGCATTTCTATATACTATTCATAGTCTGAAAAGGAAATAAAAACAGTTTCATTACAATAGCATTAAAATGAATAAATTACTTAGGAATAAATACAACCAAAGAAGTGTTAAGATTTATACATTGAAAACTGCAAATATTGTAAGAAATTTTAAAACACCAAAATAAATGGAAAGACATCTGTCTTCAATGATCTGAAAACTTAATACTATTAAGATAACAGTACTCCCCAAATTGATAGTATAATCTCTCAAAATTCCAAGTACCTGAATTTTGGATTGTGCAGACGGGAGTAATGGAGGAGGAGTGGGGCTGTGGGGTGGGAAGGATAATGAATGAGACAGACATCATCACCCTGTATAGATGTGTGATCACACTACTGGCATGAGGGATGAGAAGTTGGGCTCCATTTGTGTACAATGCATTTGTGCACAAAACGCATTCTACTGTCATGATTAACTAATTAGAACAAATTTTTTTAAAAATAGGGAGACCAGGGCTGGGGTTGTAGCTCAGCGGTAGAGCGCTCGCCTAGCACGTGCTTGGCCCGGGTTCGAACCTCAGCACCATGTAAAAATGCATTGTGTACAACTAAAAGCAAATAAATAAACATTAAAAAAAAAATAGGGAGACCAGTAGAATAGAAGAAGGGGGTTGGGGGAGGTTCATACTTATTTTTCCCCTTGGTACTAGGGAATAAACTCAAGGACTTCAAGCACTCTACCACTTCGCTATACCTCAGCCATTTTTATTTATTTATTTATTTATTTATTTATTTATTTATTTAATATTTATTTATTTGCTTTAGTTGTACACAATGGGTTTATTTGTATGTGGTGCTGAGGATCGAACCCGGGCCACGCACGTGCCAGGCAAGCGCTCTACCGCTGATCCACAACCCCAGCCCCCATTTTTATTTTTTGACACAGGGTCTCACCAAGTTGCTTAGGGCTTGCCTCAGTCTCCTGAGTAGCTGGGATTATAGGTGTGCACAACTAGACCTGGCTTCCTTAAAAGTTTTATAGTTTAATCAGCCATCTCCGTAGAAAAGGTACTTGGAATCTTTTTTTTTTTTTAATTGTACACTTATTTATTTTGGGATTTGTGATAATATATTCATATGTGCAGACAATAAAATAGTATACTTTGATCGATTTTAATCCCCAGTACCTCCCTTTTCCTCCCCTCCCCCGCATCTGTTTGGCCTCAGATTAAGCAGTAGTTTCTTAGATGTGACACCAAAGGAAAAAATTAGATAAATTGGACTTCATAAAAATTAAACTTTTAGCCGGGCACAGTGGCGCACGCCTATAATCCCACCACCTGGGAGGCTGAGGCAGGAGGATCGTGAGTTCAAAGCCAGCCTCAGCAATGGCGAGGCACTTAGCAACTCAGTGAGACCCTGTCTCTCTAAATAAAATATAAAAAAAGACTGGGATGTGGCCCAGTGGGCGAGTGCCCCTGAGTTCAATCTTCAGTACCCACCCCAAAAATAAATAAAAAATATAAAGAGCTGGGGATGTGGCTCCATGGTAAAGCATCCCTGGGCTCAATCACAGTACAAAAAAGTGAAGTAGTGCCGGGCGTGGTGGCGCACGCCTGTAATCCCAGCACTTTGGGAGGCTGAGGCAGGAGGATCGCGAGTTCAAAGCCAGCCTCAGCAATGGCGAGGCACTTAGCAACTCAGTGAGACCCTATCTCTAAATAAAATACAAAAAAAGGTCTGGAGATGTGACCCAGTGGTCGAGTGCCCCTGAGTTCAATCCCCGGTACCACAAAAAAAAAAAAAAAAGTGAAGTAGTTTTGAATGTCAGAGTGGAAAGGACTGAGGGTATAGCTCAGTGATAGAGTGCTTATCCAACGTGCATGAGGCCCTGGGTTCCATCCCAGCCTCACATACAAAGTGGGTAAACAACCCACAAATTGTGAGAAAATACTTGGAAATCATTTATCTGTTAAGATTCTTATAGTTAGAAAAAATGTAAAAAATTTAACAACTCAGTAATTTTAAGAATAGGCAAAAGATTTGAATAAGCATTTCTCAAAAGAAGATATGCACACGGCCAGTAATCACATGAAATGATACTCAGTATCATTTGCCATTGTGGAAGTGCAAATCAAAACCCATAAGATACCACTTCACATCGACTAAGATGGCCTAAACAAAAGAACCCAGACAATAACAAGTGGGGAGGATGCAGAGAAAATGGAACCCTGATGCATTGCTGGTGAGGAGGTAAAATAGTGAATTGGAAAACAGTTCAGTGATTCCTCAAGTAGTTGGATATAGAGTTACCCTAGGACCCAGCAGTTCCACAACAGAAAAGGTGTATACCCAACAGAATAGAATAGGTGTTCACCCGTAAACTTTTGCATGATTATTCATAGCAGCATGAGTTGTAGTAGTCATAAACCAGAACTAGCCTAAGCGCCCATCAGGTGTGAATGACTAAGTTGTAGTATGTCTATGATGAAATATTAGTTAGAAGAGGAAGAAATGCTGCCACATGCTATCATTGCATGAGTCTCGGATGGTGAGGCTAGGGGAGAGAAGCCTATGCCAGAGGATCCCAGTTTTGTGCTTCCATTTATGTTTTTGGTATAAGAAACTTTAGAGACAGAAAGGAGGTTCATAGCTGCCAGGGAATGGGTGGTGGGGTATAGTGCCATTAGGACTAACTGCTAAGAATATCATGAAAAAAGAAGAGGCTTTAAAATGTGACTGTTTTCATATTTGATTATTAGTTTGTCTGTGAACCTGTCTCTCTTTTGCAAATAGACCAGCAGAAGTGGATACTGTGGATGCCTTCCAGGGTCGTCAGAAGGATTGTGTCATTGTTACATGTGTCAGGGCAAATGCCTTGCAGGGCTCAATTGGGTGAGTAGCTGCTACGGTCACCTTTTCTTGTACTGGGAATTGAGCCCAGGAATACTGTATCACTAAGCTACATCCCTGTCCTCTTTATTTTTCATTTTGAGGCAGGGTCTTACCAAGTTGCTGAGTCTGGCCTCAAACTTGGAGTCTCCTGCCTCAGCCTCCTGAGTTGCTGGGGTTGCAGGTGTGTGCCTCTGTGCCCGCCTGTTTTTTTACTTATTTGTAATCCAGGATTAGATCTATCATCTGTCACTGTTGGAAAACACCATCATTTTGCTCTCTTAATTTATAATATTATGAAGGTTTCTTTGTTGTGAATAGATCCATTGTTGGGTTGGCTTTCCTTAGTGTCTTATATGTTAACCCATTCCATAGTTTGACTCTGTTCTTTGATTTAATAAGAAGTAACAGCTGGATTGAGTGTACTTCTTTCCAAGGGTATGTGTAGATCACATGGTATGTGTCAAACTGGTTTTCCCCCTTCTGTTTTCCTGCTTTGACTTGGTTTAGTAGCCTAACCTGCTAGCAGTTTATTTACTGGTGACAGATGCTCAGGACTCCCTTGAGTCTCCAGGCCTGCAACTCTGCATATCATTATCTGTTCCTTCTTATAAGACACAGAGGAAGCCAGGCATGGTGGCATACACCTGTAGGAGGATCGCAAGTTCAAAGCCAGCCTCATCTATTTAGTGAGGCCCTAAGCAACTTAGTGAGACCCTATTTCAAAATAAAAAGGGCTGGGGACATGGCTCAGTGGTAAAGCACCCCCCGATTCAATCCCTGGTACCTCTTCAAAAGGGAATTTATAGGTTATAAATTTGTTTATTCTTATAATAGTAATTTCAGTGATCTTTGTTCACAATTAGGGTGGGCTGCATATACACACAGAGGCCATTAGTCAAAGGATTATTTTGTAAATGGTCTGTTCTTTCCTAGCTAATTTGAAATTTCACCCATGTCTTACACCCATTTTATTTCTATTAATTTGTCTGATGTTTGTGTTTCTGCCCTAGTTCCACAATAGTTCAACAATTAAAATGTACTTAAATTTAAGAATAAGTAATTGAAATGATTTTTTTTTTAGAAAATATTTATTTATTTTGCTTTAGTTGTATACAATACGTTTTTATTTTTACATGGTGCTGAGGACCGAACCTGGGCTGCGCACGTGCTAGGCAAGTGCTCTACCGCTGAGCCACAACCCCAGCCCCTTAGGATATTTTTAAGACTTAAAAGTCATACTGTTGGGCTGGGATTGTGGCTCAGCGGTAGAGCGCTCGTCTAGCGCGTGCGCAGCCCGGGTTCGATCCTCAGCACCACGTACAAATAAACGCATTGTGTACAACTATAGCAAAAAATAAAAAGGAACCTTTTTTTAAAAAAAAAAAAGTCACACTGTTAAATTTTCTAGTATTTCATCCAAGTCAGAGTAGGAGATATGTCACTTTAAAGCACCAAGGGTTTGGTTTGTTTACTGTTTTTAGTGGGAATTGCTTCTGTGCTGGGCTGGGACAAAAAGACTTAAGAACACGCTGTCTTCAAAAGACTTGGAAGGAGCACTAGGAGTTGTCTAAAATGCCACCTGCCTCCTCCTTTAAATAAATGTGTGTGGTCTTCCTCTAGGAAGAAGTAACTTCTTTTTGTTGCTTAGATTCCTGGCCAGTTTGCAGAGATTGAATGTCACCATTACACGAGCCAAGTACAGTCTCTTCATCCTCGGGCACCTGAGGACTTTGATGGTAGGTACACTCTTGGGGGCCACAGGGAGCTCAAGTTCGCCCATTGTTACTATCATTGGGTTTTGCTTTTTATTTCTCCATCAAAATGGAAATAAAGGTTATAATGACCTCCAGTAAATTTTCCCTGGAAGTTTTTGTGTACACATAAGCCAGTTACCCTTTCTCAGCTCAGGTATCTCTACGAGTTTTCAGGGTACCTTTTTAAAAATGATCCGGCACCTGTGGGATCACACCTGTGAAGTGTTAGCTCAGTGCCTGACGTGTGCTCTGAGCTGCTGTCCTGAGCCACCTGGAGCCCTGCACCTGCTGTGTGCATCCACTGCAGTCATTGCCTTCAGAGTTCCTCTGCTTCTTTGGGGAGAGTGTGAGCCATGCCTCTGTAGTAAAGTGGGGGGCTGCCATTGGTGGAGTCACAGCGAGATACAGCACATCCTTGTTGTTGGTCTCCTTAGGGGTGATAACTTTGGGGGTTTTGTTGTTGTTGCTATTTGATGAAGTCATTTTAGGAGAGAAGGAAACTCTGCAGAATTTTGCCTTTCGATTTGGTTAGTACCACTAGAGGGCATTCAAAGGTACCTTCTATCTCATCTAACCCTTCTCTTACTAGATCTCCGTTGTTTGTATATCCCTTGAAGGAAGTTTTAGAAGCTATGTACCTCTAATTTTTATGTTCCTATTTTTAAGTTGATATGAAAAAATCTTAAATTTTAGTATTGCTGAAGATTGTGTAAATATTAACATTTAAAACTATTACAAGCTAGGAGTGCTGGTACACACCTTTAACTCTAGCAACTCTGGAGGCTGAGGAGTATTGGAGGTTTGAATCCAGCCTGGGTAACTTAGCAAGACCCTGTCTCAAAATAAAAAATGTGAAGGCTGGAGATGTAATTCAGTGGTAGAGCACCCTTGGGTTGAATCCCTAGTATAGGGGTGTAGTCTTTGGAAGCCCCAGGTTGTACTTCCACAAATTTGCCTGCCACTGGCCATCCCCTGATGGCCTGGGTGTTTTCACTCTGGGGAGGCAGTGCTACAAAGAGAAGCAGACTGAAGGAGGATGGCAAGTGGCTCCGTTGTAGAGCACCACCTAGCCCAGTACTGCAGAAACAGAGGGAGGCTAGAACTAAGGCTTTCCACCTTACTTTTGTTGTTGTTCTTAGGTCCCATCTGCATGTCCCCCACCACCGGTGCCTTTTTTCCCCCCCTAATTCTTCAGCTCCATTTGTCTCATGAAAATGGAATCAGTCATGAAAGCACTTGGTTTCCTCTGAGAAGCCAAGATTAATAGTCCCTTCTTTAAACTATTTTTGTGCTCTTATGATTAGATTAAGTGCCAATTTAGGTATGACAGTCTTGGCAAAAACAGCAAGGCCATCTGCTCCACGTGTGTGTCTCAGCCACAGACTGAGACTCTGGAGGCGCCTCCCAGAGGAGGAAGAGCCGAGCCACCAAGCCTGGCAGTTCACATGGTCTGTGTGGAGTGTGCCCTTGCTGCACCACCCACCCTGCTCATGTGACTGACCCCTGTGGACCCAGGAAGTCACCAAGCACAGTGCACACCGCCCTTGTATACTGCTGTTCAGCTGTGACGCAGCACTGACTCACACTTAGAATTCTCATTTTTTGCCGTCTTGGGAGTTGAGACCAGTGTTTATCGTATCACTCTTGTGCTTGCCTAAAAGCAAAATCATACCTAAAGCATACAAAAGCATACATAAGAGCAAAAGTACAGATAAAATTAATAGGTCAAGATATTCTTGGGGCTGGGGTTGTGGCTCAGCGGTAGAGCGCTCGCCTGGCACGTGCGCGGCCCGGGTTCGATCCTCAGCACCGCGTACAAATAAACCCATTGTGTACAGCTAAAGCAAATAAATATTTAAAAGGGAAAAAAAAAGATATTCTTGAAAGGATTTCACTTTCAGAATCTGTTCATTGCCCAGTTCATAGGGTCCGTCTCCTCCTTTCCCAGCTAAAAGGTTGGTGGATCAACATTTCCTCAGAGAGCACTGCCGCTGTCTCCAGGGCTTTATTAGAACCCATGATTCCATTCCACAAGTGTCAGCACCAGTGCTTTCTTGTGTCAATCAGAAGATGTCCATGGAAGGTTCTCAGACAAGATGTTTAGATGGGACATTGACTAAAAAGGACTTATAGTTGCTGAGTCATGAATTCCCCTGGAATAGGCACATGGAAACTGCTGCTTGGCCAAGAGGTAGCCCATAGTCAGGGGTGGTAAAATGTGAATATTAAATGATATATTATTCCTATTTTTTTTTAAATTTATTTATTTGCTTTAGTTGTACACAATGCAATGCATTTATGTTTACGTGGTGCTGAGGATTGAACCCAGGCCGCACACGTGCTAGGTGAGCACTCTACCGCTGAGCCACAACCCCAGCCCCTTATTCCTATTTTTTACACTGAGAAAAATTGCTCAGAGAAGTCAAGTGACTTTACCAAGCCCCTCTGCAGCAAGCAGAACTGCAGCCCCACTGCCCTGAGCCACCTTTCAGTAGGCGCCCACATGAGGGTCGCTGTCCATTCTCTTTTTCCTTTAATCACCTCCCTTCTTTGTTTTTAGTAAATGACTCACTCAAATTCTAGTGGTTGTGAATCAGGAATTACTGCTTGAGAAAATTCTAAAGGGAAAAGAGAAGAAATGTGTTTTCTGTTCCTCATTTAGCTGTTTTTCATGTGTTAAGCTCCAATAAAGAGTCAGGAAATTGGATGATACCTGTGGGATGCTATCTCAGTCAGTTAATGTGTTTTCTACCTTTGGGGCTTGGGAGGCCTTTGGGAAGCCAGTAAAGCCATGGGCCTCTTTCTAGAATAGTCACCTGCACTCAAGCTTGCCTTCTGAGACCAAGACTTCCTGCTGGCGAATATCAGCTCTGCCAACGGCAGGCAGCGCCCTAGGTCAGCAGTGTCCAAAGGACCCTGGGGACGGGAGTGTTCTCTGCCTGCATCATCCAGTGCAGCAGCCATTAGAAGTGTGTGACCATTGCACACTTGAAGTGGGGCTCAGAAGCTGAGAAGCTTAATTATTATTTTTTCATTCATGGAAATTTAGCTACATGAAGTTATTACTAGAGAGTAGTACAAAGCTGTGTGACGGCGTATTACCTTACAGCATGAGTAACAGTGATGAGAGTGGTTGAAGTTTTTGTCTGTTACGTATTTGAACTCACTTTTTTCCTTCAGCCTTGTCTGATGAGTAATGTATTGTTGAAAATCTATTCATGAAAGCAGACGTATCATTTGTTCAGAAATGAAAGTTGGAACCCCCATGGTCCCCAAGAATAGGAGTGTTTCTTTGGGGTATAATCATTTCTCCCTTTTCTTTGTTTCAAGGAAAATCAGCATTGGAATCATCTGATTCAGGATGCTCAGAAGCGTGGTGCCATCATTAAGACTTGCGACAAGAACTATAGACATGATGCAATGAAGATTCTGAAACTCAAGCCCGTGCTACAGAGAAGTCTGACCCACCCACCTACCATCGCCCCAGAGGTGTCCAGACCCCAAGGCGGCTTGCCCAGCAACAAGCTAGACAGTGAATTTGCCAAGACATCTTTTGCGTCTTCTGTATACCACATACCCTCCGACTCCAGGGAAGCTGCTGTTACTATAACTTCAAAAGACCCTGAAAGACCTCCTCTTCAGGACCGACTTCGGGACCCACGACTGTTGAGGAGATTGGGTGCTGATGCCAAGGGAAAATTCCTAAGAGATCCACAACCCTTGAGCCCCCAGCATCCTGGAGCAACACCTCCCCTGGTAGAACCAGGCTTTCCCATAACTCACCAGGACCTGGGCAGTGCAGTGCCGCTGTCTGCTGCTAGACTGCCCCCTCAGAGCAACCACACACCTCCCATGCTGGGTGAGCCTTCATCTGCGAGCTTGGATGCTTCCACAGATAAACGCAGATGTGACCCAGAAGCAGGGCTGTATCACAGGAGAGAGGCCAGGGCTTTCAGTGAGGGGGAACAGGAGAAGCATGGCTCTGTCGCATATCATACGAAGAGGAGACTGGATAAAGAGGAGAGCTACTCTAAGAAGAGGAAGCTTTTATAGCAAAGCCAGGTGCCTGCACTGCCAGCTACAGGCAGTATTGTAAACTCAAGGTGACCAGCTAGTAGGACCATCCAGACAAGACCATCTCCTCCTTAAAGGAGTTTGTGCTGTTGGAAAATATGGACGTGTATCCTAACACCTGAGCCTTTGGTCATCTTCAGTACTTCCTGTCAGTTGCAAAAGCTTTCAGAGGGCGTTTGTGTATCTGTGATAATGTTCTTGAAGTCAGAGACTCAGAATGTTGATCTCTTGTTCTCTAGAAGAGGAGGTCAAACCGGAGTGGATGTTGTAAAAGTTGAAATGTATATTTGTATAGCAAATAACAAAATGCTTTTAAAATTTAATCTAGTAGGCCGCTTTTCTTTCCCCTGCTTAAATGTTAATCATTTCAACAAAACAAACTTTATATGGGGGGCCGGGGTGGGAAAGGAGGGAGGGAGCAAGAGGAGGCAGGTCCTTTCAGCCATTGCTATGGCAAGACAGGGTTCCTTAACAGCTGAGGTAATTTGGAATGATCTGAGTTAGTGCTAGTGGATCAAATGCCTCTAGCTCTATTTAAACAACTGGAGCTTCCTGGGGATCTTTGAGGATCAGTTATGCTAGGTAAAGTTTTGCTTATGTGGTGTGTGCATTTTTAGACAAGGCACCTTGGCACAGGGGATTAAATATCTGATTAGTTCATTTACCTGTTGTAGAGTATGCGTAGTTCTCCGGATGAAATTCTTATACTTCCTGAAATACAAGAATAAGAGATGGAAGAAGATCTTGAAGCACCATTCAGCCGTACCAGCACACGGTTGTGGATGTGGTTACTGAGTTCCAAATGAGGACTGGGTTGGCCAAGGAAGAATCAGCTCATGTTGCTTGTTAAAGCTTTTGGATTGCCAGGGAGATTCGGCCCTTGCCAGTGAATCCCAGTCACCAGACCGCATGGTAGGCCCAGCAGGAAAGAAACCCTTTAAAAAGAAGGGTAACAGAGAAGAGTTTAGAACTAGGCAGAGCACTGATGGATTTCCTGTGGGCTTGGGGACATCCGTGGGTGGAAGTGCTGGGTGTGGTCAGCAGCCCTGGTTCTGTGGAGCTGGTGGTGCCTGTGGGGGGAAAGCAGGGGGCGGGGCCTGGCTCAGGACAGGGAGGGAGTGCTGATTTTTGTGCCTAATTTTTTCCAAATTTCTAAGGTTGTGTACCTGACGACTGTAATAACCAGTCACTTGTGAATTCTGTGCAGCCCTTTAGGTGACTGGGGACAGGAACACAAATACCTGAAGATAAGTGTGCACTATTTTAAATTTTCTTTGTCATATGCTTTTTCAGCAAAAAGGGTTTTGTGTTGGAAATTCTACTGACACAGAGAGAGCCTTGAAAAAACAGCTTTTGATCGCCAAAAATTTGAGTATTCTATTTCATTACCTGTGTCTTTCCTGCTGGTGCCTGGACAGCTGACTAATGTCAGCAGAACATTCCTGAATCCAGGGAGCTCCCCTTCTTAGAGTACTTAGGCCCTGGGTCAGCTGCTGCCTCTAGTTTGTGGGTGCAGTTTGTCCTGGGCCCCGAGTGCAGGGAAGAACTGGTCGGACTGGGGTGAGCCCCGCTCTGTGGGCGTCCTCCTCATGCCTTGGTCAAGAGACCTCATTGTGACCTTTCAGTTTACTTTTTGCTATCCTGGTAAAGTCCTCAAATTTAACAGAGACATGTAGGGGTGACCACTTAGGTAGTCATTTAATAACTCTGGGCTTCTAAGGGAGATGACAAAAGTAGCTGGTATCAGGACATGTCCCAGTCTGCTCATTTTGCACATGAACTCAGAAATAAGTTGCCCCCCAAGTGCATCCTTCACGCCCCACACTGAACAGCATTCTTTCCATTCGGTTTTTTTTTTTTTTTTTTAATATTTATTCATTTACTTTAGTTGTACACAATGCAATGCATTCATGTCTACGTGGTGCTGAGGATCGAACCCGGGCCGCGCACGTGCGAGGCGAGCGCTCCGCTGCTGAGCCACAACCCCAGCCCCTACATTCAGTTTTATCCCTGTTCTCAGGTTGTGGTCATCTGTTGGGTCACTGCTCAGAGGCCAGTTATGTGAAAATTGTGAAGAACTTCAGCCTGTTTTCTTTTTCTTTTTTTCTTCCTTATTTATTTTTATTTTTTTTTTTTTTTGTGGGGGGAGGGTTGTTGGGCTTTAACCCAGGACCTCGTGGGCTAGGCGAGTGCTCTGCCACCGAGCTGCTCCCCTGACCCCTGCATCTTTTCTAGCAAACAAACCTGTGTCCTGTGACAGCCTCTGTAGCAGAACATTGTACCTGCCATTAAATTTGAAACTTATTTGTTCCAGTTGGTAAAGTGTTTGCAGGAAGCATTGGGTGTGTGCTGTGGCCTTTCCTGACGTGTCTGTCATGGCAGTGCTGCAGGACGTGGCTGGTCTTGCTGCAAGGTGGAGATACGGCTGCCTTGTTTTTGCACAACATTCAAAGAAAGTGCCCTGTCTTCTTTTAGTATTGGTTATTTCAAAATGAATATATTCTATTTAAAACTTGTTTTGCTTCTTTGTATATATTCCCCTTAGATTTATTGTGCACAGTTTGTTTAGTTATGTTTTGTGAATTATCAGGAGCTAATTTGATAAGTACTTGTGAATAACCTCCTGTAAATTAGTTTTATAAGAAAAACATACTAAACTATTTTCTGAACTCAGTTGTGCAGATTGACAGTTTTTTATCCCTGTAGCTTTGACTTTCTATGCTGTGTATTCATACCTGGGATCTGACAAACAATAGCCCTGTTCTCTTTGTTAAAACCTGAATTTTAAGAGAAAATGGCAGAATTAAAATTGGAAATAAGAAAACTGACATGGGCTATAAGTTATGTGTTAATGAATTAAGATACAAGGTACTAACAAGCCTATTCATTTAATCTGCCATTGCATTGTTTCATGCTGCAGTCTCTTGGTGGGGATTTATGTAGTTTGGATGTAAAAAAGTCCACTATCCATCCCCAGTCCAGCTGGCCTTGCTCACCGGCTCCTGTCGGGATTCCCTGTGGTAGGGAGGTGCATGCAGCCATGGGGTGTGCGGCTGTGTGTGGAATGTATAGCCCACAGAGCAAGCTCACCGCCAGGCATGGGGGTGGGGCCGGGGAGGAGTGAGTAGTGAGGAAGCCAGGCTCCCCAAGGCACCAGGGGGGCAGAGCACAGATGTCAAAGTCAGCGTTACTGCCAGTGGTCACAGACATGGAACACCTTTAATAAATACGGAGACTTCAGGAAATGCACTCACTTGCCCACCCTCATGGCTATTAAAGGCACTTGACCTCAGCCTTGGCGTCCTGTGCTGCACCCAGCGCTCCCTCGGTATGCGTACACAAATTACGGTGGCTGTGCGCGCCTACCCTAGGGGGAGTCATAATTTTGCCAAATGGCCTGAGGAGAGAGGGTGGTGCGCAATGGTCATTTCATTTGTGGAATCCTTATTGCAGTGGCCATCACAGTGATTCTTAGCATCACCAGACATCTACCAAAGCACCCACCTCCGGGTTTGCCATTCATCTGCTTGAGGAATTAATAATTCAGGGAGAAAACTGAAATTTAGCTTCAGCTTAAAAGGAATTTATAGTGCTACACAGCACCACAAAACACGGGCAGCCCTCCACAACTCCTAGGAGACCCGAAGTGCTGTCTCCCTTCCCCCTGCACGCTGGCACAGGCGAGTCAGCACACACAACAGCCTTAGCCCCTGTTTGAGGCCACAGAGGGAGCTGCTCCCTGGCGGCGGAGGCAAACTGCTGCCTTGTTTCTAGGCAGCGCTGCCACAGATCGAGTTGTCGCACTGGGAGTTTTCGGATTTAGGGATGCACTTGAGTTAGCTAGGGAGTTTCTAGAAGGTTCTGATCCCTCAGCTCCACCCCAGAATTTTCTATTTGATGGGTCTGGCACAGCCCTTGCCTTTCTTTTAGAAGTCTTAAATTCTCAGCTGATTCCATGGAACAGCCAGCTTTGGGGCTTGGCTCCTGTGGGTCAACAGGAAAAAGGAGCAGCATCCCTGGGGGCCCCCCCCCCCAGCAGGGCCCATGGAGAAAAGTCATCTGGACATCTTTGCTGCCACGTAGAAGTGGGGAGGTTCCCAAGGGCAGTGCTGCAGGGCTAAGGGAAGGAATACCAAGGCTCAAGGGATTCCTGAGCCATCAGAAGGGGAGGATGGTTTCCAGATCTAGAAAGATCCCGCACAAATCAGTGGCCAGCCAGGTTTTGAAAAGGCAACCAGTTGGGTGTGGTCTGAACCAGCAAAGATGGCTGTGTAAGTCCCTTGTTAAGCAAGGGACTCCAGAATCAGGGCTTTAAGTTTAGTCTAAGGAAATACACAGTCCACACAGCTGTACTCCCTGTCAAGTCCAGGTTCTCTGCCAAGCCCAGATGTGCACACTGTTGTCATCCCCAGTGCATGGGTTGTTAAATTCACACAGTGGTACATTGGTGAGCTGGCTTGCCCAAGGCAGTACAGCTGGGAATGAGCAAGGATGCTCCCCAGCTCAGTCTTCGCAACCCAGAGCCTTTGCTTATCACCACTACCGTGGGGTCCTGAGCAAGATGGCCATACAGCTGCAAAAATCAGCCTGGGAGGGAGCTGGTGTCACCTGGAAAGGAGGCTGGGGATGGCCTTAGCTCTGCCCTTTGCATTGACTGAGCAGTTCACTTCCTCCATGGGTTTTACTTGCTTTACCTGAGAACTGGGGTCTGAGTTCTCTTGTGATTTCCTTTCACCAATGAAACCTAAAATTCTAGCCCCTGACATCTGGGGTTCTGGGAGAAAGAGACAAGAAGGGTATGGTGGGTTTGTAACTTGTCAGCCTCCATGCTGAATTCCTAAGTCCCCAGGGTGGTCCCCAGGAAACACTTCTCTTCGTGAGATTTGGAAGGCAGAAGTGAAGTGGCAGTCCCGTGTCCCTTAGGCTCAGGAGGTTGCAGCAGGGGCACCTTACCTGCTGGCTTGTTGGCTGGCCTGAAGCTCCAGGTGGGTGTCTGGTGGGACCACATGTCTCCAGAGTTGGAAGGCGCAGATGTGGCTTCCAGCCATCCTTGGGAGATGCAGCTGTCCTTGCTCTCCTCACCTGACACCCATCTTCCTCTTCCTGCTGCCTACCTGGAGACTGCAAATTCTAGCATCAGAAGTGTTCTTTTGCCCTCGCCCTTGTATTTTGTGGTCGTCAGATGTAGTACAACCACATGCATTCAAAAGCCCCAGTGGACAGTAGTATGATTTCTGTATTCCACAGACATCCAAGTTTTGAAGAATACAAAAGGAGAAAAATACTTTCACCAGCTGTGAACCCACCTGTGCGCGTTGCCTTGTTCCTGGTATTCCAAGTTGCCTCTGACATCATTTAGCTTCAGCCAGAACTTTATTTTAGAGGAGTTGTGCTGGCAACTCCCAATTTTCCCTAAGAATGCTCAGGTCACCTCTCCAGAGGGTTGTTTTGCTGGGTATAGAATTCTGGGTCAACAATACGATTTTCTTTCAGCACTTGAAAGATGATGTCCACTCTCTCCTGAACTCCATGGTTCCTGATGAAAAATTGAGTTATTGCAATGATTATTCCCTCATGCTGTGGCCTAAATGTTTGTGTCCACCCTCCCCAAATTCATATGTTGAAACAATCTCCCTGTGATAGTAGTAAGAGGGGATTCCAGATTTCCATTAAAGAAGCAGGACCTCTATAAAAAATAAATGTCTGATTACAGGGAATTGGCCTTTTGCAGTGGTGGAGCTGGTTAGAAAGTCACTATAATACCATCGTCTTCATGTCTGTTATTTCTTCAAATTTGTTGTTCACCAATCTCCTGATGCTTCTAGGACCTTCTGATATCATCTCATTTTTGTTGTTGTTGTTGTTGTTGTTTTTTTACAATTTTCTGTTGATCTTCAAGTTCACGGAATCTTTCTGCTATTGAAACTTTCCAGTGAAATTCTGTTTTAAATATTGAAGTTTTGAAATTTTCCACTTGGTTCTTTTTTACGCCTTCTGTTTGCTGAGAACTTTTTTTTTTTTTTTTTTTCCATTTATCTCAAGAGGTTCTACCTCTGCACAGTTATAACAGCTGCTTTTACACCTCTCTGATAACTCCAGTGCCGGTGGCCTTGGAGCCTGGTGGACTGTCAATGCCTACCCCCGACCCGCAGGTGATCCATTTATTCCAATGAGTGAACCGTGTCTTAGTCATCCAAAGTCCTGAGTCTCCATGAGGGGCATTCGGGTGTTGGACATCCTGTGGTTTTGGACAAATGGGTAATGGCATGTGTCCACCACTACAGCATCAGAGTTGTTTCCACCCCCCACACACACCTATTCTAGGTGATCATTTGTATACAAATTTTTTTCATATTCCATTATTTCACAATGAAGGCAAATTTTATTTATAATAATTTCAATGAAAACACACCAGTTATTTAACCAATATGTCTTTAAAAAGACCCCAAAACCTGTGGAACAGGTAGAGTTGGCAAATCTCCCTCCTGCCATGTGATAATTGGCTTTCCCCTGGTGGACAGTGAGGACCACTCAAGGTCCCAGCTAGGATATGTCCTGGAGTAGCGTTCCTTGGGGGCACTGGCTGGCACTCGCCTATCTTGGGGCTCTGTGTAGCCCCTTTTCCTCACCAGGTGCCCCAGATCTGTCCAACCCTGAGTACGCCACAGGGTTCCCTCCTCCTTTCCTGGACCCCAGAGCCGGGAGGGACACCGTGGGGACTCAGGAAAGGGCTTGTTGAGTGGCCTGAGGGGCAGCTGCGCAGGGATGCGACATTCAGCCCTCTGCCCTGCAGGGGCAAGCTCGGAGGACAGTCCCTGCCCAGCCTCCTGGGCACTGGCGCAGACTCCTGCCCGTGGTCCTGTGCCCGGCACACCGTGGGTGTTCAGATGCTGGAGCAAAGGGGTCCCCTCCGTCCCCGCAGAGCCAGTTGCTTGAGGGCCAGGTGCCCTCGGGGCTCCACGGAGGGCGGCGCCTTTGGCCGGGTCTTCCCTCTGCTTGGGGAGCTGCGCCCCGAGGTCAGGATCTCCCCGGACCCAGACAGCCGCGGGAGCAGGGCCCTGGGGCCCTGGAGCCGAGGGAGCCGCCAGCTTGCCAACCGCGGGCAGAGGTGCAGCCAGCGCGGGGCAGGGGCGTTTTCTCTGGGAGACACCCCGGCAGTTGGGGGCGACGAGGAAGTGCCGAGGAAGGCGGAGTGTGGGTCTCGGGGAGCCGTGTGCAAGCACCCGCTACGTGGGCGGCCCTTAGGGTACGATGACTCCTGCCAGTGTCCCCACTTTTCAGGGGGAGAAAGACAAAGGAACCTGGCTGCTGGCCACGGTCCCGCGGCTTGTAGGAGGAGACGAGCGGAGTCCGTGCGTCCGCTCCGGGCCTTGGAGCCCCGCGCGCCTGCGCACAGGGGCACCTGCGGCCAGCCGAGGGAGCAACTCCGGCTGCGGCACAGGCGGCGCTCGGGAGTCCGCTAATGCTGGTTCATTAAAACTGGGAGGAGCTGGATATCAACCAGCGGGTGTTAACCCTTAATAACTCCCCCTTGGGTCCCTTGGATAGATGCCCTTCCTCCAGGAGAGCAGTGGGGAGGACTCGGGCTTTGGGCCCATTCATCTGTGGGTCTCTGGCTGGCCAGGTGCCTGGTGCCTGGTCCTCCCCTTGTCCCCTCCGGGAGGCGGACGCCGGCAGCCCTTTGGCCAGCAGTTGTGAGCTGAATTTCAGGGCCCTCTTACCTCGAGGCCCTGGGGCTTGTGCAGAGGACCACGCACACCGCCCCCGGTGGCCGTGGCGGGAACTGCACCTGCCCAGCCTCTTGGCTACATCCCCAAGATGCAGCAGGCACCTAGAGAAAGCTGCCCCTCCTGGCCAGGGCGGGCAGACCTACACCTCTCCCCGGGTGGGGAATGACCCCTGGATACTGGGCAGGCAAAGTTTATCCTCAAAGGGCTGGAGGCAGAGACCCCACCCAGACATCCTCAGGCACCCTGCTTGGCTACAGACTCCCCATCCTCCATCACCGGCCAGCCTGCCTGACCTCAAACCTCCCCTATGCCAGGCCCCCAGGGTCAGCCTGCAGCCCTTGTTTATCACAGAGAACGGCCCACACACTCAGTCGACCCCTGCAGGCCTCTCCTGGCCCTCACCTGCTGGTGGCCATTCCTGGGCCTCTCCTACCCTCTGAGGGCCCTGGCCCTCCGAAATGTTCTTTATACTTCAGCAGCTCCCATTCAGGAGGCTTCCCCAGGAAGCTGGTCCTGGTCACTGCACCCCTGCCCCCTGCCTGCCAGCCCCTGCACCTCCCTTAGGCAGAGCCCTAGGGCATGGGTGGCCTCCACAGACAGTGATGTTCCTCCTTGTTTTGAAGACCTCGTTCAGGCATTTGGCACAGTGTAACGGGAGCCAGGGATCACCCTGTGGTACCCACATGCCCACTGCTTTGCTTTAAAGCCTTCTTTAGAAAATAAACATTGTGCTGGGCGCGGTGGCGCACGCCTGTCATCCCAGCACTTTGGGAGGCTGAGGCAGGAGGATCGTGAGTTCAAAGCCAGCCTCAGCAATGGCGAAGCACTTAACAACTCAGTGAGACCCTGTCTCTAAATAAAATACAAAAAAGGACTGGGGATGTGGCCCAGTGGTCAACTGCCCCTGAGTTCAATCCCTGGTACCTAAAAAAAAAAAAATAAATAAACATTGTGGGTATAGTCGGGGCCTCCTCTCTCCCCTCTCCAGAAAAGACGCTGGCCTGGGACTGGGGGGCGGGGATTGACAGTGTCTGGAACCTTTGCCCTTGTCACAACAGGAGGAAGGACGCTCTGGCACATAGAGGGCAGGGGCCAGGATGCCACTAAACACCCTGCTGCTCCAGGGTGGTCCCAGCCGCAGTGAGCCCGCCTGAAAGCGCCCTGTGGGGGAACCCTCCCCTCGAGTTCCTCTCTCCTGTGGGAGGGGTCCCGGCCTGCGCCCCAGGGTGGGCGTCCGGCCCGCTCTCTGGCTACGCGGGGGTTGCTCTTGCGGACGGTCTTGAGCCTAGCGGCCAGGCAGGGCGGCGGCACCGCTCGCTGGACAACGTGCTCAGCCACAGGCCCGCGCCCCGCCCTGGGCAGCCAGACCCAGGAGGGAGGGAGCGCCCCCCACCGCCAGGCCTGGCCTTTTAGGCTCAGGTTTTGGTGGGACATTCACAGCCCTCTTCTGGGACTTGCCTGCTCCCATCCTAGGCTCGCATTTCCCTTGGACTCTTTGTCTTTCTCATTGAGTTTTTACAAATTCTTAAGATATCTTCAATGTTGATCCTTTTTCTGTCAAATCCATTTCCAATATTTTGTCTCAATCTGCGCTTCCTGCTTTTTTACTGATGTCTTTGGTTGTTCAGAGGGTTCTATTTTAATGTCGTTGAATTGATCAGTTTCCTGAAAGCTTCAAAAACTCACTTTTCCCATTAATGTCCTTAACCACCTGAATTTATTTTTGTGTATGGTTTGAGGAAGTGATATAATTTTACTCCCTACTTCTTATATATACACATTGTTCTAGCTGTATTTGTTAACTAGGCTATATTTATTTATTTATTTTATTTTATTTTATTTTATTTTGTGGTACAGGGGATTGAACCCAGGGGCACTCAACCACTGGGCCACATCCCCAGCCCTTATTTTATTTAGAGACAGGGTCTCACTGAGTTGCTAAGTGCCTCGCCATTGCTGAGGCTGGCTTTGAACTCACGATCCTCCTGTCTCAGCCTCCCAAAGTGCTGGGATTACAGGCGTGCGCCACCAGGCCCGGCTATATTTAAATTTTTATTTTCATACAACTTCTTAGTAGAAGAAAATTTGTGAAGCTGGACACAGTGGTGTACACCTGTAATCCCAGTGCTCAGGGGGCTGAGACAAGAGGATTGCAAGTTTGAGGCCAGCCTCAGCAACTTAGCAGGACCCTGTCTCAAAATAAAAAACTGAAGGACTGGTGGTGTGGCTCGGTGGGAGAGCACCCCTGCATGTCAGGCATGTCCCCACCACTGAGCCACACCCAGCCCCAATCCACCAGCTCCTCCTGTCTGCCCTCAGTGTGCCCTCTCCATCTATCCGCCCTCCTCTGTGCCCTGAGTTTCACTGAGCAGTTTGAAAGTGTGGATGATGTCACAACACCCAACTCCTCGATATTTCAACGTGCATTTCCAAGGAATAAAGACATCTTTTACACAATTCCAATTGCATCACCACATCTAAATCTGCAGTAATAATGTTATCTGTCATCCATGTTCAAATTTCTGCATTTGTCCTAAAATGTCCTTGATTGCTGTAGTTTTGAAAACAATTTTGATTCAGGTGTCCGTCCCTCTGTGTGGGAGAGCTCTCCCTGCTTCCTTCCTTCCTTCCTTCCTTCCTTCCTTCCTTCCTTCCTTCCTTCTCTCTTCTGGTACCAAGGTGCAACCAGGGGTGCTCTACCACTGAGCCCATCCCAACCCTTTTTCTTTTTTATTTTGAGACAGGGTCTCACTAGGTTGCTGAGGCTGGCCTTGAACTTGGGATCCTCCTGCTTCAGCCTCCTGAGCGCTGGGATCACAGGTGTGTGCCACCGTGCCTAGCTTTTCATTTTGTTGTTTGTGGCTTTTTTTTTTTTTTAAATGACATACACATTTTTTGAAGAGTAAAGGCCACTGACTTTACCAGATGCCTCCAACTTGAGTTGTCTGTCCTCTTGCGTTCTGGTTTGGATGTGAGGTGTCCCCCAAAAGCGAACGTGAGAGACGATGCAGGAAGGCTCGAGGAGAAACGATTGGGTTGTAAGAGTTTTAACCCAATCGGGGACTTACGCCGGACAGGGGTTAACTGAGTGGTAACTGGAGTGGCAGGGTGTGGCTGGAGGAGGTGGGCCTGGGGCCTGGCTCTGGGGACGTGTTTGTATCTGGAGAGTGGAGTCTCTCTGCTTACGGGTCACCGTGCTGTGAGCTGCTTCCCTCCGCCGACCCTCTCCCGCCGTGATGTCCAGCCTGAGGTTCGGAGAGGCCTTCTGTGGACCACGACCTCTGAACCCGCGAGCCCTCCAGTGAACTCTCCCTCCCCTACGGTGGTGCTGGTCGGGTCCTTTCCTCACAGCAGCCCAAAAGCTGACTGAAACATCTTGCGCAGAGTCAGGGCAAACCTTCTTGGCAGGCTCTGGCTGCCTGCCTCACTCATGCACCCAACCACGATGCCACCCACCACGTTGTGACCAGGCCCAAGGTTCCTCACCAGAGGAATGTGGCTGCCCCGGGCGTGGTGGGCCAGCCCCCGCAATCGTGAGCTGCACGAACCTCTTTGCTTTGAAAGTGAAATCAATCAGCAAGGTCGTCCGCCTTGGGCCACTGGCTTGGAGGGTGCTGGGCAGCTTCTGCTCTTGGCACTCAACCAGCCGCTGCAGGGGGAGCTCCGCCACCGCGACGGTGCCTGCAGCTCTCGCGCCCTTGACCCAGGCCTGTAGCGCCTGCCTGCGGGAGCCATCACACCAGAGACTGCGGGGAGCGGAGAGCGACGCGGATGCGCCCTTTCCTGGACGTGCCATTCTAAAACTCTGGCTGGCATTCTTGAGAAAGAACAGCTCCCCACGGCCCACCTCCCCCCAACCCATTTTGTAAATTAGTGTTTATTACTTTTTTTAATTTTTATTTTTTTGCACTGGGGATTGGACTCAGGGGCACTCGACCCCTGGGCCACATCCCCAGCCCTTTTTTGTATTTTATTTAGAGACAGGGTCTCACTGAGTCGCTAAGTGCCTCGCCATGGCTGAGGCTGGCTTTGAACTCACGATCCTCCTGCCTCGGCCTCCCAAGAGCTGGGGTTACAGGCGTGCGCCCCTGCTTTGTTTATTACTTTTGATTGACACATGGTGATGGTCACTCCTGGGGGGGGGGGGCCCAGTGTGGTGTTTCCAGTACGTGCGCGTCATGGGCGGCGGCCAGCCCAGGTAGCTGGCACACCTGTCTCTTGAGGCATTGATCATCTGTGTCGGAGAGCGTCCAGGGCCTCTCCTCAGGCTCTTCTGAATTGTGGGCTTAGTCCATGTCAGCAAGGTCCCCCTGCCATGCTGGACATCAGGAGTCACGCCTCCCGTCCCTGCGGCCGGGCCCTCCGACCACCCTCTACACCTCTCCCTCCCCACACTCGTCCCAGGCCCTGTGGGCGCTTTCTAAACATCACTGCAGATCTGTGGGGTCACAGTTGGACCGAGGATGTGTCTCAAGGGCCAGTGGAAGGCTTGGCCCCTGGCTGGAGGGAAGGAAGCTGGAGGCGGTGAGGCCTAGTTCCAGGAAGGGAGTCACTGGAGGCCTGTCCTCAAAGGGGGGAATCTTGTCCCCAGCCCCTCCTCTCTCTCTGCTTCCTGGCCTCCATAAAGTGTTCCCCCACATGTTCCCCCACGATGTCCTGCCCCACCACAGGCCCAGAAACAAGAGTCAAGGGACCACAGACTGAAACCTCTGAAACCATGAGCCAAAATAAACCTTTTCCTCCTTTTAAATTGATTTTCTTAGGTATTTTATCACAGTGATGAAAAGCTGCCTAACACACATGGTTTCCTTTAAGAAGAAAATTCATGTGGTGTAATGGCCTTTGCTGATGGTATTTATAAGGTCCTTGCTTAGCATCTGGATGGCCATCTTAAGTGACAGCCGCCATTTTAAGGAAAGTTTCGCTTTCAGCCCAAGGGCATTTGTGTGTGTGTGTGTGTGTGTGTGTGTGTGTGTGACCAGGGATTGAACTCAGGGGCACTCGACCACTGGGCCACATCCCCAGCCCTTTTTTGTATTTTATTTAGAGACAGGGTCTCACTGAGTTGCTAAGTGCCTCACCATTGCTGAGGCTGGCTTTGAACTCGTGATCCTCCTGCTTCAGCCTCCCAAAGTGCTGGGATTACAGGTGTGTGCCACTGTGCCCGGCCCAAGGGCATTTCTTAGAAAGGCTCACCACTCCCTCATACCAACCCCACTCCCAACTGCCCATTTTAGGACCTGCCAGGCTCTGAGTCCTGAGCCTGCCCCATAAAAGTCCCAGAACCCAAGCCTGTTTTGCCTCTCTCGGCTATTGAGAGAGGGCCTTTATTTGTTAGCTCTGACAAACTCTTGTGTGTATCTCTGCCTGGTCTCTGTCTTTCATTTCTCACTTACCCCATCTCTCATTCCTCGCTTTCCTGCCAGTATTATACTCCAGTGATTTCCAGCAGGCCAGTGGGAGCCCCACCAGCTAGCCCTGGGCTCTGGGAGTGTCCTTCCTGTTCTGGGAGAGCCTCCTGACTTTAGGATACCAAAGGCCCAGGCTCTCCTTGTGTGCACTCTGCCCCACCAAGGAATCAGCCTTTGCTGCCCGAAGCCCTGCCTCTTCTTCATGGAAAAGGGTGTTTAGAGGCCACATCTGGGCCCAGACCTCTCCCCTCTCCAGGCCTCTAATTCCAACTCCTCTGCTAGAAGTTCTTAGAATTTCGTAAAACTGAGCTCAAGGGAGGAGGGCTAGAATTAGGGCAGCTCCTGGTCCAGCTCCTGGGTGTCAGGTGGGGGATTGAGGGACCTGGGAGTGGTGGGGTGGGCTTTTGGCACCAAGCAGTAGAGGGCCTGGCCTCCCATGCCCTGGCCTCCCACTGGCCCTTTCCTAACGCTACAGATGTTATTGCTCCTACTTGGGCCCAATGGCATGCCCACCAGCGCCTGCACCCCTTCTAGACTGCTCAGGACCTGGAGGGACTCAGGCCACCCCATCACATGCTGGCTGTGTCTGGAGCAGTCCAGGGATGGTCACTTGAGCACAGGTCGCAGGGATTGCCGGGCAGATTTTCTGGAGGACCTCAGATGTGAGACCTGGGTGCACGGCCTGCTCTGTGCCCTCCCCAGCTCTAGAAAAGTGGGAGCAGAGACCCCGGTCTGCCAGCTCACAGCTGCCTCCAGGCCAAGGTGCTGCCCAAGTCCACGCACCCTGCAACCAGCAGGGGCTGCCAAAGACTCCAGGAGCATCGACACCCACTCATGGGCCAGCGCCCCACATCACCCCGCACGCTCCCGGTTCCTGCTCTCAGGAAGTGCCCTGCCTCTGTCCTTCAGGCCAGCCCCTCCAGGCCTCCTTGGGGGTTGCTGAGTCAGGGTGGAGCACTGGAAGGGACAACACAGTGACACTAAGATGAGAACAGCCGGTGGTCTGGGCGGAGCTGCCCTGACTTTCCTGGGCGGGAGCCTGGAGGCAGGCGGCACAGCCCTTGCACCTGCTGGCAGGGCGCCAGGACCTCCTCTCCTAGGACATGTGTTTTCTGGTCCCCCGCTGTCCCATTAACAGGTCACCTCTCCAGTCTTGCCGGCAGCTTCCTCACCCTCACCCCGTAGGCAGGGACTTGGAGGTGCGGCCTTGGAGGGACCACGTGGGCCTGGGGCGGGGCCTGGGAGGAACCACCTGGGGTCTGGGCGGGGCCTTGGAGGGACCACGTGGGGTATGGGCGGGGCCTGGGAGGAACCACGTGGGCCTGGGGCGGGGCCTGGGAGGAACCACCTGGGGCCTGGGCGGGGCCTTGGTGGGACCACGTGGGTATGGGCGGGGCCTTGGAGGAACCAAGTGGGCCTGGGGCGGGGCCTGGGGCGGGGCCTGGGAGGAACCACCGGGGCCTGGGCGGGGCCTTGGCGGGACCACGTGGGAATGGGCGGGGCCTTGGAGGAACCACGTGGGGCTGGGCGGGGCCTTAGAGGAACCACGTGGGGGGCTGGGCGGGGCCTTGGAGGAATCCCGTGGGGGGGCTGGGCGAGGCCTTGGAGGAACCACGTGGGCCTGGGGCGGGGCCTGGGGCGGGGCCTGGGGGTGGGGTCTGGCTGGTGGGGTTTGCCAAGGCTTCTGGTCCTTCTAGGTACCACAGCCTGGGCAGCTGGGCCCTGCCTGGAGGAAGGGAGGTGGGGTGGGGAGCGTGGCCTTGCCAGCCCTGGGGCTCAGGGCTCAGGGCAGGGCCTGTGCTGCCTGGTCCGCGCTGTCTGGGCCTGGAGGCCGCCGTCCAAGTTCGGTCCTCAAGTTCCTGTCGAATGCGGAAAGGGAGGGGGAGGAGCGGGCGAGTGTGGCGGCCGCCCTTGGCGGGTGGCCGGGGAGGGAGGGACGGAGCTCTGCTGGCCGTTGGCAGGAGTGGCGGCCTCCTGTGTGCCGGTCCCCGTCCTGAGCCCTCCACGTGTGGCTCACCTACTGCTCAGAATAGCCCTGAGAGGGGGAACTGTGTTTTACTGTTGAGAATTCGCAGGCACAGAGACGGTGAGTGACTTGCTCAGGGTCGCCCAGGCAGTGACAGGTAGCGCAGGACATCTTGGAACGCTGGCGGGGCTCCAGAGCCCATGCCCTTCGTGGCCACCTCTGTCTTTGGAGACGTCCCTCCCTTGGAGCCACCACGCGGGCACCAGGCAGCCGTGTAAGACACCACAGCAGCGCCCAGGCCTCCAGCCTCTCCCCGCTGCTCCTGGCTGGGTCCCACGGGCCGCCTGCGCCATGGGCCACAGGGCATCCTCTGGCCAGAAGCCACCCGGAGCGCTGTGGCTGCAGGTCACCCACCTGGTCGTCTGCAGGCTTCCCGCTTCGGGCCTGCCCTGTGCCACCAGGAGCACAGCCACAGGCCCCGCGGGGCAGAAGGGTGTGCGGGCAACACCCACCCTGTGGTGGCCCGTCCGTCGCCTTCCTCTGGTGGGGAAAGACAGTCCACCTCCTCAAGGGAGCGGGGAATGGAGGCGGGTGGAAGCACGGCGGGGACCCAGACAGAGGTGCCCAGGGCCACATCTGGCCTCCAGCTCGCAGGCCCCCATGGCCAGGATACTGGCTGTGGCTCCCGGCTGTGGTTCCCGCCCCGGTCTGGCTCTCCTGACAGGTGCCCACGGGTCATCTCCTTTGCCGCTGACCTCCCTGGAGCTGGGTTTTGGTGCTGGTTGTGAAGACTCCAGGCCAGCCAGGTTTGGACCGGCACTGGTGTGTCACAGAGCCTGTGAGGGGCCCAGAGATACGAGCAGTCCACAGGGTTGATGGGAGGGAGAGCGTCGCCCTCTAGCATGGTAGGGACTCCATGGCTAGGAGTTTATCCTGTATTTCAAGATAGCTCCAAGGGGGAACTTTGTTCCTTGCACAAGGAGATAATAGATGTTTGAGGTAATAGGTATGCTAAGCACCCCGATTTTTAAATTTTTAAAAAATTGTTAGCCGGGTGCGGTGGCGCACGCCTGTAATCCCAGCACTTTGGGAGGCTGAGACAGGAGGATCGCGAGTTCAAAGCCAGCCTCAGCAATGGCGAGGCACTTAGCAGCTCAGTGAGACCCTGTCTCTAATAAAATACAAAAAAAAAAAAAAAAAAAAAAAAAAGGGTGGGGCTGGGGATGTGACCCAGTGGTCGAGTGCCCCTGAGTTCAATCCCTGGTACCACCAAAAAAAAAAAAAAAAAAAAAAAAAAAAAAAATTGTTGTTAGGGGGCTGGGGTTGTGACTCAGCGGTAGAGCGCTCGCCTAGCACGTGGGCGACCCGGGTTCGAAAACACATTGAATAAAACGCGGTGTGTACAACTAAAGCAAATAAATAAAAATATTTTAAAAAATTGTTGATAGACCTTTATTTTATGTATTTATTTTTATGTGGTGCTGAGGATCAAACCCAGTGCCTCACACATGCCAGGCAAGAGCTCTACCACTGAGCCTCAGTCCCAGCCCTAATCACTCTGATTTGATCATTACACAGTATATACATGTATCAAAACATCACACTATACCCCTCCAACATTTTTTAAAAAATAAAAGAGAGCTGGGTGTGGTGGCACACACCTGCAGTCCCAGATGCCAGGGAGGCTGGGTAGGGAGGATCACTACTCAAGCCCAGGAGTTCAAGGTCAGCCTGGGCAGCAGAGGAAGACCCCCATCTCATAAAATAAACCAAAAACCAAGAAGGAAATGTTGAACCTGAGCACATGAGTTTAACAAATGCTGAGGCAGGGGTAATATCTGTGTGTGGGCTTATTTTATGGAAAAATACTAGAAGTATCTATCAGAAAATGTTAACAGTTATTAGCTCTGGATGGAGGTTGTGGGTAATTTTAATTTGAAAATTATTGCTAGCTCATTCTCCTGTTTTCTGGCTTCCCTACAAGTTGTGATTTGTGTTTTAAAAAGGAAAAATAAATAAATAAGTGAAGCTTTTTTCCCCACAAGCTTCTTCCCTTAACTCTTTTTTTTTTTTTTTTTTTTTTTTTGGTACCAGGGATTGAACTCAGGGGCACTTGACCACTGGGCCACAGCCCCAGCCCTTTTTTGTATTTTATTAGAGACAGGGTCTCACTGAGTTGCTAAGTGCCTCGCCATTGCTGAGGTTGGCTTTGAACTCGCGGTCCTCTTGCCTCAGCCTCCCAAGTGTTCCCTTAACTCTTCCCACTGAGGTGTGCTGGGAAGGGCTGGGTCCCTCAGGGACAGGGAGGCTGCCCCTGCTGGGGTGCGGGCAGCAGAGGACCCCCATTCTGCCCCTGCCCCCCAGACCTGCCCCTGAGACGCCAGCAGGCTGCTGCCCAGGCGCCATACTACCTCCTGGCTGTGAGGAAGGCGGGCATGGAGTTTAGGGGGCAGCAGGGGAGTCACCCCTCCCAGCAGAGGTTCCTGAGGAAGCCAGGATCCCTAGGGCTCCTTGCTTAGCCTGCCCTGGCTGCAGGTGAGGAAGAGGAAGGAGGGCAGGGAGGAGCAGGGCAGGGCAGGGCAGGTCCCCTGGGTGGACGCCTGCCTGGGGTTAAACACCTCAGGCAGCCCCGAGTGCAGCCCTGCCCCTGCTTCTTAGCTAGTCACTTCCCCTCTCAGCCTCCACTTACCGCTCTGTAAAACGGGGCACAACAGCCTTTCCTCCTAAGGCTGTGATTCTCAGCTTGGGGCGATTTTGCACCCAGCCCTGCCAGTCCTGGAGACACCGCTGGCTGCCAAGAGCCGGGAAGGGTGCTACTGGCATCTAGAAGCCGCCCTGAAGTCAGAGGTGCTGTTAAGCATCCCCCCGTGTGCAGGCAGGCCCCACCCGCCCGCCGTGTCGGGTGCCAAGGTGAAGGCAGGGTTCGGACAAGAGGCACGCAGGGCCCTGAGGGTGGTAGTCGTCACGACCCCAGCTGTGAAATGGGAGCTTCTATACCAACCTGGCGGCAAGACGCGAGCTGGGGAGGATGACCGCGCTGTCTCCTTCTCCCCGCAGTCTGGAAGATGTCAGAGCTTTCCAAATGGCCACTGGCAGCTTTCCTTCCCCCCTCCGGCCAAGGTCAGGACTGGGGTCGCAGCTCTGCTTTATAAGGCGCTCCCCCACCCTTCTCTGGAACACAGACTGGTCCCAAGGATGCTGACACAGCAGGGCCCAGCAGCGGGAGGTCAGGGCGGGCAGAGTAGGTGCCCACGGGGGGCCCTCTCCTGCGGGACCCCATGAGCTGTGCAGTAGAGCTGCTGCCCCACCCCCACCCCGCATTAGCCTCCCAGCTCCCCGCCGCCGGCCGTGCTGCAGTCCCCCACCGGCCTCCAGGCATGGGCATGGCGTGACTGACATGAAGCGTCCACTTCCTCAAGACCAGGGCCCTACTGCAGTGGCATTCATTCTCCAGGCCCCCCACCCCTGTCCCTGTGGGTCAGGCCCAGAGGTCAGGGCCCAGCCGCGTCCCCTGGGTCTGGGGCTGCCACTCTAATTTACTGTGCACACAATGCCCCTTTGCTGGAACAAAGCCTGGTCCCAGGGACGCTGACCACTCCTTCCCCTGCCCTCTCCTCGAGGACCCGGCCTTCCTCACAGCTTTTTGCTGAGAATAGCGCCCTCTGCAGGTCGGTGCACCACGGCTTCCTCCCGCACTCTGCTTCTGGTGGGACCTGCCCCTGACTGTGTGGCTCTAACTGATGCAGTCCCCTTCCTCCATATCCTGATGTCCCCGTGACTGGAAGGAAGGTGGTTTAGGCCAGCTGCCCGCTTCTCCTTGAAATCAGCAGCAGCAGGCCCTGTTCTGGAGAGCAGTGGCACTGTCCCTGGCCTGGAAGCTGTCACCTGTGCTTGGCCTTGTGGGCAGGGGTGGGTTTTAGTCTCTGGCCTGGAGACTCGGGGACCTGGATGCCAAGCAGGGAGGTTCTGGGACTTAAGAACCAGTAAATTCGCACAGGACAGAAAACCTCATTTCCAAAGCTGGCATCACATCAAGGTTTATTTTTTTCTCACACACTCTGAAGAACGGGGCAGCAGCAGGGGTGGTGTCCTCAGCTCTGCTAGATCTTCAGAGGCAACTTCTGGGCTCCACCATCCAGAGGGAGATGTGATCTTATCAACGTTGCCAGAGGACTCCTGCCTCTGCTCCCTTCTCCCCCAGGCTGAACAGAGCCAGGGTGGGAGAGAAGAAAAAGCCAGGGCCCAACGTAGGTCCAACTGAGGCTTTGTGGGAGCAGGGAAGAGAGGAGGACTTTTAGGAACTTTCTGGAAGCCCCATCCATCCCTCCTGTTTATACCTTGTTGTCCACTCTGGCCCACAAGTAGCTTCATACATGTGTTTCATTTCATCTGGGCACTTTGGACCCTCTAAGTGGGGTTCTCTGAAGATGAGGTTGAAGCCTGGGGACCTGACAGAAGGCACTTCCTTAGGGCTGGGAGTGGACCCAGGCAGCCTGGTGCTGTGAATGCGGTTGAGAGGGGCCAGCAGGGGGCAGCATTTGGCCTCAAGTCATACTTAATACCCATTTTAGCTGCTCTGCCTTTTCCAGGTGTGATCTCTTATCATTCCCAAGGCCAAGTTCGTTCAGCTCAGTCTTAGCTTCACTCCAGGAACCTGAGCAAAGGATCCAGGTCTAAGTGTCCCAGGCTGGAAAGGGCAGATGCAGCTGGCAGAAGCCAGCAGAAGGGGTGACCAGCGGGAGTAGTGAGAGCAGTGAGCCACCCAGGTAGGGCCATGGTGCTACTCAGAAGAAAACAGGTAGTAGAAGCCTCGAGAAGCAAGAGCAGCGGCGGGGACGGTGACCCCCAAAGCTGAGTGGCTGCAGAGACCGTTGGGTCCTCAGAGAGCAAAGTACCCGAGTTGATAAACCCTGAATTCTTAGCAGCTTCCTCTCGAGACTCTCATTTCCCTCTCCCCTTTGCCACCATCCCTGGTCCTCAGAAGGCCAGGGGGAGAAGTGGGTAGTCTGAGTGGATCTCTGCAGGGCCCCCTCTGGTTTCTCTGGCCAGCAAAAGGGCTCTGGCTAGGTAGGCCATGGCCAAGGCAGCAGTGTGGTTTGTGTGTGTGTGTGTGTGTGTGTGTGTGGGGTGACCTGATATTGGACTTGAGACCTGGGGTCGCTGAGACGCCATGCACATGCTGGACAGCTGCAGAGACAGATTATAGCTCAGAGCATCAATTCAGCCTTCAAGAATTCTCTGTGAGCCACTTCCTCTGGCTTCTGTAGCAAACTGCCAAGATGCTCGGTATTTTTTAGTGGGTGGGAAGAGGGGGACAGCCTCTCAGTTTGGGGAAGCTCCTAACATGTCGTGTTTAGCAGCCTGGCCAGGAGGGAATCGCCCTGCCTGGGGAGCCTGCCAAGGAGGCTGCCTGCTCAACCTCACAGGGCCATCTGGGGAAGTGATGGCCCCGATAGGGTGATCGTTTCTTTAAGGCTATTTTGTGGGTTCCTCCTCAAGCCCCACACCTACTGGGTATGCACCAACACAGAAAGAAAGCAGGCCTGGGAGGCAGCAGTGAGCACTGTTTACTCAGTTCGGTTATACACCATCAGCCACCCTCTGGTGACCAGCTCCCACCCAGTCCCTCCTTATAGGGGACAGTTAATACAAACAAAAATAGTTTTCTACAAAACCAAGTTTCCACCCCCTCCCAACCCTTCTTTCTATCCCCAACCCCAGATGGTGAGTTCCTTGGTCACCAGGCCGCTGTGGGGCTCGGGGTTTGGTGGGTTGCAAAGGAAAATAAAGAATATAAAAGAGAATCAAGTCAGCGACTAGAGTGGTAGGCAACTGGAGTTCCGGGCCGCTGGTGGTGGTAAGCTGGGCGGGCGCGGGGGGTGGCCGCCACAGTCCTGCGTGTACGTGAGGTGGGGCGGGATGGGGGTGTTGGGGCGAGCAGCGTTTCTCCCGGCCCTCGTCTCACCACGGCAAAGAAAAAGAAAAGTGAAAAGAAGGAGAAATTAAGAATAAGAAAATAAAGAGGCGGCAGGTAATAGAAAAGAAGAACGAAAACCCAAGTCGCAGGCTGCAGGGGCAGGACCCACCGCGCCCCAGCCGCGCGGGGAGGGCAGCGCCGGGCGGCGGGGCCGCGAGGCGGGAGCGGGAGCGGGAGGACTCTGCTGAGTAGCACCTGGGGGCAGCTGGGCCGCACCCGTGTCGCCGCCCGGCCTCGGACGCCTGGGACCCCGGGCGCGGGGCGCGGGCGCGCGGCCCCCTCCCTGGCCGCGGTCCCGGGCGCGGCTCAGCAGCCCAGGCGGGCGGCCAGCCCCAGCAGCAGCAGGCAGCCGAGCAGCGTGGCGGGGCGCGGGGCGGCCCCGGGCGCGCGGTCGCAGTCCAGGCCGCCGTCGGCGGCGGCGAGGTCGCAGCGGGGCTGCTCGCAGCGCACACCCGAGTAGCCGCGCGGGCAGGCGCAGCGCTGGTTCTGCAGGCAGGTGCCGCCGTTCTGGCACAGCAGCTGGTCGTCGTCGCACACGTTGGCTGCGGGGCGGAGGGGGCAGTTGACGCGGCTGGCCCACCCCGTGTCGGAGCTTCGGCGAGGGCCTATGGGGGCCCGGGGGCGGCTGGCCAGGGGCACGGAGGCCCAGGGCGGACGCGGCGCGCACCGCCCCTGCTGGCTCGGCGACGACGCCCGGCAAGACCTGGCCCCGTCGGCCCCACTGCTCCCCTCCCCGCCCGCCGCCTCCCGCCGGAGCCGGCCACGACCCTGGGGCGCCCTTCCGCCCTCCGCCCGCCACCTCAGCTCGGTCTCGCCGAGCTTTCCGCCTGGGGCGGACCCTGCCCCCGACACCAGGCCCCGCCCACAGGTCCCTCCCGCCGCTCCGCCGCGTCAGGCCCCGCCCACCCGGGCGGCGCGCACTCACGGTAGCAGCCCTGGCGCCAGTAGTGCGTGGGGAGGCAGTCGTCGCACTTGGGCCCCACCGCGCCCTCGCGGCACTCGCAGAAGCCCGTCTCGTTGCACCGGTCGTGCACGGAGCCGATCTGGTTGCAGTTACACTCTGGGCGGACATGTGCACGGGCGCGCCGTCAGGGCGACCTGTGGGTGCCCTCCGCGGGGACGCATCCCGCCGAGCCTCGCACCCCTCCCAGCTGGCTCTCCCTGTCTGCTGGAGCCCACGTCTGGGCAGCCGGTGGAGCTGCCTGGAAAGGCTAGATCTCAAGGGAAGCCTCCATCTTCCTCCCCTGGCCCTGGCCCTGGCGCTGTGTGGCTTGGGCTGGTCCCTTCGCCTCTCTGGACAGCTGGAGGGGTACTCAATTCTTTTCAGCCCCGAAGAGCTATGAGTCTGGCAGGTGGCAGGCCACCAAGCATCTGTCCAGGAGGCTGTGGAGTGTGTGAGTGGGTGTGTGAGGGTGACCCCTCCACAGGGCTGCCCTCCTCCTGCCCAGCAGGGTGGTGGAGAGGTCCAATCCCTCCACCCCCAGTTCTTGAAGCCCAGTGCTGCGCCCGGGGTTGGAAACAGAGACAGGGAGAGAAGGGGCACCTCTAATCTGACTGGAGGTCCTGCCTGTCCCTGCTGCTGCTGGCCCAGTGAGCCCTGGCTCCACGATTCTGTGTGCATCACTCCGGGCAGCTGGAATGATCTGAAGGGCTGCTGCCTTGGTTCAGGCCACAGCTCCAGCCTCACACAGGCCCTCCCCTGCACAGCCAGAGCTGCCTGTGAGGGTGCGCGGCGGGGCCCCAGGGAGGGCTGGCAGTGGGCACAGCCCCTGAAGCTGAGGCCTGGTCTCTGCTGGAGAGAGGCGGGCAGCAGCCCAGGCTACCCTCGCTGGCTCCCCGCCCTTAGGCTTTCAGGGTGGGTGTTGGTTGGGGGTTATGGGTTTGGCTCTCTGGGATGGTCTGCCCCCTGTCTGGGCCCAAGGCCTCCGTGCACTTCCTTTTCCTCTACCCCAGCCAAGTCTTGGAGCAGAGTGTCGGAGAAAGCAGAGCAGGTGCCTACAGGGCAGAGGGCAGCTGGTGTGAGCTGGGCCTCTGCTTATGAAACATTTGAAGGAGACGCCTCAGCAGCAGAAGAGGGCTGGACACCTTTAACCTGATCACCTCCCGACCTTACAATGTGGGGCCAGAGAGGGCAAGGGACTGGCCCAAAGGCACACAGCAAGGCCAGCTCTAGAACCCAGCCTTTGACTCCCAACTAGAGGCTCTACATCTCCAGGCCCCGTGGGAAGAAGCCACGGGGTGGCCACTAGCAGAGCGGTTCTGGAGGTATCCATCCCTAGAAGCACCTGCTGGAGGGGGCCTCGGGGTTGGGGGCCTTGGGGTTGGGATTTCTGCACCACCCCAGGAGACTGCAACACAGGGTCTCCACCCGCACTGCCTGCGCTGTCTGCGGTGCTGCCCATCTTACCCTGCGCTGTCTGTCTGCGGTGCTGCCCATCTTACCCTGCGCTGTCTGCGGTGCTGCCCATCTTACCCTGCGCTGTCTGCGGTGCTGCCCATCTTACCCTGCGCTGTCTGTCTGCAGTGCTGCCCATCTTACCGATGCAGACGTTCTCATCGTCCAGCTCGGCTGAGCCGTTGCGGTAGTAGCCCAAGCGGCAGTGCTGGCAGTGCTGGCCCCTGGTGTTGTGCTTGCAGCTGACACAGGTCACCACGTTCAGGAAGTCGATGTAGCTGCAGCGGTTGGAATGGCCGTAGCACTCACAGTCTGGGCCAGCCAAGCAGGAGAAACACCCACGGTCAGTGAGCATCTGGGGAAACTGAGGCACGGACGAGGAAGGACCCCCCCCCCCCCAGGACAGGCGGGGAGGGAGGGAGGCATTTTTGGAAAAGGACCCGGAAGGTGCTCCAGGCCTCAGACACTTGTGTGGTGTTTGGAAAGAGCCAGGCCTTCCAGCTCAAAGCCAGCAGGACCCATGCAGGCCTGTGGTCAGGGACCAGGAGGGCAGTGGGCAGCGCCTCCCAACCCTGGCCAGCTGCCAGGGCAGAGTGCTCTCTGAAGGGTGCCCGTGCACCAGGGTGACTAGAGACGGATTCATGCATGGAGGACAGGGTCGTGCTGCCAGGCTGTGAGCTCAGGGAAGGCGGGGCCCGAGCGCCCGGCTGGCTGTCACGTGACCAGGGCTTCCACGGATGGCTGCATGCATGCTCGGATGCTGGACGAGAGGGACGGGCCAGGAGCTTCTTCCCCGTGCTGCTTTGGAAGAGGGCTGGGAGCAAACCACCTGTCCCTGTCCCTACAGGACCCTTTGTGATTAGCGATTAGCCTGAGCTTTTCACGGCTTTGACTGGCACCAGAGTGCAAGTTTTGCAGGACCCTGGGCATCTCCCTGTCCCCTCCTGGTCCCAGAGGGCTCCTGACTCTCGCGGACCCTGGAGCAGAGCCATCCCTGTGCCATCGTGGGGCCGTCCCCAGCCTCCCCGACATGGGTTCTTGGGCTGACTCCTGCCCAATGGCTTTGCCAAGTCCCATGGCCACCTGGGGCAAGGCTCCCAGGGTGAGGTGGACTCCAGGGGGGTGTGGGAGACGCTGGAGAAGCAGCCTATGAGGTGGGGCCTTCCCGCCCAGGGGCCTCCTACCATCCCCTTCACCTCATCCCTTCAGAAGGAGGAAAGGCATCTTCCAAGTGTCCTGAAGAGCAGCGTCAGTGACCGGAGTGGCCCAGATTCTTCCTCAACCAAGCGAGCCCCTGGGCCACTCCTCCCAAGGGAGCTGGGACAGGCTATTTCTGGCAGCGACTCTGCTGCTGGGTGCCTGCCCACTGTGCCCAGGCTGGCTTCTGACTCACACCTCTCCCAGCTCCCTTGGGGCCGGAGGGCCGGAGGGCAGAGAGGCGCAGTTTGACCTTGACCCCGCTACTCCAGGAGGGTTCTTCTGAGCAGGACACCAGCGGTCCTCTGTCCTGCACTCTTTTTTCCATGGAGAAGAGATGGGGGGAGGGCTGGTCTGGCCCCAGGCCTGCTCTTACCTTGGAATTCTTCAATAGGCATCACTTGAGGAGATTTGGGCTTGAGCTGGAATAGCTTGGAGCCCTTGGCAGGGGCGGGGGCAGCAGCGGAAGTGCCCGCAGCTTGGAGAGATGAGAAACAGGCTCTTTCACCTGCCACGGTCCAGCTGCCCGCTGTGGGCAGCCCAGGCCCAGCGAGAAGATGGACAAAGTCTCCTGAGATGCCCTGAGCCAGCTCTGGGCCAGCCTTGTCACCTGCTCATCGGAGCAGGGGGAGGCCACCCTGGTGTCAGAACACATGCCCTCCGGCGGGGAGTCAGGCCCCTCTCAGAGGCCGGGGGCTGACGCACCTTGCTGCAGGTGAGCTCCCAGGGCTAGTCGGATCCCGTCTCCTCTCTGAGACCATCTACCACCCAACTGGATCAATCCCCCCAAGTGACTTCTCTGCCCCCCGACGCCCCCCATAGTGCCAAAGGGTCCCTCCTGAAGGGTTCTGACAGGATGAGGATATCACTAATGCCCGGCACCCCGCCCTCCGCATCGGCCCAAACTCCGTGGGCGTCGGGCCCACCATCTAAACCCAGCATCAGCGACTAGGGCATCTCCTGTCCTTTCTGAAGAGTCTCCCTGCGCCACTAAGGTGTCTGTAACTGTCCCTGGACTCCCACTCCAAGTGTCACAGCCAAGAATGCGGACGTACCCCCTCCGTCGTCTGGGATCCCAGGGAGGCCCCAGCCCTCTTGGGGGTGAGCATGCTACTGTCCCCTCTGGGGGTCTGTGGGGCCTCAGTGGGCCCAGGGAAGGGAACGATGGCTTCAGCTGGCTCTACCTGTCTCTGTCACCGCGGGAGGCCTCCAGTTGCTGGGAGCTGAACCTCTCGCCTTCACTAACTGCGGGCCCAGCTGGGGAGACACCTGCCAGCAGAGGGCACTCAAAGCCCGGCTCACTGCTCAGAGCTGGGCCAGGGCAGCCTCCCCTGGGGAGCTAGGCGGGCCTGGGTTTCCTGCACACGGCCCCCCTGGCTCCCCCTGAGGCTGCCCCCCACGCCCCCGCTCGAGTGCAGAGTGACACTCTTGACTTGGGCCTCACTGCCTTCTGCCATCCCTCCCCAGCCTCGTCTGACCAGCAAACTGACCAGCTTCCTGCCGCTGCCCGGCGGAGCCCCTGCCCAGCGCCCTCCCAGGTGCTCGCTCCCTTCTCCCTCACCCGCTCGCAGCCCCCTGCAGGTCTACCTGTCCCCTCTCTGGGCTCCATCAACGCTTGTGATGAGGGTCCTGTGAGCCGGGCAGCCAGCGAGAGGATTCCTGTAAGGAGGGCAGCGTGGCCACCTGACTCTGAAGCCCTGGGGCCTGTGGCGTCACGCTGGACCTCTCCACACAGCGGAGGCTGGGCTGGCAGAGCGGGGCCTCCCCTCGCTGCTTTGGCCTGGTCTCTCTACACCCCTCCCCTCAGTTCCTGGGGTCTCCCTCCCACCCCGGGTCCCCACCACGTACACCTGCTACCTCTACTAGGGACAGAGGGGCCCAAGGAGCTAGAGGGGCTTCTGGAGTCCTGAGGCCTGTCCCAGGCCCTGCCCCCCATACCTTCTGCACTGGAGGAAATCTGGGGCTGGGGGGGGCTCTCCCCAAGAGGGGCAGCTGTAGATGGCCTGGTCCACTCTTGTGGGGAGGAAGAGAAGAAATTGAGTTATGCGAGGAGGTGACGCCACCGCATTCCCACAGGCCCCTCCTAAGAAGCAGCACTATAAAGGAGAGGCTCTGTCTACACTGGCCAAAAGACCTGGGTCCAAATCCACTACGGAGGCAGCATCTACTGCAGCCCTGGGAGGTGCACACGCGTGCACACACACATACGCACGCACACACACAGCTAGACAAGAGGGGCCCCTGTCGAGAATCTGCGTGCTTTGGGCAGTCCTTTCTTCTGTGGAAAACCTGAACTTGGGGACTCTTCTACCCTCCCTGTGTGGTACCCATTCTGACCAAAGGGCAGTGTTGGACCAGGTCCTGTGTCTGGCCCAGACCTCTCTGTGCTGAGTTTCTGGCTAACGGCTGTAAAGGAGAACGCGAGTCCCGGCAGGACACCCAATGTGTCCAGAAGCTCCCTGACACCTCTTTTTCAACCCCCTGCCACAGACCAGAGTGTCCTCCGCTATCTGACCCTCCTCCTCGGTCACCGGAGACCCAACGTGAGCCACCTGCCACACACCACGGTGCTCGTCTCCAAGACCAACTAGACACGGCGGGCAGCGTGGGCAGGGCTGGCGAAGGGGTGAGCCGCTCTGCGGGGAGCTCAAAGACCAACCCAGGGGCCAGGGAGAGCTGAGGCTTTCTGTCTCTGAAGGATTACCCACAATGAGGATGGAGAAGGAAAGAAAATCTACCAGCTAAAAAGTGCAGGAGGCCTGGGGCTGTGGCTCAGCGCTCGCCTAGCACGTGCGCGGCCCGGGTTCGATCCTCAGCACCACGTACAAATAAATGCACTGTGTACAACTAAAGCAAATAAATAAATATTAAAAAAAAAAAAAAAAAAAAAGCCAGGCGCGGGTGGCGCACACCTGTCATCCCAGCACTTTGGGAGGCTGAGGCAGGAGGATCGCGAGTTCAAAGCCAGCCTCAGCAATGGCGAGGCACTCAGCAACTCAGTGAGACCCTGTCTCTAAATAAAATACAAAAAAGGGCTGGGGATGTGGCCCAGTGGTCGAGTGCCCCTGAGTTCAATCCCCGGTACCAAAAAAAAAAAAAAAAAAAAAGTGCAGGAGACTTCCCCGCTGGCAGCGAGGGGCCTTTGGACGTCAAATCGACGTTAGTGTGGTGTTCAATGCGGAGACTGTGCCAGGGGACTCAAACTGGCAAGGGCGTGACTAGAGCCCCAGTAACAGCAGCCCTGCAGGCACTTGAACCCTCGCCCCCTCCAGGGCCCAGCCGGAAGGACTAGCAGGCTCCCATTGCTTTGTGCCCACAGCTGACGCTGGCAGCAGGGAAACACCCGGGCCACGGGTTTGCAGCCCTTGGTGGAAGGGGCCTCTCTGGGGGCTGGGGGCTGAGGAGGGGCTGTCCAGGGACACGCTCAGGAGTGCGGGAAGAATGTTCCCGAGGTGGTCTGTGTTGTGTGCCAAGACCAAACAGGGCCCATTCAGAGCCAGGGAGCCAGCAAGCCAGGCCTTAGAGGTGGTGCCACCTCGCAGCACCCAAGCCCGGGCACGGCGGGGGGTCCGAGGGGGCAGGTGGCAGCTGAAGTCAGTGAGCCCTGAGCTCCAGCCCAGGGTCTTCACAATCCTGAGATCTTGGGCAGCTGCTTCTTCCTTTCCTTTCCTTTTTCTTTTTTAGAAACAGCTTTATTGGGGTATGGTTTGCACGCCGTAAATCCAGCCGCCGCTTCCTAAACCTCAATCCTGCTCCCAGTGGGACTAGGAAAATGGCGGCCTCTGCCACCTCCCCATAGAGCAAGGGGCACAGCGCAGCCTGGCGCAGCTCTCGGCTTGGCTGACGCCCGCTCTCCACCAGCTGGAACGCCACCCCTGCCCACGGGGCTCCAGGTTAAGGCTCTACGGGGACGTCAGGCTCTAGACACAGAGGGCTGAGGACACTGGCTGTCACCCTGGAGCCACCTCCTCCCTTTAATGCTCGCTGCCGGCACAGGGCGCAGGAGGCAGGGCCGACAGCATCCCCACCAGATGTTGGCTCTCTCTTGAGCCTGGAGGGAGGGTCCTGGGGACCCTCACCATTCAAACCCCTGGGGTCACCACTCTGACTTTCACGCCCACACTCTGGGTCTGCCCTGCACCCCTCACACCAAACCAGCAGCAGCTCTGGAAGAAGATCCAAGGTTACTCAGAGTGCCCATGTGGTGCAGAGGGTGTGCCTGGTCCCCCATGGGGACGGAGAGCTGGTCACTGTCGGGAGACAATGCGGCAGACCCCGCCCCTGCCTGGCCAATTTGTTCCCATCTGCCCAACACCGGCTTAGCCAAACGGCAGTCAGGAGACTGGGTCACCTCGTGTAGGAAGCCCAGACTTCTTCACCCCAGCCTCTGCCCAGGAGGCTCCCAGGCCGGGACGCTCCTCTGAAACACTGCTGTCCCCATCTTTGTTTGAATGTCAGGGTGTCCTTGCTACACTGGTGCCTTGGCCACCCTGGACTCAGGACCCTTCCTAGCAGTGCCGGAGGAAGAAGATTTGGGGAGCTTGAACTGATGCCTGGGTCCCTGGCTAGGGCTTGACGACAGGTTGGCTCCGAGGGCCCACACGCTCGCACCCCAGGGCGCTGGCGCTGTCTACTCTAAGAGGCAAGCCTCTGCCCCAGGGCTAGAAGCAGAGCGGGGGAGGGGAGAGCGGGGATCCCAGGCTGCACTGCAACACCCACCTGTGGGCAGTGGGGCACTGGGGACTGTGGGAGCCTGGGCAGTGGATGTGGACGGGGTAGAAGCGATGGGCTCCCCGCGTATGGCCACGGTGGCCACAGGGGCTTTGGGGGCAGGGTCTTTCCGGGACCTGCCCATGCCTGGTGAGAGACGGGAAAAGCAAGAGAAGGTGAGGGGTCGGCAGAGCCGGGGCACCACCAAGAAGACGCCTGCGCTGATGCTGGCTGTGCAGACTGGCGCCCCTGCAGGGCCAGCCTCCTTCTGAGGCCCTCGCTGCCCACGGGCACCCCAGTGGGGGGCAGCCCAGGCTGGGGAGGGACAGCTGGATGGGGTGTGAACCACAGAGCTGCGGTGGAGGGGGTCAAAGTGCCTTGAAGCATCTCCGAGATTCGGGGTTTGCCACCAGCCACCTGTCCGACACTGGCAAGCCTTTCCTGTGGCCTGGCACAGCAGATGGCAAACCCTGCGCCCCGGGACGGGGGATGCCAGGAGGGCGTAAGTGAGCCAGCATGGCGGCCTGGCAGCCAGGTGCCCGGAGCCCTGGGGCCTGGTGACCTGTCCCGATGATACTAACAGCCTGTGGGCACCCCGCCAGCACCCTCAGCCTCCTCACGATGCCCAGGACCCCTTTCCTGTAGGTGCCCACCAACCAGCCCTGCCCCAGGAGTCGAGCTGAGCTGGAAGGCTGGGGTGGTTCTGCCGCTGGCAGGAGAAGAAGGGCCCCCTTTCAATGCCTGGCAGGAGAGACTCCCCCCCCAGATTTGGGAGAGCGAAGCAGCCCGAGGAATGAGTGGCGGGGGGAGCAGGGAGTGGGCCCGGGAGTCCAGGGACCTGTGCAAAGGCCCTGAGGCTTCCAAAGCAGCACTAACGAAGCTCCTGGGGAGAAGCGGAGTTGCTGGGCGCAGGCGCCAGGAGAGAGGCGAGGAAGCGGATGGGGGTGAGGAGCAGAGGGAGCCCAGGCCAGGGGGCGTCCAGGCCCCTCCTTTCTCTGCTGCTCTTTCTGGGACACACAAGGAGCCTTACGTAGTGTACTTACTGCCAAAGGCGGAGCCCGCAGCGGCACCTGCGGGGAGACAAAAGGGTCTCAGAGCCGGCTGTGGAGGCAGAAGGGGACAGCTGTCTCCTCCCTGCAGGGGACTGGGTGGCAGGCAGGGTGAGCCCTCAGAGGTGTCCCTCCCTCTGCCCCACCACCCCTGCTGCAGGAGGAGCGGCCTCCGAGCCTGGGGACCTGGGCCAAGCACGGCCCGTGCACTCCCTGCCACTGAGCCGAGGGGCCGCGTCCGCCCACCGTGCAGACGGAGGAACTGAGCCTGGGGACTGCGACCCCCGTGTGCTGGTAAGTGCCAGGCACCCCCTTCTTATTCAATTTCAGATTTGGGGGTCCCCAGTGCAGGACAGGGAAGCTGAGGCGGCCAAACAACCTGCAGAGTTTCCTGGCTGCCCGTGTTGAGGGGCTCCGCTGGGCACCGTGCCAGCGGCCCCGGGAACGGTGCCCCACGTGGGGGGCCCGATAGTCCCACCCTGCATGTGAGGAGGGGGTGCAGGGGAGGACTGCCGTGGGGTGTGGCAGGGCTGCCCTGAACTGGGCTTTCTGCACCCCAGGAAGGAAGAGGAGGCCCCGATGGTCTTCCCAGAGGCCTCCACCGGGGGCTGGGGCGAGAGGCACAGCCACAAAGAGAAGCGGCAGGTGTCCCTGAGGAGGGGCGTGCCCTTTACCACCCCACGTGGGCGGGCTGCGCCAGGGCCAGGGCGGAGCTGACTGCCCGGAACTCAGAGGCAAGGTGGCCTCCAGCTGGGCCCCGAGGGTGAGGGAGCCAGCGGACTGGGCAGAGGAGGCTCCAGGCTGCGGGGACACGGTCACGAGAGACGTCAGGAAAGGAACGTAGGAAGTTGGGGTTCAGGGGTGGGTAGTGGGGCGGGGGAGGGAATCTCCTGGCAGGTGCCGATGAGTAGGGGGTTCCCAGGGCTCTGAAGCAGGTGGTCCCCAGGGAAGGGCAGCCCTGTTTGTGGAGAGGAGAGCCCAAGAGGAAGCAGGGGGTGGAGGGCCGTGGGCCCCTCAGCAGGGCTGAGACGGGGTGGGAGGGCACAGGCACAGGCGCTGGGAAGGGCGGGAGCCTGGGCAGGTGTGGGCCGGGGCTCCAATCAGGTGACCGCAGCCCGCAGCTCCCCCTGGGCATGATGCTGCTTACTGGGACGGGGTCATGGGAGAGGGCAGGAAAGGGCTGAGCTGGCCTAGGACCAGCTGCGTCTCCTCCTGTCCTCTGCCTGTTGCCCCAGAGGCAGGGGACCCAGCGACACAGCACCCCTCCTTCCTGGTGACACCTGGGGAGGCGTGGTGGGGCCGGCTCCAGGGCTGGCTCCCCAGGACGGGAGCTGTTCCGGCCACCTGATGTGGGGAGGCCAGGGCTGAGGGTCTGTGTCCGAGCTGGCCTGACAGGCGTGGCCTCAGCCTGGGGCCGCAGGTGGGTCCCTCCAGGGCGTAACTGGCAGGTAAGAGGCCCTGGCTATGGACAGGGGCAGACAGGAGACCCCACAGAATCTCCCGGAGTGGGGAGAGAGCATGGGGAGTGCGGGCGGGGAGGGAGGCAGGTGGAGAGGCCTTGGGACAGAGGGGGGGAGGCGGCAGGACTGCCAGAGACAGTGACAGCTGAAAGAAAAGGTTCGGGACAAAAGAGATGGGGAGGGGACCCGGGAGGAGGGAGCCAGGCAGGGGATGGGCCTCCGCACGGAGCAGTTTCTGTGCCTTTGAAGACCCTCCAGTGCTGTGAGGAGCTGGCGAGCCGCCCCTTCAAAGGCCTGTCAGGGCCGGCCTGGCCCACGCACGACATGCCTGTCACGGCCTTGCCGAGCTTCAGCTTTGATCAGCCTAAAGCCACATAAATCTTTCACGGTGGAGGAGGGTGCTGGGGGGGCGGTGCTGGAGCAGGAGGCTGCTGCCTGCCCTGGCGTGGGGTCCAGGAGGTCCGTGCGCCCGGCCTGGCTGTGACTTGCGGTTGTGCCAGGGGGCCCAGGTATCTGGGTGGTAGAAGCAGTGCTCCCTCAGTGTTAGGGAGCCCTGGGGGGCACATGACGTGCCTGCTGCAGCCTCCGATGGGGACAAAGCACGAAGCCCTGACAGGTGTCGGGCATCAGGAGAACCACAGGGGCTCCAGGGGTCCGAGGGGCGCGCGCCCCTGGGCCACTCGCAGCCCAGCAACTCCCTGGGGTCCCCGATTTCATGGAGGCACCCGTGGCTTACACTGGGGGCATCTGGTGACTGGGGGACCCCTGAAGGGTGTCTGCAATGCTGACACGCGTCGGCAACCCCCGCATGGCCTTCCTGGCAGCGCGGATTGAGGAGAGGGGAGGACTGGGCAGGCCCCAGGGCTCACCCGAGGGCCTCAGGGGATGCCTCTGAAATGGGACAACAAGAGCCCGATGTCCAGGGGACCCTGCAGCATGTGACACTGTGACATGCCACAAGCATCCCGTTAGCACTCCCCGGGGGTCCCGCTCGCCTGGAGTGGGGGTCTCCACCCCCTGCGTCCCCGGGCCTCCTGCCTGCCTTCTCGGTCAGGAGGGGAAGGGCAGCAGGAAGGGGCTGACCGGCTCAGCTGGCGCAGGGGCCTGCGTGCCTCAGGGCCTTGTCACAGGCTCCCAACAAAATGTGCGTGTGTGCGTGTGGGCCCAGGCCCGCGCACGTCTGTGGGTGTGTGCGTGTGCGCCCGAGGGCACACGTGTGTCCACACGTGCCGTGTGTGCCAGGCGCACGTCTGTGGGGCTGACGGCGGCGGAGGCCGCAGCCAGGCTGGCTGGGGGCCGGGGGTACGTACAGGCGTTGGGAGAGCCGTGGGGCAGCGGCAGGTAGGAGCCGGCGCGCCAGGCCCGTGTGCGGAAGTTCTTCTTGCACCTGCCGCAGTCGGGGCCCGTGGTGTTGTGCTCACACTCGCACTGCAGGCTGCCCTCGCGCACCGAGCACAGGTTGGCATGCAGGTTGCACTTGCACCTGGGGAGACCCAGAGGGGGCACAGAGGTCAGCAGGCTGGGGCAGGCGGGCGGAGCGCCCTGTAGGAGCAGCCTGGGTGGCGCTGGGCTGGTCTAGAAGGGACCCTGCCAGGCCACCAGCCCAGCCTGCACCCCGACTCTTCCTCTGGGACAAAAACTCCCACTTCCCCTCCTGTGGGGGATCTGCGGCACTTGAGACCCCTCCCAGCTGGAGCCCTGGCCCTGCAGTCGGTCCCCTCTCCCAGCGCGTGGTGTCCAGGGTTTGCTGCCTCGCCGGAGGGGTGGGCTGATCCCTGGTCCCAGACGCTGTATTTTTAGGAACTCAGCTACCCAAGCTCGCCGCCGAGGCTGACAGGTAGCAAGCACTGCTCCCGACCCCCTGCTCAGACAGGACCCCACCACGGCCGCCTGTGCTTTCCAGCGCTGGCCCACGCCTACTTCCTGGAGGGCAGCAGAGAACCCCCCCTCCCCAACCCGCCAATTCATCCACACATGCATTATTCATTCAGTCATTCAAATATTTATAGGCAACTCATTATTCTGAAAACTGGTAAATAAAGGGGAAGAATCAAGCATTGATCCTGCCTGTCCTACATAAACGGTACCTCAGGGTAACTGGAAGTTGAGGGAAGTTTCTTTTTATAGAAGCATTTCATGTTAGGAGTAGCCGCCCCGTGAATGAAGGGCTCCCGTGAGAAGTGACAGCCCCCGAGCATCACAGACAGAGACGCCCGAGAGAGTTTCCTGCAGGAGGACCGCCCCTGCCCGGAGCCACTACAGGACTGACTGGACTTGGATAGGACCAGGCAATGCAGAGGACGGAGCCACTGCCACACAAACCAGGGGACACAGCCAGCACGCACCAGGCTGCAGGAAGGGCCAGAGGGAAGGATGGATGGCAGAGAGGGGACCCGATCCAGAGGACCCTCGGCGGCCGTCACCCTGGGCAGTGCGTGCCCCTCCCTGGATCTTGGTTCCCGCGCTGTGTACCGTCCACCACGCACAGGGGACACGTGACTATATTGTCTGCTGCTGACGTTCGTTGGGTGTGACAGTGATAACATGGTCATGGGCCGCAGAGTCCTTGTCTGTTACAGAGCTACCACAAATAATCACAGGTGACATTAGCTGAGGACTGGGATTTGCTTCCAAATACAAAAAGGGAAATCACAGACTGAGAAACTAACGAAGGAAGAAGGGCCGCTAGTGGACAGCTGAAGTGACGGGCGCATTCTGGAAGGTTCCCTCTTCTTTTGTATGTGTGTTGGAGAGTCTCCGCAATACAAAGTTAGAGAGAGAGAGAGAGAGAGAGAGAGAGAGAGAGAGAGCTTTATATTCTGATATGGGAAGATTTCCAAGATATACTGTCAATTTTTGGAAAAAGCAAAAAGTTGCAGACTGATGTGTTTAGTAGAATCCTATTTTTTATTAAAATATGCAAGGAGAAGTATTCATAGGGTTCCTGTTAAGAGGCAGCCTCTAGCTTGGCACAGCGGCCGTGCCTGTTATCCCAGCGGCTCTGGAGGCTGAGGTGGGAGGATCATGGGTGCAAAGCCAGCCTCAGCAACTTAGAGAGGCTCTGAGCAACTTAGCAAAAACCTATCTCAAAATAAAAAACTAAAAGGGCTGGGGATGTGGCTCAGTGGGTAAGCACCTCTGGTTCAAACCCTGGTATCAAAGGGGGGGAAAAAAAAAGAGGCAGGCTCTGAGCTGAGAGCAGGGAGTCTACTATTCAACAAAGCAGATGGGGCAACTGAAGGACAATTCTAAAAATCAGTGATGGGGATGAAGGCAGGGAGGAAGGACAGATCAGCTGCTCAGAGTGGGGCACAGGGCAGCGAAACTGTTCCTGGTGACACTGGACAGTAGATGTGTAACACTGGCGCCTGTGGCAACCGAGGGAGCCCAGGGTCATCCACAGACTTGTTACTAAGTTACCAATCACTTACTTTCATAATGGTAACAAATTGTTAACAACAGGGGAACTGCAGGGAAGAGGGACACAGGGGACCTTCTGAGCTACCTGCTCAAGCCTCTACAAACGTGAAACTGCTCTAGAAGTCTTTTAATTAACGCAGTCATGCAAATCTTGCATGGTTCTTTTCAATCATTTTGAGAGCCCAGGTGGTATATAAAGGAGGAGCGGGGGTCCTCATGCAGTCTGAGGGGTGCAGGACGGGTTTCTAGGAAGACAGCGTGGAGGCAGAATGGCAATCCTGCTTGGAAGGAAATAAGAAGGTAGTTTATTCTACTCCAAATATTTCTCCTTGCATATTTTGATAAAAATAGGATTCTTCTAAACCCATCAGTCTGCGATTTGCTTTTTCCAAATATTGACAATCCATCTCAGAAATCTCCCCATATCAGAATATGAGAAAAACATCAAATATGGGTGACCCAGTCCTATGGATTCAAGTCGTCCTGAAAGACAGCTCCGAAGAGAAAGAAGTAGCCGCCACTCCTGTAGATGGAGGCCGGAGATTTGCACGCCGGTTCACTCAGGCAGGCCCAGAAGGTACAGGAGGGCTTCTGCCCTGGCCTGAGGGGACGTCCTACTGCATTCTCAGTGAGAAGACTGGCCCCCTCGGGGCCTGCTCCTTGGCCAGTGGAGGGCCCTCACCAGGTCCAACCATCCCAGGAAGTCCTACCACTGGTGAGGAGAAGTCAGGAGCCCATCAGTTTCCGAAGGCGGAGGTGGGCCCTGCTCACCGCCTGCTGAGAGGCCATCAGCCTTGCTTGGCGAGGTCTGTTGTTAACTGGTCTCTTCTGAAACTTCACAGCAGTTTTAAACTAGAACCTGCAAGGGGATCAAGTGCCACCTGGCCAGAAGGGGAGAACCTTCTAGAAAGAACAAGAGCATGATGGAAGCCCCCCCGGGGCTGAGAGGAGCTCAGAGGGAGAGAGGGCCTCTCGGGGCACAGGGTGAGGAGCCGCGGTGACTGAGTGTCCCGAGGGTGTGTGCTTTCTGTCTCCAAGGCTGCTCCAGGTGGCTGCTTTGGCTTGGGAGCAGCGGAGCGCTGTGGGAGGAGGCAGGGACCAGGTACGGGCCCCTGGGGCCTGGCTGGCACTCTCCCCTCATGCAGAGTGTGTTCTGAGGGCCGGGATGCGGCGCAGTGGTGGAGCTTGACTAGCAGGGGTGCGGGCTGGGTCACCCCAGCTCTGCAGAAAAAAGGAGAAAGGGGGCTGGGGTTGTGGCTCAGCGGCAGAGCGCTCGCCTCGCACGTGCGCGGCCCGGGTCCGATCCTCAGCACCACGTAAACGTAAATGCATTGCATTGTGGACAACTAAAGCAAATAAATAAATATTAAAAAAAAAAAAAAAAAGGAAAAAGGGCTTCCGGGCTCTTTGGCCAGCACCTTCCCTGCGGCCTCATCTGCAGGCTCCCACACCGCCTTCCCAGGGCGGGCGCTGCCTGTGTCCCCCACTTCACTGACCTGTCAAGGGAGTCGAGGTGCAGGAGGCCCCGGCCTAGGCCGGCTCCCCCGCTGCCACCTCGGGGCCTGGCTGTGGGGTGTGAGGGCCGCGCAGCACAGCCTCCATGAGTTCCACGAGGAGCTCGACTGCAGGAGAGGCTGGCGCTAGAGGCCACTGTCACAGCGCACCTCCCATGAAGGACACTTCCAACCTGCAGTGGGCTTGTGGGAAGGAACCGGCCGTCCCTCAGGAATTCTCTGTGTGGCCAGATGACGGGAGACTCTCGAGTCAGGCACCGTCGCCTCGTCGAAGTCTACTTCAAGCCACGGGCAAGGTCCTAACATGGACGGCTCCCCACACTCACTGTGTGCAAGTGCGTCCCACCGGATCCTCCTGTCACCTCTGTGTTAGCGGCGAGGACACCAAAGCTTGGAGAGGTGAAGCCCCTTGCCCAGAGTGACGGGGCTGCCCTTGGATGTCACTGGGGGTGGAACCCAGAGGAATCTGCCTCCCGAGGCCAAGCACCAGCATGGGGGAGCACAGGGGGTGCCAGACAGTGGGATGCTAGAGTCAGTGTTTTTTTTTTTTTTTTTTTTTTTTTTTGTGGTACCGGGGATTGAACTCAGGGGCACTCGACCACTGGGTCACATCCCCAGCCCTTTTTTTGTATTTTATTTAGATTTAGAGACAGGGTCTCACTGAGTTGCTAAGTGCCTCTCACCATTGCTGAGGCTGGCTTTGAACTCGCGATCCTCCTGCCTCGGCCTCCCAAAGTGCTGGGATTACAGGCGTGCGCCACCGCGCCCGGCCAGGAGTCAGTGTTTTGTAGCTTCTTTTATCAGACAAAGGCAGACAGGTTCCTTCCCTGCAGGACTTGTCAGAGCCTTTAATACAGTAACGTGCACCGGAACACCCTGTGCCCCCATGTTGGCTGTCCTAGGTCAGGATGGGCTGGGGCTGGAGGTGATTTCGGTTTTCTTCTTGGTCAGTTCTTACACTTCCAGCCTTCTCTACAGTAGCAGGCGTGGCTCTCCTAAGCACAGAGCGATGTCACCTCACCGAGGCTTTCCAGCGATGGCACTGTTCCAGTGACACCGCAGTGGTGAGTCGCGTGCTCACGATGGCCCCAGCCCTCAGAACCTCTGGCAGCAGGCACGACCCTCCTGCGCTGGGTGGTGCTGACCCGTCAGCTTGGGTGCATGTCCTTAGCGGGTGTCGACAGCCGCGGGAGCTGGGACAGGGTGGGGGACATGGGGACTCTGTGCACCTGAGGCTCAGCTTTGCCAAGAATCTAAACCTGCGCCACACTACAGTCTGTGTTTATTTGCAAGCAGGAAGGGGGCGGGGCGGGGCTTGCTCCCCGGAGCATTCCTGTCCTCCTGGTAGGAGCCGCTGCTCCGGAAGCCACCGCTTCGCACCGCACTGTGCACTGTGTCCCTCTAGAATTCTCTGAGCAGAATCCCAACGCACAGCAGAGGCCCTGTCCATCAGCGTCAGCCGACGGTGAAGACTGTGCAGGCTGCGCTCCCCGGCCCCCAGTCTGCAACGCCACACGCCCCCAAGTCCATAACTTGGAGTGTGGCAATGAGGCCACCGTGGAAGGTCCCTGTCCTGAGCTCGCGTGGTGGCTCGAGCCACAGGCGGGAGCACTAGAGACTGCACAGTTGACCTCAGGCTGAGTGTATGAGGCGTGCATGTGCAAACACTCCCAGGTCCAAGACACCCCAGCACCCCAGACACACCCGGTCCCCAGCGCCCCGGACAGGGCAGCTCGGAGGGCGGTCCTGCCGCGGAGAACTCGACAGCAGCACAGCGGAAAAAGGGGACCGAGAAGAAGCCTGCTCACTCTCTGGAGTCCCAGTCCCTCCACCACGACATAGTGCTGTGGGCCTACTATGTGCTCAGCTCTGGAGAGGCCCAGAGGGGTTCGGGCAGGCACTTGCTAGCCTCAGGGCTCTTCCTCCTGGGAACGCTGGCCCCCAGAGACGGTCCACAGCAGGGACCAGCTCCTATGCACATGCCTTCTCGGTCAAGGTCACGATGTTCTCCAGACCCCCCCCCCCCCGTGCCCCCGCTCTCTGCCCACCGCACAAGAGGCACATGCACGTTACTGTATAAAGGCTCTGACAAGTCCTGCAGGGAAGGACCTGTCTGACTTTGTCTGATAAAAGTTTGTTTGCAAAATGTATTTGACCTCAGAAGGTTTCAGGTTTTTTTTTTTCCTTCCGAATTCCTATTTAACACCCCACTGAGCCAGCTGGAGAGGAACACCCCAGTTGTATGAAACCAGGAATGTTCTCCACACCATTGGCCTGAGGAAGGGATATTTTTAGACATCAGCTACATAAAGAAAAGATTGCCATCAACTTTGGGTGATCACACTGACCTTGACTTATTAAAAATGCATAAGAGCCCAGCTGAATCGGAGCAGCATATTGCAACCATGATAACAGGGAGCCGGGGGCTGTCAGGGCTGGACAGGCCTGGGCGCACAGGGAGGGGGAGCAGCCTGCCCAAGGCCACGCAGTTGGTCACTCCTGACCCCAGCCCAGCTGTCCCTCGCTGACCCTGGCTCTGCTCAGGCCCCATCCTGCCAGCCCCGCTCCCCAGTCCTGTCTCTGTGGGAATAAGAGGCGATGTCCTGGCCCGTCCCATGCCCTGGCTGGGCTCTGGGGTGAGCACCGTGCCCCTCCTCAGGGGGAGAGGGGGAGGACTGCCCGCCCAGCATGGCATGGGACAGCTGGCCAAGGGCTGGCACAGAGTCCCAGCCAACGGCAGGCACTTCTTGGTCTTCCTGACTTCTATAGGTGGCTCTGGGTGACACTGCGTGTGTGTGCGTGCGTGTGCGCGCGCGCTTGGGAATGGGGCCTGACTTCTCCAGCTCTTGTGTCCCTCTCAGATCCTGCCATCCTCTGAGCCTTTGCACATGCTGTTCCCTCCTTCTTGACAGTGCTGCCAGGCTCGGGCCCTCCTGGAGCTACGCTTAGGGCAGTGTCAGGCCCTAGGCCAAGTGCCACTTCTCAGGGCAGCCTTTGCAACCCCTCCCTGCGGGGACTCTCCCTGGCTGTGGAAGTCCTCACAGTTACTGCCATCTCCCAAGGGGACACCAAGGTGATCTGGGGTAAAGGGTGCATGAAGTGCTAAACAGCTCAGCAGGCGACCATCGAAGTTCTGAACACACAGAGTGTTTTTTTGCAACAAACTTATCAAACAGAACTGGGACCCCAGGAACGTTGTTGCCTAGGTGAAGCCAAAACATTTAAAGTTAAGAAGTACAACGGGGTGTAGCCGGGCACCAGCATGAAGTCAGTCCCTTATGTCGCAACGGTATGAAAAATTAACTCAAAATGGACCAAAGACCTAAATGTAAGAGCAGAACCCAGAAAGCCTCAGTGGGAAACACGGGGTCATGGTCAAGGCTTTGGATTAAGCAACAGTTTCTCAGAAATCGTAAAACAAAGGCAAAGGGGGGGAAAACAGGCAACCTGGACTTCGTCAAAGCCAAATATCTCTGTGCTTCTAGAAGGTGAAAAGACAAGCTACTGATTGGGAGGAAATGTCCACAACTTTCAGATCTGACGAGGGACTTGGGTATGACAAGGGATGGACTCCGACAGCTCAAAAATAAGAAGACGCATAGCCCAACGTCTGAGATGGCAGAAGGATCTCGGTGGTCATGTCTTCAAAGACATGTGCGCTGCCAGCGGGCAGTAGGGACGCTCAGCTTCACTGGCCACCGGGAACCGACACTTCACACCCACCAGGATGGCCAGAGGAGGAGGAGGGGACTCGGAGGGTGTGGAGGGGTGGGAGGCAGCCCTCCCACCCTGCCTCTGCTGGCCGGGGCCGCGGCTGCGCTGTCCAGAGCAGAGCCAGCATCCTGGCCCAGGTGCGCCCCGGAGGAAAATGACAACACGTCCACGGAAACCCTCCATGGGACGGCCGCAGCACCCTGAGACCACCCGCCCGAGGTGGGGATGCCCGCGGCACACTGAGACCACCCGCCCGAGGTGGGGACGCCCGCGCGGCACCCTGAGACCACCCGCCCCAGGTGGGGACGCCCCCGCGGCACACTGAGACCACCCGCCCCCGCAGCAGGTGGGGACGCCCGCGGCACCCTGAGACCACCCGCCCGCCCCGCAGGTGGGGACGCCCCGCGGCACACTGAGACCACCCCACAGCCCGAGGTGGGGACGCCCGCGGCACCCTGAGACCACCCGCCCGAGGGGGGGACACCCCGCAGCACCCTGGGGACACCCCACAGCCCCGCAGCACACTGAGACCACCACGCCCGAGGTGGGGACGCCCCTGAGACACGCGCGGGTGGGGACACCCTGAGACCACCCGCCCGAGGTGGGGGGACACCCGCAACACACTGGGCCCCCCCCGACCGCCCGAGGTGGGGAGGCCGCATCCCGCAGACGGACACCCAGCGCGGTGCGAGGGCCACGGAGAGCTTTTCAGCCGCGAGGAGGGAGGGAGGGAGGGAGGGAGGGCGCGCCCGCGGCTGAACCTTGGAAACCTTCTACGGAGTGAAACCAACCAGACGCCAAAGGGCAGACACTGCGACTCTGCGTACCCGAGATGCCAGCTCGGTGACCCTCTGGGGCCAGACAGCAGATCAGGGCGCCAGGCTGGGCTGGCGGGGAGGTGGGACTAAGGGAGTCGCCCAAGGGAGCAGGTTTCTGTTTCAGGGCCACGAAAAATGTTCTAAAATCGCCAGCGGCGATGGTGGCTGGGCGCTGGGGATGTCCCAGGAGCCGCCGGGTGGCAGGTTTCACGTGGGCGGGTTGCAGGGCAGGAGCGGGAGGGGGCAGGGCAGCGAAGGGGACGCCTGTGGCTTCTGGGATCTGTTTACCCCGCGGACAGCCCTGGCTCTGTGGCCTCCGTCGCCGCGGGTACAGACAAGGACACTTAGATGCCACTTTGCATGGCGGCTGGTCTGAGGGCCCCGGGGAATCGGCGCAGCCCTTCACGACCACTCCACCGAGCAGACCAGACCGAGGCTGAGGCCGGGAGGAGCGGGCAGCAGCCTGGTGTCCCCGGCTGGGCTGCCTGCGGCTGGTCCACCTGCTTCCCTCAGCCCTGGGGTCGTGCACCGGGCCCTGGGCCCATGGCAAGGGCTCAGCACAGGGTCTCCTGCCTGGGTGGAGCAGCCGTCCTGCTCGGCCAGGGCTGTCCTGAAGTTCAGCGACACGGCCGCTTGTGACCCTGGGCAGGAGCGAAGGGACAGGAGCACCACCTGCCAGGCGCCCGCCCGCACCCCCAGGGCTGGGGCAGAAGGAGCCCCCGACACCGTGGGGGGCGCCCAGGGCTGTGTTCCTTCCTGTGCCCTTCCTAGGGACAGGAGAGGGTGGCCTGTCCCCATGGCCACTGGCCTGGGGTGCTCGGCCACAAGCTGTGTGGCCTCAGACCTTGCTTTGTCCCCCACTTCCCGTCCCTGCGGGAGCTGGCAGGAGCTGCGCCTCACAGAGCTGCTTAAGGGCCAGACGAGACACGCTGGTGACACGGAGGTGACACGGTGGGCTTAAGGTGTGGCAATGCCCCACGACGCTGGCTTTCCCATGCCTTCCGCGGAAGGGCACCTAGAGCCATGGATCCCGACAGCTTTCCGTGAACGAGCGAGTCTGACTCCTCCCCAGAGCCTCGAGAAGAGTCCGTTACTCCTATCTCTGTTTCACAGACAAGGAAACAAGGCACAGAGAAATTGAGCAAGTCGCTCAAGGACACACAGCACGTAGGAAGGGTCTCATGCAGGCAGCAGGCAGTGGCCTGAAGTCTCAACGTGACAGGGCCCCCAGAAGTGTAGCCAGGCCACCATCCCTCCAGACCCAGGCCTGAGCCTCCTCCCTCCCTCAGACCAGTGCCCTTCTGTGATTTCTTTTCCCTGTTCTAGAGGGCCAGTGGGCGATGAAATAAATAAAACAAATAAGCAAGCACATATGAATAACTCACCGAGCCCTCGCACGGGGCCGGGCGCTGTGCATTGTCAACCAGACGCCGTGAAAACCCACAGGCGCACTCCTCCCGCGCTGCAGGTGAGCAGGCAAGACTGCCACAGGTCAAGGCCGGTGCCTCTCCTGGCCTCTGGGTGGGAGGGGGCTTGGGGTGCACTTCGGAGCCTGGCCTTCTCCCAACAGAGGCAGCTCCCGAAGAGAGGAGTCCTCGCTCGAGTCCCCACCCGACACCAGTCTCCGCCCGCGTCCAGGGCGGGCAGCGTCCCCGCTGGGCCTCCGGTCCAGCTTTCTCCCCTCATCTGTGGGGTCAGTTTTCCCAAGGAATCACTTGCTGAATTTGACCTTGGAGCACCGTCAGCCTCCCCAGAAAGCCACCAGCTGGGTCACCTGACCCGCGAGGCAGCACTTCACCCGTCCACCAGAAAAAAGCAGGACTTCAGCAGGAACCGAGGGACAATGCGAGGCTGGCCTGCCTCAGGGAGGCTCCCGGCCCACCAGGCCAGGCCCTGCCTGGTGCCAGCTCTGGGCAGTGGTGGAAAAGGTGCTGGGCAGCGAGCAACAAGCACAGACACACACACACACACACACACACACACACACACACGGGGACGCCTGGCCAGCAGCCAGGTTCTGGGCCAGGCCCTGCTGCTGATTTGCTAGGTGACCTTGAGCAAGTCACTTCTCCGGGTCTCAGACCACTCCAGTTACAAAAGGCCAGGCCGCACGGTGCCTCACGCACCAGCCTTGGCACTACTGTCCCAGGTGCCTCACGCCGCGGGGCACACAGTAGGTCCTCTGTGTCTGTGGGAGGCGGGGGGCGCTTCGTGCTCTGCAGTGACCAGACCCCTGGTTAAAGCTCTGCCCCGATGTCTGTGCCAACTGGGCAGGTCTCAGGGTTGCCAGCGGCCGGTGGAACTGGAACGTGGCTGTTCCCACATCTCCAGGTGACACTCAGCAGCTCAGCATGGGGTCCGGCTCAGAGCGAGTCCCCACCAGCACCAGCCATTGCTAACAGCCAACGAGCCAGAGAGGGAAGGATGGGGGACGCAGGGGTGTCCAGAAGCAGAGACTGCCCTTCCCTGGCAGCCCCAGGGGACGGGCCCCTCGTATATGCTGCCCGGCTAACCCCCACCCCAGCAGCCATCAGACCCCCAAAGCAGACATGACCCATGTTCTCCAGGCCCCTGGGGTCTCCCCAGCGGGATGCATCCTCTGGTCCTCTCAAAGTCACTTCTCCACAGAGCCCCCTGCCCTATGGTTGCCACATTCAACAAATAAAAGTACAGTATGGCAGCCAGGCACGGTGACCTGTACTTCTAGCTGCTCAGGAGGCTAAGGCAGGAAGATCACTTGAAACTAGAGGTTCACGGCCAGCCTTGGCGACAGGGGGAGTCCTCAGCTCAAAAGGAAAACACACACACACCAAAAAAAAAAAAAAAAAAAAAAAAAAAAGAGTAATAAAAATACAGATGACTTTTAGATAAACAATGAATAATTTTTGTTAGCATAAGTATATCCCATGAAATGTCTGGGATATACTTATACTAAAATTTATTCCGTGTTGATCTGAAATGTAAACTTAATGGCATCCTGCATTTCATCTGACAGGTCCACCTGCCACCTCTGCTCACCATGTGGCTGAGGTACACCTTCTGCCCTAACCCTGACCCTTCCCACTTCCTGGTGTGACGCGCACCCACTCTCCTGTTAGAGGCTGGGCCTGCTGGCCCTCTGTCTACCCGTGGACAGAGAGCTGCAGTGACCTTCTCAGGTAAGTTGTCTCTTTTTCTGGAATTGGCGGGTCCCTACTGAGCCCCAGGAGATCACAGCTGTTCAGGGACAGCGCCAGGCCTCCCCTCCGGGGAAGACAACCCAAGTTCTCAGAAACGCGGCAGGCACAGCTGGGGACCTGACAGCCAGCCACACGCAGGACGGCAGGGACGCCAGCCCGTGCCAGGCTGGAGCGTGCCCTGCCCCGCAGGGACGGGCGGGCAGTGCCCAGGAGCTGCCAGCGGGGGCACCATCTGGACCGGGGCCTGGCACCAGTGCGCCACAGAAGTCGTGAGCTGGGTCCTTCCCTCCTCCCGGCAGGCAGCGAGGAGCAGGGTGGTTGGAGCATCTCCCAGACAGGAGGGCGGGAATGTAGGTCAACCCCTGGCTGCCGGAAAGAGTGATGTCACCGCTCCTGGGGACAGTGGGAGGGGAGGTGCGGCGAGCAGGGCGGCGCTGGGCCGCGCAGGGAGCAGGAGGCCCAGGGCTGGCGCCCCAAAGGTCCAGACCCATGGACACGTGGAGCACTCACAGGGGTCCCCTGAAACAGGCGCGCGGGGACGGCGGTGGACAGGGGAGTGTCCTCCTCACAAGGCTCGCTGCAGGGCACCGGGGCTTGGTCCACGAGTGCCTCTGAGGCCTGAAGGGGCGGTCAGGGGCGCGGCCGCCACTCTAACGCAGCAGCAGTGCCTCTCTCTGGCCAGCTAGAGACCGGGCAGGAAAGACTGGTCTTTTGTTTTGGGAAAACCCTTTTCCTGGGCCTTGGGTTCTGAGAAAGCAACCCCTTCCCTGTGCGGGCCTGGAGATGTGCGGAAGGTGGGGGACGGCCCCAGGGCACTTCCTGGTGGGGCGAGGTGGCCCAGGGCTTCCCTCCCAGCCAGGTGTCCCAGCGGATGGGCCTCAAGCCTTAAGGCCACCATTCAAGACCTCCTCCTGGACAGGTCACTCTCACCACCTGCCCACCCGGAGGCAAGCTGTCACAAGACTCCATGGCCTGGGGGTCGTAGAGGTGTTTGGTGGGTAGGAGGAGAGGCCACCTCTGGCAGCATCTAAAGCAAGAAGGGTCAGGAGAGAAGCCCCAGAGGTCGGCTGGGAGCCCAGTGAGGAGCGACCAGGAGGCCGAGACATCTCGGAGCTGCTCGGAGCCGGAGCTGGGAAAAGCCCGCAGGGCCAAGGGAGGCAGGCCCAAGGGACAGAGGCTCCAAGGCTGCAGTCAAGACCAGAGGTGCCGAGAGGAGGGGTGGGGGCCGGCCTCCTGCCCGGCTCTGCCAGGGTGACGTGGACAGACCAGCTGCTGCCCCCCCCATGCCGCGAGGCCGGCAATTGAGTTCCCGGGCTGGATCAAATTCGGGCTTCTTCTACATTAAGTGCTTGACACCCGCCACCTGCCCCAGGCCAGTGATAAGTCCTGTTACCCACCACGCGCCCGGCAGCCCATGGGGGAGGGGGCTGCGGGGGGCAGGGAGGGGGGCTGATGGGCCTAGGTGACACTGGATAGCACTAGGCTGGCTCCCTAACACATGATCCCCTCTTTCCTGTGGGAAGTCCCTTCAACCCCAAGGGAAGGGCCAGGCCCAAGCCCTAGGCCAAGGAGCCGACTCCCTGACCCAGGGAAGGCGGGGTGGGGGTGAGGGGGACGCTGGGGGTGTGGGGTGATGGAAGGGTGGGTGGCCGAGGGGGCAGCGAGCTCTCTGGTTCTGCCTCCGCCTCCCAGCTGGCCGCTCTCCCCGGTCCTTTTCTTTGGAAGAGACAAATGACAGGATCCGCCGTTCAGCCACTGGAGTTCACCTGTCCACGAACTGGTGACCTGGTTCTGGTGCAGGTGCCGCCGTGCGGACAAGCCCCCGGCCCGGGGCCTGCAGAGCTCAGAGCCCTCATGGGGTGTCGGAGCCCACGTGGGGTGCTGGAGCCCTCGTGGGGTGCCGGAGCCCGCGTGGGGTGCCGGAGCCCTCGTGGGGTGCCGGGTGTCGGAGCCCGCGTGGGGTGCCGGAGCCCGCGTGGGGTGTCGGAGCCCTTGAGGGGTGTCGGAGCCCATGTGGGGTGCCGGAGTCCGCGTGGGGTGTCGGAGCCCGTGTGGGGTGCCGGAGCCCGTGTGGGGTGTTGGAGCCCGCGTGGGGTGCCGGAGCCTGCGTGGGGTGTCGGAGCCCTTGAGGGGTGTCGGAGCCCATGTGGGGTGCCGGAGCCCGCGTGGGGTGTCGGAGCCCGCGTGGGGTGTCGGAGCCCTTGAGGGGTGTCGGAGCCCATGTGGGGTGCCGGAGCCCGCGTGGGGTGTCGGAGCCCGCGTGGGGTGCCGGAGCCCGAGTGGGTATCAGCTGCTGGAGCTACGCAAAGCCATGGGACTGCTGTGCCCCTCCAAGGCCAAGGGGGACCCCAGGGATGTGAGGGGGCTGCGGCCTCCAGGAGCTGCAGAGGGGCTCGGGCCCGGCCCTCAGGGCGAGCGCGGGGCGCGAGTGGCCGGGGCGTGCATGTGTGGACCTGGGCGCCTCATAACAGACCCCAACGTCACTGAGCTGGGGGAAACGGGCCGGTGACGGGTCCCGCGATCCCCCCGCAGGGCACTCTCAACCCACGCGCCCTGCCACAGAGCGTGGGTGCCTAGGGCAGCGGGGGACATGGGGCTGTCCCGGACCCAGGCCATGGCGGGAGCCACGTGAATCTACACACGTGCTCAAAGCCATAGAACGTCACCCTCCAAAGGTCAACTTTGCTGCACGATGGTACAAAAATAAAATGAAAAAAAAGAATTTTCAAAATTCCCTCCAGAAGCTCTTTCCAGAGCTCGTCCATCTGCTGCCACGCACGCAGCAGCGCAGGCCCAACGCCGGGGGCCTGGAGGCCGTTCCCTGCCCCCAGCCCTCTGCCGACTGCACTGCCAGGACCGTCAGGTGCCCACGTCTCCTCCCTCTGCCACCAGGACCCAGTGGGCTGGGAAGGAGCGGCCACGGCTCCCGGCCCTGCCAGCCTCGGTCTCCACACACAGAGGCTGCAGCCCGGCGATGGCACCCGCCAGACCCAGGACACGTCGAGCTCCCTGGGGGGGACCGGCACAGCCCGGCCCTGCCCGGCTCGCCCTGCAGCGCTCTTAGCCCGTGGCCGGGGCACCGTAAGTCCTCCAAGGCGAAGCCGTGGCACCTGCACTCCCGCCGTCACCCTGCTGGGAACGGCCCCACCTCCCCCACTGGGGGACCTTCCCTGACCCCCTGACCCCCTGGGCCAAGTCTCCGATTGGTCCCAGCTCCGCGCCCATGACCCCTGGCTCGGTTCCAGCCATTAGGGATCATTTGGTTTGTCTGTCCTGACGCTGTCCCTACCACGGTGTTGGCCCTGAGGTCCGTGGCGCCCGGCACCTGGCTGTGTCCAGCTCAGGGTAGGTGACTGTCACGACTCAGCTGTGTCTCCCGGAAGATACCGAGAGCCTGACCCGACCTTTGCCATGTGGGGGAGGGCGACCCCTAAATCCAACGTGATGGCATGGGGGGTGACACGGAGCCAATGCCCGGGCCGGGACGGCATGGGCGAGGCTGCAGCGAGGAGCCCACACCCGGGGCCTGGGGACGGCTCTCCGCGGGTCTCAGAGCTGACCTCAGACCTCGGCCTCCAGAACCAAGAGGTGAGAAGCTCCTGTCTGAAGCCACCAGTGTGGCATTTTGATAGCGTCACCTGAGGACACAAACACAGCACCAGCGAGAAAGATCTGAGTGGATTAGGACGAGAGAAGTCCCCGAGGACGGGCCTCTTGCTGGGCGGCTCTGTCCCACGACACCGGCAGCCCCTCCCTGGCCTGCGCTCCTGGGCCCGCCAGCCCCGGGCCCCCTTCTGCCCCTCCAGCCCGGGGGGTCCACGCTCCAGTGCAGCCGGCCCGCGCCCCCTCTGCTTCCCTGCAGGAGGACAGGACCAGGAGTGTCACTGTGGCGGAGGCCATAGTTCAGGAGGCATGGGAAGGGCAGGTGAAGGGGAGTGAACTGCAATTAGTGAAATCTCCGCCCCGAGAGCTGGGCCCAGGCCCCTGGCTTACGGCAGTCTGGGCAGCAGAGCTCAGGCTGTCTTTCAGGGACTCCCTGGATGTCTGGGGATCACACGCCCCTCTGGGAATGCAATGGGAACGAGGTCCTCTCCCCCGACGACCGCACACACAGCACTTAGTTTCGGGGGGTCCACGGACCCTCCGCCTGCTCACAGTCCACAGGCCTGCAGAAGACCCCCCCAGGCTCCCCGGGGCCTGGTGCTCCTGCGACGTGACGTTGCCGGCTGGTGCTTGCCACCCTCTCCCCGCTCCCCAGGGGCCCATGGCGCCCCAGGCAGGACCCCATTTAAACCTCAAGGTCACTGTCTCCACGTGGTGGAGGGGTAGGAGGCTCAGGCAGGGTGGGTAGCCTGACCAGGACTTGCACCCGCAGAGTCTGACGTGGCGAGCACCCCAGCCACCCACTTCATCACCCCAAACTGAAACTGTCCCTAGTAAACACTAGGTCCCCACCGTTCCCACCCCAGCCCCTGGTGACCGCTATTCCTCTCTGATCTTTGGCAGCACCACGACCAGCCCAGGGCCTCACACACGCCAAACAGGTTCTCTACCAATGAGCCACATCCAAACCCCCTTTTTAAATTTTGAGACAGAGTCTAAGTTCCCCAAACTGGCCTCTGAGCTGTCCAGGCTGGAATCTGTGATTCCCCTGCCTCAGTCCCCCTGAGCCCCAGTGGCTGGGGTCACAAGTTCATACCACCAAGCCTGACTACCCCTCCTCTCCTTTCTGTCTCTGTGAATCTGACTGTTCGGGGAACCTCGTATAAGTGGCGTCCTACCCCATTCGTCTTTTTGTGACTGGTTTCTTTCACTGTCTTCAAAAGCCAACCATAAGCCGGGCGCGGTGGTGCACGCCTGTAATCCCAGCACTTTGGGAGGCTGAGGCAGGAGGATCGCGAGTTCAAAGCCAGCCTCAGCAATGGCGAGGCACTTAGCAACTCAGTGAGACCCTGTCTCTAAATAAAATACAAAAAAGGGCTGGGGATGTGGCCCAGTGGTCGGATGCCCCTGAGTTCAATCCCTGGTACCAAAAAAAAAAAAAAAAAAAAAAGCCAACCATATCAGTGTGTGTGCGCCAGAGTTTCCTTCCCTTTTCAAGGCTTAGTGATATTCCACTGTGTGTATAGACCACACTCATTTATTCATCCATCTGCCATTGGACACTCGGTTTATTTTTGAGTTTTGGCAACTGCTGCGAGCATGGGTGTTGACTATCTGTTGGAGTCCTGCTTCGATTTTTCTAAGGTCTACCTTTACAAGAAGAATTTCCTACTATACGATAATTCTATATCTAACTTTCTCAAGAACTGACCTCCGTTCTCCACAGGGGCCACACCATTTTCCATACCCACCTGCGAGGCACAAGTGTGTCCGTCCCTCACCAACAAACGTTACTCTCTGTTTCTGATGAGAACCGTCCCAAAGCGGCCTCTGTTTCCTAGTCCTCAGTTTCCCTATATGTGTAGGGGGACAGTGGCCTTCAGGGCTAGGACTCGGCGAGGAAGGACCCAGAGAGGACTCGGGACACCAGCTGGGCTGTGAGCCTTGCTCAGTGAGGGATGGACTGCTGTTGAGGGCAGCACCGCCTCCTGGCCCCCAGCGGAGTCACAGTCCCAGGACGTCAGCACCATGACACAACATCCCGCGATTCACACACCCCCCCCCATTTCCTGTAGAGGGAGGGTCCGTCCAGACCCGGGTGGGGCGAGGGACAGCGCCTTCCCTCTGCAGCCCCCTCCCCCGCCCCTGAGGTCCTCTCCCTCTGCTGTTTCTATTCTCGTCCTGAGCAACGGCCATCTCCAGTTACCGGAGGATCGATAGGGACGGGACGTTTATGGAAGAAGACGAGAGGAGAGGGCAACAGAGAGGGACGGGGCAGCCCGGCCCCCAGGCCTCCAGTCCTTGGGTCGAGTCAGCAGGCGCAGGCCCGGCCCGGCCTCGGGACTCGGGTGGTGTCCTCCCTTGAGGGCTTCGGCCTCCTGGGCAAGAGGGAGGCCAGGCCTGGCCGCCTGACCGCGCCCGCTGCTCCTGCTCTCCGAGCCTCGCCGGGCGCTGCTGGGCAGGCGGGTCACAGAGCTTGCTCCACGCTCCCACGGCACCACCCTGCTGGGCCCGAGGGCCTCCAGGAGGGAGCAGGGCCCGCTCCCCTCCCGTCCCTGCGTGGCACAGGCCCGGTGACGCTGGTTCTCTGGAGTCTCTGGGAGATTCCTGGGCAGTGAGTTTGCTCAGAGGCAGAGCCGGGGGCGAGCGAAGACGGCCTCCTGCTCCCCTCCCAGCCCCGAGCACCAGCGGCCAGCGGCCAGCCCTGCCTGGGCCTTGGACGAGCCCGCCACAGCTGCAGGAAGGCCCGGCGCTGCCCGAGCAGAGGGCGGCCGTGGCAGCCGCGAGGCCCCGGGCTGAGCAGTATTCTGTTTCGCGCGCAGACACGCTTTCAATTTTTTTTCTTAAAAAGCTGTGCACCTGGGCTGGGGTTGTGGCTCAGCGGTGGAGCGCTCGCCTAGCATGTGCGCGACCCGGGTTCGATCCTCAGCACCACGTAAAGACCAATGCATTGTGTACAACCAAAGCAAAAAAAAAAAAAAAAAAAAAAAAAAGCTGTGCACCTGCCAGGCACAGTGACACACGCCTGTCATCCCAGTGGCTCAGGAGGCGAAGGCAGGAGGATTTCAAGTTCAAAGCCAGCCTCAGCAGCTTAGTGAGGCCCTCAGCAACTCAGTGAGACCCCGTCTCTGAGTGAAATACAAAAAAGGGCTGGGGGTGTGGCTCTGTGGTTAAGCACCCCTGGGCTCAAGAACAAAGTTGTGTGCCTTCTCCTGTGACATCAGAAGGTCTGGCGTCCCGGGAGGGGCCTGCCTGCTCCATCTCTCCACAGACCACACCCTTCCCTACCGCTTCTGCCGGGCCGGTTCCCTCAGACACCTCCCAGCCTGTGCACGCGTGGGTCTGCAACACCCCCTGGCCCCAGAAGCTTCCACACTCCACTCCGAGCGCCAGCGTCTGCGCGGTGTGGCCGTGCCTCATGCTGGGGCAGCCCTGTCCCTGAGCCTCTCCCCCTCACTCTCCTGCCATTTGAGCCAGGGAAGGGGACGCTGGGACAATACAGCTCTGTAAACACAGCATTGCACCGACTCCTGTCAACACGCTGTTGAGATCACTGCTCCCTCTCCATTGTGCAGAAGACCAAGGCCCAGACAGGTCGGGCTGTCCTGCCGCTCTCCCTGGCCAGTCCCATCGCTCCGGGCCACTTGGAGCGTTTTATAGGCACCGCTGTCTCGAGCTCCCCAAACCCGCCAGACGGAAGCCCTCTGGGGAGGAGCTGGGGGTCTTGCCACAGGAGGCTCTGCTGGAAGACCCTGGGTGGTCTTCTGGGTCGGGGGGTCTGTCCTTGTTCCTCCCACCATGAAGGGGACAATCTCACCTCTCCTCAGGTCCAGATTTCACCCCAGACTAGCTGCAGAGTTTAAAGCCGGCCACTCCCGCCTCTGCCCCTCCCAGGGCCCGCAGGGAGGAAGGAGGGGCGGGGCTGGAGGTGCAGGTGGCCTAGCTCTCTGCCACCAGCGCTGGCCTTCCCCGCGGGCTGCAGCTCTGTCCCCCTCTCCTCTGCCCCCTGACCTGCTCCTCATTCCCCAGGCCCTGGACTCTCAGCCACTCAGCCACCTCCCCACCCGCAGCTCGGTGACTCTGTTATTCCTCTCCTGCCTCCTGCCTGCCAGGTCCCCCTCGGAGCTGGGATGGCTACAGGTGACAGATCAGGAGCCACATCTGAATCAAAGACTGTGGGCTCTGGCGGCGAGGCCAGCGAGATGGTCCCCCGTACAACTACTTGAGTGTGGGGGGAAGACCCAGAGCTGAGGGGCCCGCGGGGCCAGCGCGGGGCCAGAGAAGGCTCAATGGGGGGAACCTACTGAGCTCAGCCGTGCCCGGGTTTGGGTTCTGGCTGTCCAATGCTTAGTTTAGCTGTGCAATTCCTCTTCCAAAAACATGAGGCCGAGGGGAGCCCTGTCCCTGCGGGAAAGCTCTGCAGGGTCGGGGTCAGGTCCGGCTTGCTCAGGGCTTCCCTCAGCCTGTGGGATCGCAGGCCCCCAGGACCCATCAGGGAATTAAATGAATATTGATCAAACAAGAAAAATATACACGAAGCCCTTAATACAGCACCAGAGAGCAAATGATCCTGCAGCAAATGTTCGATAGATATTTTCCAGATTGCCAGCAGGCCACATGGGGAGGCGCAGGGACCGTGAAGTTCCAAGGGAATCCCAGTAAAGTCTCAGTCTGACATCCCAGAAAATGAGAACACTCAGGAAGACGGCGGGCGTCATCTGTCAGCCCCCACCTGGCTCCCTTTGCCCTGGGGTCCTCTGGCTTCCTGGCCCAGGGGGGCTTTCCCAGAGGAAAGAGGAGGAAGTCGCAACCTGTGCCAAACCACCTCGCCAGACCTGATTAATCCACCACCAAGCTGCCGCTCCTGCCAACCCGCTACCCTGAGAGTGCTCACTCTACCTGCGGATTGATCTGTGCTGCGAGGCTGGGTGCCCAGGAGCTGTGGGCCAACCGGCAGGGGTCACCTGGGCCTCACCAGGGACACGCGGGCTCTGGGCAACCCCAGTCCTCTCGTCACAGAGGGGACACTGAGGCCTGCAGAGGAGCTTGGAAGGGTGGGCCCCAAGCCCCAGGTCGGCAGAAAGATGGTCACTCTGCAGAGGTGTAAGGTGCCCCCCAAGGCCCCAACGATCACCATCCCGAGCCTGGCCCAGCAGCTGGCCCAGACATCAGGAACCTGCGTGAGCCACAGTGAAGTGTAGGGCAGGGCCTCGGGCAGGCTGGGAAGATGAGGGTCCCCTGTAGCCGCTCAAGGCCGGCCAGAAAATAGGCCATGACCCCGGGGAGGGCTGGGGACGGGGTTCCCACCCTGACCTGTTCAGCTGGCTGGGGAGGACCAGCCTTGTCCAACTTTGGAATGTGCAAAGCATTCCAAGGGCAGAGGGCAGAGGTCACAGGGAAGACCAGAGACCAAACCCAGGGGCCCCCGGCCTCACAGCAGTGCCCCTCTATCAGGTGGCTTCCAGAACTGATCTCCAATCTCCTGTGGAGCTGAGGGGAGGCTAGGAGTCATCAGGGTCCAAACAGACCCCTGTGTGCACCTGCTTCACTTGGTCTGCCAGCCTCGAACCTGACGACCCCACAGACATCTCCCTTTGCTTTGGTCCACTGGAATCCACAACGTGTCAGAGTGAAATAGTGGCATGCCCGTGGTCCCAGTGACTCTGGAGGCCCAGGCAGGAGGATCGCAAGTTCAAAGCCACTCTGTCTCAAAAAAATAAAAAAGGGCTGGGGGTGTGGTTCGGTGGTAGAGATCCCCAGAGTTCAATCCCCAGCACCGCAAAACAGAGTAAAATGAAACACAAACAAGTGAAAACAAGAGGCCGCACGGCCCTGCCCGCCCACTCACAGAACCGCTCTGCCACAGCGAGCCGATGGCTTCCAGCCTCCCCCACACTGGAAGGCTTCTCCTGAGCCTGGACCGCTTCTTCGCAATGCCTGTTTAAGACGTAGGAATTACACACACAGGCATGTTACATACTTTACGAAAATAGGATCATGCCATACACGCCATGCAGCAAACTGCTCTCCCCATGTCAGGAATCACACACTTGGGCAGTACTTAGAGCAGCTGTGGAGGGATGCCCAGGGCCTGCTGTCCCGTCTGGGTTCTGGGTGTAGCCCCTGCCCACACCCACCGACACTGTGCTCCTGGCCCCAATTATGCTGCGACACCCCTGGGCCTCCCTCAGCCTGCCCCAGTCCCTTCATGCCATTATTTTGACCAGCATATATTTTATCTAACGCATGTTTTAAAGCATACACTGTGCATCGGGCCCTGTTCTGAGCACTTCACCAGCTTACACCCATTCAACCCTCACCACCATCCACAGGAGGCAGAATCAGCAGCCCCTCTACAGATGGCGCAGGGACGAGGTCCTTGCCCCTGCAGACCAGCAGAGCATCTGCCAACTAAACAAACGGCCTGGGGCGTGTGCACCAGTTAGCCACCTACACCCGCAGTCCAAACAACCGCTCTGAGAATCACAGGTGGTGCTTGCCTTCCACCAGAGTCTTGCCTCCCCACAAAGTGTCCTCAAAACACATTCTTCTCCAGAACTGTGCATCGAGAGTTAGTAGTTTTGAGTTGTCCACACCCTGTGTTCCCAAGAAAGGTCTGACCCTGGCCCAGCCCCTGGAGGTGACATATAACTTCTAAGCCCTTGGAGCGATGTCCCAGCTATGTTCTCTTGAGGTCTGGAGGCACAGCAGGGTCTATGCTATGACTTCTGATGGGGTCTTGGGCCACGTAGCTTGAACTCTGGAGAGTCCAGAGACCAAGGCCAACCACACAGGCATCCAGCCACGCAGATGTGATCAACCCCCAGTGAAAACCCTGGATGCCAAGGCTCAGGCATGCTCCGCTAGCTGGTGATATGCCACACCCATGGTCACACCTCGATGGGGGGATCACGTGTGCTGGGCATGCCTCTGCTAGGAGAGGACAGCCCTAAGCTTGTACCTGGCATCCCTGGTCCCGCCCTGGGCTCTTCTGTTGATGCCTTCAGTCTGTCTCCTTTCACTGTAACAAGCTATAACCCAGAGAAAACGGCTTGGCAGAGGTCTGTGGGGGGTCTTGAGGACCCCTGAACATAGGTGCCCACTGACTCCGTGGCCAGCTGTGGCACATCCCCTGCACTTCAGCACCAGGCTTTAGCCCCGCCCCGTCCATGCTGCCAGCTCCACCGTCCTCCAGGCCCCAGGTCCTACAGGAGACGCTGGTCATCCTCAGGGTCACCTCCCCCCATGAAGCCCAGGCTTCTTTCTGGTCTGCACAGCCCCGGGAGTCAGAGGCAGTGCACCGGGCTAACACCAGGTAGCATCCCCACAGGTAACATCCTCCAAACCAGGTAACATGCCAGGATCAAGGTGGGGTCCCAGGAGACACCCAGGTACCAGGTAACAGCCCAGTAATGAGTTAGTGTAACCAGTTAGTGTCCTTGTTAACAGATAATGTCCCGGGCCAGGGAACATACTGGAACTCAGGTGATGTCCCAGCAAACAGGTGACATCCAGGTACCAGGTGACATCCTGGGTACCAGGTAACATCCAGGTACCAGGTGACATCCAGGTACCAGGTAATGTTCCAGGTACCAGGTAATGTTCCAGGTACCAGGTGCCATCCAGGTACCAGGTGCCCGCCTGGGTATCGGAGAGCACCCCAGGCACGGGTGCCACTCGGGAACCAGCAATGTCTTGGCACCCGGTGGTCCAGGTACAGGTGCCCGCCTGGGTATCGGAGAGCACCCCAGGCACGGGTGCCACTCGGGAACCAGCAGTGTCGCGGCGCCCGGTGGTCCAGGTACCAGGTGCCCGCCTGGGTATCGGAGAGCACCCCAGGCACGGGTGGCCACTCGGGAACCAGCAGTGCCGGGCGCCCCGCAGGCCTTACCTGCCCACGACCTCGATGTTGGAGATGGCGTAGAAGTACTTGTAGAGGTTCTCGCGCTGCACGTAGGTGCCGCCCAGCGCGGGGCGCAGCAGGCGCATGCGCAGGTCGGTGAGCGTGAAGAACTCCTTGAGGCCCTTGGCGCTCTCCAGCCGCGTGTACAGGTTGTCCATGTTGCGCAGGTCCGGCCCGGCGAAGATGGCGAAGCGGTCGCGCACCTCGAAGCGCACGTGCTTCTCCTTCTTGGAGCCGGCCCAGCGCGAGTACTCCTCGGTGCACAGCACGCGGTGGGCGCTGGACGAGGACATGTCGCGGGCGCGGCGCGCCACCATGCCGAAGGCCTCCATGCAGTCCTCGGCGTAGAACTGGTAGGGCTGCCACGTGCGCCCGTTGTCCAGGGACTTCTCCAGGACCATGACCGTGGGCCGGCCGTACTCGAAGGTCATGACCACGTCGTCGGTCAGCTCCACGCTCTTGTTCCACGACAGGGTGATGTTGGCCTCCAGCGGGCTGGGGTAGCGGCTCCAGGTGATGCTCTGCCAGTAGGTGGCCAGCCCCTCCTCCTCCCTGTCGAACATGAGCCGCGGCGGGTGCGCCAGGTCCGGGTTGGAGGCGTCGCACTCGTTGCTGCACAGGTAGGGGTTCTCCTGCAGGGCGGAGAGGAGGCGAGGTGGGCGGGCCGCTGGGGGCCTGGGAAGCCCCGCACGGCCAGCCCCTGCCGGTGCGCCCAGGTGTCTGCCCTGCAACCACAGAGCCTCTGGTCGGGCATCAGGAGCAGCTCTGCCCCACACCAGTAATATAATAACAGGGAGACTGGCAGGGGTGGAAAGACGGGGTGCTAGGCACTCTGTGCTCTCCACTTAATTATCTGCATCCCTAAAATTGCTCTAAAAAATAAAATCTATTAAAAAAAAAAAAAAACACCCATGGTCACTAACAACCGCACAGCGCCCCAGACCACTTACAGCCCTTTGATAAATATTTCAGGTGTCTGGTTTGCTCAGAGGCAAAATGGCTTGGATCGGAGTTAAAAACCTCTCACTCGCAAATGAGCCATTTGGCCCCCTGGGCGGGAGCGGATGCGTCACCTTCTGAAGGGCTGACTTGGCACCCCTGCTGCCCCAGCTGGTGGCACTGCAGCCTGCCTCTGGCCGCAGCTTTGATCCTCTGTAGTGGAGGACAGCTTCCCAGATGCCCGGGGCCCTCGGTGAGCAGGGCCAGCCCCGGGGTTCACTCACTGAGGCAGGATCCACAAAACTCTCTTTGACCAAAATAGCTCTGTCCTTGGTACCCTGTGGTGCCATTGTCCACTCCACGTGGGCTGTCCCTGCTGACTCCTGGGATCTGCACCCTTCGGGGTGTAAAGAACTCACCCTCAAGTCCAGCACCTCACATCAGATGGGGAAACAGGCCCAGGGCGGGCAGGTCCGGTGCTTCAGAGGGTGAGCCTGCTCCGGCCCTGCCTGGTGCCCCTCGTCCTCCCCCTCCTGCCCTGCCCAGCCTCAGGGTACCAACTCTGCTGGTGAGCCGACTGGCACCATGGCAGGTGGAGGGAGCCTCCTCCAGCTCCCACGGGTGACTCTAGGCCTGTCACAGCCCGTCTCACGCTGCAGTCCTGAATGAGGAGGGGCTGTGAGGCCCCGGGGGGATGGCAGAGGCCAGGCCTGGTGCTGAGCAGGCAGCCGCTGCGGGGGTGAGCGGGGCTCGACTGTGAGACAGCCCTCAGTGCCCCTGCCAGGCAGCAGCCCAGAAGGGCACCGTCCAGGGGCAGACCGAGCTGTCATGCTGGCAGGAGGAGGAGCCCTGGGCAGACGCCCTGGGAGCTGCCCCTGGCTCTGGGGCTGGGGCAGTTTGCACCAGGCCCTGTGCCCCATGCCTTCCTATTACTGCCCCCACCCCCGCCTTCTCGGGCGCTGACTTGTGTCTCCTCAAATCCACGTTGGTGCCCTCATTCTCAGCACCTCAGAACGTGACCATCTGGGGACAGAGGATTTTTTTTTTGGTACCGGGGGTTTGAATTCAGGGGCACTCGACCACTGGGGCCACATCCCCAGCCCTCTTTTTGTATTTTATTAGAGACAGGGTCTCACTGAGTCGCTAAGTGCCTCGCCATTGCTGAGGCTGGCTTTGAACTCGCGATCCTCCTGCCTCAGCCTCCCAAGTGCTGGGATTACAGGCCGTGCCCGGCTTGGGGACAAAGTTTTTAAAGAGGCAGTTGAATTAAATGAGGCCCTGGGGTGGGCCCTCCTCCAGTCTGATGGGTCTGTATAGGAAGACGAAGTGTGGACACCCAGAAATACCAGGGCACACACAGAGAAAAGGCCCCGTGAGGACGAGGGGAAGGCGGCCACCTGTGAGCCTCAGGAGGAACCAAGCTCCCAGCACCCAACCTGGGACTTCAGCCTCCAGCACTGCTGCATTTCTGTCGTTGGAGACACCAGGTCGGTGGTGGTTTTTACAGCACCCCATCCTGGGTGAACAAAAGGGGCCTCTCCCACAGCCTGGTTTCTCTGCACGGTGGACCAGGAGGCATTGTGCTGGCCTGGAAGCGCCTCTCAACCCAGCACTGACGCTGTCCCCTGTCACCTCAGAGCTTCTGCTTCTTGGCCACTGTTCCTCCTCTCAGTTTCCAGGGCCCTCCCGGGTGGCCCTCCTTAGGAAGTCCTCCTCACCTGACTCAGTCCTTGAACCCAGTTCCCTCCCCGGGGACAGTGAAGCCTCCACGAAAGGCCTGGACCTCAGAGACTGCCCACTAGGTCATGGTCCCTATTATTGTCCTGTTAATCAGCTATTAATACGATGGTGACGGTAGCACTGCAAATGGTCTCATGTTCAGTGCCAATATTCCTGTCAACCCCAACAGCTGTGAGCCAGCCCCATCTAACCTCCCTGGTCCCGCGTCCATTCCCCTGCCTTCCCACCCCCTGCCCTGCCCAGCCTCCTGATGGTCCCTGGGGAGGGGGACATAGGATCCTCAAAGCCCCATCTGCTCCTGGCCTGTCTGACAGGGAAGACTTGCAGCCACTCCGCCAGGAGACAGGGCTCCACCTGGCTGCCGCCAGCGGCCTCCGTCCTAACCTGCAGGGCCCAGTGGCCCCCAGGAAGCAGATGGTCAGAAACTAATGAATCAGCCTGAGTATTTACAGCCCACACCTGCTGCAGGGTGGGCTTTGTCAACAGCAAGCAGGAGAAATGAACCCCAGGCGGTGGCCACCACAGCCCTCCCTCTCCCTCTCTCCTTTCTTCCTTTCCTTCCGCCTCCCTCCACCCGAGGACTCAGAATGCCATTTCACCATTGAGGAGCACGGACTGCATGGCCCGTCCCCCCGAGCCACCCTTTCCAGACAGCACCGGCTCATGCTCTGGCCCCTTCCTGTCCTTCCCTGGGGAGAGTCCCAGGGACGGAGCTGGGGATGAGCCCAGTTTGCCCCAAGCCCTCTCCAGAAAAATGCAGTGACCCACTACATTTCCCACGTGACTTCCAGGGACCCATGGGGCCCCAGGTCCTCAATTGGAGGTTGCAGCCCTAAGGAAACTGGCTCTGGGTCCGAAAGCCCTGAGTTCCAACTCAGCTCTATCCTTGGAGGCTGTGTGACCTTGAGAAAGTCACTTTACTTTTCTGAACCTCTATTTCCTAATCTAATATCACGTGACATTGTAAGTAAGAAAGACCGAGAAAATGCCTCCAAATGGTAGCCACTGTTCTTAAGCAGTGGTTTCACACACATTAGTCCTAGGAGTCTCCCGGCAACCCCAGGGAGGAGGCTGAAGTCACCAGACATGTCAATGAGAAAGCTGGGACCTCACTGCCGTTGGCACTGCGTTGGCAGCTACAAGCCAGAGGGCCCAGCAGAGACGCCGTGTGGCTGGGCTGGGGCTTCCCACCGTTCCCCACTGCGCGTCCCCCAGGAGGGCTGGTGCTATTGCGGTGTCCACTTTATAGACGGGAAAGTGGGTACACACGGCCCCACGTCACCTGCCCGGATGCCAGGGGCCCCAGCCTTGGGGAATCTTGGGGAGAATGGAACCCCCCATCTGCAGCTCTCCTGTCTCTGTGACAAGTTCCCCCGGAAGACAAGGCAGAGCGGCCAGCCTGGACCAAGAACCCCAGGGAGCCAGGTGGGGACGAGTCTCCTGCACAGACACTAAGCAGGAGATGTCTGGCACGGAATATTCTGTGGAGAGACCATTTTATGTGAGGCATTTGAAACCCTGGTCTCTTAAATGCTTTTGCTTTTATGCTATTTTCTGTGCAAAGGGTACCGCTAGAGTCAGAGACCAGGTTGTAAACACCGAGACAGGCTGCAGGCACAGACGTAATTGAATGGGAAAGTGAAGTGTAGCGGGGATGGGGAACGGGGCCCCTGGGAAGTCCAGCTGCTGGAACCTCCAGGCCACTAACCAAGGAGCCCGTGGAGGGACAGCCACCAGAATGGTGAAGAAGATAGCTCAGCTTCCCTGCACAGCCCAGCCCCCGGCTGCAGGGCTAGCTCCCCAGGGCAGCAGCCTCCTCTCCCTCTGTCCACACTGTGGCCCCAGCCCTGGCACCCCTTGGGCACTCGGGAAATCTTGTGGGATGAATGGAAGGCCCATGAAGGTGACAACCTGGACCTCTCAGAGTTGCGGTAAGAATTACACCAGGTGCCACAAGGCAGGCTCCTTGGTGGCACGCACTAGCTGGTCTGGACGCAGGAAGGGCGCCAGGACCGTGGTCTGGCCCTGTGGCTCCAACCAACAGGAAGACCACCGTTTCTGCCACACTCCCTCCAAGCCCACCCTGCGCAGGGCACACCTTGGGAGTCACCCCACCCCGGCTGCTCCGCGATCCTTCAGGCCAGAATCCTTTTATTTACATTCTACAAACAAGAAAGGGCTGGGAGACTTCCCAAGATCACGCAGCTCTGCAGCGGGACGAGAAGCCCAAACTCTGAGACAAGTTGGGAAACTGTGCCCTTCACCCAAAAGGGAAAGGACGACACCGCCCCCAGCCCGTGCCACTCTCCCGAGACACGGGTTCCACCCAGGAGGCAGACAGCCCATCTCTTTGCCACCCAGGCGTGTGGGCCGGCCTGGCACAGTTTAGCAGCTGACAGATTTTTTTTGAACCTGTCTGCCGAGTTGTCAACCTCACCGGGGGGCTGCAGGCGGTGGCTGTGTCCCAGGTGGGAGGCGGGAGGTTGCCAAGCAGAGGCTCAGAGTGTGGGGTGCGGAGGGAGGAGGCCGAGCTCTGTTCTTACAGAATTTGGGGACTCAGGGAGGAGCTGAGGTGGGGGAAGACGTGGAAAGGCAGCAGAGCTAGCCCCCCCCTTGGCTGTAGCTCCTGGAACTTTGGGGGAGAATCTCTGCTGTCTTGAGCAGGCGCTTCAATCAGCAAGAGCCCTGGCCCAGGGTCATGGATGCAGGGGCTTCCCCTAACACCGCGCGCGACCATGGGCCCAGCCTCGCCCTCCCCATGCCTCGGTTTCCCCATTCGTGAAATGAGTAAGTGGGAGAGGGTGACCAGGTTTGACACAGACATCCTAAGTCTTAAATCCTGCTCGCTCCTGAGGCCCTCACGCTGCTGGGCGGAAGGGCAGAGACAAGCTCTCCTCCCCAGACTCCAGGGAGAAAGCTGGGGCGCCCAGGGAATTCTCCCTAACAAATTATTTCCTATTTATTGGTAAGAAAAGTTGCAGCGGGGATAAATTATTAACAAAGCGGAAACGGAGGCTCTGCTGGGAGCAGCTTTGCCTCTGGCCGCCCTGCCGTCTCTAACCCTCTGCTCCCGCCCCAGCCCCTCTCTCTCATTCTCCTTCTGTGGTTTCATTGATCCCTGTCCCTCTTGCTCTCTCCGCCTCTAATTTCTTCCCCTTCCCCTTTCGGTTTCTCTTGGAGCGAAAGCCTTGGACAACAGCAAGGTCACCCTCCCTGCTCTCGTGAATCAGCGGAAAGTGGCCCAGAGCCGCAGCTGCCAGGGAGGTTCTTCTTATTTTGTTGGAACGATCTTCCTCCCAGCCCAGATCGATTACTCAGGCAGGGGAAGGCAAGGGGGCCTGGGGGAGGCGACTTCCAGGCCCCCTTCAACCCAGCCATGAGCCTCCAGAAGGCTCCATGACTGCCTGCCTCCTGCTGCGGTCCCCAGACCCAGCCTCACAGGCATCCCCTGGGCAAAGGTCCAGCTTGAACCCAGAGTCAAGGGCCACCTGCTGAACCTGCCCGGGCCTGAGCATGGTTCAGTTATCCAGAGCCCCAAATTGTATGGGAGGACAGGGAGCTCTGAGGCCTTTCGTTTCAACCCTGCCTGAGACTGTCCAAGATCCTCCTTCCAGAACCTTCCATGACTAGGCATGATCCTCTTCCTTCCAGAACCTTCCATGACTGGCATGAATGGAGGAGAGCAGGCCCCGGGCCTGCTGTGCCACGCTCCCCGGCAGCTGTCTGCTCACCGCCGTATTTAACAGACATTTCCAAACGCAGCAGCGAGGGCCCTTGACAGTGGGTCTCCTGGTGGTCCCCAGGCAGGACCGCGTGGTCCTGGAGGAGGCAGGAAGCAGCTGAGATGACACGGACACCCTAAGATCCTGGTCTGCTTTGGGAAGCTGTTCTGGAGGTAGGACAGGAACCCCTGGCTCCTCCTTCTTGCCCATCCCAACTCGGGCTTCTCAAAAAGACCCCACGGACGCGACTTTCCGAGGACCTGGGGGCATCGGGCTGCACTGGTGGACGAGCTTCCTGGGAGACTGTGAAAGGCCAGAGGGTGAGGGTGCAACGGAGACCCTGGGTGGGCACCCACTGCCTCCCAGACACAAACCCAAGAATGGTTTTCTTCATCTGCTGCACAGCCAGAGGGGTGGGGGCGGGGGTCTTGGCAAGGCTCTGGCTAGATGAGGGTTAATCTCTCCAGGAACTTAAAATTGTATTTCTTTGAAAAAAAAAAAAGAAAAGAAAAAATGCGTTCTGCTCTGCCCTGGGCATATGTGGATTCTTCCCACAGCCAGATTCCCAGGAATGTTTGGGATGGGAGGCTCTTCCCACTGAGGCGTGCCTGGCACGGAGCCCTGGGGCCCCCATAGGCAGCTCGTGCTCTCCTGACCTTCGTTGGTACCACATAACCAGCCAGACACACATGGCCCCCGTCTCAGAGGGAATGGCCCCCTTCATTTGCATGCCCCCGGTGACAGAGAGCTCATTACCACAAAAGGCAGCAGCCCAAACGAGACTGCTCCATTCCTAGAGAGCCTGGTGATCTATTTTGGCATGTGCTCCACATTTCCTTTGCTCTAGGCCCCCTTTCTTTTCTGTTTTGGTCCTGTTTTCTGGTTATGCTCTGAACATTTTCTAATTCATTAGAAAAGAAAGGGAGGGAGGCGGGGCGAGCGAGCCCTCGGCCTCCTCCAGCCAGGAGCTCTGTGGTCCCCACCACGCTCGCCCAGCGATCGCCAGGGCCCGTGGGAGTGCGCGCGGCCCTTCCTCCCACCTCTGCCCCTCCCTGCACACGCAGGCTCAGCCTGCCCTCCAGAAGCTGCCTGCCTGGCAGTGCCCAGCCCGGCACGGGGAAGGCCTGCTCTCCCTGCCTACCCCCCCAGTCCAAGCAGCTCAACGCTCCTACTTAGTACCTTTTAGAAAAGTAATTGAAAGGAAAGGAGGGATGGAAGGAGGGAAGAAAGGAGGAAAGGGAGAGAGGAAGAGGCAAGGTGGGGGAAGAGCAGAGCGTGGAGAAAAGCCGGGCCCAGCGCCGCCTGCTCAAGTGCATTATTGATTCGGGACTTAGAAAATGCTTAGAGGGTAGGAAAGCGTCCTGCTCTCTAAAAGCTTGTGCGAGGCGTGAGCTACACAGGCAGAGTCCCAAAGAGGGCCGCTCTGCTGACATGAATATTTTATCAGGAGGAAAAGCGGCTGGAGGATTCCTGGCCGGCGGGGGAGAGGGGACAGCAGCGGCCCTCTGCAGGCTGGCTGCCCCTCCTCAGAGCCTGGGGCCTGCTCAGAGCCCCTGGCCCACCTCCTTCACGAGAGCTGCCGGTGCTTTCCTGTGGAGAGGGGGCACAGGCCTGGGACAGCGTGGGCGCAAGACGGGGCGGGGGCAGTGGGGTGAGGCTGAAGCTGGGCCCCAGGCAGCCCTGCCAGCCAGCCGTCCACTCTGCCCTGGCCCCGCCCCTCCGGGGCCACCACCACCGCCCCAATCTGGGTCCCCACCATTCTCCGCTGTCCCCAGGTGCCCCATGCGAATCACCGACACGGAGTCTTCAGTGCCCCTGCTGAGCTGGGTCCCCATCCCCGGGTCCTGGCCGGCCCCTCCCACACTCGCCTCTGTCTCCCTCTCTCCTCCCCAGACGCCTCCTCTGTGTCCCCGCCCTGGGCTCCCAGGACAGGTGTCTGCTCAAACATCCCTTCCTGGGGAAAACATCCCTGGTCCCTGCAGGCGACTCCTCGACTCCTCACCCTCCACCACTTTTGTTAAGTCTTTGCTTAATTTCGCGCCCGTGTTCCCGCCACACTGTGCTCTGGGAGGGCGGGCGTGGAGCCTGGCGCATGCGCAGGGCTCAAATAGGGTCTGCACGTGACCCCTGCTTGGTGGGTCCCTTCTCCGGGTCCTCTGTGCTCAGTGGGTCTCAGGAGTGGACGCAGCACCCACGTGGATGGGGACGGCCCAGACCACAGATGCCAGTCAAGACCCTCCAGGTTTCTTCCTGCTGCTCTCCGAGGAGCAAAGGGGTCGCTTGGAGCAGAGGAAAAGAGCAAAGAGTTGCTGGGCAGGCACGGTCCCATACCTGGGCACACCCGGGCAGCTGCAGGCTCTGTGGATGAAGCTGGAGCGGGGGGCGGGGCAGTAGGGCGGGGCAGGTAAGGTTTCATTGATTTATATTCATTCACTTATTCATCAACTATTCATCAACTATTTCTGAACAGAGTAGCCCTGGAGAAGCAGCTTTTAGATCTGGCTGTCTGCCAAAATACCTGGGCAGGGGAGGAGGGAGACACTAGTCCTGGGCCCAAAAGCCAGATTGAACGCAGACTAATCAACCAGTTCACCAACCAGAGCCCGGGGAAGGGGTCGGGAGGCTGGTGCAGCCCATGGGAGGAAGGGCACCCGGGCTGCGCAGCTGTCCTGCTGTTGGCCTCCTCTTGGAGGCAGGGGACTGGAGGCCCCCAGAGGCCAGGTACCTACCTAACCTCACGTTTCTAGTAACCTGGGCACTCTAACCCCTGGTGGGAGCACCAGAGGAACTGCCCAGGGCTTGGTCCACCCAGGCCAGTGGGAGACCTGACTGAGTGGTTAGGGAGGCTCCGGGGCAGTGGGTTCAGCAAGGAGAAGCAGGCCAGGCAGGCTGGGCATGGAGAGGGCCCCGAGGTGGAGGGTCAGAACAAAGGCTGCAGGGCGGGGGCCCCAGCATGGTGGGGGAGCAGAGGAGAAAAGGCGGGGGCCCAGGGGCAGCCCTGATGGACAGTTGGCACCTCTAGTGGCCAACCTCCGTGCAGGAAGAGCAGTTAAGAAGCTGGGTACAAGGGCCAGAGACTCCAGGCCGCCCCTCCAGAGACCGGGGAGGCAGGACCAGCAGGGAGAGCCCAGGGCTCAGACACAGAGGCTTCTGAGAGCCAGGGCAGCAGCGAGACCTCTCCCCTCTGGACTTGGAACTGAAACCAACAAGATGCTTGAGGCTGGGGGCCGGGGGCCTCCCTCGGTGGTTCTCAGACTCGCCTGCACAGGACCACCTAGGGAGTGCTGGTAAATCTGGAGGCCCACCCTGGGGTCTGCTGCAGCTGGGCTGGGGTGCAGCCTGGGCAGGGGGCATGACAAGCCCCCAGTGGGGGCCATCTGCAGCCCACTGAGCCCAGCTCCAGTGGTGTGGCAGCCCGGCAGAGAAAGCGGTGACGCCCCACCCTGCCTTCTCCAGCGCCTCGGGGTCCCAGCTGCCCCCCTGAGGTGGGGTGGAAGACCACCCCACGGTTAGGAGGTATGGGGCGGTGGGGGAGGAGAGAACCACACACTCTGAGACCCTCCCCTTCCTGCTGTGGAGACCCCCTTGCCCCCGCAGTGGCTCCAGGGTAGATTCCCCTGGGGAGACCCCCCGCGGACCACCAGGGACCCTCTAGGGCAGGTCCTGTGCGTGGACTGACCAGGCTGCCCCAGAGGCTGCATCGTGCAGCCAAGGGTGAGGCTGCTGCTCCCTTGAGGACCCCGAGGCGGGCCAGGGTCCATCTTGGAGTGACCAGCGGCAGCAAGAGGGGCAATCGGGCTCCTCAGCCCTGCCTTCTGCCCTCCTCTTGCCTCGCCCCGTGCGAGGCCGCCAGCCCCTTGGGAAGGCAGCGCGAGGGAGGGGGCTGCCCAGTGCCAGGCAGACGCCAGGCACCCCCTCCGGCTGCTCCCCCATCCTCTATTTTTAGGCCCGTCCCCGTCCACTGTGGGTAGTTCCCCCACCCCTCCCCCAGCAGAACAGCCCGGGTTCCTCCAGGCGAGCCGCCCCCCAAGCTGCTGCGAGGAGCGTGGGCGCGAGCGCCCTGCCGAACAGACGGGCATCGGCGAATTATCAAATAAGTGGATCAGCAGCCTCCACCGCGGCTCCAAGGGCAGCAGCTGGGGAGTGCCACCACCGCTCCTCCCGGCCCCTTCCCCCGGCTGGCAGGGACAGGGTGCTCACCCAGCGCAGGCAACAGCTGCCTCTATACTGAGCACGTGCTGACGTGTCACAGCGACTCACGTCAGCAATGCGACCTGGCCAGGGGCTGGTCCAAGCAGCCCAGGCTGGAGGTGCCAACATCCTGTACTTAGAAGCTGTGTGACCTGGGGCCGGTGGCTTAACCTCTCTCAATCTGAGATCGCTCATTCCAAACTGGCGCGCATTTAAAGCCTTCTGTGAGAATTCAATGAGCCACTTTAGGTTAAGTGCTTAGTATACACTTGGCATTCAATAAATGCTAGCTGCTGCTGCTCCCGGGAGTAGGAGGGTGTGGAATCAAGAAAATTTTCAGACAAGGGGGACCAGCCAGTAACGAGAAGACAAACCTTAACTACTCTGAGCTTAAGAGCCCCCAGAATTTCTCTGATGTAAGGAGGCCAATTCACAGTGGGGTTGGGATGGGGAGCACAGGAGGATTAGAGGAACACTAGAATGGCCAATGGGGAGGGAGGGGAAGGGAGGGGGCAAAAGGGTGAAGAAAGAAAAAAAAAAAGGTGGTAGAATGAGATGGATATCATTACCCTAAGTGCATGTATGAAGTCGCGAATGGTGTGAATATACTTTGCATACAACCAGAGATTTGTAAAAAAGTGCTCTATATGTGTAATATGAAATGTAATGCATTCTGCTGTCATTTATATCATCTTAGAATAAAAAATAATTAAAAAAAGAAAGAGCCCCCAGAAGGAAGGACCCTCTGGCTGGCTGGTGACCACAGGGGTCCCCAGGTGGACTTGGGGCTGTCTGGGAAGTCCCCACAAGTGTTTGCGACCTTGTGTGTGCGTGCGTGGCTGCTGTTCCCAGAGGGCCCGTGCTCCTCGGGTCAGGCGCCCTGCGCTGGGGTCCTGCGGGCCGAGGCAGCGGCCTCCGGCCTCTGGGCCGGATCTTGTTCTCTGCTTTTCTCTCTCCCTCCCTGTGCAGCAGAATCCAGAAAGCCAAACAAAAGAGGGGCTCTGAGGTTGACACACAGACCCTTCATTTTTCAGGCAAGGAATCTTCGCCCCGAGAGGGGACAGCCTTGGGTGAGGCCACCCAGCTCCTGGCGGCCAGTGCGGAGGGGAGCCCAGTGCGCCTGGAGGCCCAGGCTGGTGCCAGGTGCCAGCTGTTGGCAAAGGTTCCGGATGATGCCGGCGGGGCAGGGGACAGGGCAGAGACAAGGTGCCCTCTGGACAGCTGGCTTCTCCTGCTGCCACCTGCCTTTGGCTGCTCTTGAGTCCTACAGGAGGGGACACCCAGAGCCCGCAATCCTGCAGCGGACCCTCGGCTCTCTGCAGCTGGCGGCCAAGGGGCTCGGCGTGGCCAGCGGGAGCTCCGGGGACCAGCCAGGCTCCTCTCACTGGCCTCCTCTTCACCTCTGCCCATCAGCAGGCGTATGTCACAGCGGAGGGGACGAGCCTGGTCGTGGTTCCCGTCCTCTTATTTCCCTGGCCGGCCCTTGGACTCAAGTGGACAAATGACTTGGGCAGCAGAGGGAGAGGAACGGGAGGCTGGGGAGGCCTGAGTGGCTCCCGGGGACTCAGGACAAACTGCTGGGGGAGAGCACAGGTCCTTGCAGAGGGGAGGGGCGGCTCTAGACACCCCAGGTTTGGATCTGGAGGGACTGCCAACATGGGGAGTTCGGCTCCTTCCAACCCATGAGGCCCCTCTGCAGTGACCACCTTCAAGGCCACCATTCAGACTCCTGAGCCATAGGACAAGGCAGGGTGGACAGTGGTCAGGGCCCTGGGGACATATCCTGGCTTTGGCTGTGCAACCTGGACTAGGGTCTCTGCCTCTCTGGGCCTCCCTTTCCTCATCTGTAGCACAGTATTACCCGTTGGTCTTGGGGAGAAGACAAAAGGTCACAACGCAGGGCACGCTGGAAAGGTCCCAGCATGTGGCTGCAGGAAGGTGCCCTCCCCGGGCCCATGCTCCAAGCTCCAGCTGACCACACGCCGCCCAGAGCCCAGGCTGCGCATCATGGAGAGTGCGTCTTCGCAGCCATCGCTGATATGTCCACCTCCACCCTGTCCCTCCCTGTCCTGGACCCCGCCACCTGTCACAGAACATTCTCTCCCTGTCACCTTCATGGTGCTGCCACCACAGGGGGACCGTGGCTTGCAGATGGGCTGGGGAGGGGGCTCTTGGTCCCCTTGGGCCTGCAAGAGCCAGCTCCAAGCCTGTCTCCACTGACAGAGGTGACGAGACGGCCAGAAAGAGACTGTGCTAACTCCAGCCACGTGGCAGGAGCGGGGGTAGCACCCACTGCCACAGGTGACCTCCAGGCACACATCCCATGTCCCCCCCGCTGATGCCACCACGAGAAGTCAAATCCAGGGCATGAGTGGGTGGACGGGGGCCTGGTGGGAGAAGCCTCCCGTCCCCGGGGCGCCACTCCTGGGGCCCAGGGCTCCTGCTGGGCCCACTGGCCTCTCTGTCCCTCTCTGGGGGCTGAAGGAAGTCGCTCTGGGCTCCATTTCCTGGGCAGGAATGAGTGGCCTTGACATGACCTCAGTGCCTTTGCACAGTGTTCCCAGGAGCCTAGGACTTCCAGGGTGGGGTGGGTGCCGCGGCCTGGTGGGTCAGAAGGCCACTTGCAGCTGGGTCCAGGCTCCCCCTTCTCCCTGAGCTCAGAGATCTTGGGGTGCCCTGGTCTGGGGCACTCTCTAGGACCGCCCCCAAGCGGCAGTCCACTTGAGAGGAGGGACAACGGGAGTGTGGAGTCAGCAGCTACCACGTGCCAGCACTTTCTGTGTGGCCAAGGGACAGAGGCAGAGTCTGGCACTGTGGGGACCCGAGGGGCAGAAGTGGAAGCTGGAGAGACATTTGGAGACCAGAGGGAAGTCACAGCATCCCACCCCAGCTGCCCCCCTTTGAGGGTCAAAGTCAGCATCTCAGCCTAAAAAGTAAACTCGGGGCAAAGGCAGGGAGAGGAAGAGTGAGGGAGAGGGTGGGGGAGCGGCTGGCCTCCCCGCCCCCCACCCTAGGGCCTCACCACAGCACAGTCACTGAGTGACTGGGATCTGAGTTGGACCCTCGACGCCACAACTCAGTACTGGAGTCTCAGTTCCCTCATCTGTAAAGTGGGCGCAGGAGGGTAGCAGTGGTTTCTCCCAGGCAGGAGACCTGGGAAGGTTTCGTGAAGGACCGCACACAAGATGTTCAGTGCTTCCATGACCAGATCTGAGAGTCCAGAAGTGAACTGACACATCTACGACCAGCTGACCCTGACGCGGATGCCAGGAACATTTAATGGGAAAGACCAGGCCCTTCAGCAAACGGTGCCACTGACACCAGATAGCCACATGCAAGGCATAACGCGGGACCCCTACCTCACACCAAATACAGGATCAGAGACCTAAATAAAAGAGCCGCAGCTATAAACGCTTTAGAAGAAAGCAGAAGGGTAAAACGCATGACCTTAGTTCTGGCTCTTAGTTCTTAGATAAGATACCAAAATCACAAGCAACAAAAGGAAAAAAAATCCACAAACTGAACTGTATTAAGATTAAAAATTTTTAGCCAGGCGCAGTGGTGCACGCCTGTAATCCCAGCACTTGGGAGGCCGAGGCAGGAGGATCACAAGTTCAAAGCCAGCCTTAGCAATAATGAGGCACTTAGCAACTCAGTGAGACCCTGTCTCTAATAAAATATAAAAAAGGGATGGGGATGTGGCCCAGTGGTCGAGTGCCCCTGAGTTCAATCCCTGGTACCAAAAAAAAAAAAAAAAAAAACAAAAAAAAACGAGTGTCAAAGGATACAATCAAGAGATTGAAAAGATCATCTACAGAATGAGGGGAAATATTTTCAAATATATGTTTGTTATTGATAAGGGTAGCATTCAGAATATATAAAGAGCACATACAACTCAACAACAAGAATAATCCAATTAAATAGTGGGCAAAAGATTTAAATAGACATTTTCCCCGAAGAATAGACAGACGGCCAATAAGCACATGAGAAGATACTCAACAGAGAAATGCAAATCAAGGCCATAATGAGATACTACTTCACACCCACCAGGCTGGTCACATTGGATGATTCCATTTATATGAAATGTCCAGAGTAAGTAAATCCATAGAAACGGAAAGGAGACGGGGGGGGGGGGGGGGGGGGGGACGGGAGTGATGTCTAACGGTCCAGGGTTGCATCACGGCGGGAGGTGATGGAAATATCCTGGGACTAGACACATTGGGAATGTGCTAGAAGGCCACGGGATTGTATGCTTTAAAATACTCAAAAAGGCAAATTTTATGTTACACCTTACCTCATTACAAATTTTGAAGGGTTAATTTTATGTTAGATGTTTCAACTCAATTAAATTTTAAAGCCCTTTTAAACCATGCTGAGAGGTTCTGGAACCTCTCCCTCTGCACCGGAGCCCCGCGGGCCGGCTGTGCCTCCCCCGACTCCCAGAATGCCCCTGAACGAACCGGCTGCCCCAGCCACACCCCGCTGCAGCTCAGCTGGGGAAACTGAGGCCCGGGGTGGCTTGGCCTCCCTGGGCGGGGCCAGGCACTCGCGCTCCCAGCCTGGGCACCCCGCGCCGCCCTGCCAGCAGTTGGTGTGTGCTCAGGGAATTAGAAACACATCTTCATAGACTCAAGCAAATCTGCTGCTGCTGAAAACCAAATCAGGTCCTACAAAGCCGCAGAACCGCTCTCCCCACGGTCTGCCATTTCTCACTTCCTGCATCCCCCGGGGCCCCGCCAGCAGGAAGGAACCCAGCATCCTCACGGGCCCTGGGGCCCTGGCCAGGTCAGAGGTGGGCCAGCCTCGGCCCTGGGCTGGTGCTAGAACCAGCCCTGCCGGCCTCGCTGTTCCTGGGGTGGCCACATCTGGGAGGGGAGGCGAGGGGCCACTTTGTGTGGCTCTGTGAGATCAGGGCCAGACCCAGGGCCAGGCACTGCCACGCAGTGGGTGGCTCTCACCTCTGCCCCTCCTCCTCCCTCCTCCTCGTAGAGCCCTGGGCCTAATCCCTCCTAACCACAGAGTGGACAGCACAGATGGAGGGAGGGTGACTCCCGCCCCACCCCTGGCCCTGTAAGAGGACCCTGGGGAGCCCTGGGATATTCCTGTGTCAAGTGGCACCGTGACATCCCTGCTCACAGCCCTGCAGAGGCCTGGATGGGGTGCCAGGTGGACGGCCTGTCCGCCCTCTGTCATCCACAACCCCCCTTTCCTCTGTGGCCTTCGGCCTGGACTCCCGTTCCTTGGAAATTTCCAGCCCCCAATCTGAGCTGGAAGCCAAGCCCCGGGCTGCCTGCCTGGCCTCGGGGTCATCTCCTGCCTGTTATCTTCTGCGTCCCTCCTTTTCCCCCTCAAGCTACATTCAAGAATGAAAAAAACAAAACAGCAACAGTCTTTTTCCTTTTTTTCCTGGGCGTTCATTCTGTGCCAGGCACCCGCCGAGGGCTCCACACGCCCGTCTCTTCTCATTCCTACAGACTCCTTTCAGCTTGCGAGAACATCGTCCCCATTTTCAGATGTGAAAGCCAAGGCTGGGAGTCTCGGGGACTTAGCCAAAGCCCCAGAGTGCAGAAGGGGAGGACGTGGCTGGGCTGTGGGGCCCCCATCCCAGCGCATGGCAGAGGAGGGCTGCAGCCCCCACCATCACCTGCCATGGGCTCCCCAGGGGCTGCACCCGCTCACGCTAACCTGCTCAGAAAGGTGCAAAAGGAAAATCTACCCAGACCAGCGCTGGGGAGTGGGGAGGAAGAGCAGGCAGGGTGGCCGGTCTCTGACCCCCTGGAACGAGGTCCCTTTCAGTGCAGGTCCCCACTGCACCCCAACTGCGCAGCCCCCACCCTCCTGGGGCATCTGACCCAAACCTGTTCCATGACAAGGGCCAGAAGCAAGATCTGAGCCCGTGGGCTGGTGCCCGGCGACAGGGCCCCATCTCCTCCTTGCCTACTCCCGGGCTGGAGACACCCCTGTGCAACAAGATGTCACCACGGGGAGCTATTCTTATCCCAGGCCGGGCCTGCCTCAGGCATTTCAGGAGACGGAGAGCTGGGCTGAAGGCGAGCAGGCAGGCTCCAGAGGCGCTCTCGGAGGCTGACTTAAGACGGAGCTGTGCAAACCCCGGGCTGAAACTCGCCAGAGCAGGGGCTGCAGTGGGGAGTGAGGGCTTCCAACGGGCAAACCCCAGTTCTTCCTTCAAGACAGCCTCCTCCTCCAAGAAGCCTCCCTGGATCTCACCACTCCTCCCCTCCACCCATTTGTTCTATCCACATGCAGGGGGAAGGACTGCAGAGGTGACCTGCCTTGGAGGAGATTCCAAAGGAGCAGCGAACATCTACAGGTAGATGCCCCTCACAGGCCCCCCACCCCCGTGCATGTTCTATTAATAGCCATGACTTGAAGCAACCAGGCTCAGAGAGGTTAAGTCTCATCCTGAAGGTCCCACAGAATGGATTCCAATCTCTCTCCCTCTCTCTCTCTGGAGTCTCGTTACATGAAAAGTTCAGTGTTCATCCATTTCCACGTGGACAGAACAGGAAGATCAAGACTGGATAGGTGATCACAGTCACGCCTGACACTAGAACGCAATTCACACTCTCAACTAAGCCCCTGCAGACTCTGAGAAGGCTGCGAGGCAGTCATGAGCGTATCCCTCTGACAGATGGGGAAACTGAGGCTTGGAGAATTTGAACGGCTCACGCCAGGTCATGGAAGCTGCAGGTGGCAGTGCTAGGATCTGAGCTTGCAGCTTGGATTCCAGGCTTGTAGCTCCTGCCAGAATACAGTGCTGTCTCTCCCTCTCTGGAACCTTCCCCCAAGTCTCAGAGTGCAGCACAGGTCCCAGCCGTGGCAAGGTCCCACACTGCACCCAGGGATCCCAGCTTGTAGTCCCATGCCTTTCTCAGGACCCCCTGTGCCCCTCCTGCCCCCCCTGTCTTCCTCTCCTAATCCTGCAAAGGTCCCACAGGACCCGCAGATCTCCTTCACCGATAACAGGTTCACCTCCGTGAACCAGACCCTGCGTCTATCCAGCAGAAGCCTCTGGCTCTCTTGCTAAACTGCAGATTCTAACCCAGCAGGTCTGGGGCAGGGCCTGGATTCGCACTTCTAACCTGGTGTGGCCGGTGCTGCTCGCAGGTTAGAGGACTGCACTCTGGGTAGCAGGGCCACCCTGCCTGGGCCCGGGCAGGCTGACTCAGTCTCTCACCTGAGTCTCAAGGGGTCGACTTTCATCCCCCGTGGCATAAAGGGCACCCCCTTGCTCTCATGGCTGGTGGCCTCTTGCCGAGCAGCCTTTGCTGGCTGAGCCCCCTCCTCCCTCCCAGCCCTGGGCACTGTGGGCGGGGCTGCCTCTGCTCCCCAGAAGCTCTCATTGAGATTTTGTCCTTGCCCAAGAATCCTCGGCTGAGAGCTCATCCCTATTAATTCTCCTTGTGCATTTAGAGCCAATAGGCTTTTATTTATTCATTTATCTTGTCTTTCATCTCCCTCCCCTTCCTCGCCAGGCTGGAATTTACAATTTGGTTCTCAGGTGGCCTTGTCGGAGGACAGGCAGGAAGCTGGGAGAGACAGGGTCTGCACGCAGGATCTGGAAACAGCGCGGCCCCTTGGCCCCTCTTGAGTCCAGGGGTATTCTCGGGCTCACACCTAGGATGGCGGGAGGCTGGGACAGGCAGGCCCACGCCTGCCAAAGGAGGAGCGAAGGGGAGCAGGGACCCACTGGACCTTTGCAAGGCTAAGGGGCATCAGGTGGGCTGGCTGCCGCTAGGGCGCCCCCCTGGTGGCTGGTCAGCCACCTGCTCTGACAGCTCTAAACTGGAGTGAGAGACTCCCCGGGCAAGCATCCTCTCTGCCAGCTGCCAGGAGACTAGAAATGCAAGATGTGGTGTCCTCAGGCTGGAGAGAGGCGGAGAACTCCAGGGAGGGAAGGAAGGAGGGAAGGAAGGAAGGAAGGAAGGGAGGGAGGGAGGGAGGGAGGGAGGGAGGGAGGGGGGGAGGGAAGGAGGGAGGGAGGGAGGGAGGGAGGGGGGGAGGGAGGAAGGAAGGAAGGAAGGAAGGAAGGAAGGAGGGAGGGAGGGAGGGAGGGGGGGAGGGAAGGAGGGGGAGGGAGGGAGGGAGGGAGGGGGGGAGGGAAGGAGGGAGGGAGGAAGGAAGGAAGGGCCACAGGAGTAACAACAATAGTAATAACCTCGTAACAGTCACTGACCATGGAGCACCTACTTGGCGCCAGCGTGTGCCCAGGGCAGGCATGGCCAGGCTGTGTCCTCCTGCTAGCAGCACGGTGACCCTCCTATGGTACTGTCTCCATTGAAAGAGGAAGAAACTGAGGCTCAGGGAGGTGAGAAGCTCAGAGAGGGCGGACTGTGCCACCTGGGGGCTATGCACACACCCAGCCACAGACGAGTTCCTGGCCTGCCCTCTACACCAAGTGACCTTGACAGGACTTAGGCAACCCTTTCTAATCCCTAAGGAGGGATCAGAGCAGGCCTCACCCTGGGGCATCCTAGAAATGACTGACTGAGAAGCGCCAGGGACCTGTCCAGGAGGAGCCGCGTTGCACAGTGGTGTCAGGGTGTGACTCCAGACTGGAGGTGACCTCACCTCCCCGCAGAAGCCAGCCTCCGGAAAGGCTGCCCTCCACCTGCCAAGGCAGCCTCCCAGCCTGCACACATTTGTAATCAAAGGCAGAGCCGTCATGAAATATTCACAGCCATCAAACAGGGGGCGCGACGCGAGGACTCAGCCATGCGAGGTCTCTGGGTGCTGGTCCCCTCCTGCCTCTTCCCCTGCCTTCCAGGAAAGGGGAGCGGGGAGAGCTCCTTCCAGACCCCGGGACCTGTAGGGGTGACGCTTCCCCAGGGAAGCGCCCTGCGTGCTCTCTGCAGGTGGAGGCAGGGCAGTCCAGGGCCAGGGCACCCCGAGCTGGCTTTGGCCAGGAGAGGGCCTCAGACTAGCGTTTGAGAGTCATTCGCACCCCCTGATCCCTGGGCTGGAGGTCACTCTTGTGAATTACAATTCATCTGTCCCCTCCCCTGGCACATTAAGACAATAACTAATACCTAAGAAGGAAAAATAAAGCTGAGGCTCTAAGACAGGAGCACAGGCTGACTCTGCCCAGGGCGTGTGTGGACCTGCGCGTGAGCCAACATGTGGACTCAGAGCCAGGCTCCCGCCCTGGCCTTAGCCCTGACTTTCAGGGCCCAGCCCCTGGCCTGTCCCTGAGCCAATGTGGCCCTGCGGTCCCCACAACAGTGATGCCCACGGACTCTCTGATCCAGCCCTGGCTCCCAGCCCTGTGCTGCTTCTCCCTCCCTCCCCAGCTGGCCCTGGCCCAGCCACCACCCACGGTGACAGCCTTATCTCCACTGACAAGCCCACATGGGAACCTACCTTCCCCGGCTGCTCTGTGCTGGGACTGAAGATGTCCCGTGGGACTGAGAACCTCAGGAAGCCCAGGTGGGGGACACCGGGTGGCCCTGCCATAACCTCAGAGGCCCGGTGGCTCCCCCAAGGACATTCAGAGACACCAGCCACCTGGGAGGTGACTCTGAAGCCCTCGTGTGGGCTGCTGCAGACTGGTGCCCTGCCCAGCCTCCTGCTGGGACAGGCCTGGACAGCTCTGCTGCTTCAGGACAGCAGTGCAGCTCAGCCACTTTGGAGCCAGACACTCTAAGCAGGAATCACAGCTTCACCACTTTCTGGTGAGACCCTGGCCAAGGGCCCTCGCCTCTGCTGCCCGGTCTTCCCAGGTGACCATCGGAGTGCCAACAGCTAACACCTACAGGGGGCTTGCTCTGTGCCTAACCCTATCATGAGCAGTGCACAGACGTTCCTCAAGCCACTGACTCCTTCCAGCCACCCCAAGAGTGTGCTCCATTGGTGTGCCCATTTTACAGATGACAGAGCAGAGTCCAGAGATGTCGCTGGTCTCAAGGCCACCCCCTAAACCTGCTACTTTCTATGACAGAGAGTCAGGCTGGCAGAGCCTGGGGGGCCAGGGGGACTCCACAGTGTGACACGTCAGCTCTCAGCCCCTGTCTGCTATTAGCGCCATTGTCAACATTCCCAGAGTGCTGCAATATTCTGTGTCCTCCGACTGGAGACTCAAGGGACAAGGCCTGAATGCCCACCTGCTCCTGACCTAGCAGTACCTGTGGTCATCACACATGGGGATGGAACTAGAAAGGTCCCGGCTGCCCTGTCCCTCCCGGCCTGACCCTGCCTTCCTCCTCTTTGGATCCCCTCTGAGCTTTTGGTAACCCTTTTCTGCAAGGCGCCCGCTCTGTGCTGGCGCACGCTGGCCTCCCTGCTGTCTGCTGGAGATCAGGCAGGTCCAAGTCCAAGGCCACACACTCGCCAGTAAGCAGACTTCCTACAAGGGAGGCGGGGCTTACCTTGGAGGCTGCAGAACTGGGAATACTACGCTCTCCCTGAGAGCAAACCATCCTGTGGTCAGCTGGCCCAGACTGCCCTGACCCCAGAGAGTGTCACATGACCCAAGGGCTGCTTTGCTTTGGCCCATTTCCAAGGTGAGACAAATACCAGGTCCCAATCCAAGACACAGGAGTCAGCCTTGTGACTTGCTGGGTTCACCACCCCGAGGCTCTGACCCGGCCCCCTCCCCTGTGGGCTGAGCCAGAGATGGGCAGAGGGCGCACTTACGTGGGAGCAGAACCTCTCTGGGGGGTCTCCACACGTGATGCCCGAGGGCTCCACCTTCACCTTGACGTAGTCCTTCAGGCGCATTGCCTTGGGCTGGCAGGCGTAGAACTCCCAGGTGGGGCCCTCATCCGTGGTCACCCAGGATTTGCAGATGTCGTAGTCCCCAGAGGCCCGCGGGAGGCAGTGCAGGAAGAGAGCCAGCAGGTGCAGCATGGCTGCTCAGTCCGCAGGGGCGCGGCCCCGAGAGGGCCTGGAGAGGCAACGGCGGGGTCAGCTGGGACTCGCAGCCTCAGCATGGAAATGCCACATCTACCAGGCGATGGCAGCTGGGACGCCCCAGAGCCTCAAGCACTGCAGGTTTGCAAACAGTGAGGAGCTTGTTTCTTCCGAAAGGCCGATACAGAAAATTCAGAGCCAGCGTTTCTCAAACTGCTGATGGGCAGATCAAAAAGTTGCCCGTAACTTTGCGTCCTTGTGACCTTGGCATTCCACCTCCCCCGGAGGTGAATCTGATCAAATCAAGCCGACTCTCAAATTGTGACAGTGGATGGAAATGGGATAAGGAGACAATCCGCAGGGATCCGGCATGGGGCTGGATCAGATTGCTTTTAATTTTTTGTCCTTCCAATCAATCCAGGTCTTTAAAAGGCCCTTAATGTGTGATGTGCTCAACACAAGTGCGTAACAAACCTCCAGCCTGCATTGTAAAGATAAAATAAAATCAGGAGGTATACATGTTAGCTGCAAACGTGGTCCCTCTTTGGGACTGGACTTGGCATCTCTGCCCAATAAAAGAGATTTCTTTTCATATGGACGAAAGCAACAACAACTGGGCAGCTAGACTGGAAATAAAAAGCGACTGAGGTGTTAACAGGCAGGCTGTTTGGCTCTGGTTTGGTGGGGACAGGCACTAATGGGGGCCAGCTGACCTTGGCTGGTAGCCACCAGCAACTTCTCAGCAACTTATTAGGAAGTTTCTGAGACTTCAGCTCTCAATCCACCCAGATTCCCAGGGTCTGGCTTGTCTTTCATTGTAAGAAGGGAGGGGAGAGGGGAGAGCATGAGCGCTCATTAGCAACAACACCTGCAACAAATTAAAAGGGGGGAGATTAGGGATGTATAAGAACAAAAGCTCTCCGGCAAAATGTGCAAAAAATGAGGCTGCATTAGCAAGATCTCCCGAGAAAACTGGGTTATTTTTATTAATATTGGAGTTGCACATTTGGAGATTGGGCACATCATTAAAAAGGTGAGGTGTTTTCTCACCATTCATGGGGTGTGTTTAGTGCAGCAGAAGTGTCCCTGCTCAAGGGCCACAGGCCCAGGAGCCAACAGTTAATTGTTGCTTTAAAACACCACGCCCCAACATGTCAAAATGTCAGAGTTGTTAAGGGAGGCGGGGAGATTATAACTATAGGCGCAGATGAGGCCACATCTACAGGTACCAACAAACAGGGTGGGCTACATGTGGGCCAACAAAGAAACACCAGGCTTTGACAACTACCTCCTCAATCGCAGATGCAATCTGAAATGGCAACTTTAATATTTTTTTGACAGTAAAAAACTAAGATATTAAAGATTTCCACAGAAATGACAATGTTTTGTCATATCAGATTTTCTGATCAAGGCCAACATTTTGCAATCATCCTTGAAGGGTACATCTATAAATGGATCACGATTAGGATTATTGCTTTACTATTTTAAGTCTCTGGTAATTATTTAAAAACCAAAATAGATATAACTAATACAAATGTTACTGGGAAACGCGTGGCTCCGAGGATGTTGTGATCCCGGGCACTTGATACGTCACCAGGACAATCTGAGTCCAGTCAGCATGGGAGCCCAGCCCAAAGCACTGGCCAATAGGGCAAAGGTTACTGCAATGAGTTACAGCAGAAAATGTCTGTTATTAATTATGTTGGTTGTTATGCCCATGATGGTGCATTTCAATTCCCAAATCATGCAAATGGCAGCCTGACTCTTCATCTGACATCCTTTTGAGCCACTGTATATTATAGGAGGTCCCTGGGGAGTTAACTATATTTTCATGAAACCCCACTTATTACCCAGAAACAAACACTGGCTTGCCTTAAAAGAGAAACTGAAGGGCCAGACACTGCCCGCCTGGGTGCTGAGCATGTCTGCTCTGGGAGAAGCCCCTAGCAGGCGACCTGATCTCCAGGCCCACAGCGGGACTCATCCATCTGCGTTAAGAGGGCCTCTGCCCCTCTCTCAGGATGAAGGGCTCCTAATGCAGATGAATGAGGACCCAACCAGGACCACGTTTTCCCGTTCCACCCCTGGCTGTCTCAAGAGAAACCTGTTATAGAGTCAGCCCGGCCTTGAATGCGCTCCTTGCTAGAAAACTCACAGAAAGAACGTGCCCAGGTCTATTTTTACAACCTGAGAAAATGTAGTAAAAATAAAATAGCCCGGCCGGCAGAGGTTTGGACGCCTCTACCAGAGCTTGGAGCTGCCCAGAAAACAGCATGCCCCTAATTAATTCTTCTAGAAGCTGACTCCCGACTGTTCCCTAACAGGTAGGGAGCTCCTGATGGCTGGGGACGACCAGGGCGCAGGGCTGCAGCTCTTAAGGAGGTCCCAGCTGCGGGCTTCAGCCGCAGGACCGGCCGGGCTGGGATGGCACGGACTCCGGGCGGCCTGGGGAGACAGCGAAGCTCAGCCTGGAGGCCGGTGTGGGGCAACTTGCAAATTTATTAATTGCTTTGCAGTTTTGTTGACTTAAATGCCACGCATTCCCTGGAAAACGTGGGGGGGGGGGGGGGGGGGGACAACAACAAAATCTGCCAGGGGAAAATGTGTTTACAACCAGTCAATCAACTGGGCGTTGATTGCGTTGCTGGCATCGCAGGGGGAATTGTGAGCTCAGCGCTCGAATATTACAGTCGGCTTTTGCCAAAAAGCAAAAAGGGGAGGGGGGGGGGGGAGACGCAAGAATCCCGGGAATAACGAGGCGGATGGCAGGGAGAAGCCGGCAAGGGAAATTTCAGAGTAAGAGGTTGTATCCTGGTGGATCGTTTTCTCCTTGGAAAATAAATCTTCACCTGATATTATTAAGAAACTGCAGCTCTCAGAAACAAATAGAATCAATGCGCTTTATTTTCTTTTAAGAGTCCTCGGGAATCAAGGGGGGGCTGATAGCCAGGGTATTAAAACCCGAAAATTAGATTTTACCAGGATTTCTGAACTCGGATTTCTCTCTTATTGAATTAGCGCCTCTCGGAGCTGGCTGGGCTCGCGAGCTGGCTTCTCCCGGAGTTGCCGGCTGCGCCCTCGCCTTGTGGGAAACTTGCCTTCGCGGGCGCGGGCCCCTGGGGGACTGGGGAGCGCCGGGGTTCTCGGGGCCCCAGCTCCTCCGGTAGCTTTCGTCTTCCTTCCCAGCCGGGCGGTGGCGGGGGTCAGATCTGCTTTGGGGGATGTTGGGAGGGGGGACGAGGAGGGATGGCGACCCGGGTCACCTTCCCGTTCCCGCGCCGGGCGCGGCCCGGAAGGTGTCCCGCGCTCACCACCAGCTCCGTGGGCGGGTTTCGGCAGCCCAGGTGTCCTGGCTCCGCAACCGGAGCTTTCGCTGGCCCCCGGCTGCCCCCGGATCCCTGCTCAGCGGCCGGGAGCCCCGGAAAGTTGGGTGCGGGGGGCGGGGCACGAGCAGGAGGCCGCGGAGCCTAGGGTCGCGCGGGTGGGTCCCCGCGGGCCGGAGGGCGGGGCCGGCTCGGACCGCAGACGCCCAGGAGTGGAGGTCGAGTCTGTGCTTCCGGCCGGCTGCAAACCCGGTGCATTGCACACGGACCAGCCCGGCCAACCCGCAGCGCCTTCTTGCTTTTCCGAAGTTGTGTGCAAACCAGAGAGCAATTGATAATCACGCCTTTAATAAAGGCCCGGCCAGCATCCAGGGTCCCCCTCATTTAGCATCGCCTCACTTAATTAAAAGACACCCAGCAAAGCGGCCGCGAATTAGTTGCATTCTTTTTCCAGGCGCTGCTGCCGGCAGACCCTGCCGCCGCCGCCACCCACCCCGCCCAGAACTGCGACTTACTCCGGAGCGGGCGGACTCCTGGAGCTCGCGGTCCTCTTCCCGCCTTCTCGCTGCCTCGGCTTCCCCCGGTGCGAGTTCGACTCCACAGGGCGCTCAAGCCGGCCCTGGCCTCCGTCCGCCCCCCAGCCCCGACCCTCTACCGCACGGAAAGAAGTTTCCGGCCTCGGCTGGCCACGAGTTCCCCGTGCAACTCGCACGTTCTCCAGGGTGCCGAGAGGGGAGGGCGCGGGTGGGGTCGCGCTGGACGGTAGCGACTAAACTGGGGTGGGGGAGCGGCGCTGGAGGCGGGCTGAGTTCCATTCCACAAACAAACCCGAGCGTTGTTGCCACGTCCGTGCCCGCTCCACACACGCACGCATGGCGGGGAGAGACGGGGCGGGGGGAGCCAGCCAGAAAGGCGAGCTACTCCTTTAAGATGCTGCTACAAACGCACACTCGCACGCCCCTCGCGGGGCCACTCCAGTCCTCCGCTAGTAGCAGCCGCTACCCAACAACTTTTGCATCCCAGCCTTCGCTCGGCTGCTTTAAGTGGCTCCGCGGCCCCGGGAGAGCCTGCCTGGTCACCAAAGCCCTTTAAAAATGAAACCAGCCTGGCGAGCCGCAGCGCCTCTGCCCCCACTCGCCTCCCGGGCTCTCCCTGCCCGCCTTACCCCGGCTCGGAGCGGCTTCCCGGAGCGGAGACCCGGAGGCCGAGGACCGCCACTCTCCGGCGCTGCGCCTCCCCTCCGGGGGCGCGGGGCGGGGGCGAGGGCCGGAGGGCTGCGCGCCGGGGCTCCTTCCCCGCGCCGCCGCCTGGCCGCCGCGCCCGCCGCCGTCAGATCGGGGCCGGGGAGCGCTCGGGCCGCCGGGGGGGCCGCCCGCAGCCGTCCCGGGGACGCGGGCCGGGGGAGGGGGCCGCCCGCGCCGCCCGCATCGCCCGCCCGGGCCGAGCGGGAGGTCGCCGCTAACAAGTGCAAACTTTTTGGGTCCCCGGGGCGGCTGCGGGAGGACCCGCGCTCGCGCGCCGGGCAGCCCCCGGCCCGGGTGGGCTTCGCGGCTGCTCCCGGGGGCGCCGGGGCATCCCCCCGGCGCGGCGCGGCCAGATGGCGGGGCGCTTCACTGCCCCCCTGCACTCGGCTCTAAGTTAATGCCGAGGCTAAATCCTCTTGCCATCACTCACGATCACCATCGGGCTTTTATCTCTCGGTCTGATCCGGGCTGCGTAACTTCCTCTGTGTGGCTTTAACACACCATCCCACCACGGAGCAGCGGTCTTCTTAAAGGTGCAGGAAGGAAATACTGCGAGGCTCGGGGGACGCGCCACGGCCCGGGGAGGGGCGCGGCGAGCAGGGGCGTCCCGGCGGGCCCGCGGCCAGGGGGGCCCCAGCAGGCGGCCGCGGGAGCGAGCCTGCGCTGGGGGGTCGCTGCCTACACATCGCCTCCCGGCCCGGGGGCCAGCGGGTCTCTGCGCGCAGGGCGCATCCTCAGCCGGCTCGGGTCAGGCGCGGCGGGCTGCAGCTTCCCTTCCCAAACCCAGGGGCCTGCCCGGGTGCCAGCGACCACGGGTGTGGGGGCTGCCCCATCGGCACCAAGGAGGGGGCCAAGTGAGTCAGTTCCCCCCACCCCCAACAGCCAAGGGCTCAAGGCTGCTCCTGTGTCTTTCTCTCTGTGAAGTGCTGCCACCCAGAAGGCCCCAAGCAGTGGGTAAAGGGGTGGGTGGGTGGATTTGGGGAGATGGGGAGGGGGAGCGAACTGAGCGCACAACCAGAGCCTGAATACCAGCTGACACATCGCCGCCTCCACCCTGATGGGCCCTGCTTTTGACGAAGCCAAGCCGGCTCCACAGGGAGTGCAGAGTAGGGGGGCAGGAGGGGCCTCGCCTGAGGGGATCTCTGCCTCCTCGGGCCAAGCCTGCGAGGCGGGCGTGGGAGGACCCTTGCAGGGGCCGGCGAGGCCACTGAGTGGCAACACTGGGCAGCCTGCCTTCTCCAGCCCCTGGAGGTTTCCTGCAGACTGCCCCTGGGGCTGTGGGGGGCTTCCTCCTCCTCCAGCGGTCCCCTTGGGTTTGGGGTTCTCCTGGCCTCCTGGGGTGGGTTCTTACTGCAGTGCCCAGGCAGCCAACACTGTCATTTGGATGCATCAAGAACAAAGGGCCTGAAAGGAGAGAGAGAGAGAGAGAGAGAGAGAGAGAGAGAGAGAGAGAGAGAATGGTCCAAGGTCACAGAGAATGTCAGAAATGGGAGCAAGATGTGGCATAAGATATGGCATTGCAGTGCCCCACCCTGCTGTCACCCTTACCTCCACCTTAACCCTTCCTGCTCTTGGTTACCCCAAACCTGGAGAGAGGGTCGTACTGCTGAATACCATTTAGACTCTTGTGACAAAGCAGAGTATGCAGAATTTAAAACTGTCATCTGCTATGATAATAATAATAATAATAACAACAACAACAAAAACCCCCAAAACAACAGCACTCATCAAACACCTGTTCTATGCCAGGCTCCCTGCAACCAAGTTTATGTGCATTATTCATTGATTTCTCCCCAAAGCTCTGTGACTTAGCTCTATTAGGAAAGTCCCAACTTGGAGACGAGCTTAGAGACTTAAGTCACTTGTCCAAGGTCACACCGCTAAGGAAGATTCTGAGCCAGGAGGCAGGCTTCTTGGGTTCCCAGGAGGTGCGGGCCACTGCCTGACTTGCTGGTTGACTTGGGGTGTGGCACAGAGCGTTTCAGAGCCTCAGTTTCCCCATCTGTGAAATGTGAATGGCAAGCCCTTCCTTTTCCAAGGAGGGGTCAAAACCGGGTTATCCAGTGTCTCTGCCACACGCGCCCTCAGGTCTCTTCCAAGGGAGGTGGGTCCACCCCACAAAGTCACCCAGGCAATCAGACGCAGGCCAGCCCTGGCCACGTCCTTCCTGGTCTCAGAGCGTCCAGCAGGAGGAAGCTCCTCCTAGGACAGGAACAGATCTCAGCAATTTGATTTTGAAATATTCAGCCTGCAGGCAGCAGAGAAGGGCACCGTGTAGGGCTCGGCCCAGGGTGAGTGATGACCCGGTAGGCCCTCTGCCTGCTGCTGCCCCAGGCAGGGCCATCAATCCCCAGGAAACGCCCTGCTCCTCCATCACACAGGGCCTGGATGCTGTCAGGAATAGCCAACACGCCGGGAAGGAGGGTGCGTCTTATCCACAGTTCATCCAAGCACATGGAGGGACCCGGGAGTGCCCTCCCTGAGGTTGCCAGGATGGTTTGGTGACCCGTATGCAAAGGTATTTGCCACTTGAAACAATTTCCACCTCCTCTCCAGCAGTCCCTCCCTCCCAGGCTCCTCACCTCTGCAACAAGCAAAGGCCAACAGTCTTTTTCAGGGACCCGTTCCAGAACCTGTCTCTGGGTCTCCCCATTTTCAGACCCTGGAAACCATGGGATAGTGGGAGAGCATGGACTGGGAGTCAAGATGACAGGCTTGTCTTGGCTTGGCCCCTAACTAGTTGCATGGCCTGGGCAGATCCCTTCCCTGCTCCTGACCTCAGTTTCCCCATCCGCATCGAGGGGAATATGCCCTGGGTGGGGGTTCCTATACTGACAACCAGAGTTGACCACGCTCCACGCAGCCGCCAGGAGACGGTGTTCCTTTCAAGGGAACAATAAGATGCTTCTTTTCCACGCTGGGGAACAAATAGGATTCCAGCCATGTAGGGACCAGGTGGCTGGGGGACGTTCATTTCTAAACTTCATTAAGGTGCCTTTGGACAAATGACCTTTCCCCAGGGCAATAAAGATGCTGAGCACCAGGGGCAGGAAAGTGTTAATGAATCTCCCCCCAAAAAACCATTGCTGGCCCCCCTCTCACCAGCAGCCCGATCATTGACTTCATTGGTGGGATTTCGGCTGCACTGTGCAGTTCTCATTTGAATTGTGCATGTGGTAGCTACTATCAAAAAGCATCTGAACAACAATGCATTTAATTTTATCCCACCTATTTTTTAAAAAGGGGCCTGTATATAATTACATATGTAATATATACACATATGTAACACACACACATACCTAATATGTATACTTGTGGAAAGACAGACTCACAAAGATACACAACAAAGTGTGAGCAGGGAGTGGGGAGCAGGGCAGGCGCCCCGACATGTGCGCTCTCTGGGTCGCTCCCCTCCTTGATAATAAGGAATGTGCCCGGGCTGGACGAGTCAGAGGAAAGTATAAAGCCACATGCAAAAATAATCCACCAGCTTTGCAATGAGAAAGAACAGATGAGGTCCAGTCCTCGGGGGATTTCAGAGAAAAGACAAATCCTAATGCAGACAGACAAAAGGACAGACAGCAAATGAGCTTATACGCCTGATTAAAGTCAAGTGTGAGCTCAAAGGCCACCCCAACATCATCCTCATCCCGGCCTCATTGACACCCTTCCCGATCTTACGCCAGATCAAGGTTTGGATTCTTCAAGAAACTTTGTCCCCTTGACCTTGAGCAGTTGAGATGCAGCTGTAGGTGGATGGAAGAGCCCAGGCCCTCACTCAGGCCCATCTTGGGGTTTTGAGACATCAAGCCCCTCACTTCTACAGCCAAGGCAGGGGAGGGGGGAGTGACACCAAGATCCAAACCCAGGCCCTTCCCCTGGTGACACCTCCAGGCAGTGGTGAGGAATACTCCGGCTCCTCCCTGCCAGTTCTCAGCTCTAATCTCTAGACGGTACTCCCATTAATTATTATTACTGTATTAATCATACATGTGATTAATTCAGTAATGGTGATTCATAATTGATTGCATTTTATATGGTGCCTTTCATCCACACATCTCCCAAGATGTGCGCTGCCTACAACAGGAGATACAAAGCAGGACGTGCTCTTGCTGGCCTGCATTTTGTTGGATAAACGTCCCTTTGCAGAGGCAGGGGGCTCGTGGTCTTCCAGCAGGCTGGGCTCGCCAGCCCTGGCTCTGCGCTGTCTCCCTGAGCTACACCCTGCCTTGCTCGGTGGTGGCCATGCCCTGGGAGTCTGCAGAGCCCTTGGGAGGCAAACCTGCTTGGGCCTGGGATGCTGGGCGAGGCCAGCCTCTCTGTAGGGGCGGCAGGGCCACAGAGCACTGGAGCAGGGCTCTAGAGCTTGACTCCCTGTGTGTGCCTCCGCCACTAATTAGCTGTGTGACCTTGAGTAAGCTATTTCCCTCTCTGCCTCAGTTTGCCCAAGTGGAAAATGGGATTGCTAATTGTCTCTTCCTGACGTTATTGTAAAGATGAACCCAAAAGCAGCACATAAAGCACATTAGCCTGTGGTACATAGTAAGTGCTCAATCAATACGAGCAGCAGCATTTGTAGGAATTTTTGTGCCCTGTTCTACCAGTGGCAGCTCCGTAACTCGACTAGTCTCTTCTCTTCTCTGGATCTCAGTTTTCTCAGCTATAAAATGGGATGATGGGTCAACCTCGAGTACTCCTTCCAGATCTGAAATGAGTACCGATGACAGAAACAGTGGGCACTGGAGGTGCCAGAGTTGTGCGTCCTTGGTCTCACGTCCCTGCTGCCCTCCCTCTGTGCCCTTGAGCCGAGGATTCAGCTTGCCAAGCCTCAGTTGTTTCACCTCGAAAGTGTAATGATATCCAAAGACCTGGGGTTGGTGTGAGAATTTAATGAGCAGATGCTTGACACCTAGTAGGCCTGCAGGAGGGGATGGTGCAGCACCGCACACCGGGGCGTGGCGCACGGCGGCTTGCTGAGGGCTCCCGTCCCGTTGCTGCCTCTTGGTGCTCTTCTTCTCCCCGATGCTCAGATGAGAATGCTCAGGTGGGGGGCTCTGCCCTGGGCTGTTCTGTCAGAGCAGGGCCCCTATTTGGACGTTGGATTCACTGTCTGGTCTGCGTCCTGAGCTTGTTCGGGGACTTTCCTCCAGTGACCCTGGGAGGGAGCTGGCATTGCAGTCTCCACGTGTGAGCAGAAGACACCAGGACCCAGCGTGTGCAGCGCCTTCCGAGGGCACAGAGCAGGTGGGATGGGCTCTGGTGGAGGGTGACGGTGCCACTGGCCACCCTGCCTTTGCCTGCTGGGTCTCTCCCCCTACCAGCCTGGGCAGGATGCCCCCTCTCTGTGGGTCCCCTGGGAAGCCTCCTTCCTGAGTTCCAGGCAGCATAAAACTGGGGGGACTCAGAAGAAAGAGCCCAGAGTCGAGAGGCAAGTGCTCGGTTCCCTTGGGAGGGAAGGTTGCTGCGAGGGGGAACCAGCACCCCCACCCCAGGGACCAGGGGACAACCACGTTCGTCAGGCAACAAGTCCCTGGTCGGGAGCCCCACAGATAGGACCAATTGCTGCTCACTCCTGGGAATTCCAAAGTCCCCCGGGAGTCCTCAGGAGAGGACAAGAAGAGCACTGTAGCTCCTCTTTCAGTGGGAGCAGGTAACTGCCGGGCCCCCCGTCAGTGGAATCTCAGAAAGCAATCCTGGGCTGCCCGCTGGTGCCTACTGTGTGCAGCACCCTGTGGGCCCCTGGGGATGCCAACTGTGACAGGTCCACAGGGTCTACCTTTAGGGTGTGGCAAGTCTAGTGGGCTCATCCATGTGGTCAGCAGCAAGCTGCCTGGGTACCTCACAGGGTTTCTAAGCACCTACTGTGTGCCAGAGAGGTCCAGCCAGAGAAGCAGTGCAGTCTGAGAAAAGTGGTAGCGTGTGTGCGTGCACTCATGCACATCCAGGCCGAGTGCAAGTGCGGCCCCCAAACACTAGACACCCCAAAGTCAACTGCAGAAGCAAGTCCTACCTCTCAGGCTGGGGACAAGGAAAGCTCAGACTGTGAATCGCAGGAGCACCACCACCCAAGCTGCTAGACATGCAGACTTGGCTCTCACCCTGCTGGGCCACGGTTTCCTCATCTCTCAAGTGGGGCTGTCCTCCTGGGGTTGCTGGGAGGGCTCACTGAGGGACTGTGTGGGGACCCACTGGGGACCACCAGCAGACCGTGTGCACCCGGCCAGTGCTGCTCTGACCCCTCACACTGGCCAGGGGCTTCTGATCTGTGATGGCGGGAAGCCCAGGGCTCCCCTGTGGTGCGTCAGAATAACAGACCAGAGTCCCACCTGCCCATGGAGCCGAGGGTGTGGACGTGGGGAGACCAGTCCCGGCTGATTCCAGGAGGTGAACCGAGGGGTCTCTATCCACAGGCCACCATCTGGAATCTGCTCTGGGGTCTCAACCCCTCCCCACACTCCCTCCTCTCCCCCCCTGGAAACCGTGAGGCTCCGCCCCACCAGCCCCACCACCCTCCCCTCCTCTCGCCACCCCAGTGGTGGGGGTGGATGGGCAAGGGGCGCACCAGCAAGCTGGAGGAGCTGCCAAGAGGGCAGCCAGAGGGGACCCTCGTCCTCCACAGGAGGCCGCTGCCTCCCCCGCCAGACTTCTCACCTGGAGGAAACGTTTTTCTCCCTTACGGAGCGGGTGATCTAGGCCTGCAGGATGCACAGCAGATGTGGCCGTCCTCTCCGACAGGTGCTGATCACAAAATAATTGACCCAGTTATAGAAATACCCGCTCCAGCGCCTCAGCCCTCCTCCTGCTCCCCCAGGCCACGCCAGGGCGGCCTCCCAGCACCGCACCCACTCGGCCCTTGCCCACGCCCCCAGGCCTTGACACCACTCAGGAAGAGCCCAGGTAGGCCCCAAGCACCCGACGCAGAGTCCTGAGCAGGAGAGGGAGGTGTGGGCCCGCTGCGGGGACTGTCCCTCTAAGGAAAGGCACCACAGGGAGAGGAACAGACAGAAACGCATTCCTGTGCCTCTTTCCTGGTCTCGCCGTGTCGCGCCCCACAACCTCCTAGTTCACCTGTCCACTACAAGGCTGTCGCTGGAGTACGGCTCCCAGGTCCTTAGAGCCCTGTGACCCTGGCCCTCGCCTTGTTCTGAGCCCTGCCAACAGGGCACGTGGTGAAGCCCCGAACAGCCCATCGTCTGTGTGCCTTCAGGCCCCCCTACCGTGACATCAGTGGGACCTGTCCCCCTCTCTCCCTGTGCGCCCCAGCTTTTGCCCGCCTGCTCTGCACGGAGGGGCCCAGGGTCTCGCCGTCGGAGGGCTGCAGGGGCCGTGGCTCTCGGAGCTCAGCCCTCCATCTTAGGAACAGCTTCCGTTTCTCTTCGGTGGCACTTGGCCTAATGGACGGAGACAGTTCCAGATGCCACTAGTCCTCCGCTCTGTTGACCTTGCTGGCCACGGCCATGACCTCTACATTTTCCATACTCAACTCACACAGCCGCCATGTCCAGAAGGGCCCCTCCAGCTTTGTCTACACCCTGGACCCGCCGTGGAGTCTTGAGCCTCTTCCCCCGACTCCTGTCCTTTGTCACTAGATACTAAGCCAGTGCAGATGTGCCTCAGGTAAGGGCTGCCAGCGGTCACCTGACCAAGTGCTCTGCTCTTCCTGCCGTCTGAGAGTCGGTAGAGCATGGCTTTGAAGGCCCCACACAACTGGGGGTTCCCAGAAGCTTTTTCCTTTCAATTTGGGGACCCCAGAGCTCTGGACTGATTCCTTGTCTTCTAGGCCTGGCCGACTCCAGAGTCCAACTTCGCAGCAGGAGGCAGCCCCCGGCTCTTCTCCTGCCTCCTGCCCCTGTGCCATGGCTGGGCTGGGCCCCTCCACGTAGCTCTGAGGACCTCAGCTCCTCATACTGCGTTTGGGAGATCACTGTGGGCCCACGGGGCCCCGAGCCAAGCGTCTGTGGGGCTGTTGCTGGCGAAGCAGAGATGGCCAGGCGTCGTTCCCAGCTGCCCGGCGTGCAGAAAGCCAGGCGCTCGTGAGCCTGGGCTCCAGACCCGACAGCCCCCCAGAACAATCGCCAGTGTTAGAAAAGGCCCGCTGCAGGGCCGAGGCTGGGGCTCAGGGGTAGAGCGCTCGTTTTGCATGCGTGAGGCCCTGGGATCGATCCTCAGCACCCCCATAAAAATAAAATTAAGGGGGGTCTGGGATTGTGGCTCAGCGGCAGAGCGCTCGCCTCGCGCGTGCGCGACCCGGGTTCGATCCTCAGCACCACATAAAAAAAAAAAAAATAAACACATTATGTACAACTAAAGCAAATAAATAAATACTTAAAAAAATGAAATAAAATAAAGGTATTGTGTCCATCTACAACTAAAAAAGATTAAAAAAAAAAGAAAGAAAGAAACGCCTGCTCCAGGGCCTCAGCCCTCTCCCTCCTGCTGCCCTGGGGAGCCCCCCCGGGTACAATCCCTGCACCACTACCTGTGTCTGTGGGCACCCCTCTCACCTTGGTTGTCTATCTGTGCAATGGGAACAGTAGTGACACCTCATCCCCACTGTGACAATGACACCATGTCCGCAGAGTGCGTAGAGGGGTGTTAGCACCCCTGTGTGATCAGGCTGACCTTTGACCTTGGAGGGTGTCCCCAGTCTGAGTCAACGGGTCTGTTTTTTTTTTTTTTTTTTTTTGTACCAGGGATTGAACTCAGGGGCACTTGACCCCTGGGCCACATCCCCAGCCCTTTTTTGTATTTTATTAGAGACAGGGTCTCACTGAGTTGCTAAGTGCCTCGCCATTGCTGAGGCTGCTTTGAACTCGTGATCCTCCTGCCTCAGCCTCCCAAGTGCTGGAATTATAGGCGTGCGCCACGGAGCCCGGCTGAGTCAACCGGTCTTTGATTTGGTGACAGGAAGTGCCACTTCAAAGTCGGAAAGGCCACCTCTGGCTTTGCATTATGAGACATGAACTGGGGCAGCTCTGGCTGCCAAAGGAAGTATGATACTCTCACGTCAAATAGGGTCGAGCCCTGAGCTGCTGTCCAGGCTGACTCGCTCCCCAAGGTCAGCTTCAATCAGCCGCCCACGTGACACCAGAGGCACACCCTCCCTCCTCTGGATCCTATCCACACGGCAGACTGGGTCGGACCTTGGTGCCGTGGTCCCCGCCTCACAGAGGGAAGCCAAGGCTCAGGGAGGGGGCGGGGCTTGCTCCAAGACCTCCAGGATTCACACCCAGACCTCGGCCTGGCCCCACTGCCACACTGGTTCTGAGTTTCTTTCCCCAGTCAGTCCCCTGCAAGCTTGGGGCCCCTGGCTCTGTCCCGGTGGCCCTCTCCGGGCCTCGGATCTTCCAGGTCCAGGGACTGAGGCGAGCTGGTGCCTCCTGAGCCCCTCCTTGGTGACATCCCAGCTGCTCTGCACGCGGCCCCCGGGCCCCTTCCCAGCGCAGGAGTCGGAGCCACCCGGTACAAGTGTCTCCAGGAGCGACCAGCACAATAACAGCTCCCCAGGGAGAGCGGAGCCACCGGCAAGCCAGCTTGTTAGAAGCCTGACAGGAACACGGCTCAGGCACAGCACAGGTGAGACCCGAGCCACGCAGTGGCCCCGGGGGACGCTGGGGCCACAGGCAGGCAGCCGGGCTCAGGGCCAGGCTCTTAGCTTCCACCTGCCAACGTGGTCTGAAGAGGTGCCTTTGAAGCCCGTCGCGGGGGCTCTCCTTGGGGCTCAAAGGCCCAGCACGTACTGGGGCAGCAGAGGCGAGACTGGGACTCCTGAGCGGGTGGGGCCAGACGAAGGAACCTCTTAGCACGAGGCAGTGACCCTGCTGCGACCCGACTGGCCTGCGCGGGGACGGCCACTCCAGCGTGCTGACACATCAGAACGCTTGGAGCACCCAGCGATTGGTAGAGCGCCACCGCCCTGCTCCGTTCCTCACACCCAGGACCTTTCCTTGGAAACTTCTAGATGCCCAGACCTCCTCCAAACCCAGGCTCCCGGGCTGACATCTGGCCAGAAGCCAGGACAGGACCTCCAGGTCCCAGTGTGGCGCTCACCTGGCCCCTGCTTCTATTCTGTACCTGGGCCCTCAGGTTGTCACCTGCTCTGGTCACCACTGCTGGTCTCGCACACGCACACGCACATGCACACGCATGTGCAGAGCCCACTCGAGGGTGGGTCCCCGCACGTGCGCATGTGGCTCCGGAACACCCTGCTCCAGACCTCGGGAGCAGCCCCCCTCGGGGTGTCCCCATTGCAGAGCAAGAAGGTGACCCCCTGATTCTCCAGGCACCTCAGTACAGCCGCCCCCCGTGGAGTGGGCGAGGCCAGGTGGCCTCCAGAGCCCGCGCCATCCGTCCCCCAGCCTCTCTTCAGCCGGGCCACGCCCCACGCTGCGTTGTCTAGAGAGCTCGGAGCTCGGGAGGGGGCTGCTGCCGGCTCTCCCTCCACCCGACTGGAGGGTACAGAGTGCGGGGTGAGGAGGGGCTGGTTCCAAGCGGTGACGTCAACGACCCGGGGGTTGCCTGAGTGGACCCCGGATGGAAGGACAGGGTGCTGCGATTGACTGGTCGGGACTGGCGATGGATTTGCCCTGTCTGGGGTGGGGCATGGCAGACCTCGTGCTGTTCTCTCCCTGCTGGAAGGTGAGAGTGAGTCTCGGTCCCCCCATGGGGAGCGCAGAGCTTTCCAGACACAAACAGGTACAAGACGATGTTAATGGGGGGCGACACTAAGCAGCCAAGCTGCCTGCACTTAGTGAGCACGTACTACATGCAACCGCCTAGACGAGGAAGGAGGAGAGACCGGAAGTCAGGCCACCCATCCACCCGGCCAGCGTCCATCTCCTCCACAGTTATTTATTGAGTGCCTGCTGTATGCCAAGCTCTGTGTTGGAAGTTGGAGATACAGATGTGGGTCAGCTCCAAGGATTCCAGGGAGCTCCCCGGTGTGGGGAGACCCCCCAGGTGGACACCGGAGGTGCATGAGCTACCACCGGTGGCAGTGGGGAGGTGGTGGGGCCCTGCTGTTCTCCCGGCAGAGACGCCTCCCAGGACCTCCAGGGTTATTAATATCCTGCTGAGTCAGGGGGCTCTCGAGTTTCAGCATCGCAAGACGCAGAGAGAGCGAGTTAGATGTTCTGGACTCGAGACTGCCCTCGCCCTCCTCCTTCCCACCTGCCCTTCGTTGCCTGGCCTCTGCCCGCCTCTGTCTGGGGAGAAGACAGCAGATGCTCGTGGAAGGAGTCTGGCTTTGGAAGAGAGGGGTGGGGGACATGGGACCTTGAGAGGGGACATCGTTGGCTGGATGGCCTGGTGCGCATAACTCACCTCCTGGGTCCTCTCACCTGCAAGCAGGAGCAAAGCGCAGCAAGCCCACAGTATCAAAAGGCCAAGGGCATTGCACCTGGTAGCCCAGGGTGGGGGCTAAAGGGGTGGCCCCTCCTCCCTCAGGTCCTGCTGGGGCTGTTCCATGGCCTTATCCAGAGGAATGACAGAACAAGACTGGCCGAGTTCTGGCCTCGTGCACCTCAGGAGGGTCAGGAGGCAGAGGTCAGATGGGCACGTGCTGGGGACGCAAGACTGTCCAGCTGCCACCTGGTTCCTGAGCCCCTGGTGTGGGACCCTGCCCTCTCTGTGCTATGGTCTCCTGCCCACTCGTCCCTTCTTCCACGTGGGCAGCCTCTGCCTGGCTGCTCAGCGGCAGACCCCCTGGGCCTGGCCCGGGGCGGGGGCTTCGTCAGTGCTGGCCAGCTGACGCAGTGGACGGGAAGGACGAGGTGGAGCGCTGTGGGCTTTAGGTGACGCCCGTGACTCGGGTGAAGCTGAGTAACTGGTGGATTAACGGGATCAGCATAGATGCTAATTGGAACGTTTAAAATCAAATTTCCCTCTAGTCCGGTGGACGCGCGGGCTGGCCTCCCGCTCTGCGCAGGACCCTCTCAACGGCCTGCCGTTCCCAGGCGCACCCCACGGGGGGCCCTGCGACCACACCTGTGAAGCGGAGGCCGAGGAACTCACCACCGTCTCACCGTCTCACCACTGCCCAGAACAGTCCTCCTGAGCTCTGCCCTCTGCCTGGAACTCCCTCGGCAGGTCCAGGGCTCCAGGACCTGGCCCTGGAGGGAGCCCAGCGCACGGGGCTCCTGTCATCCTCCCTCAAGAAGCCCCTTAGGGTTTCACCTGCTGGGAGGAGGTGACGCGGAGAAAGGAAGGCGGGAGGTCATGGTGGCAGCAGGAAGGAAGGACATGTCCTGTTGCACAGGAGGGTGACCACAGAGAAAGCACTGTGCTCTCAAAGCAGCTACAAGAAAGGGTTTCCAATGTTTCCACCACCAGGAAACGACAAATGTTCAAGGAGACCTCCACGCCCACCCTGATTTGAACATCACAGTGTCTACATGTGCAAAACATCACGTTGTATGCACAGTGTTTATAGGTTGATCTTAAATGCTTTAAAAAAAAAAAAAAAGGTGCTGTTGCTACCAGTTCCCATCGACAGCAGCGGGTGTGTGGCAGCACCTTATTCCTGGCCTTGACGCCACTGTCCTGTGCTGTGACCACTTGGTGCCCTTGTTTATACATAAGAACCCTGAAGCACAGAGTCGCTGAGCCTCTGGCCCAAGGTCACCCAGCTAGTCGGAAGGGGAGCCCAGTTTGCTGATCTGAAGCCAGGACCCCTGGCCACCCTCGCGGGTGGGGCCGCCGCGCCCAACAGCCTGGAGCCCAGACCTCTCTTGTCAGAGACTCTCTCGGTCAAGTGCTACCAAGAGCTAAGGGCAGTGGAGGGGCGATTTGGGGACAGGTGTCCCGTGGAAAAAGAGGAGGTGATGTGTGGCAGGTTGGACCCCATCTCCTACTCCCCCATGCTCTCTTCACATGGGGGGCTCTCAATAACTCCCTCTCCCCCGCCCCAGGCTTCCTCACACCTGGGGAGGGGGAGAGGAGCGCCCAGGGCCTTGACTCAGACGGTCACGCCCGAGCCAGCTCTCCAGGGACTGAATAGGGAGGCCGAGGGAGAGGAGGGGAAGAGCGCGGGGCGGCTCCGCGGCTTGTGCCGGGGCGCAAGGCTGCATCCCATGGCAACAGCCCTCACACTTCGCTAAAATAAAAGCCTCCACCAGCTGGACCGGCTGTTACGTGGAGCCCAGGGATTAGCATATTCCCAGTGCGTGACACAGGGGTGGCCGTCCCATCAGTGTCCCACCTGCCCCTGCTCGGCCTCCCAGGACAGACCAGGGTGATGGAGGATGGCCAGGCAGGCGATATCCTGGGACCAAGTCCAGGAGTGTGGTGAGAGCAAAAGGCTCGGCTGGTAACCAGTCCTCCTAGAGCGAGCCGCCCTCTTCCCCGGACCCCGCTTCAAATCCACAGAATGGGCGGGACAGCAGAGAGAGAGAGAGAGAGAGAGAGAGAGAGAGAGAGAGAGAGAGAGATCTCAATTTCTTCTTCTTTCTGGAATGGGGACAACACACCTTCTTGACAGGGGTGCAGAGGAAATTAAGAGCCCAACATTGCTCAGTCTCTGGGAAGGTAAGAAACAGCCACAAAGTGAGACCTTGGGACCGAATAAGGACATCAGTGGGGAAACGGGCGACAGGCAGAGTGTGGGGTGTAGCTCTCAGCACAGCACCAGGCCAACGGCTTAGTTCCGACACGTGTCCCACGACTGCGCTGGATGCCAGCAGCCGGGACGCGGGCGGAGGGTGTGCCATCCCTGCAGCTCTCCTGTAGATCTCAAGTTTCCCCAGCGAAAGATGTGCCCGTCGGGCTGGGGCGGTGGCTCAGCGCTAGAACGCTCGCCCAGCACGCGCGCCGCCTGGGTTCGATCCCCAGCGCCACGTGAAAATAAACGCATTGTGTACAACTAAAATAAATAAGTAAATATTTTTAAAAAATTAAAAAGAAAAAAGAAAAGAGGTGCGTGTGCTCGTAACCCCATGTGCCACGGAACAACGGCTTGATTTGCAGGGGACCACGAACAGGAGGGTGCTCACGCGAGATTGTAGGTGGCCCATTACAGTCCTGCGCAGGGGAGGCCGATGTCCCAGCTGTCACGGCCCTGCTGGGCATCGTGTGGGGAGGCTGGTGCAGCTGTGCCTACTGCGCTGCCAGTCATAGGAGACACGGCACTGGGCAGGAGGGACAGTGCAGAGCGCTTGATGATGGCACAGGACCTCGTGCAGGTGTGTGTGTCCCCTGTGCCGTGCCTCTGGTCACTGTTTAGGCTGTCCTACTCCTACTTGTAAAGGAAGTCACTGCCGTGTCACGCCAGCAGCACCGTCCGCAGCTCGTTCCCCCGTCTCTTGATCGTGCCCTCTGGGCGCTTGAGTCCAGGCCAAGGCATTCACACCACGACAAAATCACACAAGGACAGATTTCACAGGCCATGCCCCCACCATGGAGTGACCCAGGACTGTGTGTGGGCTGAGGAGCTGGTTCAGACCAAGGGGCCTAAAGAGGCACAACTGGGGTCTTGGGCAGGCTCCCTGGTTGAGGGAAAAAATGAAATTGCTGAAAAGAACAGCACTAGGGCAATCAGCCCAGTGAGCTCCTGGGCCACCCACGGGGTCAGAGTGTCCTGTCCGTGCAGAATTCCCCACTCCGACCGTCCTCCGAGGCTGTGAAAGACAGAGTCCTGTAGGTGCAGGCCACGAGTAGTGACAGGGGTCCTGTGTCTGCAGGTCCCCCTCAGGGAGTGGTCACAACACCTGCAGTGATGATGTGGATCACGCGGAGACAGAGCAACAGGGAGACAGGTCGGCTGTTGCTGGGTCCAGGTGAAAGGCCCACAGAGTGGATTTGACTGTTCCTGGACAGACTTTGAGTTTTTTGAATTAAAAAATAAACATAAACACACACAATTTCAAAGAAACTAGTGCTTGCTAAACGGAAGCCTCGTCTGATAAAAAGATGGGTTCCTTTCTACACACACACCACGAGAACTTCGTCTTCGTAGTTGTTACTTATTTTCACAAGTAGGTCTTGAACCCTCCTCCAGGCAGGGGTGCAGGTGAACCAGCCAGCTCCCTCTCTTGGTCGGGCTGAAGGCCCTGCCCAGGGACTGCGGCCAGGTGACAACAGGACGTCCCACCACGGGAGATGGCCACCAGAGAGCCACAGGACGGATGCACAGAAGCGGCCAGCAGATGTGGGACCCAAACACTGTAGGTGTCCAGAGAGGTCCTCGGGGCCCGGCCAGGGCTGCAGTGGGGGGGTTTCCACTATTCCGCCACAGTCTGATCAGCCTGGCCCTGGGTAAGCAGGGTGGGCTGGGGCGAGGGGTGGGGCCCTGGCCCCCACTGAGCCCATCCGCACGGCTTCACCAAGTGTGAAGGAGGCAACCAGGTTAGAAGGGCATAGTTGGATGATTCATTTGCTCTCCTTGGAGAGTTGCTGCTTGATTAAAGGGGACGGAGGAAGGGGTCGGGAGCTGGGAGACTGGCTTGATCACCTACAGATTGGGGCGATCCGGCAAGATGGGAGCGCTGGGGCAGACCCCAGCCTGGCAGCTGGCTCCGCAGAAGGGACAGGAGTGGATTAGCTCTTGGTTTGCCTGAGGCGGGTAACAGGGTGCACTGGAGCAGACCGGCCTCAGAATCAGGATGTTTCAAGTCGAGTCACATTTACATGAGCACCGTGTCTCCTAGTTTGCTAGTTTTTAGCTGTGTGACCCCAGGAAGTTACTTCGCCTCTCTGGGCCTCAGTTTCCTCATCAGCGTGAGGCTAGGAGCATACCTGTTAGTAAAGTGAGGTATTCAGTTTAGCCTTTAAGAAGCTTTTTAGCTGGGCGTGGTGGCGCATGCCTATAAACCCATCAGCCCGGGAGGCCGAGACAGGAGGGTGGTGGATTCAAAGCCAGCCTCAGCTACAGCAAGGTGCTAAGCAGCTCAGTGAGACCCCGTTTCTAAATAAAATACAAAGTAGGGCTGGGGATGTGGCTCAGTGGTCGAGTGCCCCTGAGTTAAATCCCCAGTACACCTCCACCAAAATAAGAAGCTTTTTAATATCAGCCAATTGCTGAACATGGCCATGGAGTTCTGGGAATCGTGTGTGTGTGTGTGTGTGTGTGTGTGTGTGTGTGTGTGTGTGTGTGTGTGGGTGTGTGCCCACTGCCATGTCCCTAAGGGAGCACGGGTGATCGTCCATTATTTGGGACGTACCTGGTTAAGTCGTGCTCTCGGGGCTGTGGACAGGGCCTCCCCATGTTTCCCTCCAGAATCTGTGAGGCTTAAGCCCTCAGGACAGGCCCCTGAGCACGACCCATGTCTCCCAAATGTCCATGGTATTTAAAGAAAAAAAGACACTTAGCATATTAGACCTGGAGGGAAACATTCCTGATGTCCCCACATCTCTTATGACAGTGACCCCAGAAACCCAGTCCCCAAACAGGTACAGATGTCCCCACGTCCTCTTGGCCTCCTCCAGATCTCCACCCTGGTTTCAAAGACCCTTGAGAGTCGCCTCTAATTAATTAAGGATAAGGAACTCAATTATCATTCCGCAAGTATGCACTGAGCCCCTGCAGTGCGAGGCTGCCGCGCTGGGCACCGGGGAGCGGGGCAGACCCTCTCCGAGGGCCACCCTTGCCCCGGAGCGTCCAGAGGGCCGAGTGTGGCCCTGCTGCTGCCTGGCCGTCGCCCTGTGTCGTGGGGAGACCTTCCTGGGTGGCAGACGGAGACCAGGAGCCTCCGGGTCTAGGAACAGGCTGGAGACGCCAAGGAGGGGGGTGTCTGCTTCCCGGGGACAGGCAAAAACAAAGAGCAAGGCCACATTGTCTCCATGTTGCCCTCTCTTGCAGGCTGTCCCCTACATCTTCCTCCAAGCACAGAGCAGCTGCTCCTGCCGGGACCAGTGCTGGGTCCAGAGCCCCGGCATTAGGGTCATTTTTTTTTTTTTTTAATATTTTTCTTTTTTGCAGAGCTGGGGACGGAGCGCGGGGCCTCCCCCAGGCCAGGCAGGGGCGGTGCCGCGGAGCTGCACCCCAGCCCGGGTCAATGTCTCTAATTGGCGCTTTCCGGGCCTGGCCAGAGCAGCGCCCAGCTGGGGCGGCCGCGGGGAGCCTGCCCCTGCCGGCTTCTCACTTTGCCTTTCCCAGCAGCGATTCTCTTTCAGTCCCCCAATTGAAGCAGCCCCTTCAAGCCATCTGTGTCACCTCTCTGCGGCCATCTTATTAGGGAAAGCTGAGCTCTCTTCCCTGGGGTCCCACATTGTCCTGCTCTTCCCAGAAACCACCGTGGCATTTAGCCACACAACACCACAGTCAAAAGGCGCCGGCCGCAGGTCCTGGCGGGGAGGGGCGTGAACAATGGGTCAGCCCTGCTACAGGTGAGTGGCCCGCCGCCCTCCAGGGGGACAATTTGGGGGGAGAATCCACACTTTGGACAGCTTAAAGGAAAAGGCTGAACTGATGCCGTGGGGAGCAGCGCGCCCGTGTGAGGAGTGTTTTTAAGGGTCATTAATATTAATCGTGTTGCTCCAAAAAGGACGGAGAGCGGGACTCTAATTAATCATGTTTAATGGCAGCTCGGTGCCCATTTTCATGCTGCGTTTTAAACATCCACGCGTCTCCCAAGGGCCTTTTGCCTCTGGGAGCAAGAGCTGGAGGGGACTGTTCCACCGTCCAGGGACCCCACCCAGCCTGCGATCTGGTGGTTGCAAGACCCACGAGGCTGCCACGGGCCCTGGCAATCCAGAGCTGATGGATATGCAAGCATTTTAAGATATCTACTGTAGGGGCTGGGGTCGTGGGTCAGCGGTGGAGCGCTCGCCTAGCACGTGCGCGGCCCGGGTTCAGTCCTCAGCACCACATAAAAACGCATTGTGTACAACTAAAAGCAAATAAATAAATAATAATAAAAAAAGATACCTACTGTATACCCAGTACTGCCCGAGGCTCTGAGGACACAAGGGTGGCCAGAGCAGCCACAGCCCAGTATGGTCATGGATGACCGAAGCTCAAGCAATGACCAGAAGGTACTGAAGGGCTTGCCTGGGGGTGGCCAGGGAGTGCCATCAGCCAGGGGACTCTGGCCGTGTCTACCTGTGCCCAGCAGCCTTGCTGGAAGAAGTAGCAGGCAGCTGAGCCCTGAAGTGTGGACGGAGTCCACCAAGGTAATAAGGGAACCAGGCCACAGACAGGCACGTGCCAAGGCCCAGAGGCAGGAAGAGAGGTGGAAGGTTTGAGAAATGCAAGTCTGACTATAGCGCAGATGAAAAGTCTTCCTGTTGGGCTGGGGTTGTGGCTCAGCGGTAGAGCACTCGCCTAGCACGTGCGCGGCCCGGGTTCAATCCTCAGCACCACGTACAAATAAACGCATTGTGTACAACTAAAGCAAATAAATAAATATTTAAAAAAAAAAAGTCTTCCTGTTGCACACTCATGTTCAAAGCACCATTAGCAAAAGTAGCCCCAAAGCGGGAGCAACCCAAGTGCCTTCGTCAGAAGACAGAAAAACAAAATATGGTCTATCCATGTGATGGAATATTATTCAGCCATATAAAGGAACAGAGCACTGGTCCATGCTTCCGCGAAGGACCCTGAATCGTGATGCTAAGTGAAAGAAGCTGGCCTCCGAAGGTTCCCTGTTGTATGGGCCCACTCATGTGAAATATCCAGAACAGGTAAGTCCACAAGGAAGCAGAGTGGGGTTTGCCAGGGTGGGGTGAGGAGGAAGTGGGGAGAGAATGCTAGGCATACGGGTTTGACTGGGGGTGATGATAGCGGTGGTGGCAGAGTGACACTGGGAACGAGCTCAAGGCAGGTGCACTTTCAAGTGGCTAATACAACGTGAATCCCACCTGAAAGAGAGTGGCGGAGGGAGAGAACGAGCAAGAGGACGTGGCTGCCCGTGGCCGGTACCCTCGTGGATCCCCAGCCTGGCCTTCAGACGCCCGCAGGTGCCGTCACCTGCCCAGCCTTTCCAGGCAAATCCCAGGGTCAGCACAGTCAAGTGCTCGGACCTGCAATGCACTTTCTAGAAACCGTCGTGCTGGCCCGAGGGTCCAGTGAACCAGTCCACAAACTGTGCCAGAGGCGGGGCCCGGCCCAGCTCTGAGAGGTCTGCCCAGGGCGGCGAGGCGCTCGAGGCTGGGTCGGCCCTTCGCCTGAGTCCTCAGTCGACACCGGGCACCGCTAGCCTGACTCACAGACACGGACACCAAGGCTGAGAAATGTGGAGTCCCTTGGCCATGTTACCCCTCTAAGTAGGGAGCCGGGTCTGGACCTCAGACCCGTCCAGCTCAAAGTGCCGGCTCGGCCCCACGAGGCTCTGTGGCCTCCTAAATTGTCAACTACTAAAAACACATTTGGGGCTCCACTCCCGGTGCAGCCCTGCCCCATGGCTGTGTCCTGGGCACCTTCCTTCTGCTTCAAAGCCTGGGTTTACGGCCTGTCGCCGAGCGAGCGCTCTGTGTGAACACTCCAGCCCAGGCCGGCACGGTCGTGTTCCCTTCCACGCCACCTCACAAGCTGCCCTGGGGCCAGCACGACGTTGGAAGTGCCCGTCTCTACCACTTTATTGATGGCCCAGGGAGGGGGCTGCTGGGGCCTATGAAGTGTGGGGGGCGGCCGACAGTGGACCCCCGTACGGATCGGCCACGGAGCGCTCGGCCTGGGCCGCCACAAGCGCTCTCTTCCCAGGCCAGCCCGCGGCGGGCGGTCAGCTTCCTCCGGGTCCTGTGCGGCTCTGTTTTGAAGGTGCATCCTGGGGAGGTCCCAGAGGGTATCCCACCCCAGGCCCTGCCCTCCAGGGCCGGTTTCCCAGCACAGAGTGGGGGCCACCGCGGACTGCTTGTGACAACAGGCGCCCCTTGTCAGGACGAGGCACACCTAGGCTCAGCCACACGGTCCCCACCAGCACAGGAAAGGCGCCAACGGGACCACCAGGAACATAATCGTGGAGGTCGTGGACTCCCCCTACCAGCAGCCGCCCGGCCCGTCCAGAACCAGCCCTTTCAGTGCTCCTCTTAGCAGCTCCTCGGAGGGCGATCGACAGGCTTCGAGGCTCTCATTGATCTGAAATATAAATACTAAGAAGACGAGGGCGATGGGCTGGGGTTGTGGCTCAGCGGTAGAGCGCTCGCCTAGCACGTGGGCGACCCGGGTTCGATCCTCAGCACCACGTACAAATAACACGCATTGAATAAAATGCATTGTGTACAACTAAAAGCAAATAAATAAAAATATTAAAAAAAAAAAGAAGAAGAAGACGAGGGCGAGGTGACTCGCTTATGGACTTGATTGTAAAGGAAGTCAGAGGACCGAAGGCAGGCGGCCGACGCAAGGCGACAAATTTTGAATTCCATGGCAACAGACCAGGAAAGGCCACCTTCCCCCAGGCCCAAGGAACGCAGGACCCTGGTAGTGGATCACTCAGAGTTGACACTCTGGGGGGAGGAGAGGAGGGCTCTGGTGCTCGGGGCCACCTCCACACGAGGGCCAGCTTGCCTGGACCCAGGAGGGGAGGACACCAGGCTGTGGGGGCATAAGCGGGGCTGAGGCTCAGGAGGGGCCGAGGGCTCAACCCCAACACAGGCAGCCAGGAAGTGGCCGCGGGAGCCTTGGGGACAGGAGCTCAGGGCCCACCCGCTTTGCAGCAGCGGTGGCTCAGCCAGCCCGGGGCCCCAGGGAGAGCAGCTTGTTTGCCTCCTGGCTCCCTCCTCCCTCGGAGCTGAGTGGCTCGTGGCTCTTGGTGTGTCACTCAGGGTTGAGAGGGGGGGGCGCCTGGAGCAGCGGCGGCCCAGAATAATGGGGGCTGGAGGGGGCGGGCGGGCAGGAGCACAGAAGAATTCCATTAAGGACCCAGCGGATCAATACTCCCGGCAACCAGGAAGGTTTAAAAGCTTCTGCACAAAGGCAGCTCCTTCACGGGGAGAGGTGCCTCGGAGCTACCTGGACCCTGCTCTGGGAAGCAGCACCTCTCTGGCGGTGGGGGGAGTCTGGGGGGGACCGTCTGCAGGGTGGGCTGTGGGGGCCAGTCCAGGCGTCCCCAGTGGAAGGGATCTCCAATCACCCCAAGGCCCTTCTCTCTGTTTTGCAGGCGGGGATGGGAGGCCCCTGGGGGAGGGCTGCCCGAGGTCACGTGACCACACGGTTCCTGTAGTGACGACTTTCCACCCGAAGGCCTAGGACTGTCCCTCTCACTTTTCCTTGTTATCATTAACAGCTCCAGCGATCTTTAAGCCCACAGTTCGGTGTGGAAGCCTACGCTGGCTGGGCCCTCGCCAGACGGGCCTCCTTATCACCTGGCGTGGACCAGCTGCGGGAGCCCTAGGAGGCTGAGCCCTCCGACACCGGGCCCTGGGCCCGCCCAAGGTCATGCTGCCCTGTGGTTGGATTCCAGCCCCCACGACTCTGGAGCCCAGCAGCTCCTAACGGCTGCCTGTGCAGTCCCTGTCCTTGGGAGCCACACCCAGCCAGCAGGAAGGCCGGGGCAGCAGCCCTCTCCCAGGCTCCCTGTGGGCCCAGGGTTTGCCGGCCCACCTAAGTCAGCCACCTGCAATCCAACAACCTGCTCCTTTGCACACGTGCCCACAGTTTCTGTGATGCAGGTCAAGCCTCTCTTTACCCCCAGTGGGATGCCCGGTGGCCCTTGCTGAGCCCCATCTGGGAGGCAGAGGAATAGAGAAGACGTGGAGTCCACCATGGTCCTGGAGTCCACCATGCTGTGGCCCAGGGGCCTGTTCACCCTGGACGCCTGGAGGTAGCAGAAGGGGGAGTTTTCTGGCCCACACATCAGCTCTGGCCCACACTGCCATGGCCAGGGCTGCTGGGAGAGGGTAATGTGGTCAACACACAGGTTGTCTGGCGGGTGTTTGTGTCCCCATTGGACAAGATGATCTCCAAGGTTTTTCAGCTCTGTCACTCTAAGATTTGGCCTGTTAACTTGTCATTGTCACCTGAATCCCAAGCCCACTTACAAAGGGCTCATTGGGGACTATGCCCTGGCCCAAGAATGTGTGTGTATTCTCTCATTGAACACCCTGACCTCTCTGAGGGGTAAGGTCCATCATTATCCCCACCTCACACAGGATCAGACTGAGACACAGAGGAGTTAACAGCCCAGATGTCATACTAGCAAGTGGCAGGGCCCGGCTGGGTGTGACCACAGCCCTCTGTTTCACCAAGCAAGAGCAGGTGTGGGGCTTGCTCATCTTGAGGCAGCCTGGGAATGGTGAGGCAGGAGGGAAGAGAGCTCAAGGTTTCTTGAGAAGACCATGGTGGACTCCACGTCTGCTCTATTCCTCTGCCTCCCAGATGGGGCTCAGCAAGGGCCACCGGGCATCCCACTGGGGGTAAAGAGAGGCTCGACCTGCGTCCCAGAAACCGTGGGCACGTGTGCAAAGGAGCAGGTTGTTGGACTGCAGGCAAAACACAGGGGAGGGAGAAATGGCTGCCGCGGGCCTTGGTAAGAAACAGCAGGTGTGGCTTCATGTTCTGCCACGTGGCACCGTGTACTTCCGAATGTCACTGCAAGAATCAACCCCTGACTCAGTCTGGCTCCCCTCAACTCTGTCTCAACATCATTTCCCCAAAATTAAAATGGTGTGCAGGTAAGAGCTTCACAATCCTCTGTCTGGGAGGGGGGGGGGGGAAAAAAGCAACAACTTTGTACTGTTGGCCCATGTCCATGGTGTAAATGTTCCAGCTATGGCCGGCCTTGGCCTGCCAACACGATGATGTTGCCCAGCGTGGGGCCAGGAGGAGAAGCAGAATCTCCCCACGCAGACCCAGTGGACGCCAATGACCTCAGGAGCACAGGTAACGGGGAGTACAGTACAATAATTAGAAAGGGATGAGTTTCGAGTATCGATTGCTTTTGTTTTTAATATAATTTGTTTAATTATAGTTTCATATGATTTAATTTTTAATAATGGCTGTGTTTAATAACTACATTAGTCAGGGTTCTCCAGAGAGACGGAACCAACACACACACACACACCACACACACACACACACACACACACACACGCACAAGGAGATGAATCGGCGCAGCTGGCTCGCAGGGTGATGGAGCCTAGACAGCCCACAGTAGGCCCTGTGGAGGCTGGAGAGGCAGGGAGGCTGGCGGCATGGCTCAGTCCAAGTCCAGAGGCCTCAGGGCCAGGGGAGCTGATGGCCTCGCCCCCAGGAAAGGGCTGAAGGTCTGCGAACCAGGGAGGCTGCTGGTAAGTCCCAGAGTCCAGAGTTGGCGGAACCTGAGCTCTCATGACCGAGGGCAGGAGAAGAAGGGCGTCCCCGCTCCAGAAGAGAGAGAGAAAGCCCCAGTTGGCCTTTCCTCGGCCTTTTTGTTCAGGTTGGCCCTGGGCTGATGGGACGGTGCCCACCCACGGGTGAGGATCTTCCCGTCAGTCCACCGGTGCAAACACCAGTGTCTTCAGAAGCACCCTCACACGCTTGCCCAGAGGTGATGATGACCAGCCGTCCGGACAGTCCTTCACCCTGTCGAGTTGACACCAAAAACCTCATCCTGAAAACCATCACAAGAGGTTCTTTTTTTTTTTTTTTTTTTTTTTTTTTAAATGTTTATTTATTTGCTTTAGTTGTACACAATGCAATGCATTTATGTTTACGTGGTGCTGAGGATCGAACCCTGGGCCGCGCACGTGCTAGGCGAGCGCTCTACCGCTGAGCCACAATCCCAGCCCCACAAGAGGTTCTTAAGAATTTAACCATCAGTCCTCTCCAGACAATGTTAGCTGGCTTCCGCTCAGCGCAGACCCCTCCCTCCTCCCGGAAGTTCCCCCTCCCTGGTTACTGGTGTCTTCAAGTCTTCAGTGTGGAGCGACATCTTTCTTTCCACAGGAGGAGCTTGGTTTAAGGGCCCAGGGACCCTGGAACACTGGCTCAAGGTAGGATTGGTTGATAGACTGATGAAAGCAGGATGCCACAGGAAAGCGGGGGTGGGGGGCATGGCATGGGGAGGCATCCAGTGAGGACAGCGGCTCCTGTGGTGAAAGTCCTCGAACCCAGAATGCCTCCCTACAGACCTCTGATCTTGCTGTTCAATTTCTATCCAAAATGACCGATTTCATCCTTGCCTGATGTTTTTCTAATGCCGTGCGACACACTTCTCCACAGCCTGGTGGCTTGGACAGCATCCAGACGTCACTGTGTTCTGTTGTGGTGGCAGGGCTCAGCTGGGCGGTTCTTGCTTGGGGTCCTGCGGGATGGCTCTGGGGCCCAGGGGTCACACACAGCTGGCCAGGTTGCAGGGTGAGCCTGCCGTGGGCCACCAGACACAGCCTTTCCCCAGACTGAAGCGCTGACAGGGACAGACCCCCCCCCCCCTTCACAGACAGGGACTTTAGTGTGGTCCAGCCTGGGAGCTGTGTGTGGCCTCTGATCAGCCCTCTTGAAAGTCCACCCCTTCAGCTTCTGACACTGGCCACTCTCTCCGTCTCCCTCGTGTGACACCTAGCGAGTCTTCCACTTCCTCCTGGCCCTGTTCCCACCCTGGTTCTGTCCCCAGCTCCCCTCACCGTGCCCCCCCTCCACCTCGCCTCCCTGAGTCTTTGGTCTCCGCGATGATTACTTCTGCATCGCCGAGGCCCCCAGGCTCAGGCCTGCCTCAGTGCCCCTGATGCTCCCCTGGAGTCTCAGCAAGGACTCGCCAACACTTGGTCGTATTTCCAGCAAGCTGATTTTGGACCTCTGACCTTCAGAACTGTAAGAGAACAAATGTGTGCAGTTTGAAGCCACTAAGTGTATGGTGGCTTATTATAGCAGCAACAGGAAACTAACACGGGCCCAGAATAGATGCTTAGGAAAAGCTGGGTTCCTTCTCTCCTGCCTTCCAGAACACTCCACCTGCAGCACCCCCAGGGTCTCGTCACTTCTGTCTCAGCTCACCTGCCCCGCCCCCATGGGCTTCAAAGTAAAAAGACACTCCACAGCTCGGGCCTCACCTGCCTCCCCAGCCCCATCTCCTAAGGCAGGGCTTTCTTTATTTCTTTATTTACTCCTGCAGTGCTGGGGAGGGAGCTGGGGCCTTGTGGACGCTAGACAAGCACCTGCCACTGAGCTGCACCCCATGAGGCCCATCCGCCCTGTGGCTGCACATTTGTCCCTGCTGTCCCTCTCCCTCTGCCCCCCTCCCCCTCCCTCCCCATTCCCTGGTTCCACCCAGGGTCAGGTACCACAGCCCTCCAGGAAGCCCTCCCTGCCCTGCTGGAAGCTGGGACTCTCGGGCCTCTGTCCGCACCTCTCTTGTGACTCAGGACACTGGCCCAGGGAGAAGCTCATCTCCATCCCTGCCTGGCCTACCAGGAGCCCAGCACTTCCAACCGGGACTGCCTTTGTTCATGCTGAGCGTTCCCACGACACACAGCCCCGAGCACAGAGGTCACGTGTTCAGTAAGTGCTTGTGGAACTGGACCTAGAAGGAGGAGTTGGGAGGAGCCACCTGGGGCAGTTTCCAGGGTCACGGCTGGTCACCATCCTGCCCAGTTCCTCATCTTCCTGGGAAGGAACAGAGCCAGGAAGCTAGAGAGAGGGCGCTGCCTGCGCTGAGCCCTATGAATACTTTATAACACAGAGTTACACAAATCAGCGGAATCCCAATCCAAAGGAGAGGGAGTCCCATCTGTCAAAGGAAAGGAGATCTGCTAAGTGCAGGAGAGAAAATTCTAGAAGGGCCTAGGGAGCTCCAGACATGAAAAGTCCATGCAGAAATTAGCCAGACACCTGAGCAAACAGAAAAAAGGAAGAGTCAGCTGTTCAGGGGGACGGCTCTGGCCACCCCCTCCACCCAGCTGTCTCAGGAACCTGCTATAGAAGGAGGGCCAGTGCCTGGGCCAGGGGAGGTGGGCGTGGCCTCTGCCAGAACTCGGATGTGCCTGGGCACCCGAGCTGTCAGTCATTCAGCACCCCTGGCTTGTGTCCTGGAGCTCAGCTGCCGGGGTGGTGAGAGGCTGGGGACCTCCAAGGTGAGAGGACAGTAACCAACCAAGAGGGACAGCAAAACCGCACACCCCGGCAGCATGCAGCCCCCTGGGGAGCGTTTGGAAGCTGGGTGGGAAAAAAAGAGTTTTCCAAGATGAAACCGCCACTGCAGGGCTCAGCCTCGGGGGCTGGCGAGCGGAGAGCACCCCAGCCTCAGCGGGAAGGAGGTCCCTGAAGACCAAAGCCCCTGCCAGGCAAAACCTCCCGTGATCACGTGGGGAGAGGCTGGGGAGAGCCGAGGGCGGCCTGTCCCCAGGCGTGACAGGTGCAGGACAGTCCTGCCCGCTTGCCTTTCCCTCCTTGCCCCTGCAGGTGGTTCTCAGAGCGTCGCTGGTGGGAGAAACCATTCCCCCTCATGGGGCCAGCCCCGGAGGGAGGAAAGCCAGGTCCCAGGGCAGGGTCAGCCCACAGGAGACTGATTTTAGGTAAAACCCTCAAGTCTTAGATCTTGGACTAGAAGGAACCAGAAGAGATTCTCTGGCCCATACCTTCAAACAGCCTGCCCCCATTGCTATGCCCATGACTAGGCCACTATTGCTATAGCCACTGTTGACACAGACACTAAGCTACCGTCGCTGCAGCCACCGTTACTATAGCCACTGACAACACTCGCGATTGACCACTATGACTGCAGCCACTGTCACTACAACTGTGACTACCCTCGCAACAACCGCAGTTACTAGTCCTACAGCCACTAGGGCTACAGTCACTGTTGCTATAGCTACTAGTACTACAGCTACTGTTATGCTGCTGTTGACGCTATTATCAACATCACCAATAACAACAACGGCAGTTAAGGAGGAGGACGGGCCTCGGTGTGCACCAAGACCTCCCTCCCGGGCCATCTGGAGGGGGAGGGAGTCTGTGTGTTTCTGGCAAGGACCGCCCCCCCAGCACTCCCCCCACCGCCCCCCCCCCCACGGACTAATCTCATTATTCCCCTTATCCCCGCCTGCATCAGCTGCCAGCAGCCCAGGGCTGCCGGCCCACCCCCAATGCTGGACCATAATCCCCGGATGGCTCTGGGTAGCCAGGCCACCCAGACCCACCCCCCCTCCACCCCCATCTCCCGGGCCCTCTCCTGATCGATTTCCCTGGACCACACTTACCATCTGACAGACCACACATTTCACTTCTTTATTATGTTTTTGTCTGCGTTCATCCCTGCTGTGTCCCGGTGCCCGGGACTGTGCTTAGCACCCCTCAAGTGCTCAATAAATATTTGCAGGTGTGAGAAAGAAAGAAGAAATGCCCATTTCCTGAAGTGCCTGCCAGGGCCTGCTCTCTCACACCGGCCTCTCATCTGGCCCTCACCATGGTCCCCTTGTCCCCCACTTTCCCGATGAGGAAATAGAGATTCAGAGAGGCTAGGGGACTCCACTGAGGTCACCAGCTAGTGAGTGGCTCTGGCAGGATGAAACCCAAGCTCTCCCGAGCCCTGCTCTGCCACACCGGGCCCCTCCCTGGGGAGCAGCTGACCTCACTTTACAGCTGGACGATGGATGCTAGAAGTGTCCATCTTGATTGCCAACGGCAGGAAAAAGTACCCGGAGTGGGCAAGATCGGGGTGGAGGTTGCCCAGGTGCACCCTGGGAGGAGGGTGGGCGAGGTGCAGCGACAGAGTAGGGGTACACAGGGGCAGAGGTTCCCTCCTGCCGTCCAGGCATCCGTGTGCCCCCAGCGTGACCTCACCCTGGCCTCAGCCATCCTGGCGCACCCCACAGGAGAGGGTGCACGTGGGTACAAAGTGCTACCACGACGATGGCTTGTGCCACAGAAGCGTGCGGTCTCGAGGTCCTGGAGGCTGGACGGCCACAGTCCGGGTGTTGATGGCGTCGGTCCTTCCTGAGGCCCTCTTCTTGGCCTGTAGATGGTCCTCTTCTCCCTGTGTCCCCACACGGTCATTGTTCTGTGGGTGTCTCTTTTGCGGGGACCTCGCTTTGACCGAATCACCACGGTGGAGACCCCATCTCCAACGGCAGTCGCATTCTGAGGCGTTGAGAGTTGGGACACCAACGTGCCACCTGGGAGTCACAACTCAGCCCCTAACAGAGGCCAGGGGCCTCTTCCACTGCTTGCATCTTCTGGTGGGCTCTGAGGCCCGGAAGTGGAGGCGGTTGCGGGAGGGCAGGTCCCTGCTGCAGCACAGGGGGAGACTGTCCCCTTGGACAGGCTGAGCCAGGTGTCTTGAGAGTGAGTGGTGCTTGCCACAGCTCCGTTCTTGCCTTGGAATCCCCGCCTGTATGCCCGTGTGACTGTCCCCAGCAGTGGCACCGAGCCTGTCTGAACAGACCTGCAGTGGCTCCCTGTCACCCGCCTCACCCAGCCTGGGGTTTCCAGGCACGAGTGGCAGCTGGCTTCACTGTGACGCCCGCGCGTGTCTTCCTGAGCAGCTCGCTCCCCCGGAGTGCTCAGGACAAGGCAAGGAAGGACTTCCACCTGGGCCCTGCAAGGGCACCAGACCCACCTCCCAGGAGCCCCGCACCCACCGCCCACCACCTCCATCCCCGCCCACCTCTCTGACCTTCACCGGTTCCAGCACAGCTGTGAGCACCGCGACTTCCACAACAGCACTGCCCAGGGCTGGGTGCCACTGCTGCCCCGAGGCAGGGCAGGCACCTGCTCTAATCAGCAGCCTTCCGTCGCACCTTTTATTTTGAATTATTTATTTATTTAGTTTTTAGTTGTACTTGGACACAATACCTCCATTTTTTTTTTTTTTTTTTTTACCGGGGATTGAACTCAGAGGCACTCGACCACTGGGCCACATCCCCAGCCCTTTTTTTGTACTTTATTTAGAGACAGGGTCTCACTGAGTTGCTAAGTGCCTCGCCATTGCTGAGGCTGGCTTTGAACTCGCGATCCTCCTGCCTCAGCCTCCCAAAGTGCTGGGATCACAGGCGTGCGCCACCGCGCCCGGCTCTCCATTTTATTTATCTATTCTTACGTGGTGCTGAGGATTGAACCCAGGGCTGCGCACGTGCTAGGCGAGTGCTCTGCCGCTGAGCCAGAACCCCAGCCCCTTCCATCACACTTTGATGTGGTCTGCACCCTGAGAGTGACCCTCCACAAACCCGTTCTCAGGAGAGCAGCCCCATGCCCGCCCCTGCGGGGCTGGAGCCTGCCGGGCAGGGCGGGCTCTGCTGTCCGGGCCTCTTTCAGGAAGGCCAGGCTGAGGAGAGCCCAGAGAGTTCTGGGTCGCCCTCCTCTCACGTCACAGCGTGGCTCCCTTGGAAGCACGTCAAAGGCCATCTGGCTCCGAGCGGGTGAGGGAGGACCGGGAGCGGCCCTGTGCACTTACTGGCCTTCCGCCAGCTTCTGCAGGACCCACGGGAGGGCCTAACCATGCTCCCGAGGCGCCTCTGCCGGGCGTGTCCCAGGTGGCTGGAGACCCCCTCCACGTGGCATCAGCGCCAGGGCACAATACGCCTGCCCGTCTGCTGAGCTGCCCTGCCTCTGGGGCCCCCCAACCTCCCTTGCCGCTGTCAGAATTGGACATCCTGGTGCCACACGGGTGGCCCTTCCTACTGGACAGGAGGGCACAGTCAAGTCCAAGGGTTCCCGTGCCTGGCCGGGCAGTTCCAGTCTCTTGCCCACCCATTCATCAGCTGCAATGGGCCAGGCATTGTGTCCAGTGCTGGGGTCCAGCCATGAGCAAGGTGGCCTGGCCCTGTGGGGACCCGGCATTCCCGTGGGCAGAAGGAACAAGAGAAGTGAGCAAATCAGATGACTGCTGGCTCCTGCCAGGAGATACCACCCGTTCCTGACCCTGGAGATCTGCCTCCACAAGCCTGGGTACGGCAGGCACCACATCTGCATTGTTACGAAGTCCCACAGGGAACTCTGATGCCCAGGAAGATCATTCCAGTAATTAATCCTCTGACCCAACCATCCCACATCTGAGAATCTATAGGTCTACCTGCACAGGTAGGAAATGACAGGGTAAATGTCTTTTTTTATGGTACTGTTTTAAGAGCAGAAGATCAGAAATATCCTAGTGTCTAGCAATGGGTGTCTAGTTGAATACACTATGCTACACTCACACGGTGGAATACTATGCAGCTACAAAAAGTAATGTGGCTGATAGTTATTGATATGAGACGCCCCAGAATACATCAGTAAGTAAAACACCAACAATGACGAGGATATAGTTCAAAGCTAACGTCTGTTCCCTTCTGTACAAGAAAGGGGCGGGAAGACCACCTCACACACATTATGATGGCTAATAAAAAAACAAAGAAAGAAAGTGACAAATGTTTATGAGGATGTGGAGAAACTGGTGCTTTTGTGTACTATTGATGGGAACGTAAAATGGTGCCGCCACTGTGGAAAATGGTATGGCACTTGCCCCCCCCCAAATAAACCGAGAATTACCATGTGACACCAAAATTCCATTTTTGGATATGTACACCCAAATTGAAGGCAGGGTCTCAAAGAGATATCTGTATGTCCCTGTTCATAGCAGCATTATTCATAACAGATAAAACAATTCAAGTATCTGATAAAGCAACTCAAGTAACAGATACATGGATAAGCAAAATGCAGTATAAGCGTACGGTGGAATATTATTCAACCTTAAAAAGAAAGGGAATTCTGACACCTGCTACCACATGGATGATCCCCGAGGACATCAGGCAGAGCCAAAGGAGCCTGTCCCAAAAAGACCGACACTGTGGGAGTCCCATGAGGAGTTTCCTAGAAGGGCCAAGTTCACGGGGACAGAAGGTAGAAGGGTGGATGCCGGGACGGGGAGGAGGGGAGTAAGTTGTTGTCCCTGGGGTCAGAGTTTCAGTTTTATGAATGCAGAGCTCTGGAGATGGATGGTGGCGATGGCGTGTCACCCTGTGAGAGTATTTAACAGCACTTACCTGGAGCTTAAAAAGGGCGAAAGGTCGTCAATTACGTTGTTTCAGCACAGTGAGAAAATAAACAAAAGGCAAATGAGACAAGCACACAGAGTCCCCAACCCCCATATGTGTGTGTGCATTCCCGTCTGTGGTGTGTGTGTGCATTCACGTCTGTGGTGTGTGTGTGCATTCACGTCTGTGTTGTGTGTGTGTGTGCATTCCCGTCTGTGGTGTGTGTGTGTGTGCATTCCCGTCTGTGGTGTGTGTGTGTGTGCATTCACGTCTGTGGTGTGTGTGTGCATTCACGTCTGTGTTGTGTGTGTGTGTGTGCATTCCCGTCTGTGGTGTGTGTGTGTGTGTGTGTGCATTCCCGTCTGTGGTGTGTGTGTGCATTCCCGTCTGTGTGTGTGTGTGCATTCCCGTCTGTGGTGTGTGTGTGCATTCCCGTCTGTGGTGTGTGTGTGTGTGTGTGTGTGCATTCACGTCTGTGTTGTGTGTGTGTGTGCATTCCCGTCTGTGGTGTGTGTGTGTGTGCATTCCCGTCTGTGGTGTGTGTGTGCATTCCCGTCTGTGGTGTGTGTGTGTATGCATTCCCGTCTGTGGTGTGTGTGTGTGTGTGCATTCCCGTCTGTGGTGTGTGTGTGCATTCCCGTCTGTGGTGTGTGTGTGTGTGCATTCCCGTCTGTGGTGTGTGTGTGCATTCCCGTCTGTGGTGTGTGTGTGTGCATTCCCGTCTGTGGTGTGTGTGTGTGTGCATTCACGTCTGTGGTGTGTGTGTGTGTGCATTCCCGTCTGTGGTGTGTGTGTGTGTGTGTGTGTGCATTCACGTCTGTGTTGTGTGTGTGTGTGCATTCCCGTCTGTGGTGTGTGTGTGTGTGCATTCCCGTCTGTGGTGTGTGTGTGCATTCCCGTCTGTGGTGTGTGTGTGTATGCATTCCCGTCTGTGGTGTGTGTGTGTGTGCATTCCCGTCTGTGGTGTGTGTGTGTGTGCATTCCCGTCTGTGGTGTGTGTGTGCATTCACGTCTGTGTTGTGTGTGTGTGTGCATTCCCGTCTGTGCTGCACACAGAACCTAGAAGCGTAGACAAGAAGGGCGTAAGACAGAAGCCTGTTGGCACTGGATGGCGGGAGCTGGTGACTTCTCAGTGCAACCTTCCCAAGGGAACCCCGTGATCACCTGCTGACAAACAGCCTGGGCTGGGGCGTGCTGGGGACAAGAGGGAGGCATTGGATTCAGACTCCTGGGTGTGCTGTGAGCCCTGGGCAAGTCGCCTCTGTCCCCAGGCCTGTGTCCGCAGGTGGCTGGAAGGTGAGGCCCAGCAGAGGCCAGCCCCCAGCCCCAGCCCAGACCTTTCCCTCCACTCAGGAGGAAGTGGGGTTGGTGGCTCATGGCCGCTTCCTATAGGAAGTTCAGTGTAGGACGTCTGTAACGTGCCTGGGCCTCGCTCTGAGACCCGCCCCCCTCCCCGCGTGCTAGAACTTTCCCAGGCTTCCCTCTTCATTCTTTTTTTTTTGGGGGGGGGGGTACTGGGGATTGAACTCAGGGGCACTCGACCACTGGGCCACATCCCCAGCCCTTTTTTGTATTTTTATTAGAGACAGGGTCTCACTGAGTTGCTAAGTGCCTCGCCATTGCTGAGGCTGGCTTTGAACCCACGATCCTCCTGCCTCAGCCTCCCAAAGTGCTGGGATGACAGGTGTGCGCCGCCGCGCCCGGCTTCCCTCTTCATTCTGGAAGGAAGCTAACACCCGCGCACCAGCAGGAAGTCTGAGGCTTGGGAGTGTCCGGGTCCTCCACCTCCTTGCCCCACCCCAGCCTGGCCCCTTGCTGGAAGCCAGGCCTCCACCGGGTCCCGGGCCCAGCGGGGGCCTCTGACACCAGATGTGAACACACACGATCTGGGCGGAACGGCACAGTGCCACTGTTCGCTGGTGGGTGGACTGGGCAGACAGAACGGGCCCCACATGGGACGGCGCTATTACATGCACATACACGTCTCTAGTAAAAGACGGTCTACTTACAGGATAAAATTAAAATAAACTTGTACCTCAAAACATATATATGTATATATAAAAAAACTAGCCCAAACCCACCCTCAGCCCTCTTGACAGGACCCCCTGACGGTGCCCACGAGCACTTGGAGACCTGCCTGGCCCCGGGGACGTAGGTAAGCTGTTGTTTCCCACCCCCGTCAGCCGTCTGTAGGAAGTAGCACTTCTACTGAAGGTGATTATATTTTATTTGAACCGCTGACAAGGAACTCACCAAACAGGCCCCTGAGAAACCACACGCCAATTAATGCACCAACCGTCCGCGGCCTCGGTCTCCTCATCTGTAACACGGGGCCACATCACTCCAGGGCCACACCGAGAGTTCCGAGACAGGGTCTGTGGGCACAGGAGACACAGAGTCGGGCACATTCTGAGGGACCAAGACATGGCAGCAACTAGTGGTTGCTAGTTAGTGGCATAGCCACCCCGCGTTGGCATCATGGGCACACAGCCCAAGGGAGGTGAACTCTGCTCCCTTACCTGGGCACAAGCTAAGACAACCCGATCAATTGCCAGCCTGGCCCCTGAGCGATGGCCGGGCAGGGGTCTTTCCTGAGCACCATCATGACATGACTGCCCCTGTCCTTGGGAGCTCCTCCTCCCTCACCCCATGGCCCCGCACCCCAGACCCAACCACCTGTTATTCCTGGTACTTGGGCTGCAATTTCCAGCCCATCTCTCCCGTGCTGTTCCTTGCCTGGGACACACTTCCTTTCCTTCCTCCTTATCTGTATGCTTAAATTCTTTTTTTTTTTTTTTTTTTAATATTTATTCATTTGCCTCAGTTGTACACAATGTGGTTTTAGTTTTACTTGGTGCTGAGAATCGAACCCTGGTCGCACACGTGCTAGGCGAGCGCTCCACCACTGAGCCACAATCCCAGCCCTCTTTTTTTTTTTTTAATATATATATGTATATATATATATTTAGTTGTTGATGGACCTTTATTTATTATTTGTATGCAGTGCTGAGAATCGAGCCCAGTGCCTCACACATGCTAGGCAAGGGCTCTACCCCTGGGCCACCACCCCAGCCCTGTATGTTTGAATCTACGAAGACCCTGGTGCGAAGGGTAACAGCCGCCAAGTCTGCTCTCTGTAGAGGAGGCCACGGAGGTTCAGGGGAGCCTCTGCTGAGGCTGCTGGGGGCCAGTAGCTGGCAGAGTCCAAGGAGGTGGTCCAGCCAGGCTTGGGGGCTGAGCAATGCCTGGCCCTGAGCCTCGCCCACGGAGAGGCGCTCGGTGGCTGGCAGAACTCCCAATCATGCTGCTCTCCCAGTCGACGACACCAGCAATCACGGTGTTAGTCTGAGCGCTTTTGTGAAGCAGCTGTATTGAGACATGATTCACACACCGTGCGATTCACCCACTTAAACTGGACCACCCAGTGGCTTTTAGTGTATCCCCAGGGTTGTTCATCCATCACCACAACCAACCGTAGAACGTTTTCATTATCCTACAAAGAAAGCGTGCTCCCCTTAGCCACCACCAGTGACCCCCAGGTGACCTCTCCCACCCTTCCTGCCCTGGGCAACCATCAGTCCACCTTCTGTCTCTTTAGATTTGCCTGCTCTGGACATTTGGTGTAGACGGACCCCACAGAGGTTGCCTCTCTGTGACTGGCTTCCTTCACGTACATAGCGTGACGTTTCCCTACATAGCGTGACGTTTCCCTGTTCCTCCGTGTTGAAGCGTGGATCCATTTTTAAAAAAATATTTATTTATTTACTTTAGTTGTACACAATACAATGCATTTATGTTTATGTGGTGCTGAGGATCGAACCCGGGCCGCGCACGTGCAATGCCAGTGGTCTGCCGCTGAGCCACAACCCCAGCCCCCTTCCTCCATTTTGATAGCCCCAAACTACTCCACCGTGTGGCTGGACCCTGCCTCTGCGGTCACTCCACTGTTGGTAGACGTGTGAGTCTGAGGGCCTGGTTGCTCCGTGTCCTCGCCCACACTTATTATTCTCTGCCTCTCTGATCCCAGTGAGCGTGGAGAGGTTTCTCAGTGGAGTTTTGATGTGCATTTCCCTGTTGGCTGACAACCTCGAGGACCTTCTGATGTGCATATTTAATCAGGGCTCTTTTAGATGTAGGCAACAGGAACCTCCCAAATCTGTGTGAGCACCACGGCGTGTGTCGGTTTAGAAGAGCAGAAGGGGAGAAGTGGGTGGGAGGCTTCCCTGGGCCAGAGACGTGAAGGGGACCTGGGCTTCTCTCCCCACCTCCCCTTCTTGTCTCAGCTCTTCTCTGGTGCGCCCCATCCACTCAGCCACGCGGCCAAGTGCAGCCTTATAAACCCTTACCGAGAGGAAAGGAAGACCTCGCCAGGTTCCCACCAGGGGAGGGCTTTTACTGGCCTGGCCTGAGTCGCGTGACCACTTTGGACAAATCTCTGCTGTGTCCTGAAGGAAGGGGAGGTTTTGCTTCTGCAGAAGGGGGAGGGTGCTCTCTGCTGTGTGTCTGCGGTGGCCCCCGCCTGGTGCTGGTGGGGGGAAGCAAAGGCAGGCGGGAGGGAGCCCGGCTGTGGTCCCTGCCCTGCCCACCCCATTCCTCCTCCTGGCACCGCTGGGGACGGGCGTGGGCTGGCAGCTGTGAAGGCCCTCATGTTCCCTAAGTCAGACTCGGGCTCCTGAGCTCCCAGCGCCCGGGTCCCTTCGTGTCCCTTGCTGTGTCCACGTGCCAGTTGGACGCTGGGGAGCAGGACTGCTGCTTGCGGAGGCTCCGTCTCGCCTTGACTGTGAATCCTGCAATGTTTAGCTTAAATGCATGTGCTTTAAAAGGAAACGGCACGTCTCCATGGCAAATGGAAAAATCAGCGCGACTCGCTACAAACACAAGGTAACTATAAAAATAAACATGGCGAAGACCCAACGGTGCTGTCTTCCCAGCACCCGGCGCCCGTCGGAGGCTGGCAGCGGCTCCTGGAGAAGGAGGAGGTTGGCAGCCAGCAGGGGCCTTCAGGGGCCTTCAGGGGTCTTCAGGGGCCTTCAGGGTCTTCAGGGGCCTTCAGGGGCCTTCAGGGGTCTTCTGCCACACCTCAAGTTTCCCTTCCAGCAACGCGAGGCTTGAAAGGGACGCGGAAAACGGAGTCACTCTCCACATGTGACGTGACGTAATGTTAGACTGCTCCGGCTCCATTCCACGTAGAGCCCTTCCGTGTGTCCCCAGGGCCAGACGTCCCACATGTCACAGAGAGGAATGATCGACGAGGGGACTCCATCCGGGATCCCCGTGCTAGATTTCAAAGAGCCAAATCACCAACCTTGTTCTACCACCCGCCTGCCCTCCACTCTTGGTCCCTGGAGGGTGTAACCGAATCGGAGTCTGAGCCAGAGTCTCCACTGAGGGTCCTGAGAGAGCCGGGGACGAGGACAATGTCAGCCCGTGCTTCCTCCTGCAGAGACTCCCACCCGGGCAGCGTTTCCCCCATTATTTCAGTCTGCTTCCCGCACAACTTCCAGAACCTTCGGACCCTCCGTCAGCAAGGACTGATTAATCAGTAGCATTAGTATTTTGATAACTTGAGGCCCTGAAGCCACTCGCCAGCAGAGCCAACCCTGCCCACGGCTAAATTATTAATAAAATAACGATGTGATCCGAGAGGCCAGAGCGGCTCCTCCGCGGGCCTCCCTTCCAGAGCAGGAGCGGGGTCGCTGGAGATCTTTGTGGAGACAGTGGGCTGAGCTGGCCGCCACTGCTCTTACTTACTGCAAAGACACCCGTTCTCTGTCACCTGCTTCCCATTTTACATCTCTGTCATGGGGGTCACTAACAGGGCTGGAGGAAGTCCCCACTTGCAGAAACGCAAGTCAGTTTTGAGAAGACTTGAGCCGTGAGCCGGGGGGAGCTTAATGGCCGGCTAGGTTTATTTTGGGGGCTCGTGGAGAGAAGGTGCAATAGAGCCTGCTTATTGAAAAGAAGGTATCGATTGCTGGAAATCGATAGCAGTAAAGAGCTCTGTCTGAATCGCAGGCTTTGAAGGACTCAGAAATCACTTCCTTTCCTTCCAGGCCAGGACTCGAGAGCACTGTCCAAACAGGGAGCCTGGAGAGGACAGCAACCTTGCCCTCGGCACCCAAACGGCAGCGGCCTTCCTCCTGACCTCAGGGGCCACAGCAGCCTTTTCGGGATGCAGAGGAAACCTAACACCGAGGTTCCTGACGAGGGTCTTTGTGATGGGGGGTGAGGGGTCTAATGGGCCAGGGAAAGCTGTGTGGTGGGTCTGGAAACCTAAAGCGCAGTAGAGGACACCAGAGGAGCCAACTGTTTGCTACAAACAGAGGAGGGGCTGTACCACGGCCCCTGGCAGAAACAGCGGCCCGTCCAACCTCAGTCCAGCAGCAGGCTGAGCGATGCGAGGGGAGGCTGACAGCGTTCAGGAAGGCCCGATGAAGAGGAGGAACCAGCAGTCAGGAGCCCGTCAGCACGCCCCGCTGAGGCCAGTCGGCTGCTGGGCCTCTCGCCTTCCTGGGCTTTCAACTTTCTTCTAGGAATGCCCCGGGGAGGGCTGGGGGCTGGCGGGGCAGGCGGGGCCTTCTCCCTTGTCCTGAGGCCCTGCGTGGTAGAGGCGCTGGCTTCCCAAGGGGTGTTGGAGGCTGCTGAGGAGGCGCCAGGCGCGGCCCTCACCTGCACCCCTCTGGGTGAACAAGCGCACCATCCGCACTCCGGGCAGCCGCGTCCCAGGGCCCTGGAGGAATCACCTAACCTACTTAGTATTTTGGGAGAATTATAAAGGATGAAGATGAAACCGGAAATGCAGAATGATCTGAATGTGGTACGGAAATCTCAGGTTTGCTCACTCAGACCTGGAGCGGCAGCGCGAGGGCCACCTCCCCGCAGGCCCAGCCAACTGGCCTGCTCCCTCTTTTCTGCTTAGGCCAGTGTTTTAGCCACCCCCGTCCCCCTTCAGCCAGTTTCGAGAGCCAATTGATTTGATAGATTTTCCCAGTGCAGTGGCCATCTGTGGGGAAGAACAACAGGTCATCTGTCTGGCCTTTGCAGATGGAGCTTAGTCCAACCTCATCCAAGACACTGGCTCTCCCTTGAAGAGCCTGGGCCGTGCGCCAGACCCTGGGCGGCCTGTCTCCTTCCTATCGTGGGGCTTCATGCACACAGTGACCCTGGAGATAGGAGTTGTCATCTCAGGTCACTGAGGGGACTCAGGCTCAGAAAGCCAAGGCCAAGCAGAGGCAGGATTCCCGCCCAGATGTGTCTGAGCCTGGGTCGTTCCGTCTCCACCGGGTATTCCATCACTTGGTCTTGCTCTCTCTACTCCAGGGACCCCCAAGTTGTAGATGCAGAAGAGTGTAGAGGTGAGACCTTGGTGTGGTGGCTCACACCTTAGTCCCAGCTACTAGGGAGGCTGAGGCAAGAGGATCTCTTGAGCCCAGGAGTTTGAGGCCAGCTTGGGCAACACAGTGAGACCCTGGCTCAGAAAAGAAAGAAAAGGAAAACAGTTTCGAGGTGCAGAGCCACATATTGGCCATCTTTTGCTTTTAACTACTTTCTCTGGCCTCCTAACCATCTCTAATTCCAGCTGGAATTTTCTTGAGTCTCTGGACCCTGCTTTTATTCTATTTTTGCCTTTCTTCACCTTCCTTCTCTATCTTCCCTTCTTTTTATCTTTCTCTAACTTCAGGGTTCTCCCAGGCACAGTACATTTGGGGCAGCAGATATTTGCTATTGATCTGCACAGATATATTTTGTAATCATCACTAAGTTGAATACTATTTTTTTTAATCTGCATGAGAATGACATATAAAAGAATCCCAAAGTGGATTTCTCTGCAAAGTGACAGGGAGGGACATCAGCCAGGCTACTGCTGATGAGGCTCTGCGGGGAGGGGGAAGGAGGAGGGGACCGAGTTTGTGCAAATACCTCCTAGGCTTGCCTCCAACTCGGAGAGCCCATGTTTCAATGTTTGGGCATTCCTCGCGGATCTAACTTTATCTCCTACTATATCTTTTTGTGTTCATATTTCATATGAGGAATGTCTTTTAAAATGGACCACATTGAGAAATCTTCAAGATAAGTGACTTAATGTTGTCCACAAACAAATGACATTTTAAAAAGTGTGCATTAACAGGTTAAGAGACTGAAGAGAGTCAGGTGTGGTGGCGCACACCTGTAATCCCAGCACTTGGGAGGCTGAGGCAGGAGGATCGCGACTTCAAAGCCAGCCTCAGCAATGGCGAGGCATTTAGCAACTCGGTGAGACCCTGTCGCTAATAAAATACAAAAAAGGGCTGGGGATGTGGCCCAGTGGTCGGGTGCCCCTGAGTTCAATCCCCAGTACAAAAAAAAAAAAAAAAAAAAGAGAGAGAGAGAGAGAGAGCGAGACCGAAGAGGCAGGTCCAGAGAGTACAACATCTGGTCCCTGTGTAGGTCCCGAGGCCAACACACCAAACTATAAAAATACACTTTTCACACAATCATGGGAAAAGTTGAACAAGGACCAATTAATAGATCCTATGTCACAGGAATTACCTTTAATTGTGTTGGATGTATCCACAGCACTGTGGTTACGTTTAAAAAGAAAGTGTTGGGGGCTGGGGCTGGGGCTCAGCAGTAGAGCACTCGCCTAGCCTGTGCAAGGCCCTGGGTTTGATCCTCAGCATCACATAAAAATAAATAAATAAAATAAAGGTATTGTGTCCAGCTACAACTAAATATATATATATATATATATATATATATATATATATATATATATATAAACAAAAAAGAGAGAGAGTCTTCATCCCTTTGAGGGACTTCTAACGTAATTGCTGGTGCAATGATGTGATGGTGGGCATTTGCTCTAGACTTGCAACCACAGAAAGGAGGAAGGAAGAGGAGGAGATGAAATAAGAATGGAAATGCCCGACTGCCCACGCTCGATAATGGCTGCGTGGAGACGCGTTTCGTTTGTCAGTTGGAAACTTTCCATAATAAAAAGTTAAAGTTTTCAAACACGCGCCACGCGTCCATATTTCAACGTGCATCCTGCACCTGTCTGCGTGTTGCCTTCCTCGGAATCCTCGGCTGCTCCTGTCTCCGCGGGCCGTGGGCACGTGGGTGGGAACGTCCTCTCTGCTCAGTGGAACTGCGGGGTTCTTGAGGACAAGGGCCACTGCTGCTGTTGTGGCTTAAGTGTGTCCCCCAAGGGTCCATGTGCTGAAGCTCGGTCCCCAGCATGGCAGGCTTGAGGTGGTGGGCCTTTAGGAGGTGAAGCCTAGTGGAAGGTGGTTAGGTCATTGAGGGTCATGGCGCTGTCTTTGGAAGGGATTAAGGGAGTTCCCACAGGACGCTCCCCACGAGTGTGAGTTGCTATAAAGGAGCACACCTGACCCCTTAATCTCTCTGGCTTCCCATCTTGCCACGTGACCTTTTTTGCACATGCCACCCGCATGATGCCATCTGCTATGGGGCACTCATCACAGGTCAAATCAATGGAGCTGCCTGTTCTTGGCCTTTCAGCCTCCCAAACTGTGAGCTAGATAAGCCTCTTTCTTTATAAGCTATCCAACCTCAAGTACTTCGTTGTAGCAATGGAAAAAGGACTATGGACCTATACGTTCACCTTTTCCATTTTTTGCATCTCTTCCCAGCACAGGGAACGTCTGAATCCAGTAGAAATTTAATCCATGTTCCTGACTGGCAAACCTGGAGATGCAAACAGGAAACACAGCGGGCATCCCGAAGAAGACCTTGACCTCCCCAGCAACGGGGGTTCCTATTGAAAGCAAGCAGGTCGCCCAAGCTCCTTCATGCTTCTGCCCACAGATGCAGGGATACTACGGATAGCTAGCTATCCGATTAGATTTTATTAAAACCATTGCCACTATACATTATGCAACCTTCCTTATGAAATGAATTCCAACCAGGGTGGAAAAGAACTCTGCGAATGGAAGGGAACGCGCACGTGCACAAGCCCAAGACAGTCGGCAGAGTCTGTCCCTGTGGACCATGTGTGTGACTGGGGTCCGTCCGACTCCCATTTAACATTTTTAATAATGATCTGGAAGACGGTGTCAATAGCATGCTAATGAAATTTGCATAAGATCCTTAATTGGTTGCTGTCGCCAAGAAGGGCAGAGAAGTAATGCAGATGCCGCAAAGGGGGCTAAAGACAATGATGGAAAATCACAAAATAAGATTTGGCTCAGAGGGAGAAAGACAAGTTCAACTTGGAGGAAAGTCTAGAACAGGGTGTTCCCTGGAGAGAAGAACAATGAGAAACTGGTGCTGAGTAGGCAGAGAGCAGCCTCAGCAGAGGTGTGAGGGGACCAAGGTGATGGAGAGGAGGAGGCATGCACTCCAGCCGTCACCTGACCCCTTGGAGATCCCAGGGACTCCATCCAGGACTGGGACTGTACTGGTCACTAGGGCCCTGGATCTCTGCCTGGGAAAAATGTCCACAGAGGGAATTGCCTTTATGAGATCCCCTTGGAGGATAGAAACTTCCCAGAAACGTCTATATTGAGGAGGGCATTGTGGGCCAGAAGGCCCCTGGGCTCAGGCCAGTCAGGATAATCCAACAGATGGGCCCTATGTGGATTTCTGGACCAGAGCAAGAGAAACAGGAGATTTTGGAAGTGCTTGTCAAAGACCAGGAGACCAGGAAATCAGGGAGACCAGGAGACCAGGGAGACCAGGGAGACCAGGAGACCGGGAGACAGGGAGACCAGGAGACCAGGAGACAAGGGAGACCAGGAGACCAGGGAAACCAGGGAGACCAGGAGACCAGGAGGCCAGGAGGTCAGGGAGACCAGGGAGACCAGGGAAACCAGGAGACTGGGGATACCAGGAGACCGGGGAGACCAAGAGTCCAGGAGACCAGGGAGACCAGGAGACCAGGAGACCAGGAGACCAGGGAGACCAGGAGACAGGGAGACCAGGAGACCAGGAGACCAGGGAGACCAGGAGACAGGGAGAGACCAGGAGACCAGGGGACCAGGACCAGAGACCAGGGAGACTGGGAGACCAGGAGACCAGTGAGACAGGGAGACCGGGAGACCAGGGAGACCAGGAGACAGGGAGACCAGGAGATAGGGAGACCAGGAGACCAGGGAGACCAGGAGACCAAGAGATCAGGAGACCAGGAGACCAGGAGACCAGGAGATCAGGAGACCAGGAGACCAGGAGACCAGGGAGACCAGGAGACAGGAGACCAGGAGACCAGGAGACCAGGAGACCAGGGAGACCAGGAGACCAGGAGATCAGGAGACCAGGGAGACCAAGAGACCAGGATACCAGACCAGGAGACCAGGAGATCAGGAGACCAGGGAGACCAGGAGACCAGGGAGACCAGGAGACCAGGAGATCAGGAGTCCAGGAGACCAGGAGACCAGGGAGACCAGGAGACCAGGGAGACCAGGAGACAGGAAGACCAAGAGACCAGGAGATCAGGGAGACCAGGAGACCAGGAGACCAGGGAGACCAGGGAGACTGGGAGACCAGGAGACCAGGGAGACAGGGAGACCAGGAGACCAGGGAGACCAGGAGACAGGGAGACCAGGAGATAGGGAGACCAGGAGACCAGGGAGACCAGGAGACCAGGAGACCAGGAGACCAGGGAGACCAGGAGACAGGGAGACCAGGAGATAGGGAGACCAGGAGACCAGGGAGACCAGGAGACCAGGAGATCAGGAGACCAGGAGACCAGGGAGACCAGGAGATCAGGAGACCAGGGAGACCAGGAGACCAGGAGACCAGGAGATCAGGAGACCAGGAGACCAGGGAGACCAGGGAGACCAGGAGATCAGGAGATCAGGAGACCAGGGAGACCAGGAGACCAGGAGGTCGGGAGACCAGGGAGACCAGGAGATCAGTAGATCAGGAGACCAGGGAGACCAGGAGACCAGGAGATCAGGAGACCAGGAGACCAGGAGATCAGGAGACCAGGGAGACCAGGAGACCAGGAGACCAGGGAGACCAGGGAGACCAGGAGACCAGGAGATCAGGAGACCAGGGAGACCAGGAGACCAGGAGATCAGGAGACCAGGAGATCAGGAGACCAGGGAGACCAGGAGACCAGGAGACCAGGAGACCAGGAGACCAGGAGACCAGGGAGACCAGGAGACCAGGAGACCAGGAGACCAGGGAGACCAGGGAGACCAGGCTGTGCTGTGTTATGAAAGGCTCTGCCTTGTCTGGGGACGTCAGTGCCATTCCTGCCCCCCAACACAGAAATGCATTTGTGAGGACCCACGATAGTGCAGGTGTCCAACCCAAAGGTCCCTGTCCTCCTGGAGTTCACGCCCCAGTGAGTATTGTACCGGGCCTTGGAGGCCGCCTGCCTCCACAGGAGCCAACAAGAAGATCATGACGTAATGGAACACTTTTCTAGAGAGCGAGCCTCTCAGTGATCACGTAAGTAATAAACAATCAAGAGGTCAGCAGGCGACAGGCAGGGATCACAACATATTTCCAGTGGAGGCTCCCGGGGTGGTGACATCGGGGATCTCATTTCACAATTCAGTGAGGGGACTTTTGGAGTCTGGAGTTCAAGTGCTGACACTCCTAGTTACGTGACCTTTGGGAAGTCACTTAACCAATCTGAGACAGAGTTTTCTCCTTTGCAAAAAAGGGGATTATCAAGGGCACCTGCTTCTTGGAGTTGGTGTGAGGCGTAAATGAAAGGATGCACTTCAGGTAGTTAGTGTGTGTCTGACCTTGGTGAGTGTTATGGTCTGGGTGTTCCCCAAAACTCACGTGTGGGACAATGCAGCAAGACTTAGAGGAGAAATGAGTAGGTTATGAGGGTCTTAAAAAAAACCAGTGAATTATCAAGGGCATCCCTGATGGGATTAACTGGGTGGTAACTGAAGGCAGGTGGGGTGTGGCTGGAGGAGGGGAGTTTGGGGGGGCATGCTTTTGGGGCATATAATTTGTATCTGGAGAGTGGACTCTCTCTCTCTCTCTCTCTCTCGTCTCTCTCTCTCTGTTTCCTGGTCATCATGTGAGCTGCCTCCCTCTGCCACACTCTTCCGCCATGATGATCTGCCTCACCTCAAGCCCCGAGAAATGGAGCAGACTGAGACCTTGGAAACCTTGAGAACCCAAGTAAACTTTTCCTCCCCTGAAATTGTCCTTGTCAGGTCTTTCAGTCACAGCAGCAAAAAAGCTGACTAAAACAGTGAGCATTCAGTTGCTGGTATCTCCTGTGACCTCATGACTCTGCACAAGACAGCTGGCAGCACCAGTGACCCAGAATCAGGCCCCCGTCTGACCACTGCGCCAGGTGCCAATCGCAATGAGGGTTGTGAAAGAGAAGGCGCTTGTGCACCAGGCAGGCGCGTGCCGGAGACGGGGAACACGACTCCAAATCCACCTCCCGAGGGGGGGGCTGGGTGTTCACGGCTGGGGGCGGGAAGGTGACGCGGGTTAACCGGAACGGCAAGGCAGGGGACGTCATGGGAGCTGATCTGGGTGTGTATTCTCGGTTTCCACGGCATTTTCTGCATATCTTGGGGTAAAATCGCAGCCAGCATTTATAGGTTCTGTCCGGGTGATGTCGGTGCAGCCCCACCCTCCCAGGTGTGCACGGGGAGAAGGACACACGCTGGGACGTGCTTCCCATGTGGCACACCACCACCCGTCTTCCTTTGGTAAGGTCACTTCCCACAATCTTCATTTATTATTCACCAAACTTCTCTGTGCCAGGCGCTGTGGATACAAAGATGGAGCAGCCCCATCCCTGGCCTGAGGCCGCTACCAGTGCAGGAGGAGCAACGGCGGGCTCCTCACGTCTTGGCTCCTGGGCCGAGTGGCTTGGTTCCTGCCAACAGGAACCTCCCTTCCTCCATCTTTGGAAGCCGAGCTCCTTGGTGCTTCATGACCTCCCTCTTGACTTCTGGTGGCAAATGTCCTCCAGAGGGAGTAGAGGGGCTTTGAGCTAAAAAGACTGGGTCTGAAATCCAGCTCTGCCTCTAGCTGGCTGTGTGACAGTGGCAAAGGTCCTTAATTTCTCTGAGCCTCTGTCTTCTCGGCTGGGAAACGGGGTGGTAGTGCTCGCCTCGGAGGATGCTGCGAGGACTGAGCGAGATAAACCATCAGCCTCAGGAAGCCTGCTTCCTGGCCCGTGGGGACCTGCTCATCAACAGCACTGGGCTGTGACTAAGCTCATAGCTCTAGTCAAATGGCCTCAACCAAGACAGTGACATGCATTGTTTTATGTACTAAAACCCAAGACTTAGTTCATCCTAATTAATTGCATTTTTACTTATTCCCAAAAGGCCAAACTATCTTGTAACCATTGACTCGAAGACCTTGTTACGGTCATGCCCTCTCTGGGCATTTGTAAAAAGAGAGGACAGGACACTCAACACTCTCTAAGGCCCCTCTTGTCTCCAAAAGTCCAGGTGTCCGTGGCTGGGCCAGGGCAGGGAACGAGACCCCCATCTCCTGACTGAAGTGTCAGAACAGGTGTCGCGTGGGAAAGATGGACCCGTATTGGAAACGGTGGTGGGGAGGCGGGGAGGCTGGCTGAGCTGGGGCTGAGGAGGCAAGATTGATGAGGGTTGGGAGTAGCAGATGTAGACTAAATATCAAGGAAAGCTCTCTGACAGTGAGAGATGGGCCTTCTTAGAAATTCTCAGCATTTACAACCAGGCCTCCTGAAGCAGGCAGTGTCCTCCACAGAACGCGAGATGCGTGAAGCCTGCGCTGGCCTTCAGGTGGGCAGTCAGGGGAGGAGTGGTTGGAGCCCCTATTTCTACCAGCAGGTAGTTGGGCAGGGGTGGGTGGGGATCCAAGACCCCAGTCATGCACCAAAACTCATTCAAGTAGCTCTGGTATTGGCTGACCTCCCCAAAGCCATCCGCTGGGCTGGGTGCCCCTGAGAATCCACACAGGGTCACCAAGTCCCATAGCCACCCTACAAGGCAGAGGCGACCACCTCAATAGTACAGGTAAGGAGACGGAGGTCCGCGAGGTTACATGACTTGCCATGGCAGGATTCAAACTCACGTCTCTGGCTCCAAAGCCCAGGACTTTCCACTGCCTGAGAAGACACGTCAACGCCGCACCGAAGTGGGCAGGCGGCCTGGCCAGTGAGTATTTATGACCTGACTGAACCGAGGAATCGCTCTGGTGCCCTCATCCGGCATTCTTTCCAGTTAATCCATTTTTTAAAAAATATTTATTTATTTGCTGTAGTTGTACACAGATGTGTTTATTTGTACGTGGTGCTGAGGATCGAACCCAGGCCATGATCCTCTACCGCTGAGCCACAACCCCAGCCCTCCAGTTAATCCGTTCTACAGGTGAGGATGACAGGGCCTGGGGAGGCTGAGTAGCAAGGTCTCCAGGCAGGCTCTGGCGGAGGCCTGGCGTGGCCTTCCTGTCCACCCCCAGGGGCTCTTCCTTCTTTGGCTGTAGTCTACTGTCATTTTCTAAATGGGAGCTTGAGGTCTGGTGAGAACCACTCCTAACAGGGAGCCCACTGGGGTTTGGAGTTGACTTTGAAGGGAAATAACCCAGGAAGAGACCACCAAGGGAGTAAGATAGGAGGAAACCATGAAGGAGCAAAAGGTGGGTGGTTTGGGCCAGACCTCTAACTCTCTGCAGCGCAGCCTCCTCTGGAGAATGCAGAATAATGACCACTGCCACCATCTCCACTCCTACAGCCTCCCTCCCTGCGTTAAGAAGGGAAATGTCCCGTGTGGGCCTGAAGGTGGGGCCGTGCTAGGAAGAGGGCAGAGGTGTGGCGCCCCAGCACAGCCATCTCCTAATTGGGGAGCTGCTGACGCATAGCTTTGGGGGAGAAAGGCCAACTTCAAGAAGGCTGAAACTCACCTCTGCATGGTTTTAAGAAGCCTCAGGACCCAAATGACACCAGAGGATTTTGTTCCCCATTCATCAGGGGCTTCCCATGATGACTAAATGGCAGGTCACTCACCAGGCCTTTAATGGCCAGCCTACTCAGGGCCAACTGGCCCAGGACCTTCTTGGCAACATGCACTTAGTCTCCGGTAGAGCCAAAAACCAGGGGCAGGGTCACCACCCGCCCACCCTCGCCCACAGCCTCCCATCCCCCACCCCTCACGGCGCCCCTCGATTTGGAGCCAGGTATATTTGCAAACAGCCGCGGCACACAATCAATATCACAAAAGATAAATCTGCTGCAATTGACTCCAGGCTGTCCTGTCACTAAGTGACGGTGAAAAATGATCAGCGCTTGAATACATTGCGTTTTCATCTTTAAATCTTTCTACAGAAGTGGTGTCAATACCCGAGCACTAAATAATCTCTAGATAGAAGGAAGATGCAAGAACGTTTTTTTTTTTTTCTCTTCATAGAAGATAGATGTAGCTTTTTCAGAGGCCTTAAATACTGAAGCAAGGAATTAGCTCTCTAAATGCCCTACAATGACTGGCCGCCTTGTGGGTCCTCCGAGGACGATTTGAATACCCAACTCCACTCTTCCATCAGTGTTCTTTAAATAACAGTGCTTGGCTCTGAGGACCAGAGGCCCTGTCCAAGTCCTAATGAATGCATCAATCAGGGCTTAGTGCATCTCCTTCCCCCAGCCAAGCTCAGCCAGCCAAAGGGGGAAATTGAGGCAGGGGGGACGGGATATTTAGAGTCTTATCTAACCAAAGTCACGAGGGAACTTAGTTTTTGCCAGAGTCAACATCTACTGTCCTTAAAAGGGCACAGTTTTACTTGTGGTCATAAGATGAAACTTATATACGCAGTCAGATAGCTGGTATCATCACGGTGCTTGCAGGGCCTTATGACGTGTAAGACACCAGTAGATGCTAGAGATGCTGAGAAATCAGCCTTGCTTTGAACTTACGAGGCGTCAGGGTGGATGGACGTTTGCTTAGCAACGATAAGCACCTAACATTGAGCACCAACAGCACCAGGTGTCATGCTGCAGGCTCTACAACACGCTCCCAGCTAGGCAGGGCTCAGGAGGTGAACTTCACTAACCCTACTCAACAAAGTAGGCAATGTTGCCAGGGACAGCTCCAGGGAAGGGCAGCAGACCCAGGCTCAAGTCCCAGCTCTGCATGAGCAAGCCATGATGCCCTTTGTATAGCCTCCTCTTTTTTTTTTTTTTCTAGATATTTATTTATTTGCTTTAGTTGTACACAATGCAACGCATTTATGTTTACGTGGTGCTGAGGATCGAACCCGGGCCGCGCACGTCCGAGGCGAGCGCTCTGCCGCTGAGCCACAACCTCAGCCCTATAGCCTCCTCTTCAGTAGAGTGAGGAGAGTTGGAGTCCCTGATCCCTAAGGACCGATTCAAATAGATGGGCAGACTGTGCCCCCACTCCCAGCATTCACTGGGTGCCTGATGCATGCCAGGGCACGAGAAGTTAGAGAAAGCAGGTGCAGAGAAAACCCGTCCCCACCTGCGAGTGCTCTGGTTTGCAGACTGGCCAGTCAGCAATACATGCTCCTGCTTGACAGGTAGGAGAGAGAGAGAGAGAGAGAGAGAGAGAGAGAGAGAGAGAGAGATTATAAATACCCATCTCTTCCCATAAAGTTATTTCAAAAATAATTAATCAGCTCCAGTGTGCCTGGCACTGTGGGGGGTTGATATAGAACATACAAAGGAGGGGGGGGGGACAAAGTTTCTGCCTTGAAACATTTAGCAATTATGCTGGAGAGAGGAGCCCAGTGCTCAGAGTAACATCCCACACTGCTGAGTGTGGGGACGGGCTGGGGAGGTGGGGCAGCACTGAGAGCCCCAGGGTGGAGTCCGAAGTCCTCTGGTCTCTGGCTGGTCCTGACGGAGCCGGGGTGAGCACTCCAGTTTTGGAGCAGAAGCCCCTCTGACAATGCAGATGTGGGAAGAATCAGCATAGAACATGTGAACTCAGACATTTATTCATTCTGAGAAATTGGCTTGCGAATGCCTTGCTGTCTTGGGAAGTAATCAAGTCTAATCAAGGTGACCAGGGGACAGCCCTGGCAATGACCAGAAAAGTGGTCACCTAATGGATTTGTTCAGGGAGGAACTATTAAGAGCAAAGTATTGGTCCGCATCAAGCAGAGAAGGCAGGGAGTGGGCAGCAGGAGCTGGTCAGTGTTTACCAAGTACTCAGGGAGAGGGACACTGTCCAAGCAGCACTTTCCAACATCCAGCTGCAGTACATTTCCCTGTGATGCCGGAGGAAAGATCCCAAGAACCAGCGTAGGTGGGAAGAGCACATACCCCAGCCCCCGAAGGCCAACACAAGCACTGGACTTCCGTGACCCTTGCAGCTGAGAGAGGGTCTTTGGCAAAGCAATCTACCCAGCCTTGTTGGGCCTGGCATTCTAAACCTAATGGGGAGTGGGGTGATGACACTTTAAGTGTTAACCAGACCAGATTAAAGAGCACCCAGAGACCTGGTGAAGTGTTGCTTCTGCGTGTATCTGTGAAGGTGTTTCCAGAGGAGATTGGCATGTGAGCTGGTGGACCGAGTGATGGAAATCACCCTCAATGTGGGTGTGCACCAACCAACCAGTTGGGGACCCACACAGAGCACAAAGGCCACTTCCTCTATCCACAGTGTAGCTGGGAGGCACTCTTGTCCTCGGGCCCTGGAATGCCAAGCCTTGAGCTTGAGGCTTCATGCTAATGGTTCACCAGGCTCTCAGACTAGAGGACACCATCAGCTTCCCTGGTTCCGAGGCATTTGAACTTGGGCTGAGTCATAATACTGGGTCTCCAGCATGCAGCCAGCCAATCATGGGACTTCTTAGTCTCCATAGTCATATGAACAAATTTTTCCAATAAATCCTTTCATTATGCATGCATCCATCCATCCGATTTGTTCTCTTTCTCTGGAGAACCCTGAATTCACCTGTGTTAAGGTGGGGTGAGGAATGTCTGGGAATATGAGACACAATTTAGAAAAGATCTGGACCTGGGGTCAGGGATGAAACCCAGTAATGGGGCACTCACTGGTATGCATGGGGCTCTGGGTTTGATCCTTAGCACGAGAAGGAGGAGGAGGAGGAGGAGGAGGAGGAGGAGGAGGAGGAGGGAAAAAGAAATAGCAGGTGCCGGGCGCGGTGGCGCACGCCTGTAATCCCAGCACTTTGGGAGGCTGAGGCCGGAGGATCGCGAGTTCAAAGCCAGCCTCAGCAATGGTGAGGCACTTAGTAACTCAGTGAGACCCTGTCTCTAAATAAAATACAAAAAAAAAGGTCTGGGGATGTGACCCAGTGGTCGAGTGCCCCTGAATTCAATCCCCGGTACCACAAAAAAAAAAAAAAAAAAAAAAAAAAAAAGAAAGAAATAGCAGGAAACAGTTTTTGGGTGGATGAGATGTCTTAAATGCTAAACTAAGATATATGGTCATTGCTGACAGATCCCCCAGATATACTGTATTAGATTTAAAAAAGCTAGGCACAGAAGACTGTATAAAGCTTGCATTCATTATTTTTTTTAACAAAAAGGATGGGAAATATTTATATATAAAATGTATATTATATACAAATGTATAGAAATACACAATAAGCTTTATAGGTACGGGCATCCCTGGACATATAAATATGAGATTAATAACACGGGTTGATCACTTGAGGTAAGACAGAGGGAAAAGATAGGCTTTTCATTGACTCCTTTCTATTTTGACCCATGTAAAAGTGTTAGCAATTAAAAAGTATATTGATATCATTAAATGTGGATGAATTTCACAATGACTGTTACCAAGAGTCATTGCTTCTCTTCAAGTATTTCGGGGACTCCTCATGCCCCTTGGAGTAGTCTCAATCGACAGCCACGGTGAGGTTGTTGCAGGTCTTCACGTGAGCAATCGGCTCCTGTTTCTGGACAGAAGCTTCCCGCTCATGTAGGAAGCCCACGCTCAGCCCTGGGTCTCACACAGGGGAACTCTGAACCGCCCTCCCTGGCGACCGCACGTCCTTGCCCTAAGCTCTGGGCCTCCTTCCACCCCTTGCTCCGCTGGCTGCTGTCCGTGGTGCTGAAGACTCTAAGGCAAGCTGAGCAGGCTGGACGCTCTAGTGATGGAAACTGAACACACACATAAATAAACACACAATGTGTACCAGCATTCACTTTCACACCTATAGTGTCATTTGTATTATAACTTATATTGTCACTCTGATTATGAAAAAATAAAGCACGCAAAAAATATGCATTGTCATTGCCTTGTGCACCAAGGTTTCCCGTGGCCCTTGAGTTGAATGTATATGAAAAACCAAACAACCAGAAACAGAAAAGAAAGAAAAGGGTTTATTATGAATTATATTGCATACTGCTATTATTAAAAAATAATTAGTATGAAAATTTCCTTTATTGAAAATCATTGTTTGTTTTCATTGGGAGCTAAATAAAATACATACATTTTTTAAAAAAAAGAAAAGAAAGAAAAGGGGTTACATTAAAACCCACTAGAAAGAAAGAGGCCTCTAAAAGCACCGTCTGTCCCTCTTGGGGATTACTTCTGCTCCTGGCCACTTTTCATAGATGCTATCTCTTATCCTGGCTCTTTCAACAGTCACAAGGAACACTGAACTGCCACCAAGTCAAATCTTTTTTTTTTTTAATATTTTTATTTATTTGCTTTTAGTTGTACACAATGCGTTTTATTTGTACGTGGTGCTGAGGATCGAACCCGGGTCGCCCGTGTGCTAGGCGAGCGCTCTACTGCTGAGCCACAATCCCAGCCCACCAAGTCAAATCTTTCCAAGCAAAGTAGAAGTGAGAGGTCCCATCTTGGGGATTGTATTTGTCAGCATTTTTTTTAAAATATTTGTTTATTTACTTTAGTTGTACACAGTGAGTTTACGTGGTGCTGAGGATCAAACCCGGGCTGCGCATGTGCTAGGCGAGCGCTCTACCGCTGAGCTACAACTCCAGCCCAGCATTTGTTTTTAATACTTATTTATTTGTTTTATTGTACACAATGCCTTTATTCTTACGTGGTGCTGAGGATTGAACTCGGGCCGCACACGTGCTAGGCGAGCGCTCTACCGCTGAGCCACAACCCCAGCCCCTATTTGTTAGCTTTTTATTGCTGCGACAAAGCACCTGAGAAAATCAACTTGAGGGAGGGTGGACTTGGGCTCACCGTTTCAGAGGGTCCAGTCCATGGCTGGCTGGCTCCATGGCTATGGGCCAATGAGGGCTTGGTGGAGTGGAGCTGCTTGCCCCACACAGCCTGGAAGGAGAGGGAGGGAGGAAGAGAACAAGAAAGAGAGAGAGAGGTGAGGGAGGCAGGGACAAGATAGAGACCCAAAGGCCAAAAGCCCAGTGATCTTTCTCTTCCAGCTGGGCCCCACCTCCTCCAGTTTCCATCATCTGCCAACAGTCCATTCAATTACAAATCCATCCGTGGACTAATCAACTGATGAAGTCAGAGCCCTCGTAAGCCAATCACTTTGCAAAATTCCCACATCTGAACATTGCATTGGGGACCAAGCTTTTGACACGTGAGCTTTTGGGGGACACTCCAGCTCCAAGCCATACAGAGGCGAAGGTACTTTACACAGGCTTTCTGTACATGGGTGGAGAGTGCTGCTTTGGAAGGCAGGGTGCGACGACAAAGCTGGGGGCTTAGAGGCTGTTCTCCTCTGGAGGCTTCTCTCCCTACCTTGTGAGGACGCTATCACCTTTCATAATTGACCTTGCAGGCCTGAAAAAATGACTTTCCACAGCCAGCCTCTCACCCATTTTCCCCCTTGTTTATTGCTGTGGTTAGGACCTGGATCTTGTTGCTTCTTTTAAATTTTGGGGTGATGCCTCACAGGAGTGGAAAACATTCATTTCGGGGGTGAAACTGAAAGATTCCATTGTGATCAATGGAGACATTTTATTTGTGTAACTGAAGGCCTTAATCATAATTAGGATCCAAGCCTACAGGAATATCATTATCAACCACAGTTCCTCGGGAGCGTGTGCCTCCCTTATAAATACATGTGGTTCCTGATGTTGTGCCAGAAGAACGTTTTAGGACAGTGTTTTCTCTTCCTCTCTGTACCCAGAATCTGCAATTGACAGGCTATATTTGAGAAGTGAGCTCAGATGCAAATTTCTGGGCTGTGTTGTTATGGATAGCTCTCGCCTAAGCCCTCGCCAGTGACCCACAGGCAACATAGAAGGTTTTAACCACCCGCATGTTGACGACCATCGTCGTCTGTAGAGATCTCCTTTGTGTCATTGTTGTAGCAGCAAGTAGGCTTTCGATGGTTGAGTTTAGTCTCAGCTGTTTCTTGTTTTTCAAGATTACTTCACGAACACAGTACACATCACAGAGGTTTCTGAAACTTTGAGGAAGGAAGAGACCCCCTTTTTTATTTTATATATATCATATATGTATATATATATATGTATATATATATTTAGTTGTAGGTGGACACAATACCTTTATTTTATTTATGATGCGAGGCGAGCACTCTACTCCTGAGCCCCAGGCCCAGCCCCTGCTTTTTCTTAAAAAGGAAAACAACGGAGGTCTCGAGACCAGCTGCATGAAAGTGGACCTTGCTTGGCTCAGCAGGCCCTGAGGTCATCACACTGACCCTGCGGCCCCTGGGGCAGCAGGACTGCAGGGCTTGGAGGAGCTGCCTGGGAAACCACTGGACAGAGGCAGAGTTCTGCCTCAATGCCGAGAGACCTGGTTCTATCCTGGCTTTGCCCTTGACTGTTGGCCCTTGGGCAGGTCATTTAACCCCACTGGGCCCAGTTTTCCCAACTGTACAGTGAAGCCCTTAGACTGGTTTCTGAGAGGCCCCATCATAGTAAAATTTTGTTTTTTTCATATTTTAGGATTCTCAGATTCTGGAATTCTGCCATTTCAGGTTTTCTGAGAGTCATTGTGTGCATTAACAATGATTTCATAATAATCTTTATGTTTAAAGCAAGAAAAGAAAACAGGCTTGGGAAGTTAGCTGTTTTAGATTGGGTAGTGAGACCTCTTTCTGAAGAATAGGGAGAAGAGACTTGAGCTGCTCAAAGATGCATGGGGAGGCGTCTCTAGGAGAGGGGTTAGCATGTGCAAGGGTCGTGTGGTGAAGAATGGCCTTGGTGTGATCCAGGAACCATGAGCAGGCCAGGAAGGCTTGGCCTACGGGGGAGAGGCAACAGGTGTGATAGAGGGGTGGGTGGGGCCTGTTGTGTAGACTGCCGAGTTTTGATTTTCCTCTAAAGGCAATGAGAAGCCACAGCAGATTTTTAAGCAGGGGGATGACAGGACCTGATTTATGGTTTTCAAAGATCCCATTGGCCTCTATAAGAAGGATGTAGCATAGGAAGGCAAGAGTAGAGGCAAAGAGACCAGAGAGAAAGGGATCGCAGCATTCCAGGTGAGGGAGGACCATGACACAGACCAGGGGGTGTCAGAGCGGGTGGCGAGAGGTGGTCGGACGAGAAATACATCTCCATGGATGACCGATTGGACGACAGGCCACACGTACGAAAACACTGCAGCCACAGAGAGCCAAGAGCAAATTCTAATCCTAGCCTTAAAGGTCAGGCGGGTGGTCCGTGGAATGTCAAGTCAGACTGCGGCTGGGCTCCTGCTTCCGGGTGCTGGCTCCGGGTGCGGAGTGCCAGGACGCACTCATTTCACAGCTGTTCAAGATTCTTCTGAATCATGCAAGGTAGGCCAGCTAGTGCAGGTGTAGATAGAAATTAACAGGATATATATTAATAGTCCATGCAAGTCGAAAGTAGAGTCGTGAACAGTGTTCACCCCCCACCCCCGCACTAAGTGTCTTTAATAGGTAAATAGGACTTTATAATAAGAAAAAAATATCCAACCCAGTCCTATTAGAGATCTGTGTGTTGGGTTTAGGGAGATACCATCCTTACTTCTCTTGCCTGTTGCTGTCTGCCCAGTTCCCAGTCCCCAGCTCTTAACGACAGCCATTGGTCGTTCACCTGTTGGTCAACAGACTGCCCGGCCCTGGCGGCCCCGCTGTGCTTTGCAGCTCTCACTTGGGTGTGGGCTTTGCTCATCCCTGGGATGCACCAGACAGGCTCCGGCACTGGCACGGCAGGGCACACTGGCACAGAGCTAGGCACAGAGCTGGGGCAGCCGCCGCCCTTTGGCCGCCTGATTCATTCATTAGCTTACTGGTGACGCATTGCCGGGAGGCTACGTTTTCTCTAGTCCCCGAAACGTTTGGAAGTTTTCCTCCGGACAACTGCGCTCGTGGCAGTCATGGTGAAGACAACATGAAAGGGGCCTCCTGGGCCACGCGGTGCTGAATCTCGCAGGAAACGTGTGGTTTCTCGTGGCCCTCCACACGACCCCCCACCCACCGAGGAGGAAAAGGCAAGGCGAGCTGAGCAGCCCAGTTCCACTTGGGCAAAGGCTGAGGAGCTCCGTCCCTGGGCGTAAGGATGCAGGAGTTCTCCGTGGGTGTGGTACAGCCCCAGGAGAAGGTGCAAAGGTCCCGATGTGTAAGTCCCTAGCCAAAGGCCTGCCAGGTCCGGGAAGAGGCTACAGTAAGTCCCAAGCAGAGAGGGTCACTGTGGGTCCTCCAAGGGCCCCAGGGAGGGTGACCCTCCTTCTCAACACAGCTGACAACAGCTCCCTGGCTGCCACCGCAGCTCTGTTCATCTCCAAGGCCCACGTGAGACAGGAAGGCTGCGATGCGTGATTCTAGAGGAGACAGAATTCAGTTTTCTGGAGGTTCCTTTGGACCGTTGCGATTCCCAAGTGGGAAGAAGGGGTGCCCTGGAGAGCTTTTCTCATCTACTTTCTATCCCACCTCCCACAGATTCTAATTTTGCTGTCTTAGGGAAAAGTGGGCCCCACTGCCAGTGACAGCTACTATTATTGGCGGAAGTACATTAGTCATTCATTCAGGAGCCACTTTCTGGGCAAGTGCCCGCAGCCGTAGCCCTCAGGTGCACTGGGGCGCCACAAAAGCGTCTGACCTTTGGCTGGGGTGCAGCCTTCATGGCAAAAATCAGGGAAACGTTAGAACCGAGGTTTTGTCTGACCAGTTTTCTCCCTTTCCACCATATTTATTTTTTAAAGGGTGGAGGACAGATATTAGGGGCCGCCATGGAGGGAGCCCTTCCAAATGTGCTGGAACTCCTCCACTCTTGCGAGTCCAACACAATGCCCAGACATGCATGTTTGTTTCTGGTTCCCAAAGGGAATCCAAGGCAAAATACAGGTGAATGACTTTCTCAGTGTCGCACAGTGAGCACGGGCCAAAGCAGGACTGGAACTCAGATGTCCTCATCCTGAAGCACTGGCCCTATGGCCTGGCAACCCGAGTGACCGGCTGTGTGGACATCACTTGGGCTCTCCTTAGAAAGGCACCCACTCAGTCATGGTTTAATAACTATCGAGGTGATTAATTCACACATTAAAATTCGAGAAGCAGTGAGCCAGGGAGCTCTCACACATAAACAACCTCACTCAGACACAGGGCACATCTTGGAAGCCAAGAAGATTCATTGCACTTCTCCACTCTCCTCCAGGGAGTCCCCTAAAATGCCATGGGACAGAGTTTCCCCCCACCCAGGCTGAGGAAACACTCAAGGGAAGTGGTAAAAACGGCCGGGTCACCTTCAGGTGCTGCTGATGGTCCCATCTTACCTCCCTGAACCAATTAAGAGGGATCAGCAGTTGAGGGGAGGGTGGCAATCTTGATTCACAAAGCCGAGCAGCTAAGGATGAACGTCCCAGCTGCTCTTTCTCACTTCTCAGAGGAGCGAGTGTGGGCCTGCTGGCCTTCGTATGGGTCCAACGACCACTCAGCTCATGTTTGGGATTCAAAGACCCCAGGAATAAACCCAGACATCGTTGACATGAGGCGACTCCCAGTTAAGCTAATCTAGTGAGGTCTCTAAACCTTGGCACCTTACAAGAAGTCAGAGCTGCTCCTAACACACAGCAGCCCCTTTACACAAGTTAGGAAAAGGGGCTTCTCCCCCCACCTCCAGGTCAGTGTAGCCCCAAATCACATTGTTTGACTCAGCGCTATGGTTTGAGGGTGTCTTCTCCAATGACCATGCGTTGCCAGTGAGGCGCCATTAAGAGGTGGGCCCTTTAAGAGGTGACTAGGCCCAGGGGGTTCTTCACTTGCAAGTGGCATTAAGGCCTGTATAAGAGGCTTCCCTCAGCCTTGGGTTTGCCTGCCCTTCCACCTTCCGCCATGTGAGAACTCAGCATTGCTCCCTGTGGAGGATGGCGCCATCTTGGAAGCAGAGGGCAGCCCTTACCAGATACTGGGCCTGTTGGCACCTCCATCAGACATCCCAGCCCCCAGAACTGTGAAAAAATAAAGTTTGTTGCTTCAAATTTCTCAGTTACAAGTACCTGATTGTCGCAGCACTAGCAGACTGAGACACTTGGTGGATGGACTGTGGGGTGGATTTCAGCTCCTGTGTGCCCCCTTGGCTTGTGGTCCTTGTGCAGGGATTGCCCTGCATGCCCATGCATGGCAGCCTGGCAGGAGGGAGTCACCGATGATGACTTATGAAGTTGGATTGTCAGCTCCACAAGGGCAGAGATGACATCTGTCTTGATCACCACTGTCTCCAAGCATCTAGCTCCAAGCCTGACTCAGAGTTGATGCTTACTTAATTAAATATATGTTGGACAGATGGATGAATAAATGAAGGAAGATGGGGTTAATGACTCACCAGGCTCCAGTGAGCAGAGCCAATGGGCTTGGAGAACATGGCTGCTTGTGAGATTGCCATTGTCGCCTGCAGCTTGGCCTGCCTGCGAAGGCTCCAGGACTGCACGAGGAGCCCCTGTTGTAAGCTGGTCCTGGTAGTGGTCGACCTTTTAAAAAGGCAAAGGGGCTTTTGATGAAACGGTTGGATTAGGGTTGTTAATAAATGCATCATTTGAGATTTGACAAATGGCTCTTGGAACTGAGGCAGGGAAAACTGCTTTTATTCTCTGGGTGGGATGTGGCCTAAAAATCCTCATGATAATTTTTTTTTTGAAAGTTGAAGAGAAACCCAAGGAATCAAAAAAGAAATCAGAAGAAGTTGGTGACCTAAGGTCTTATTTTCCAAGACTTCCCCGTGTCAGGCAATCAATTAAAAACAAGACACCCTGGGGGCTGGGGCTGGGGCTCAGCGGCAGAGCGCTCGCCTCGCACATGCGTGGCCCGGGTTCGGTCCTCAGCACCACGTAAACATAAATGCATTGCATTGTGTACAACTAAAGCAAATAAATAAATATTAAAAACAAAACAAAACAAAACAAGACACCCTGTGCACATACCAGAAATCACATGACTGATACATGATGAAAAGGAGGAGGCCAGTCCTTCAAACACTTTGGGATTTCCAGGTTGGGCAAGGGATTGGGGGAGCCAAGAAGAACATAGATGTGTCCTCTGACCAAATAAATGGCAGGCAGGTGCTAGGGATGCCCAAGCCCTTGGAACTCAGGACATTCGGCCAGTATTTCCCAAAGTGTGATGCATGGGACTCTAACCCCACATGCTGCTTCCTGAAAAAGGGCTCAACGTTTCTTGAAAAGTATGACCTTTTGGATATTTGCAATGAAAATTCAAGTCTGAGCCGGCCTGGTGGCACATGCCTATGATCCCAGCGGCTCAGGAGGCTGAGGCAGGAGGATCCAGAGTTCAAAGTCAGCCTCAGCAAAAGCAAGGCACTAACAACTCTTTATTAGAGACCCTGTCTCTAAATAAAACACAAAATAGAGCTGGGATGTGGCTCAGTGGGCGAGTGCCCCTGAGTTCAATCCCCGGTACTCATCTCCTCCCCACCCCCGCAAAAAAAAAAAAAAAAAAATTCGAGCCTGGGGTATTCCTGCCTGTTTTCTTTTTTTATCCAGCATTTTCCAAATGATCTGATCCTGGAGACGTGCTGCGACACAAGCACACACCCCTTGTTAACATGTTGCCAGCAAAGCCAGTTAGTCCCCTAGAACATGGGTTTGGATTCAGTGGAGAATCTGGGGAGTCAGTGCTTGGGGGTTCAGGAGGGAAAAGTCTGCCATTCAAGGCCTCCACTCGGGCTTCCCATCTGCTTTGAGACTGTTCCTCCTTTGACATGTGCTTTATGTGCCTGAGCCTAGCCTAACTTGATGGTGACATCACCTTTAAAAGATGGACAGAGGAACCCTCCTGGGGTCCCCTGCCATTCTCCTGTCCCCAGACCACCACCTTTCTTTGTGACTGTACTGAGCTCCAGACGGTCAGAGCTGCATAACCAAGTTTTGTCACAGGCTGGCTCAAGTCCTTCCTGGCTCTGGGAACCTGGAACCCCCCTCTCCCTCGGTGGCCCCACAAGGGGTGCACCAGGAGTTTACCCTTAGGAGCCATGCGCCTTATGGCGACGGCAACCACATTCCTCTGAGTTCCCCACGTCTCCCTGCCAGGGGCTGCACCCCCCTCAAGGTCTCTTCTGAGCTGGTGGCTGGACAGCCAGGTCAGGACTTCAGAGGACAGAGTGCCTCTGTCTGCAGGAGCACAGTGACCTGTGTTCAGACCCTGCTGGGAGTCAGGGGTGGAGGACACGGGGTTCCATGTGCAAAGTGTCCCGTCCCTGTATACCTCCCGGCCAGGTCTGTCCCAGGGAGCTTTGTCTCCCACAATGACCCCTTCACGGGGGCCACCAGGCCTGCTGGGAAGACTCTGAGCAGTGACAGGTGCCTGCCACTTGTAGGGCCTGTCCACCACCCCACCTGCTCTCAGGGCGGCAGCCAATGTGATCTCTGGGGAGGGTGGAGGGCCGCGTGGCCTTGCAGGACCTCCCACAGGTCTGACGTCCTTTGCTGAGATCATCCCCACACCCAATGCCTTAATGAGGCTGAAGTCAGAGAAGACCCGGAGGGGCTGGAGGGGCTGCCTCTTTCCAGAGCCACCACCTTCTCCTTCTCCAGGGAACCTTCGCATTCTTCCCTTTAAAAACTGTAAGTTAAAGTGATACGCGCACATAATTCAAAAAGTCCAATAGACGCATTCGGCTCGTGAGTCCAGCCTTGGTCCCTTGCTTCAGAAGCAGCCCCTGCCACTCATAGCTTGATCTTGATTTTTCAGTCTTAGGCATCGTCTGATTGGTGTCTTGTTGTAGAAAATGAAGATTCAGCTCTCTTACACACGCACACACACACAGTCTTACACTTCCCCACTCTGCTTCTCTTCCCAATGTCACAGATTCTAGTTAAATTAATATTCAGTGTAAATCTTGCTTGCCTCTGATCACCCAATGCACCATGATTGCACTTTTTGGTCAATTTTATTTTTCTGCCAGTAATGGGGAGTGTTCTTTAGTTTTCTACATAACTATAATTTGCTTCTAGACTCTGTCATAACTCCAAAGTTCTTGTGAAAATAATGAAAACCTCAGAAGCCTATCAGTGCTGCGTTTTGCTCTGAGCCCTCCTGCCTGGGCCTGTCACGCCTGGTCGCTGTGTCAGACCTTGCGTGCACCCCGTGAGGGCCAAGGCAACCTGTCTCTGGATCTTCTGAGGTAACCCTCGCCTCTGTCTCTTGTGTTATATCTCGTTTTCTGTATTCTCAGTTTTCCTTCCCTCCCTCCTATCTTCCTCCCTCCCTCCTTCCCTCCCTTGTTCCTTCCTTCCCTCCTTTCTTCTCCCACCCATATCCTTTCTTCCTTCCCTCCTTCCTTCCTTCCTACTCTCCTTTCTTAGCCACTAAGCCACATCCCCAGCCCATTTCTTTTCTCTTTCTTTCTTTCTTTCTTTCCTTCCTTCCTTCCTTCCTTCCTTCCTTCCTTCCTTCCTTCTTTCTTTCTTTCTTTCTTTCTTTCTTTCTTTCTTTCTTTCTTTCTTTCTTAAACAGAGTCTCTCTAAGTTGCTTAGGGCCTTACTAAGTTGCTGAGGCTGGCTTTGAACTACAGGCTTGTGCCACCGTTCTCGGCCGATTTTCCATTTTCTTGATTTACTTCCTCATTTTGATGACGATCATCCTCAGGAGCTTCTTGAGAAAGAGTGCCCGGAAGAAAAGCATGTTGAGACCCAGGTGTCAGCAATGGATTCAGTCCACACTTACACTTGATTGATACAGTTATGAATGAATTCTAGGTTGGAAATGTTTTTCCTTGGGATCGTGAAAATTCCACCCCATGTCTTCCAATTGCAAGTGATGATGTTAGGAAGCCTCATACCTCACCCCTGAAATTCTCTCTTTGGAAACTTTTGATATGGTTCTGTGCTGAGCCTTCAGAGAAGGCTCTTTAAATACAGAAATGTGTGTCCTACAGTTTTGAGAGGTCACCATGCTAAGACCTTGGTGGGGGAAATTATCTTGGATTGGGCAGGAGGGCCCAATGGAAACTTCAGTATCCTTACAAGAGGAAGGCAGGAAGGTCAGCATCTGAAGGAGGAGGTAGGACTAGGGAAGTGAAAGTTGCAGCAACTGAGCTTTGCAGATGGAGAAAGGGGACAGGAGTCAGGAATGCAGGTGGCCCCCTGAAGTTGGGAAAGGCTGGGAAATACCTCTCTTGAGCCTCCAAAGGGCACGCAGCCCAGCAAGACCCATTTCAGACTTCTGACCCCTGCAACGGTACATGATAAGTGGAGGTTATTTTTTAAAATATTTATTTATTTACTTTAGTTGTACACAATGCAATGCATCCATGTCCACGTGGTGCTGAGGATCGAACCCGGGCCGCGCACGTACAAGGCAGGCGCTCCGCCGCTGAGCCACAACCCCAGCCCCCAGCGTAGGTTATTTTAAGTCATTTGTTTTGCAGCACTTTGTGACAACAGCTGTAAGAACATGTGCACAGGAACTTACAAACACCCATTGCGTTCATGACCTTCTCCACTGAGGCTTTTCTGAGCCTTCAGGTCCAGCCCCTCTTGGTAAAATCTTCCTCCTCACCTTCACTGCATCCGATGAAATCATCATGTCTTCAATCCCTCACCTGCCTCTCTGCTTCTCGAGAGCTGGGATGGTGGGTCTGTTGATTTGATGCACCACATTGTTCTCCAGATAAACATGTGCTGGGTGAATGACCAAATGATTCAAATGAACCATCCCTGGTGACCCTCGAGGCAGCCCTGGGAAGTGGGAAACACCGTCCATTTCCCAGATGAGGAAATGAGGCATAACCAGGCCCCGTCATTTTTTCAAAGGATGCATGGATTAGATGGGACAGAGCCAGGGTCTGAAGCCAGGATTGTCTGGTTGGGCCTAAAGCCCATGAGCTTTAGGTCTGAACATGTCCCCCAAAGTTTGTGTGCTGGAACTTAATCCCCAGTACCGCAGTGTCGGGATGTGGGACCCAATGGGAGGTTTTTAGATCCTGCCCTCGGGCATGGGTTAAGGTCATTGTTGAAGAAGTAGGTGTGTGTGGGCTGGGATTGTGGCTCAGCGGTAGAGCGCTCGCCTAGCACGTGCGCAGCCCGGTTCCGATCCTCAGCACCACGTACAAATAAATGCATTGTGTACAACTAAAGCAAATAAATAAACATTAAAAAAAAAAAAAAAAAAAAAGTGGGTGTGTGTAAGGCTGCACGTGGCCCCCTCTTGCCTGTGTTTTCTCCCTCTCTTGCCCCTCTGCTTTCCGCCATGGGATGAGGCGGGAGGAAGGCCTTGCCAGATGCTAACTCTTCATCTCGCACTTCCCAGACTACAGAACCGAGAGACACAGATCTCTGTGCTTTGTAAATTACTCATTCTTGGGTATTCTGCTATAGCAGGACTATGACAGACGCTAAGCTAAAGATGTCCCTCCAGGCTCTGTGCCTCTGGCCTCTGCTCCTCGATGGTCCCTAACCCCTTGCTGACTTCTGCCCAGAGACCTGACACTCTGGAGGCAGGAGCATCTTAATTAGGCCACTGTGCAGCTGTTAAGGGAGCTGCCTGGTCCCCCGTGGAGGTGGAGGTGGAGGTTTCAGTGACAAATCCCGCGCTCAGCTCTGCTGGGGGCTAGGAGCTATAGGATTTGCCAAGTCGCTCTGGGATCCTCCAGAATGGGCTCCGTTCCAGAATCATAGTGTCATCATCGTTATTATTGTTTTATCTAATCTGTTCTGGAGACAAACCATTTGAAACTGGGCAAAAATACAGCCTAATATATTTAAACATATATATTTTTATTTTTATATAATTTAAAAATAAAAGCTTTGATGTACATTTTCCATGTGCCTGCCTGCTGAATTCCTAATGTAATACAACATGACTCAGAGCTAAATTTAAAGAGAGAAGCACATATGTTTAAAGCAGGCACCAACTTTCAATCTGGGGAGAAACAGAGTCAAAAGTATTTTTTTTTAGCGTGTCAGTGGACTGAGTGCAGAGTGAATTATCTCCAAGCCATCTGGGAAGTCTGGTGTTTTTCGATGCCTTCACGACTCTAATTTTAAGCCGTTATTTGGCCTTTAAATAACAATATCTTTTCTTTCCATTGGAATTTGCACCAGATTCCGCATTTATTGCGCCATCGACTCCAAAAAGAGACCTATCTTTGAGAGCAAAAAGAGCAAAAGTTATTGAACGCATTACTCTGCAGATTGGCTCTGGGAAAAGAAACAGCAGTCTGATATTTTGCAAATGAAGTTTGACATATTCTGGGACGGCATATTGCACTCACCAAAAACAAGCTGGCTGTGCCCTGAGGGGAAAGCTTAATTAAAGCCCCCTTAGCAGCACAACTCTAGGAAAAAGACTCAGGGCGTCCTGTAAATGACCTTCAAGTTGTTCTTCAGGGTTCTCAGTCACAAAGGGTCTTGATTTTAACCTAGAAGAACAACAATACAGTCAATGCAATATGATTACAGAACCTCAGCTCTGAGAGGGCCCTGGTCCAACCTTCCAAACTTCCAAACTGTGCAGGGATCTCATGCATAGAGTCCTGAATAAATGCCCATTTAATTTCTGCTTGCATACCTGAGTGCTGGGGAACTCACTGTCTACCTCTGACTGCAGTCTTTTGCAATGTTAGGCTGAAATCTTCCTCCCTACAGGTTCCCTGTGTCCGGTTCTTCTTGTTGTCCCTGGAAAACCCAGAAGGACTCTTCTCCCATTGACATGAAG